>JAPDPK010000004.1:5415000-6090000 GCA_031772115.1 Heritiera littoralis
CCAAGACAATCCGTATAAATTATGAAGAATAGATAATATTTTTTTTTGTAAATTGTATGTAAAATTGTAAATAAGTTTAGTCATATTAAATATTTTTATGGATTACGATCCCGTGGTTTTTACCCTTCTAACTTTTGAAGGGGTTTTCCACGTAAAAAACTTTTGGTCTCCTACTCTCTCCTTTTTCTCCTTTGTTATTATTATTATTATTACATACCAAATTAATTAATGTTATACTTATCTATGTTTAAAATAAATAAATATTTAAAATAAAAAATGAATGAATATTTTAAAAACATATTAAATAAATGAATAAATAAATAAATGAATAAATATTAAGTAAATGATATTTCAAATATAATAAATTATTTTAAATGCAAATGCAAAATGATGAATATAATAAATGAATATAAATAATGATATGCAAAATAATATTGCAAAATGAATATAATAATAATAATATTCATAATATCATTATTTATATTTGGAATCAAATATCACTTTATCATAATAACTTTCTTATAATATTATATTCATAATATAACTTTATTTTATTATAACAATAATCTTATTAGATAATTTTATAGTAATTTATTTTTACATTATTGTTACATTAATTAAATAAATTATAATAACTTTATAATAAATTATTATTAAATTAAACTATTAACATTATTTATTATAAAATAAATTTATTAGATTAAATTATAAAAATATATTAATATATATTGATTAAAATAAATTAATATAAATTTTAAAAATAAAAATTTTAAATTTATCCTAAAAAAAATTAAAAAACTAGACCAAAGCGGTTTAACTTGGTTCGGTTCGGTTTTGAGGCAAACCGATCCTGCGAACCGAGCCAGTTCATAGCTAATTATAATGCGAATCGGCTAGGCTCGGACCGGTTCGCATACCAGTTCAGACCGATTTTCTGATTCGTAGGTTGGAACTGGTAAACGATCCGGCCCATAATTGAAGATCCACTGGAATTTTCATAAAAAGATTAATTTTTATTTTATTTTATTGTAAAGTTAATATAAACACATATGATTAAGTTAAATTTAATGTCGTTAGATGTAAAATATATTAGAAGTATTCTAAATACATGATAATAAATGTAAAAGTAGAATAAGTAGATATAAAAATTTGATAGATTTATCATAAAATATGTTTATATTTATTTTCATGTGTTTATTTTTAATATATTTTACATTCAATGATTTTAAATTTACTGTTACTAATTTTTTTAATATTAAACTTACAATAAAATCGTAAATATTAACTTTATTATAAAATTTTATGTAAATCTTGTTAGAAATTGATGCAAACAATTATTAGTTTAAGTTGAATAAGTCTTCCACTATGTGTATAACATGGAAGAGTGGTTTCTAGATTTTAGGAGTTAAGTTCCCACTAACCCACTTTATGTTTGTGTACTTAGTGGGTGAATATCATCCCATGAAGTGAGAACATGGGGGTGTGGCTTTCATTTCAGTTCATCTATTTATAGTGTTACAAATTGAGTTTTTAGCAATGAAGAAGATCCTTTGAATTCTTAGCCAATATTCTTTCTTCTGTTCTTTTTCTTTGCTTACTCATACTTTGCTCAATATTCGTTTGTTCTTGTCAAATACATCCTTATTCTTCGAAACCAACATTTTTGGTATCCGAGCCAGGTTCGATTAAATTGGGTGTTATTCTGTTGTGGTGATCTTTGCTGAAGCAAGTGATCTTTAGTTTGTATTCATCATGTCTAATGGTATGAATACTTTGAATGTTTCTCAATCATTGGTGCCCATCTTCAATGGAGAAAGTTATGCTTTTTGGAGCATTAAAATGAAGACCTTTTTCATTTCTCAAGATTTGTGGGATCTTGTAGAAAATGGATATACAGAATATGACAAGGCAGAGAAGGCAGCGCAGATGAAGGAGTTTCGGAAGAAGGATGCAAAGGCGTTGCTCGTATTGCAGCAAGCAGTGACAGACTCAATTTTTCCTCGAATCTCGAATGCAGCAAAATCGAATGAAGCTTGGACCATTCTACATAAAGAGTTCCATGGAGATAACAAGGTAACTGTAGTGAAACTCCAAACTCTTCGTAGAGAATTTGAGAACTTGTGTATGAAAAGTAGTGAGTCGGTTCAAGATTATATTGGTAGAGTTTCTCTCATTATGAATCAATTGAGAACTTATGGAGAGAAAATTGAAGATCAAACAATTGTAGAAAAAGTTTTGAGGAGTTTACCTCCTAAATTTGATCATGTTGTTACTGCTATTGAAGAATCAAAGGATCTTTCTAAGTATTCTCTTAATGAGCTAATGGGTTCACTCTTAGCACATGAAGATAGGATGAACAGGTCTGCAGAGAAGAGTATGGAGCAGGCATTTCAGACAAAGATGGAGATCTGTAGCAAGGAGAAAAGCAATGACAATGGTTTTGCAGGTAGAGGTAGAGAAAGAGGTAAAGGTGGCTACCGTGGTCGTGGTAGAGGTCATGGTAGATCAAATTCAAGTCGCCAAGAAACTGAGAGTGGTGACAAAGAGAATCAAAAGCAGAACCATAAGGACAAGCAGTGTTACTTTTGCAAAAAGATGGGGCACGTTGAGGCGATTTGTTGGAAAAAGGCTAAGCAGCAGGCAAATTTCGTTGAAAAAGAAGAAGATGGTAACTTGTTTCTCACTTTTATGAATTCAAAGGAAAGTAACAGTGATCTTTGGTTTTTGGATAGTGGGTGTAGCAATCACATGACAGGTGTTAGAAGTATTTTTCAGAGTATGGATGAATCAGTAAAGTTGCAAGTCCGTCTTGGGAATGACAAACAAGTGCAGATTAAAGGTAAGGGAACAATAGCAGTAAGGACCAAGTCAGGTAATGAGAGGTTGATTCATGATGTTTATTACATTCCTAGCTTGGCATATAATTTACTCAGTGTGGGTCAATTGGTTAAAAAGGGATATTCAGTTTTATTTCATGATGGTGTGTGTGAAATTAAAGGTAAAAATTCTGATATGCCGTTTGTAAAAATTCCCATGGCTGAAAATAAGATGTTTCCTCTTGAGATTTCTTGTTTGGATGATTGTGCACTTGTTGCTAATGTTGAAAGTGATTCGTGGTTATGGCATTTGAGATATGGGCACTTGCATTTTAATGGGTTGAAGTTGTTGTGTCAGAAAAATATGGTTCATGGTTTGCCTACAATTCCTTTTGCTAATGATTTGTGTGAAAGTTGTATTTATGGGAAACAGCATAGACAGTCATTTCCGGTTGGGAAAGCATGGAGAGCAAAGAAGCCTTTGGAGTTGGTGCATGCAGACATTTGTGGGCCAATGAATACTCTGTCTTTGAACAAGAGTAGATATTTTTTGTTGTTTACTGATGATTTTACTCGTATGAGTTGGGTGTTTTTTCTTGTTCAGAAATCAGAAGCACTTGATAAGTTTCGGGAGTTCAAGGCCTTTGCAGAAAAGGAATCTGGTCATCAATTAAAAATTCTTCGAACTGATAGGGGAGGAGAATTTTTATCCGATGATTTTACCTTGTTTTTTAAGCAAAATGGAATCAAAAGGCAGCTAACAGTGAGAAGAACGCCAGAGCAGAATGGAGTCGCTGAAAGGAAGAATCGAACAGTAGTCGAGATGGCCAGGAGTATGTTGAATGAGAAAAGGCTTGCAAATGATTTTTGGGCTGAAGCAGTAGCTACAGCGGTTCACCTTCTCAACATTTCTCCAACGAAGGCGGTGCGTGGTATGACTCCTTACGAAGCTTGGTGGAACCGCAAGCCTAATGTAAGTGACTTGAAGATTTTTGGTTGTATTGCTTATGCCATGTTAGCTTCTAATGATCGTACAAAGATGGACAAGAAGAGTGAGAAATGTATTTTTGTTGGGTATAGTGATGAGACAAAGGGGTATAGATTGTATAATCCAGTTACTAAGAAGCTAATCATTCGTAGAGATGTTATTTTTGATGAGAACAGCTTTTGGGAGTGGAATGCAGACAAAAATCAGCACTTGTCTTGTGAAGAAAATGAATTAATTGAGTCACAAGATGACGAGAACAAAGTGGCTCAACAGGTTTCCCCTACACCTAGTCCTTCAAGGTTGTCACCACAAGTTTCACCAACTCCTCAACCTTCAAGGATGATTACTAGAAGTATGTCTGGGGCTCTTCCCAGAAAGGTAAAACCTTGGGAAGAAGTTTATAACTCTAACATGTTTGCTCTTTTAGTAACAGAACCCATGAGTTTTCATGAAGCATGTGGAAAAGATGAATGGGAACATGCCATGGAGGAGGAGATTGCTTCCATTGAGAAGCATGATACTTGGGAGCTAGTAGACAAGCCGCAAGGAAGAGATACAATTGGTTTAAAGTGGGTTTACAAGGTGAAGTTTAATGCAGATGGGAGTGTCCAAAAATTCAAGGCAAGGTTGGTTGCTAAAGGATATGTGCAAGAGTATGGTAAAGATTTCTTTGAAACCTTCTCTCCTGTTGCTAGATTTGAAACTGTTAGATTTTTGTTAGCATTGGCAGCTCAAATGAGGTGGAAGGTTTATCAGTTTGATGTCAAATCTGCCTTTTTGAATGGTTATTTGGATGAAGAGGTATATGTCGAGCAGCCACAAGGATTTGTTGTTGAAGGCAAAGAGGATAAGGTGTACAAGCTCAAGAAGGCCCTTTATGGACTCAAACAAGCACCACGAGCTTGGTATGGTAGGCTTGATTCTTACTTGTTTGAAAATGGTTTCCATCGTAGTAGTAGTGAGCCCACTTTGTACGTGAAGGAAAAAGGTGATGATGTTCTTATTGTTTGTGTTTATGTGGATGACATTATCTATACTAGTTCTTCTGAAGTTCTTATTACAGAATTCAAGAAGAGCATGACTGATGAATTTGATATGTCAGATTTGGGGTTGTTGCATTATTTTCTTGGCTTACAAATTTCTCAAACTGATGATGGTGTTTTTGTTTCACAAGAAAAATATGCTCTGGAATTGTTGAAGAGGTTTAACATGCAGAATTGTAAGACATTTTCTACTCCCATGAATACAAATGAGAAGTTGACAATGAATGATGGAACACCAATGGCAAATGAGAAGTATTTCAGAAGCTTGGTTGGTGGGTTGATGTATTTGACTCATACTCGTCCAGATATCATGTTTCCTGTCAGTTTGGTCTCAAGGTTCATGCATAATCCCTCCTTGCATCATCTTGGGGCAGCAAAACGAATTCTTCGCTACATTCGAGCTACAAGTAACTTTGGGATTTGGTACAACCCAGTTCCTAACTCTAAATTGTTTGGTTTTACTGATAGTGATTGGGCAGGTTGTGTAGATGATAGAAAAAGCACAAGTGGTTTCATTTTCAACTTTGGTTCGGGTGCTGTGTCATGGAGCTCAAAGAAACAAGCAAGCACGGCATTGTCATCTTCGGAAGCTGAGTATATTGCAGCTACATCTGCTGCTTGTCAAGCAATTTGGATGAGAAGAATCATGGAGGATTTGCATCAAGTTCAAGGAAAGGCAACTGAGATTTTCTGTGATAACAAAGCAACCATTTTAATGACCAAAAATCCAGTGTTCCATGGAAGGACAAAGCACATTGAGCTTCGCCACCACTTTATTCGAGATGCTGTTGCTGAAGGACTAATCATGATGAAGTACTGCTCAACAAATGATCAAGTTGCTGATGGTTTTACTAAGGGACTTGGTTATTCAAAGTTTGCAAAGTTTCGATTATCACTTGGAGTTGCAGATTTTGCATCAAGGGGGGATGTTAGAAATTGATGCAAACAATTATTAGTTTAAGTTGAATAAGTCTTCCACTATGTGTATAACATGGAAGAGTGGTTTCTAGATTTTAGGAGTTAAGTTCCCACTAACCCACTTTATGTTTGTGTACTTAGTGGGTGAATATCATCCCATGAAGTGAGAACATGGGGGTGTGGCTTTCATTTCAGTTCATCTATTTATAGTGTTACAAATTGAGTTTTTAGCAATGAAGAAGATCCTTTGAATTCTTAGCCAATATTCTTTCTTCTGTTCTTTTTCTTTGCTTACTCATACTTTGCTCAATATTCGTTTGTTCTTGTCAAATACATCCTTATTCTTCGAAACCAACAAATCTTAATATACATTTTAAAAATAATTGCATAAATCCTAAACTCTAATTCAATGAATACTGTGAAAGAAACATTAGAATCTCATGTTCTGTCCTCCACAAACTTTAGAGGTCTGTGTCAAGTGGGGGTTCATCGAAACGTGGAGAGGACAGGACAGCGTGAACCGACCACGTGCCCCTACTGGCCTTCTTCATCGTAGAGCCTTTAAATTGAAGTCTAAAAGTTGAAAGCATCCCGAAAGTGAAAGTACAAAGTACATTGAGAAAAATTAAAAAGTGAAAGTGTGATTTAAGTGAGAATGATACTTTGATCAACCATATAAACTGCACTGTTAATTTCATCTTTTAAGTCAACTGTTCGAATTGCTTTTCATTTCCATTGTTTTTGAGCGTGTTTGGTCATAAAGATATTGATAGAATAGGACTTGATTATATAATTTTATCTTAAGATTAGTGAATATTATGGGATGCTTTTCATTGAAGTGGCTTGAGGGATTTTTTTGGAAAGGTGTTAGAAATATGAGAACAAGGTAAAAAATAGATAATGGTGCCCGGAGCATAGGAGCTTCGACCTAGTATCTGGTCTTAATCAAAGGAGGTCGATAATGGATGTTTGAGGGTTCAAAGAGATTTACCAGCTCATGGAGAGCTAAGCAGAGTATGTTGTGTATGAGAAAAAGCTGGAATCCCTTCTCTTCTCCTCGTTGGCTCCTTATATAGCTGTTTGTAATACTTGCCAGCTTAGCATTTTTGTTTTGGCAATATTCAGATTCCTTAACATGACAAGTGGCCAGATGTTATGGTGCAAGTATCCAGGCTGTCTATTGTGAGAAAGTTGAGTTATCTTAAGCGAGTTTGGCCTACCGAATCTATAAGGCCTGCTCGCCTAACGTTAGGCTATTCTAGTGCTTGAGGTTTGTTCGTCCAAAGTGGGCTGATATTTGTGTTTTAGGCCTTTTGACGTTTTTGGTCCATTAAAGCCTGTTCGCCGAGACTAGGCTTGAGTGTTTTGGACTTTGAGTAGACTTGGTAATTCGTGTCAAAAATTCGTTTTCGTATCATATAAAATCGTTTTCATGTCGTGTTCGTGTAGTGTATTCGTGTCAAAAATTCGTGTCGATACGAAAAATTCAAAATGTTATTTTTAGCTTTTACTACATTCATATATTAATTTTACTTAATTTTAACCTCATGTCATCTCGTGTCACCTCGTGTCATTTATTCGTGTCGTGTTCGTGTCGTGTCTAAGATTGCGAGGCCTAACTTTGAGTAAGACCTAATAATAAGAATTAAGAGTACGATAAGATGATTTTTATAATTTTTTATGTGAAAATTTACGAGTAAGATAAAAATGATTTTTATTAATCAAAAGTTTCTTCTTTCTTCACCTAAAAAAAGTATTCATTTTTAAAATAAATATAATTTAAAATGATATTTTTTTTTCATATATATTATAATTTTTAATTAAGAGTTAAAATAATTTTTCAAAAGATATTAATTTTTAATAAAAAAATTTTTAATTAAATCTTTTCAAAATTTTTATTTTACTCAAAATTAAGTTTCATAAAAAAAAATTTTCTTTCTTTATTTTATTTCTTTTTTTATTTGTTTTTATGATTTAAATTTAACATAATTTTTATGATTTAAGTTAAATAATAAATACATTTATTGTATAAAAATGGATATTTAAAATAAGATGAAATGCTTTTAAAAAAATAGTATATTGATTTTTCAAAAAAATCTTATTTTTCCTTTTTATTTTCTTTTTTTGCAGACAAGAAAAAAAAAGAGAAAAAAATCTAAAAATCTAAAAAAAGGAACTACAGAAAATAAAATAGAGTAGAAAAATTTTGAAAATAAGACAAAAATACTAGCTAAAATTAATAGTTTAAATTTTATAAATTAAAAAAATATAATTCATAATAATTTTTATGTTTAAAAGTTAATTTTTGAAAAGAAAATGATTTTAAAATAAAATAACTTTCATGAAAAATTAATTGTTTTAAAAATTATTATTTTATCAAACCCATAATTTTTCTTTATTAAAAAATAAGAGAAAGGAATTAAAGAAAAGAGGTAAAAAAAGAAAAAAATAGTTTGATTTAACAATAATTTAAAAACTAATGTCATCTTATTAAAAGTTTAAATTAATTTGTAAAATGAAAATTTCAGATGTCAAATATAAGTATATATTACCTAATCACATAAAATTATAAATAATCATTTATTTTTGAAAAAGATTAGACCATCTTATATCAAAAAATGACTAACTTTTTTGTAATTTATTAATTTTTTACGTATGCATCAAATATAAAATAAAATTATAAATTTCTTTTCATATTCTTGAATACTAGGCACTACTAAACATGGCCTTTGATTATTTCATTCTCCTTCCTACGAGAGGAAATCACAGCACGGTTTCTAGGAAGCACTACTTGAATGACTACAGTTTTAAAAATCATCACTTCTCTGGTTTTTTTTTTTTTTTAATCTGTGGTCTTTCCTTTCGTTGTCTTATGCCTAAAAATGGTGGAAGATATCAATGGTCATTTTTGGCATTCTCGTCTTAATAATTGGATTTGGCAACCTTTCTACGGGGAATTGTGACTGACCAAAAGACTTGCTTTTGCATTGCAAAGGGTTGTGACTATAAGTTAATTTGGATTAATCGTGAGATTAGTTTCGGTGATATAAATTTTAATCAAATAAAAAATAATAAAAAGATGAATAATAAAATAAATTTAAAAATAGGGGTAAGAAGTTAATTTTACCTTTCTACATTTTTGTCTTTTGTAAGCTCATTGACCTCTCAAACTCACACTATGTCAGTCCAAAAACTACTTTTAATGAATGAGAGGAAATCAAGGGAAGCAAACTAAACATTATTGAAACAATATAATTTTATTTTTGAAAATAAATTATTTTATATATTTCATTAATAAAATTTTTAAATTTGACTACTGAACACTGAATTAGTAAAGTAATGAATATCTCTTAAAATATATTAAAAAATAATTTTAAAAAATATGAGTCATGTTGTAGCTTTTGTAATCTTATGGAGTTAAAAAAATAAAGTCAATAAATTCCTAATTTTTTTAGTTTTTTAATCAAATACATAAATGTCATAAAAAAATATATATTCATTTCACTTAGATTTGACAATTTGTGTAGATAATTCGTGTTCGTGTCATGAAAAATCGTGTTCATATTATATAAAACATAAAAATTTTGTATCAAAATTCATGTCGATATTCTAAACAGAAAAATCTTTTTTCCTTTATTAATTTTTGCCATATTCATATATAATTTTTACCTATAGCTCTTGTTATTTTCATGTATTTTATTAGTGTTGTTTTCGTATTGTATCACTGTATCATATCTTAAGATAGCCTAGTATCATTTTTTTGTACATATACTTTCTCTTTTTTTCATACCAATCAGAATGCAAGAAAAAATGCTTGTTATTTGGAAATTTTTTCAAAGATACGGTCAGCTAAATTGATGCTCATGCTTTAGTTCCATTCATATTGTTTATAAGCATCTCGATTGCCCTTCCAAGAAGGCAATTATGCCCCCCCTTTCGGATCAACCAGTAAAGAAGGAGAAGAAATATAAGAGAGGAAACCGACGCAGAACATATAAATTTATTCAAATTCTAGAATGCTATGCTGTCTATTCTAACATATCAAAAGATAATATGTCATAATAAAACAAAGAAAAAAGAGTTTGGATGGGCATTGAACTGTGTACTTCAACTAGGGGGCAGCTGGAAGCAATCGTGACAACATTCTTGTCTAAATTAATAAATGTGCTTTTGAATGATACGTTGGTAATCCCATAAATTCTCTCCATTTTAGCAAAGCAAGTATATAAAACAATACCTGACAACCAAGCTTTTTTACCTTCGATTTCTTTTGACCAAAGGGAAGACACATCTTTGAGAAATGGATCAGACATGCCAAGTTGAGTGGCTTCTTTGGATCTATTCCAGTCGTTGATTCCAGCATGTACAGAATTCGTCCATTATTAAATAAATTTCGATCCTATTATGGGACTTTCTACCATTAAGGACTTACACTTAATGTTCTTGCTTTTGACACGTTGTGTTTCTTCTCTGCGCTTATGGCATACGTTCCTTCTTTCCATTTTCATTTACAAGTGCTGAAAAACCCCAGGAAGAAGAAGAATCCATTGACGCAAACCAAGGTTGAAACGAATTATGGAGATTTGAATTGATTTGATGCTGTTTGTAGTCTAGAGGAATTTCTAGTATAAGGAAGTTTTTCAGTTTGCATGTGCAACAAGTTTTCCAGTGTCTGATTCATTGTAGAATTGTACTTAGTGAAGGAATTTTATCGTGGAAACTGAAAAAGTAAGCTATTAATAAAAGAGTAAAAAGTAAGAGAAATCAGATACTAGTCTGGAGTGGGGAATTTGTGCTGGCTTTTTACCTTCTGAGAGATAGTCTCCCTTACGGGGGGTAAGGAATCGAGACCGATTTAAGAATCATTCTTGGTAGGGTGGAACTCAATTTGACCATATACTTTTTAAAGTTAAAAAGAGCTTTTGCTTTAACTTGGAATAATGGAAGACTAAATCCTGTGTGATTAGCAACTCAAGTACTATAGCTTAATTGCCTTTTCTTTGCGAGACTTAATTGCTAGTTGCTGTCTGATTAAAGATGTAGGATATGGGAGTGAAAGGACAATTCATGAATCTTACTTCTAACAGTCTCACGGGTTACTGGTCTGGATTAGAAAATCCTTGTTCTGTTGATATTGCTGAGGGGTTAAATCAGAATCATCGGCAGAGGGAATTAAGGGGAGACTCGCTGTTGAAGTGCTGGAGATTTGTCACTGATGTTGAACCACACTAACCAAAATCTTGTGACATTGGAGTGAGAGGAACACCTTGAAAGCTTGATGTAAGCAGAATTGAAAGTTACTGCCAATTGGGAATTACAGAAAGATAAGATTGGTGGAAAACCAGAAGAAACCATCAGCTATCTTAACGCAATTTCAGGTTGTCTTCATTTTCAGTTTGAAGATGCTACTGACATGTATCAAAGTTGACAATTTAAGTGAAATTTCATTGACTGGGGGGATTTTGTCCGTTTTAAACACACCATCACACCAACCTTCCTCACTACATTGATTGTTAATTTGGGTTCCTTCACAGATTTCAATATTCTAGACAAGGGTACTTGTTTTTCCTTCTGCCAGCACACCATTCACAGAAAAAATTGCATCAATCCTCCATTTCAGTTTTCAATTCATCAATGAAAAACAGTTTACACAGGTCACAATCCGCACCTGCTACCAAGTTGACTTCCGGCTGCTCTAAGAGCCTAAAATTCTTCCGATTATCCTAGCTCACCTAACTCGTTTTTGTTCGAATCCAGAAGGAAACAAAATATCGCAGGCAAAGCCATTTGTCATATAAACACTTTAAAAACCCGGAAGAAAGAGTAATGCTTAGCCAGTAAAAAGGCCAAGCACAAACGTAAAAGGTTTAAGGAAGTGGTCGGTCACAAAATAAAATCAGGAGTGAAACCGTGGTCTCTTTCATCATCTTCACATGTTAAAACCACAGCAAAACACATTGAAAATATTGGGATTGGAATAGTAACAAATAAGGACAACTCGTCCTGGCGAGGAATACCTTTTTCCACATAGGCTGTCGCTCGGTCGTCGTGGTTCATATTCAAATGTTTTGTCCAATTGTGCGTGTGTGAGATATACGGAAAAGTCAGACAGTCAAAACCCAAATAGAAAATTCACAAATGGATTCAATAAAATAGAATTTTTCCGCTGTTTGAATTAACAGTTGATTACTATGATTATCTCGTGGGTCGTGGCGCATTCTACTTCAATCACAAACAGGCCCCTCTTTTTTCTTGCTTATTGTGAGAAAAAAAACTATTGTTTACTTTTGTAGTCAGTCTAATCCCATCTTTGCCGCTCTCTATATAATCTTGATAAGCTCATATTCTGTATCTTCAGCACTGATCCAAACCCCAAATCAGTTCTCTCTCTCTCTCTCTTAGATTCTTACCCTTGGTTCTTCGACAGAAATAACCTGTTTTCAATTCACAGATGGAAGTTTACGACAGAAGCTTCATATCTGAAACTTCGCAGTGTGAAGAAGAGACGGACGTAAGGAAAGGTCCCTGGACTGAAGAAGAGGACAACATGCTCAAGGCGTATGTCAATATTCATGGTGAAGGTCGCTGGAATTCTGTTGCTCGCTTATCAGGTTAATGATTTGTTCCGAGATTGTTTCTTTCCCTGTTACTTTAAACAAGACTCCACCCAAATTCGATAGAAATCGAGGAATTTTTAGCTTTTGTGCATCTGTTTGCGCATATTTTTGCGATACTGATATGATATAGATGTGTACAGGATTGAAAAGAACCGGCAAAAGCTGCAGATTGAGATGGCTGAACTATTTGCGACCAGAAGTCAAGCGAGGAAACATTAGCCTGGAAGAGCAGCTACTGATTCTCGAACTCCATTCTCGATGGGGCAACAGGTTTTTACTTGAGCTTTCTTCACTCCTGAAATTCAATAGAGATATGAAGGGTTTTAGCTAACTTGGCTAATTTTGATCCTCAAACTCTGAAGGTGGTCAAAAATTGCACAACACTTGCCTGGAAGGACTGACAATGAAATAAAGAACTATTGGAGAACAAGAGTCCAGAAGCAGGCAAAGCAGCTTAAATGTGACGTTAACAGCAAACAATTCAGGGACGCCATGCGTTACGTTTGGATTCCCCGTCTAATTGAACGGATCCGCGCTTCATCCCAGTCGCCGTCAGGTCAACCCTCCACCACCACCCCCGCCTATACGAATAGTATCAGCAACATAACCACCAGTCAAATCACCTATGCAAACACAACCGGGTCGGTTCAAGTTGACCCAAGTCTCCTCCCCGAGTTATCAGGAACTTCATCAGACTCCCTGGACACACAAGTCTCTTCTGTTTCAGACCTGACAGATTGTTACAATCCAAAAAGCATTTCAAACTATCCGAATAACTTACAGAACGGGTCGGGATTATGCCCGGAAACTTTAGCGCACACATGGGATAAAGCTGAAGGGGTTGAATTCCAGGCGACAGAGGAGCAGAGCCATGGTTGGTTGGGTGGTGGGGACTCGCTGGAGAGTATGTGGAATGAAGAGAATATTTGGTTCTTGCAGCAGCAGCTTCATGATGAGGTCTGATCCATGATGTGAATTCGCTTACGTGACGTATCAAATTTTTATATATATTAAACATTTCCTCGATTCTGTTATCTGATTGGAGTATATAACACTACATAATTTGACAACTTTTGGAATGTAAATGTTTCACGCAACAAAGTCAGGATGATAGAGATAATTTATAGCATTAGAGTATTCTGAAGAGTATTGTTTGCTCCTCTTCTTTTTCTTGTTCGAGCATTCATAGTTTAATTTCTATTGAAAGCAATTTTTCTAATAAAAAAACTACTACTTCTAGAAGGAGAGTATCTCAAGATATGTTCCTAGCATCTGTAAAAGATGAAGTTACTCATATTCGGAGAAAAAAACAGTTGATAAGATTATCAACAGGGTGCACAGCCAGAGAAATTAGCAGTAGAGTTTTTTAATTTGGTCTGTTCCATTTGTAGGCAATTTAAGGCTTCCATTCAGAAAAGATGGAAAAAAATTAATAATAAAAAATTTGTTAATTTAGTGATTAAGTTATAGAGTAAAAATGTAATTATGAAACCAAATCATTAGATTAATAATTTTTTTTTTCGTCTTTTTTATTGAGTAAAGCTTAAAATTTATGTGCCATGAAACATTGTGAAAGATCGAATTCTTGTGACAATTAATCGGGTTGGGTCGATATTCAAAACTCTTTTGCATTTACAATTTATAACAAGAAGTTTGGTTTAATTTTCTATTTAATGCGGAACAAGTGTATCAAAACTTCAAGGCATCCATGCAGTGAAATTTGTCATTTGACTCTATATCTTAATTTGACATTACAATTTTTGAATATTTTTTTTCTAAAAACTAATATTTTAATTAATATATACAATCAAAAGTTGAAAGTGTTAAACAGTAAACTTAAATTATCAAATTAGGAGAAGAGACGCTTGTTTTAGAAAAGGTGAGGATAGTATTTATTTTAAAACATTTAGAAACAACATTAGGGAATATAATTTAACATAAAAAAGGTCTAAATTAGATCAGATTTCAGATTTATTTCGTTTTATTGCACAAACAATTTTCCATAGCAGTACTCATGATTAAATCAGGTTGATAGGAACCAATAAGACAATAACCATAAGTAGTTTTAATTTAAAAGAAAAAAACAGATATATCATTCTCCATGACAATATCGTCATGTGTCTATTTTTCGTTTGTTTCAATTATTACAGCAACGCTGTTAATCTACATCGAGATATTTTTGAATATTTGGAAGGATACTTATGTAGAAATTTAAAAGCATTTTTTAATTAAAATCATGAAATCTTTAACTTAAATCGGATAATATTTCATAAATTAACTATGAATCTTCACAAATCCCCAAAATTACATGACAAATTAATATATTCATATCATTTAGGTCTTAGAAGAATTAATTGCGGGGCCAGCCTGAGATGAAAGCCAAGGGGAAGACAAATCCTATGAATCTCTTATGTTTCGCACATTTTCTTCATGTTTTTCCAACCGAAAATTAGCCGTCGTCGCTACTTGCAACTTGCGGACTGTAGATAAGGCAACTTTACGGAAAGATGGCTGAGAGCATTGATCGATTTAAAATTAGAAAAAAAGGGGTAATTCTAGTGCAGCCCAGCCTTGCTTAGAGGAAAAAGCTTGATTTTTAATTGGATTCAATGGCAGCTGCGGCCTTCCTCCAGCAGGACCGACGCACTAAGTGCCGCAACCCTTGAAACCACCTCCTCTCCCCAAAAGTCTAACCAGCCATCCCTTCGGTTTGACACCCATTGAGCCGTCAACTCGAACACACGGGAACAGTTTGAACTGGCCAAAGCCCCATAATTACCCGAGTTTTTTTCTTGAAAAATAGGGGCTTGGCTAAGTCCATGTTTCATTCGTGTTTCAAATCAAAGATTCTTTTTTAATTTCGGCATTCATCATTTCCCATGAAAGTAATCATTGTCACTGAAAGTCTTTAAGGTTTACTTTGTCCTTTAAAAATTGTAAGCATGAACATGTTTTTCCCTGAAGAGCATCAAACACATTTTTCACGGTAAAAAATCAACACTGTTGATTTGGGTATTTGATTTTGTTAATGAAAACATGCAACTAGATCGAATTCAACTGTTGCAGCTTCACAAGTCTTATAGGATCGAGAAAAGGAGTCGAAAATTATTCGTTGTAAGATGGAAATTAAGTGAATTAAATATGAGTTAACCAGAATCATAAAGAGATGAGATAAGGAAAGAAGAAAAATTGGTAATTAGATTATAAAAAATAGTAAGCAGCCAGTCAGCCATAGGTGATAAGCTTGACTCTGGTAAGCTTAGCCTAATTGAAGGAATTTTTTTTTATTAAAAAGCATGAACAGTGAATGAAGCGACCAGCTTATTTTTCTCCAGAAGCAACAGCCAATTGTTTTAGGATATATAATGTACCAAGTAAACGTTTTAGTGGAGTTCAAATTTGAAATTTTGGCTGGAAAATGGACTTCTCTTTCCAGGAGAATGCAGTCACCGCTTACGTTGGCGTGATGATCGCTCCTCTGCTAGAAAAACTATTTTTCTACGAGGAAGTCGGTGCTGACTGCTGAGGTTTCAATTGAGCCTGATTTTTCAATTGCTCACACAAAACATCAGGCCCATCTTATTGCATGGCTATGAATTTCTGCATTGGGACGAGAGAATTGGGCCTAGGACAACACTTTTCTTCCTTTATGTTCACGTTCAGAACAGCTATTTGAATTCTGTAGCCAAGAAGGTCCAATGCATCATTGGCCAGTTCTTTTCCTTCAAAGATAGTTTGGTAAATGGCAGCCCCACTGGCCTGGTTTACCTTGGTAGACTTATTATGTAAATCCTGGGTTAATTTTTTAAATAACATAAAGTTTAGAATATGTGACAAAGTTAAATAACTTTTGCCAATATATATAATAAGAGACGGAAATTTTTCTAATAATATATACCAGACAGAATAATAATAAAAAAATGAATATTCAATCTGTTTAAATTGCTGACTCAACATTCAACAATGAATTCAGCATCATAAACAATTCAATGGACCATTTATTCATTAAAAACTGATGTCGCGGGCTGATGCCTTAGCTAAACAACGAACTAATCGATTCGATTCTAATCTAGTTGTTATCCCTTGTTTACTGCTTTAGCTGCACGATTAGGAATTAGATCAAGGCTGGGTTGTGACGTATTTTGGGTAGTTTGCTGGAGTCATGGTTACCATTAAAACCACATGTTTTAAACAAGCAAACAAAACTATATAAGCACAAATCCCAGTCGTGAAACATTATTCATTAATTTCTTCCAGGTTCAAGAATTAAAGCCCTGTAATATATTGATGAGGTGTAGCGCATAATATACAAGAGCATATACCATTCTGTGCTGAAATAATGCAGTAGGATAAATTAAACACGAAAAGGCAGGCCTATAAAGGGAAACATGATTGCTGACTAATATATAATCAACTTCAAGTTATTATTTAATAGTTTTCATACACAGTCTCTGTGTCACGGACTAAGCTTTCTCACAACAAAGCACTAGGCCGTGCGGCACTTGGATGGTCTCGTCCACACAAGTCAGCCAATTATCTCGATTATCTGGGCAAGTCATGAGCCAACAATAAGTTAGAACAAGGGACACGGCAAAATCTCGGGGCATAAATAAAGCATACCATCATAACCACAGGTGCCTCCATGGAAAAAAATGTTTTTATTGATAATGAAAACATTACAAAGCTTACAAAAGAGCGTTGAGATTTCCACACCATCGTCGGGGCCAAGGAGGGCAGCCCTAGATGGGTGTGCTTGTACATACCTTAACCAGTGAGCCAGCCCAACATTCCGCCCGACTGGTCACCCCCCCTAAAGAGCTAAGAGATTTTATAGCTATGCTACAGTAACCATAAAAATGTTTGAAACGGGGACACTTTTCCTAATTCCATGGATTCTATTTTCCTAAGCCCATGGATTCTGTTTTCCCCGATGCCCCTCTACCCGATCATGGCCCTATACAAGGTTGGCTCATGATATCCTACCCGGTCATGGCCCTATACAAGGTTGGCTTCATGACATTCTCCCCCACTCAATCTGTCGACGTCCTCGTTGACTTGCTGGCTTGGAACTCTTCAATCTTCTGCTTGAAAGCTCTTAGGTCACTTTCTCTTTCCCAACTGACTTCTTCGGTCCTAGGCCCTCCCACTTTACCAAGTACTCATGGATTGATCTTCTTGACACCACCGAATGTCTGTCTGCTAAGATTTCTTCAACACGGCGCTCTGAGGGTGGCTTCTGATGCTGGCCGCCCTAGTTGATCTACTTCTGCTTAGGATCTGTTGGATCTGAGTGGAATGGCTTTAAGTTTACTTGGAACACCGGGTGTACCTTCATCCATTTTGGCGGGTCGATTTTGTAGGAGGACTGTCCCACCTTGTCAAGAATTTGTCACTGGACCCTCATATTTTCGCACCAATCGGCGATCCCGCTTTCGCAGGAATCTAAGCTGTTCAGGCACCAATCTCACCAGGACTGAGTCACCAATACTAAACTGTTGTGCTCTCCGATCTTTGTCCGCCCACTTCTTCATGCGCTTCGATGCCTTCTCCAAGTAAGCCCGAGCGACCTCAGTGTTCTGTTTCCACTCCTTAGTAAAGTTAAAGGCTTGGGGTTCTTCCCTTTGTAAGACTCAATAGATGTGTGGGGTAATCGTGGTTGTTGTCCATGACCACTTCAAACGGGACTCTTGTTGGTGGATGAGCTCTTTTGAGCATTGAAGCATAATTGTGCTACATCTAAAAGCGGTGGCCAGTTCTTTTGGTTGGCTTGTACAAAGTGCCTCAGATATTCTCCAACAATCCGTTAAAGCGCTCGGTTTGCCCATCCGTCTGAGGATGGTAACTCGATGAGATACTCAGTTGGGACCCCAATATGTTGAAGAGCTCCCGCCAAAATGATCCCGTGAATCTCGGGTCTCTGTCACTGACGATGTTTTGTGGAATACCCCAAAATTTCACTACATGCTTGAAGATAAGCCGAGCAGTGTCTTCCGCTGTACAATACTTTTGAGCTGGTATGAAATGGCATACTTCGAAAAACGATCGATCACTACTATAATTGATCCAAGATCACCAACTCTAGGGAGGCCAGTGATGAAATCAAGGGAAATGCTTTCCCAAGGCTTAGTTGGTACTGCTAGTGGTTCAAGTACCCAGCTTGCTTCTTTCTTTCAACTTTATCTTGCTGGCAGACGAGGCACGTCTTTGTGTAGTCCATCACATTCTTGTCTCATGTGAGGCCAATAGTAGCCCTGTCTTAGTAGAGCAAAGGTGCGGTGCCAGCCCGGATGACCGGCCCACGGGGTGTCGTGACATTCTTTCATCAACATCTGTCTCAAGTTCCCGGCTCTTGGTACAAACAATCTGGGCCCCTTGGTCAACAATGCTCCATTCTCCACCCAAAAGTACTTGGATTTCCCATCTTCTACCATCTTCATTATGGACTTGGCTTGGGGGTCTTTAGTCAGGTTCTCTTCGATTAGCTTGCGAATATCAGTGGTTACCATGGTAGCTGACATGGAGCTATTCTTCTTAGTGCTGCTAGTTCCGTTCGACGGCTCAGGGCATCCGCTACTTGATTAGAGCTCCCCGTCTTATACTCAAGCGAAAATCAAATTCGGCTAAGAACTCTTGCCATCTCGCCCTGCTTAGCCGTGATTTTGGGTTGAGTAAGGAAATGGCTCACTGCAGTGTTATCCGTCTTAACAACGAACTTCGACCCGAGCAGATAATGTCGCCACGCCCTTAAGCATGAATTACTGCTAGGAGCTCCTTTTCTTGGGCGGTGTATCTCCTTTCTGCCTCATTTAGCTTGCGACTTTCAAAGGCGACCGGGTGTCTCTCTTGCAATAATACTCCCCCAATAGCAAAATCTGAAGCTGTTTGTACTTCGAAAGGTTTCCAAGATCAGGGAGGACTAATACGGGATCTTTCATCAACACTACTTTTAGGCTCTCGAAGGCCTCTTGGCATTCTGAAGTCCACGACCACCTCTTATCCTTTTTCAATAATTCGGTGAGGGCCGTTATTCTTCGGGAGTATCCCTCCACAAACTTTCTGTAATAGTTGGCTAACCCAAGAAAAAGAGCGCAGTTCTTTGACATTCTTCGGGGACGCCCATTCCCTGATAGCCTTGACTTTTTCCATGTCCATCCGAATTTGGCCCTGTTCCACAATGTGCCCTAAGAAATGGATTCGAGTTTGGGCAAAGCAACATTTCTCTCTTTTCACATACAATTGATTTTCACGAAGCCTCCGGAAAACAAGTCTCAAGTGTTTCTGATGCTCCTCTATGGTTGAACTAAAAACCAAGATGTCGTCTAGGTAGATTACCACGAACTTATCAAGATAGTCATGGAATACCTGGTTCATTAAAGTGCAAAAAGTGGCAGGAGCATTGGTTAGCCCAAAAGGCATTAAAAAAATTCAAATGCACCATACCGGGTCACACATGTGGTTTTCGGTTCATCTCCTTCGGCGATTCGGACCTGATGGTACCCGGACCGAAGGTCGAGTTTGGAGAAGTACTTGGCTTGACTCAACTGGTCAAAGAGATCTGCAATCAAAGGTATTGGGTATTTGTTCCTCACCGTTACTTTATTCAAGGCCTATAATCGACACACAGTCGTAAACTTCCATCTTGTTTTCTTTGGAAGAGTACAGGAGAGCCAAAAGGAGCCTTAGATGGCCTGATGAACCCAGCTTGCAACAACTCATCTAGCTGCTTCCTCAACTCAGCCAATTCTGGGGGAGCCATACGATAGGGTCCCTTTGCAGGTGGTTTGACTCCCGGGACTAGTTCAATCTCATGATCTATAGCACGGCGCGGGGGTAATATCTGGGGCAATCGATCCGGCATCACCTCCTTAAACTCTTCAAAACTGTGGTAATCTCATCTGGCACCAACTCTGACCCTGTTCCTTCTTTGTAGATCGGTAGGGCTACATATGAGGGCTCTCCCCTCTTGATCCCTTTCTTGAACTGTAGAGCTGAGATAATTTTTCCACTTTTGGGGAGAATAGTGGCCGGCACTACACAAGGGCGTTCCCCCAAGAATAGCAAGCAACTAGCAGCAGGAACCGGGATTGCCTGAGCCACTGTCATGAAGTCCAATCCCAAAACAACATCAAAGTCATCCATGGAGGAAACGGTGAAATTCACGCCTCCTTCCCAAGGTCCAACTTTGGTCATCACGTTCTTGGAGCTCCCACTAATGGCGGCGGCCGGTGAGTTCACCGCTTTCATTTGCCCACAATCCTTATTTACTTTCAGATCACACCTCTTAGCTTCGGTTGGAGTGATGAAAGTGTCGGTCGCGCCTGTGTCCACCATGGCCCTTGTTTTCTTCCCATTTATCTCCAACTCGACATACATTAGGCCTTTCTCCGGCTCCTTCTTCATCACACTCAATTGAGAATGAAGTGCATTTAAGAATCGAATTGAGCCCATCCTCGCAGGTTCATTTACATCATCCTCAGTAGTTTGTGGTGGTTGAGCTGTCTCTTGAGAAGTAGTCCTGAGGGCACTCAAGGCACCTTTGTGGGGACAGTCCGCAACTCGGTGTGGTCCCTGACAAAGGAAGCAAGCTAATGGCTGTCTTGGCTTGAAGCTTTGGGCGTAGTTTGTCTTGGATTGGGGTGTTTCTCGAATGGGCGGCCTTTTGTCTGCTCCCCCACTTGATGATCTATCTACTCTAGCCAACTTTCCCCCAGTCCCATAATTGGAGTTACTGCCAGCTGAAGGAGGGAACTTACGTTTGTTTGAGCTATCATTGTAATCGTTTAGGCGTTCGGCGGCAGCCATTGCTGTGGCTACATCTTGTACCTTTTGCCTTTGAAGTTCAGTCCTAGCCCAAGGCTTAAGTCCCTCCAGGAAATAGAACATCTTGTCTTTTTCAGACATGTCCCTAATATCCAACATCAGGGTAGAGAAGCTCCTGACAAACTCTCGCACCGTTCCTGTTTGTACCAACTCTCTCAACTTCCTTCGAGCCAAGTATTCCACATTCTCCGGGAAGAATTGGTTCTTCAACTCTTGCTTTAGATCCTTCCATGTTTTGATGGGGCACTCATCGCCAGTAAACTTTGAACGCCACCATAACTTGGCATCTCCAGCAAGATACATTGAGGCCATCGCAACCTTTTCCTCCTCTGATTCTGTGCGCACCGCCCGAAAGTATTGTTCGATGTCAAACAAGAAATTCTCAAGCTCTTTTGCATCTCTTGCCCCTTCGTAACGGCGCGGCTCCGGCACCTTAGCTCTTTTCCCTTTTTCTGCTGTGCTAGAACCCGCCCGACCCACAGCAATTTGAAGCACACTGATCTGAGCCTTGAGTTCCTCGAACTCTTTTTGGATAACGCTCAGTGCCTCTCTAGTCTCCTCGCTCAAGTTGGCTACGGAGTCGGACAGCTCCCGCTGGGCTGTCTCTATTTCTTCCAATCGGTCATTAGTGACCATGTGAGCTTTAACGGCAGCCACTGCGGCCTCAAGCTCCTCAATTCTCTCTCGATCATCAGACCCTCCTCGAGTCATCACCATTTTCTTTTGCTTGCTAGCACACTTGCCTAGCTCGGATACCAATTGTCACGGACTAAGCTTTCTCACAACAAAGCACTAGGCCGTGCGGCACTTGGATGGTCTCGTCCACACAAGTCAGCCAATTATCTCGATTATCTGGGCAAGTCATGAGCCAACAATAAGTTAGAACAAGGGACACGGCAAAATCTCGGGGCATAAATAAAGCATACCATCATAACCACAGGTGCCTCCATGGAAAAAAATGTTTTTATTGATAATGAAAATATTACAAAGCTTACAAAAGAGCGTTGAGATTTCCACACCATCGTCGGGGCCAAGGAGGGCAGCCCTAGATGGGTGTGCTTGTACATACCTTAACCAGTGAGCCAGCCCAACATTCCGCCGACTGGTCACCCCCCCTAAAGAGCTAAAGAGATTTTATAGCTATGCTACCAGTAACCATAAAAATGTTTGAAACGGGGACACTTTTCCTAATTCCATGGATTCTATTTTCCTAAGCCCATGGATTCTGTTTTCCCCGATGCCCCTCTACCCGATCATGGCCCTATACAAGGTTGGCTCATGATATCCTACCCGGTCATGGCCCTATACAAGGTTGGCTCATGACACTCTGTCTGTGTGTGTTTTTATGTGAGACGGAATTTGGAAAGTATGGTATATAGTGGAGAAAAAAACACAGAAATTAAACACCCATACGGTTTTCAGGGCCATATGCAAGAGTCTGCTATTTTCCAAGTGTGAGCGTCCTCCTCCTTGCTGCTGCTCTTCCGAATGCTGTCACGGTACCCATGTTTTCCCACATCGTGCTTGGTGTTGTAATCAGTTTCCTTGGCTATCTTGTTCGACAAAAGATCATGATTTTGGCGTCTGATCATTAGTGCTTCCAGTAACAAGACTAAAGACGCCATTGCCTTATGAATTGCCTTGAAGATAATTATCAATAAACATCATTTCTGAGCCTATCTCCCCAATATAAACCATCTTCTGGTTAACTACTCTCTTGAATTTTTAATGATTTTGATACAAGAAATTCCTAGTTTATTCCGAAAAGGTAAAGGCTGTGAATCAAATAAGTTGGTGGGAAGATATGAGTTGGGTCAGCTATTTACGTTTGCATAAACAAATAGGAATTTGGATAATCCACGATAGATGAACAAAATTATTGGTTAGGACTTTGGAAGGTGTTCTCATTTTTTTTCATTTCCGGTTCAATTTCTTTAAAAATCATTTCAGACCTAAAATTTTGAATATAATATATAAATTTTAATTTAATGTCATTAACGGTCATTTTTTTACTACACTAATTTTATCACAATCGCTGCAAATGTAGCCATACACATAAAATTATTATAATACTTAATCTCATTCCTACCACTATTTTCAATATTATTATTCACGCAAACTAATTCTAAATAATTTAGAAACTAACTCTAAATAATTTAGATAAGTGATTGAGCGTTGGACTACTTCATCATATCCTAAAAAGGAAATGAGTGTGTGAAAGAACTTTATAGTTGAACAGTGCTGGAATTAGGGGTAATCCTGACAATATGATCCATCGATGTAACTGGTTGGCCAACACACAAAATTATCCTATAAATAGGCATGAGCCCTATGTAAGTTGTTGGCTCCAAATCACTCCATTTGATGCTGTAAAATCATATCATCATGAGATAGAGTTTTCATCTGATATTGACATCCATCATCCAAAATAATTCATGACAAATTGACAATTACATCAAACTAGAAAGTAGGAGGAGTTGGTATCCTCTCGTGACCAGTGAATAAATTCTACACAATTCACACTGATGCTAAATATTTATCATATTACATATAATTTTTTTAAATGATTATGGATATTACGAATTTTATATAAACGTCATTTCTTCTACGATTTTAAGGATTTTTTTTATATCAATTACCAAATGCATTTAGAATTTAACTTAAATCAAATTTTGGATGACAAAAAAAATCACCTTGGATATATTATATATAAAACAAGATTCAACCAACCAAATTATACGAAGGTAATTTAGGAAAATTTGCTTAAAGAAGTAATTAACCTAATATGGTTTAAAACTCAGCTTTAAGTCTTGGTCATTTTCTTTACCAAGAAAAAGGCTAATACGCTCTGGTTGATGGAACTACCAAATAGACTCGTTTCATTTGTCATGGTTGGTGAGATTTAGAATAAGAACGGCATGATCCACCAACAGATATTTTGCTCCCATTGTTTACTTTTAACAGAAGAGTTACAGACCAGACCAGACCAGACAGCTTGGCATGTCTTAGCTGCAAACACATGTGCAAAATTGGAACTGCAGACTGTTAGATTTAATCGTATACATGAACATACATTCAGGATTTCTAAAACCAGATATCTCATGCTTTTAGTAGTATAATAATAAAATACATACCTTTGTCTGCTGTTGGCGTTAGTGAAGAAGAAGAAGAAGCCATCGTTGGAATCTCTGTAGCAGTAAACAGATTTCTCTCTCTTGCTCTGTTTTTCTTTCGTTTACAGTGTGGATGGAAAACACCGTACGTTCTTTTTTTGAGAGAGAGAGGACCTATTTTAATTTAATTAAAAAACTACCAAACCCAATCATGTCCATCATGTGAATGGATGTGGTTCCTAAAATTAAGGGATAGTGGCCCATTAAAAGTAACTTCCTTACTTTTAATTGAGCCACACAATGATAAACGTGGGTTTATCTTACATTCTCCCACTTGGCTCGATTAAAATATTTATAATGGAAGTTACTTTATTATCTCCCATCATAATACCATAATATAAAAACTATTCGGTATGAGTTATGGCGGTCGTGTTCTAATTTGTAAAACACTCCCTTCCATATACTACAACACCTACAATTTATTGTATTAGGTCCTTAGATTATCATTATACTATAATTTCATAATGGTCCATAATATTGACTTGTTAAGTCTTTCCTGTCAACATCAAACAATAATGTATACATAGCATCATAGAACAGGAAAACATAATAGTGTCAGAAACATATTAAGGAGCTCAAAGTGTCACTACAAGACATCACTACAATCAAGACCCATCCTAAGAACATGTTCCTTAAATAACTTGGGTTGTAAACCCTTCGTTAATGGGTCAGCAATCATGAGATCAGTACTAATATGCTGAATGGACACTGTTTGTTTCTGAACCTCCTCCTTAACGGCAAAATACTTCAATTCCATATGCTTGACACCTCTAGAGTATTTGTCGTTCTTGGAGAAGAATACTGCTGCAGAGTTATCACAATAAATTTTCAGCGGCTTGGCAATTGTGTCGACAACCCCAAGTCCTAAAATAAAGTTCCGCATCCATAATGCATGAATTGTAGCTTCAAAGCAAGCCACAGATTCTGCTTCCATTGTGGATGAAGCAGTGGCAGTCTGTTTTGCACTTTTCCATGAAACTGCTCCTTCAACTAAAAGAAACAGATAACCAAAAGTGGACTTCCTGCTGTCAAGACATCCGACAAAATCTGAATCCGTGTATTCGACTACCTCCAGTTGATCGTATCTCTTATATGTGAGCATGTAATTCTTTGTTCCTTGAAGGTACCTCAAAACTTTCTTTGCAGCCTTCCAATGATCAATTCCAGGATTACTTTGATACCTGCCTAACATTCCGACCGCAAAACTTATATCCGATCTAGTACAGGTCTGCAAGTACATTAAGCTTCCAACAATAGAGGCATAAGGAATTGATTCCATTTCCTTTCGTTCCAATTCATTCTTTGGACACTGCATGAGACTAAATTTATCACCCTTCTGAATAAGAACAACCCCGGGTGAACATTTGCTCATATTAAACTTTTCGAGAATTTTGTTGATATATGCTTTCTGAGATAGGCCTAGTATTCCTTCTGATCTTTTCCGGAATATTTCTATTCCAATCACATAAGAAGCCTCTCTCATATCTTTCATTTCAAAATTCTCAAAGAGAAAATCTTTAGTTTCATGCAGTATACTTAAATCATTTGCTGCAAGCAAAATATCATCAACATATAAGACTAAAAATATAAACTTACTCCCACTGATCTTTTGGTATATACAACGATCTACAATATTTTCCTTAAAACCAAAAGATGTAATAATGGTATTAAACTTAATATACCATTGTCTGGAAGCCTGTTTTAGTCCATATATTGACTTGTTAAGTTTACACACCATTTGACCTTTACTTCTTATGGAAAAACCTTCAGGTTGATCCATATAAACTTCCTCCTCTAAATCCCCATTCAGAAAGGCAGTTTTCACATCCATTTGATGTAATTCCAGATCATATTGAGCCACCATTGCCATAATTATTCTTAATGAATCTTTCTTAGATACAGGAGAAAATGTATCTGTATAATCGATGCCATCTTTCTGAGTATACCCCTTTGCAACAAGTCTGGCTTTATAACGTTCCACCTTGCCTTTTGAGTCGCGTTTGGTCTTGAAGACCCATTTATAACCTACTCTTTTACATCCTTCAGGCAATTGAACGAGATCCCAAACTTTATTTTGTTCCATGGATTTTAGCTCTTCCTTCATGGCATCAATCCATTTAGCAGATTCTGAACTTTCTATGGCTTGTGAAAAGGTAACTGGATCTTTATTAATGCCAAGATCAAAGTCTGATTCCTGTAAATAAATCACATAATCATCCGGAATAGCTGATCTCTTTTCCCTTTGAGATCTTCTTAATATTATTCCTTGTGATTCATTTGTATTCGATGTTCCTTCATTAGATCGAATATCAGATCCTTGATCATTATAGGATCCGACATCCGTCTGTGGAAGTGTTTCATCATCCAAATGTTGATCAACATTGTTGTCCCTTTCCATAAATGTTGGATCAACATTAATTGATTTTGGATCAATAGTGGATAAAGGAACATTATCCTTATCTCGTTTATTTCCACAGTTTGACGTTCTACACTCCCACTGACTTCAGCATTCTCCAGGAATTTGGCATTACCAGTTTCAATTATTCTCGGACTATGGGTTGGACAATAGAACACATATCCTTTAGATTTCTCAGGATAACCAATAAAGTATCCGCTTACAGTTCGAGAATCCAACTTTTTCTCTTGTGGATTATACACTCTTGCTTCCGCTGGGCAACCCCAAACATGTAGGTGCCTTAAACTTGGTTTCCTTCCCGTCCATAATGCAAAAGGTGTCTTTTGAACCGCTTTGGATGGAACTCTATTCAATAAATAAGCAGCGGTTTTTAGTGCATGCATTCACAAGGATTCAGGTAAGGAGGTATTACTCATCATACTCCTAACCATGTCCATTAAGGTCCGATTTCGCCTTTCTGCTACACCATTTTGTTCAGGTGCACCTGACATAGTATACTGTGCACATATGCCACGTTTTTCGAAGACTTTAGCAAATGGACCAGGACATTGTCCTGATTCATCATATTTCCCATAGTATTCACCACCTCTATCAGATCTTATGATTTTCACTTTTCTATCCAATTGTCTCTCAACCTCATTTAGGAAAATTTCCAGAACATCTACAGATTGAGATTTTTCCTTAAGTAGATAGATATATCCATAACGTGAATAATCATCAATGAAAGTGATGAAATACTTTTCTCCATTAAAGGATGGAACATCAAAAGGCCCACATATATCAGTGTGTATTATTTCAAGAAGCTGTGTGCTTCTTGTGGCTCCTTTCTTGGTATGTTTGGTTTGCTTTCCTTTTATGCAATCCAAACAAGTTCCAAGATCAGTAAAATTCAGATTTTGTAAAATCTCATTCTTTACCAATCTTTCTATCCTTTCTTTGGATATTTGACCCAAACATTTATGCCACAAATAAGCAGGATTTTCATTAAGCATGTTACGTTTTGAACTAACACTATTATATGTGACATGCAAAGATTCAGCAAAAACATTATCAAGTTTTATTCTATATAAACCATCAATAAGAAAACCCAATCCATAAAGAATAGAGTCTTTATATAGATTAAAACTTCCAGAACAGAAATTAACATTAAAACCACAATTGTCCAATTTTTCTAAAGAAACAAGGTTTCTAGAAATTGAAGGTACATAGAGTGTATCATAAAGGTCCAACTGATATCCAGTGTCTAAGACCAATCTGTAAGTCCCTATGCCTTCAACAGGAGCCTTCATGCGGTTCCCCATAAACAGAAAATCATTTCTTGGATTTGTGGTTCGGATCGTAAGGAATCCCTGCATAGTATTGGTAACATGAGTTGTAGCACCAGAATCAAGCCACCAAGTATTGTTAGGAACTTCACTTAAATTTGATTCAAAATATACAAAAGTATTGAAAATACCTTTCTTTTCAAACCAAGCTTTTCGTTTATGACAGTCTTTCTGATAGTGCCGAGCTTTCTTACAAAAGTGGCACTTTTCTGTCTTCTATTCCTTCTTCTCAGTCTGAGAATCATTAGCAGACCATTTCTTCTTAAACTTTTTGGCTTTGAATCCTTTCACAGCTCCCTTTCCTACTAGGTTAGCAGAGTGACTCTTTTGACTCTTGAGTCTTGCTTCCTCTTGTACAAGCCTATTGGCCAATTCATTAACATTCCACTTATCCTTTATAGTGTTGTAGTTAATTTGAAAAGGCCCATATTCAGGAGGCAAGGAGTTCAGAATAAACTGAACTAAAAAGGAGTCCTCTACTGCCAAACCCAAAGTCTTAAGCCTTGCAGCAATGTTCGTCATCTCGATGATATGTTGTTGCATGCTTATCGACCCATTGAACTTCATGGTCATAAGCTCAGCCATTAAAGTACCAGCAAGTGACTTGTCCGCAGAACGGAACCTTTCTTCCCCAAAACTTATATATTCCTTAGCACTTTCAGTTTGTGGAATTGTAGTCTTAACATTGTTAGCAATTGTCATTCGCAGAAACTTTAAGCATAATATGTTACTTCTTTCCCATGCGGCATAATGTGACTTCTCTGGCTCACTGCTTGTATCCTTAATAGCAGGAGGTTTTTTATGAATGAAAGCTAAGTCAAGATCCAAAACACCTAAGTGAAAATCAACTTGCTCTCGCCATTCTGAGAAGTTCATGCCATTAAACACAACAACAGATAATGCATGCGAATTAATTGCAATAACTGCAAAACATAACAAATAAAGCTCACATTTAATTATAATGAATTCAATAAAATGAGCAATAAGATATATAGTAGTTCTCCTTTTGGTAGATACTAAAATATACATGCATAATTAAATAAAACATAAATATAAAGTAAAATACCTTTGGGCAAATTTTACAATATATTTTTCTTTAAATGAGTTAATTATATAAACTTTAATGGGTAAATAAATATTTAGAAAATTGAACATGTTTTTTATCTTTGGATAATTAACATATTCAACCAAAATATTAATTTACCTCCCATAATATCATTAATTTACTGAATAATAATTTACCTTTGGGTAAATTTCTTAAGTTCTAGTAATTAATGAAAACATTTTTTTAACTCATTATTTTTTAAATCAAAACTTTAGGATCTAATTGAATATCAATATATATATATATATATATTTGTACACATTAAACTTTAATTTTTCGGTAAACACTTAATATACAAAATTATATACATTACCGAAAATTTAACATAGCAGCGGAAAATATGGATAATCATAAGATATTTATTGACATTCATGTAACCACTCATAATAAATCATACAAAATAAATGATTACTCAATCAAATTATTATTATTATTATTATTTTTATAGCAATTCTAATCATATTTAACTGCTACTGTTTGCAAACTTAATAGCTTTGGCGTTTTAACAAAATTGGGCACACTTTCTTCACAAAAGGACGTTCAATGCAAAACTATCTTTCAACCCAATACATGAATATGCCAAGCAAGGCACATACTTACCAATCACGTGGGAACCTAATTTACTTCAAAATTAATTTGAAAATTGCATGCAACACAGTAAACAATGTATTTCTTTTAATTTCTTTTATGTTAATTACATGCACATTATTGCCAAGTTTATTTCCAGGCAGATGAGTTCATAATCTTTAATCATGGCTATCATTCAAGATTATTTTACATTAATTTGTGCCTTTAAAACTGATAAAAATCATGCATACTCCTTTTATTTTTATTTTATTTTTATTTCTTAATTTTCTGAACATATTCTTAAAACAATTTTCTAGAATCATAAATTCTATCCTTAACTTTTAAGATGACACAAGCAATGCTGATGATAAGTCATAGAGAACAAAAAAACGAAAACTTTTAATATATTTTCATTCTTTGCTTCCGTTTTCCGTAACTAATTCTTTGAAATATGTTTTTGATAACACTTTTGCCCAGTTCTATCATCTATAGCTGTAAAATTTTCTACGAAGACATGAGCGTAAAAAATAAATAAATAAATAATAATCTCACTAACCTAAATACCGTCAATAGCATTTGACAGAAACTTTCACAGAGTTTATCTAGTTTAGAACAACCAAAATCGGATACCACATGTTAGATTTAATCGTACACATGAACATACATTCAGGATCTCTAAAACCAGATATCACATGCCTTTAGTAGTATAATAATAAAATACATACCTCTGTCTGCTGTTGACGTTAGTGAACAAGAAGAAGAAGCCATCGTTGGAATCTCTGTAGCAGTAAACAGATTTCTCTCTCTTGCTCTGTTTTTCTTTCGTTTACAGTGTGGATGGAAAACACCGTACGTTCTTTTTTTGAGAGAGAGATGACCTGTTTTAATTTAATTAAAAAACTACCACACCCAATCATGTCCATCATGTGAGTGGATGTGGTTCCTAAAATTAAGGGATAGTGGCCCATTAAAAGTAACTTCCTTACTTTTAATTGAGCCACACAATGATAAACGTGGGTTTATCTTACACAAGCATCGAAATCGAATGCAACTGAGTTTTGAGAGCATATGGTTGGGTCAAATGATTGCGACATAAAACCAATTTATAGATGAATTAGTGCAAGAGAGATGGGAGATCTTGGTATTGTGTAATTTTCCTAGGTATGCCTAATTACATCAATATGTAAAGCACACAGCACCATTCGGTATTCATGGCAATTTAATTTACCGGCTATAGATTTTTATAATTATGTGTAATTTCCAATATTTAGCAAATTTATCCCTCTTTCTTGTTTTTGTGTTTTTTAATGTATACTTTCCTAAATGAGTAGGATTCGATGCTGTACTTTCCACTTATAGAAGGTAGCTTATAGCTAGGAGCTATTAGAACACTGTAGTTACATATGATATGAGTTTCAATAATAACAGTGCCTAATTAATTACCTTCATAATGCTGTTTATCTTAGAGTTGTGAAATATATATATATATATATCATTATAGGATTTAATTTTTCCATCATGTTGGAAAAATTGCATCTGCAATTGGTATTTATACATGAACTTTGATCAAATAACATATAGAGTTCATTTAAAATTCATTAGCACTAATTCAAGCCGTTTGAATTGTTCATTAACCAAACCTTAATTATATTCATGATGTGCCTTATATTATACTAATGCAACCTATAACAACAACTTTATACAGCTTGGTCCAAATGATATCCTAGGTAATATTTTTTTTTTTTTTTCTGGTCAGATCCCGATACGTATATGCATGCATTTTTCCTCAGTTTTCAGCCTTGTTGAATAAGACAGATATTAAAAAAAATTGTTTGATGTGTTAATACTAATTTTAACACAAAATTTTTTTTATTTTACGTAATATGAATACGAATTACCAAATTGAAAGTAGAGTGTGCCTTGTAGATATTAAACGGAGGAGGAAAAACCACAACAACAACAAAAAATACAGAAGGGCAATCTCCACCAGGTCAATTAATTAGTCAAATGCTTTTGTCTTTGGGTTTTATAACGAAGGTGTGAACATAAGAGAAAGAGAGATTGGTTAGATAGTGCATAGACTGCTGATAAGAATCTGTCCACCAATTTTAAACATGTGATAAATGCTTTTGGAAATTAACAAGGCACGAACACATAGAAATTAATGTTGGATTCTGTCATTTAGGAACTTGTCCAATTTACCTCAAGTTAGGTTCCCATGTCCCAACCATCTGTGTGTACAATATACCACCTGCTCCAAGAGAAAAGAAAGTGACAATTTTTGGTACTATAAATTACTCCACCATTTATATATATAAACAGTACAAACGATTCAATTTCCTATAAAGTTACAGATAGTTTTTTCTTCCCTCTTTTCAATAGGAACCTTCGCCTACAATACATAATTAAGTTACATCTGATAAAAAATAAAACTAAAAGAAATTAATTATTACTACGAAAGAAGGGCTTCAGATAAAAAATTAATTTCCTGCTAATTTAAATAGAATTATATAATATCGCCCGACAACTTAGGGTTTTGAATTGATGCCTATATACATTATATAATACTATAATATCATGAATTTGATTCGTCTCGTTGTTCTAATGTTCCTGTTTGATTAAATTCCTGACTGAAGCAGAAAGTTTGACTAGCTCACAATGCCAGTTTATCATTGCTTGAAGAGGTTAAGACGGCAATCCCCCAAGCGTAAGGAGTAGGCAGCTTTCTTGTAGTCACTCCAGCTAAATGGCTTGAAGAGGCTAGGATTCTCGGGAGAGACAAATTCTGGGAGAGGAGAGATCGTTGCGTTAAGAGGCGGGGCCGCGAAGTACATGACTGACATTCTTGAGTTAATTGTCGACGAGTTCGCCAATGCCCTATGTCTCACGCTCACAAATCTCCCGTTTGTTAAAACCTGGCGAATATCAATACCCGAAAACAGCGACGTTAAGCAAAGATTATATACCAATATTAATTTCTTTGTTTTTGCTTCCTGGATATTGGTCTTTTGGTTATTATGACAGAAGATTAATACTGACCCGCAAGGCATCACCAACGATCACGTAGAATTGAGTGGGGTCAGGGGGGACTGGGACCCAAAACCCATCGTGCAAGGAGATTTCAAGCCCAGCAACATCGTTGGATCGTAAAATGGTGAGGATCTGAGGGTCAGAATGCTCTCCAAATCCAATTAGATCGTCTTTGCATGCTTTTGATAATGGGTCCTGGTTCTTCACTGGAGGATAATGATTGAACCTTATGACCGAGTCGCTTTGGACGTCTCTGATTAGTCTACTGAAGACGGATTTGTCTGGGACCCATAGTCCCTCCGCTGCCAGATCAAGAATCTCGCCTGCTAACTCCCTCACCGCTTGTATATAATCATTCGCAGCACAACTGTAAGATAAAACCAACAAGTGCAAATACATTAACATCAATAACATAATATTACCCTTGAATATGATCACTCATTTGAAATACTTTTCTTCAGAAAAAGAAAATAGAGGATTGTTCATGAAAATGACCCTTTTAATTCTTTTCAAAATCTAGCATGTGACCGGTCATGGAGGCTTCAGCATTCTTTTATGATTGAACCCTTTCATGCAAAAAATATTGATATATATGATTACTTGGCCAAAAGTCTAAACAGAAGTGGACTTCCTGCAACTCCTAAAATTTTCAATGAATACTAATATTTATGAAAGATTGTTGTCTGTTTTTAGGACTACGGGCAAGCATAGATTCATCAATGAAAACTATTTTAATAATTTGCAAGTCAATAAGAAAACGATGATATTGCTGAAAAAAATGGAAGATATTAAGTTCAAACAGCTGCAGCTAATAGAAATGGTAAACAGAAACAAATAGAAGAGAATGTTGGAAATCTAACTCATCGGATCATGTTCATTCTTTCCCCCACAATTCTTCGGGGCGTGGGGTTGGGGCCCCTTAGAAGGTAGGCCCCAGGCTGTTATAAAGAAGAATTGCATGCCATGTTGAGCATAGTTGTTGACAGTACAAAAGCAATAAAATTAACGCTCCTCAGACTTACTACAACTAATAATCTCTGGTTGTTTCCCATCTACCTGGGATTGCACGTGTGGCATTGATTGACTTGCCCAAATATATATTCATAATTTACAAGTAATTAAACATAGAAAATGGTCATTTAATTAATTTTGCAGTACGAAATAACTAAAGGACTTTCTATTGGGTTCATGAAGGAGTGAGTGGCGTCTAACTAAGTCCAAGGCTCCTAATATTCTTTATCAAAGAAGGGAGAATCCGTGAAAACCCAAATAATTAGAAAAAAAAATTATATTAATATGGTGAGCAATTTTATAATTCAACCTAATTATAATAACATAATCTCTCTTTTTTTTACAAATAATTTTCCTTTTATCATAAAGGAAAGATGTCGCTTTCTAGGATACCAAGCATTAATGGCAAACAATCTCCTGCAAAAATTAATTACATCCCCCTTGTCTACCGGCCAAAATCTGTTAATTAATTTAAAAGCTAGCTTTTTATTAGGAATAAGAAAGGGGCCACTGTGCCGTATTACTCATTTCTTATTTTCTTATAGGATTAAACAATTTCATAGAAAAGGAATAATATAGGCTAAGCATAAACCCCGGTATCCTGTATCACACTGAAGAAACAGAAACCAGACGCTTTGTCTTTAGGCTCTTATGCTTATTGTTTGTATACATATATTATTCGTATCTCATTTTCGTCAACCTTCCTGAACCTTTATTGAACCGTAACGTGAATGGCTGCCGAATGTTTTCTTTCAAACGTGAGGAGAAAGTTTTTGTTTGTGTATGTAAGGATTGAAAAATGAAAGGGAAAGGGGAAGACAGAGAAAGAGAAGAACAAATTAAGCAAGATTTTAAATCAAGGGGAAATTAGATAATTAATCGTACCTGAAAGTTTCAGGGTCATTGGAGATGGTTTTGGATCTTTCAGCAATGGATAAAGGATTGGTGTGGAGAAGAAGATACTCAAGTTCACCCATATCGCCATTGGGACCGATGTTTTTCAAGCCATAGCCAAAAGGCGTCGCAGGACCGGCCCGCTGCTTAGCGTCAGCTGGTTTGCCAAAAAAATTAACCCCCTGGCCTTCCATTCTCGCTATTATCTCCCTAGCTACGCCATGGTTAACAACCTTAAAGAACCCATACTCTTCACAAGCTTTGACAATCAAGTCCATCAATATCGACCTATCAAGCGAAAGATCAACCTCAGGAATCCCTACTGCCCGGGTTTTCTTGGTTCCCAAAGAGGCTGGCGAGAGCGCAACCATTTCTCTTCCTTTTTTTGCTTCAAAAAGAACAAGAATTTAATGAAGCACACTCAGCTTTGAGCCAAGGAGTTAGAAGAGGTGTACTCATGGCTGAGAAGCTGTCTACTATTTATACAAGTAAGAGAGAGAAAGTCTGTGATATTATGTGAAAAAAAATGATTAAATAAAATTTCGAGTGAGTATCCTGAATTCAGGAAGACGTGGACTTTGTATAACAAAAAAATTATAATATATATGATGGGTCCAAAAATTAATAAATTAATGAAGCGTGAAAATTCTGCTGTCACGTGCTGGTGGTGCGCGTGGGGAGAAAAGGGCATGGGTGGGGGTCAATACTTAAAAGGTGAGAAGGGTTTATGAAAGATTCGGTGAGCGGAGAGGTTGGGGCCAACCTGGTAGCGGCTGTTTGTCCCCTCTAATTGGGATTTTTTTTGGGGTTATCAAACGCTTTTCGAAAGCGTGTGGGTTTTAAACTTTAATTAATAACTTACAGTAAAAATTTACCCCTTTTTGGCCCATTTTAGCATCCGCGTATTTTGACCTTCTCTTCATTTGACTCGCCAGATTGGGCAGTAGCCATTTTGTTTGAAAACAAACGTTGCTATTTCGACCCTCCATCCTATCCTATACTTGTAGCATTTAACTTGGGCCAATCGCAACTGACTGCGGTTTTAATTGCGTGTTGCTTTAAATTCTTTCGTTGAAATCAATCAAATCTGTCTAAACAGCCTCAATTAATTATTCTTATCAAAGAAGAAAAAATCGAATTTGAACCCTTAGTTTCTTTGAAAAGATAATGATAATTGCCTATGTAGCTAGAAAATTAGATTCAATACAAATAAAATATGGTGATAGGGAGCGCAGATTACTTGTAATTCAATCTATTGCATTTGCGGGATATGTCACTACTTTAACTTGTTGAGATTTTCTCACACAGATTTTGAAAAATAATTGAATATATATTTATAAATGTGAAAAAAAAATCTTACTTTTTGAGTTGATTAAAAAAAAAAGTTAACATCTTCTTACACTAATATCATAATTAAATTACCAACATTTGTGTATGTATATATTTTTTGCGGAGATTCCAAAATTAATTACTTCTAGTTAGTCAAAGTAAATTTGAGAAATTATATAATAATTTGAATTTTTTTAAATTGTAAACATTAATTTAAATGATCATGTATTACTTTCAAAATAAAAAAAATTTCAAATTTAAATTTTTTTTCCTGAGATCAAAAGCTTTTATTGTGTATAAGAAAGTAAGTTTCTTTTAAGATTGTTGTTCAATAGAATATATTCTCATTAAAATCAACACATTAACTTAGGGAAAACTAATATTTCAAGCAATAGTTTTAATAGCGAGAAATCACGTTACGACTTTCGAGGTACGACGTCCTACGTTAACGGTCTATGTGGAAACTTCTATCTATCTCGTATGTCGTATCATAAGAACAGATTGAAACGTACGTGATATTAATTTCTGACGACTTCAAATCTTGAAATTACATAGTCAAACAAACACGTACTTTCAACCCATAACCAGTGCTCTCACAATTTAATGTTTAAAGCTCTGTCAGTTTATTGCCGGCGCTCAAAAACAAGTTATCTCTTAACGTTGGTGGAGCTGCGGGCTGCAGCTATTTAACTCCAAAATGGCCAGAACGCCATTGATTCTTTGCTATATATTAGCAACAACATTCATTCTGCTGGCTACTGTTCCTTTTGCTGCAGTTTTCGTATACGTTGCCATCATCTTCCCCCCTAATAACATTTGGCAAGAGAAAATTGTTGCTAATAGCTTGCACGAAAGGAAGAGTAATTTTTTTAACATTTGAAGCTTTTTTGGTCGTAGAAACAAAAGAATACTTCCTTTTACAAAGATACTTCTCTCTAATTTCTAAGCTTTCACTATCAAAATTAGGATGAAAACGACTTAAATAATATTTTTTCCCCTTTTCTTTTCAATCTTTATAACTTTTCTAACACAAAGTTTTCATATGATGAATAATTCCTTTTCTTTTTTGGCCATCATGATGCAGGTCATATATAAGTATGACCGCATATTATTCTCTAATCTATTTCATTAAGGTTAGAAAAGTGATGTCAACAATCTTTTAACCAAATGTTTAAGAAAGAGTTATGATTATTATAAGATTCGAGTTCAAATTCAAATAATCTCATATTTAATCTTTAATTAAAAAAAGGGCGACATTCATGTATTGTTCTTAATCATGATAAGCAGTTTCAAGTTTCAACCAAGACAAAGGGTTAAATTTTCTATGAGAAAAAACAATATTATTAGGCTTTAGGAACTCCACCTGCTTCCTTAGCTAACTAAGTTTGAATTATTTAGGTTAGGGCCACGAATTCAACAGTCATTATTATCATGCATAAAATAGAATTTGATCAAGCATAATTCTGTGCGCAATTGTAGTTCCTTAATTTCTAATTAAAACCTACGAACTCGACATAGCTAGGTTGATCATAGCCTGGAATGGGATCATTGTATTTGAAAGTCTAAAGGGGATCAAGCCATTTGACTATTACTCAATTTTGAATTTCAATTCGACGAAGGAAGATATTTTTTTTTGAAAATTTATGCTTTTTTATCAAAATACATTACAAGAAATATTACTGTTAGCATCATTGTAACATACGAACATTTATAAGTATAACTGCCCATAATTACATAACCGTCGTAACTATTACTCACTTAATTATATATTTAATTATGTAATCATCCATTTAATGAGCGTAACCGCTCACTTAAACACCTATATAAAGGTGTAGAGACACAGAAAGTAGGTACGAGCACACTTTCGCTCTCTTCCAACTTTGATATTCTTTCTTAAACACTTTACTGACTTAAGCATCAGAGCAAGTCCTACCAGGAACAATCTCGGTGGACTTTCTGTTTTACAGGTTGATCCAAGAATGAAAGAGTTGATCCATCATCGACTAGCCCAGCAACCTTTTTGGCATCAACATTTTGGTGGAAACTCGAAGAAGAAGCTATGACGAGCTCCCAAGCAAATCAACAAACATCAAATCAATTACTCACCCAAAACAAAGTTTTAGAAGCTAAGATAGCCCACTACGCCCAGATAGTGGAATCTCTGAGTGCTCACCATAATGCACCCGTAGATCGCCCAATCGTGCCCGATGCTCGCCCATTTACATTCGAGGTACAACCAACTACTCTTGTTGTTCACTAACAATATCTTGGGCACTAGCTCGCCCCGAGCCTTAGCGCCAGTATCTTGGGCATCAACTCTCCATGGGCCTTAGCACCAGCATCTTGGGCATCAGCTCGCCACGGGCCTTAGAGCTAGCATCTTGGGCATCAGCTCGCCTCGGGCCTTAGCGCTAGCATCTTGGGCATCAACTCGCCTCGGGTCTCAATGCCAGTATCTTAGGCACCAGCTCGCCCCGGGCCTCAGCGCCAGCATCTTAATCGTAAGCTCGCCCAGGCCTTAATGCCAGTATCTTGATCATAAGCTCGCTAGGCCTTAGCGTCAGTATCTTGATCATAAGCTCACCTAGGCCTTAGTGCCAGTATCTTGGGCATTTGATCGCCCCATCGCCCCGGACAATAGCACCAGCATCTTGGGCACTTGTTTGCCCTGGGCCTTAGCGCCAGTATCTTAATTGCATGATCGCCATGGTCTCAGCACTAGTATTTTGGGCACTTACTTGCCCATGGTCTTCGCTCCAATATCTCGCTTAATCGCCCATGGCCTTGGTGCCAGTTTCTTGGGGCGCTTGCTTGCTATGGCCTTATAGCCAGTTTCTTAAGTTTCCACTCACTCTTGGCCTGAGCGGCATTCTTCAAGGACTTTCTCGCTAATGATCTTGGATTCTCATCGCCTTAAGCACTAGAATTTAAAACTCATATGCAGTCACAACCTTGATGCTAACCCTTTGATAAAGAATACAAAATTCCAGAATATGAGAGGAGTAAAAGGTCTATGACGAATACTAATCACTTTGTAATTGTCATTCGTCAGGGGGGCATAATGTTAGTATCACTGTAACGTACGAACATTTATTAGTGTAACTGCTCATAATTACGTAACAGCCGTAACCGCTTCTCAATTAATTAAATATTTAATTGTGTAACCGCCCACTTAAACACCTATATAAAGGTGTAGAGACACAGGAAGCAGGTACGAGTACACTTTCATTCTCTTTCAACTTTGATATTCTTTTTTAAACACTTTATTGACTTCAGTATTGAAGCAAGTCCTACCAGGAACAACCCCAGTGAACCTTCTATTTTGCAGGTTGATCCAAGAAGAAAAGAGTTGATTCATCATCGACAAGCCTAGCAACCTTTTTGGCATCAACATTTACAATTATAATCGAATATTATATTTACTGATCATTTAAACCAACGAATCAAATTAGTATATAATTGAACATATAATTTACAACAATAAGATTTAAATCTAAAACCTTTTTACTTTGTTAAGGTGTCAAGATCTCATCTTTACCTCATTAAAATCTCAAAGCATCAATCATATATATGACTAAAGAATGTTTTAGTTGTTTAACATTTCTTTTAACTAATTATAAACTCTAAAGAAAAGGAGATTAGTTTTTTGTTTTAGCAAATTTACAAAGGGAAACGACTGTTAATCTCCATAAATTGCGGTCGTTCTCCCTCAAACATGACCCTTAATACCATGGTGGAAGGCCGGCCAGCTTGAAACATGTAGACCAGACAAACAACTAAAAGAAAATTCACAATAATAAAAAATAATGCAACCCCATGGATTTGATCCTTTCAAATTGTTCGGGGACAAAATGGAGGTGGGTTCAATCATCTTCCTCAGTCGCCACGTGGAGCTGTCCGTGAGCAAGAAGCCATTTAATTTGATTGATAAGTTTTAACCAAAAAATAAATAAATAAAATTACTAAATCCTGAAAACACTATAGATTGATGGATAATTTGATGTTACATGAAAACCATGGCTCGTGCTATAGTGAAACATGCACTTATTTTATTTAATCTTTCCTTTTTTTTTTAATATCTGTCGGTTCTTAGCATTTAATTAGATGCCACAGATTGTGACACTGTTGAAAAGAATAAGATATTGAAATTGAGATCCAATTAATTTAGTTTTATCCAAAAGGCAATCTTAATTTAGAATAAATTTCCTTTGGGTGGCTGGGAAAATCTTAGATCTTATCTCATCCATGTGTATTTGATTAGGGGTATAAACGAACAGAACGTTCGACGAACCGTTTGTGAACTCGTTCGGTTTCTGTTCGTTATGTTCGTTTATTAAGCTTAACGAACGAATACGAATAATATTTTAGTGTTCTTTTATTAAACGAACCAAACATGAACAAAGGTATGGTTCATTCGTTTTTGTTCGCGAACAGGCTTGTTTATGTTCGTTTATTATTCGTTCATTTAAAGTGTGATTTATTGTTCATTTATTGCTCGTTCGTTTAAAGTGTCATTTGTTGTTCGTTTATTATTTATTAAAATACTAAAATTACTTATATTATATAAGTTATATAATATATACCCTTTTTTTAAGACATTAACCTAAAAAATTAGTACCTAATTTTTAAATATATTTATACAATATAACTTTGTTGGTTTAAAAAATTAATAAAATATAGTTATAAAATAATCATAAAATTAAATTAGTTAATTATACTTAAAATAATTATTTTTTAAAATTTTGAACGTAATGTACTGAAATAAAAATTAATAAAAGTCTTATAATAAGTTAAGATTTCATTCATATGATCTTATCCATTGACCATTTACATATATATATGTTATACATTTGTGTATACACACACATATATGTGATACTTGTGTATAATATAAATTTTACTTAAAATAGCAATTATCATTTTTAATAAAACATTATTGACTTAAGTTGTATTTAAGATTTTGTATTAAATGATTTCAATTTGCATGTGAAATTTAATCTTTATGTAAGATTTTTAATATTTAATATTTAGTTTGTTCTTATGAATACTTGTTCATGAACATGTGTTCTCGAACGCATTCGTTTACGAGTTAGCGAACACGTTCGTCAACGTGTTCTTTTATATGTTCGCGAACTCATTCGTCAATGTGTTCGTTTATATGTTCGCGAACGAGTTCGTCAACGTGTTCGAACATTAACGAACAATCTTTACCAAACAAACGAACGAACACGAACGACACTAAAAAACAAACGAACGAACAAAAACACCAGTTCGTTTGTTCGTGTTCGGTTCGTTTACAGCCCTATATTTTATCTCAAAAACTTCTGAGTTCATCATGCATGGTTTTCTCGATGCACTAAATCTTTATACTTTCGAGTCTTGACAAATAAGAGAAAAATAGCGGTAAGACATTATCATATGTATTAGCATGTGCATTAAACTTTGTTATATAGCATTAATTATTAATAATACGTAAATAAAACTTCGGACATTTGATGTAGATCGAATCATGTATAATAAATACAGAAAATAGAAAGCTACCACCATTTGTGCTCAGCACATAGTTCAGGATAAGGTGGTTTTGGCCCTTTTTTATTTTTTGAAGTAAGAAATAAATAATAATACAACATTGATATTATATATAAAGTATAAACGCTATGCATGGGATTATGGGAACTTTTCCTCCTATTAACTCTTTCATGTCTCTTTATAGTTTATCCATCCCTAATTATATCTTCAGCATGCGCAAATATATATATTAAACACACAATATGAGTTTAATTAAATAGAATTTTTATATGATTTCCTCTTTTGTTAAATAATATAATTAAATTATAATAAAGAATTCAATTATTTGACTCGATGGTAATTGGTGAGTACCAAGAAAACTAATCATCAAGTTCAAATTCCCCTCTTTACTCAAATAAAAAAAAAAGAAGCTACAATCAATTAGTTATCTTGGAAATGATAATTAATTTCTACCATCTAATAACAACTAATTAACTCCCTTAATTCATACCTTGACTAGCCTTGATATGATATCAAATTTAAATATCAATTAAAAAGAAGTACAAAAATCGAATGTAATTAATTGAGGTTAATTATTATTTAATATTTATTCAGAAAAAAAATTAAGGTTATTGACATGCAAAGAAGAAAATGAGAGGCAGCTTTGGTTTTAATTCCATGTACATCATATATGAAATAACGTTTTACCCTACGATTTACCAGTTGATTCATTTTGACTAAGTAAAAGTGCGTGCATTTCTTGGTGAGGAAGATTATTACCAGTAAAAATGGAAAAGCAACAAAGTTTTTGATGTTAACCACTCCACTACATGCAAAGATTGGCGGACCTACACACCCTATTAATAACTGTCGATTAATTAGTAGGTGTGAGTGATTGATATTGCCCCGTAATCATGAGATGACTCTGATGACGACGAAAATAATAAGGGAATTTAATAATTTGCGCTAAATAATAATGGAAGAATCTTCAACAAAACATAAAAGGAAAAGAAATAAAAATCAATTGAAGAAGGAATCAATCAAGAAAAAAAAATTTGAGAAAAAAATTAATAAGGTTTGACTAAGTTTAAATATGTGTTCAGAATTTAAATTTAAATTTTCATTATAGTTAATTAATTTTAGTTTGGATATATAACATTGTATCAGAGTTTTTTTCTTTTTTGTGATTTCTACATTATATCTTTTATGAGTTTATCACGTGATAGTAATAATTATGTTTAGCTCTGTTGGGAACTATCAAAATGATGTTATATACTATGTATATATTAAATATTGAATTTTTTGCGATTTTATATTCAATTTAAATTTATCTACTTATAGTCAATATATTTTAAATTAAATGTTTAACATAAAAAAATAAAACTTTAATTGGAAAAAAAAACTCCTTATTAATTGGATTAATCTTTGTGGATATAAAGTTTAATTTATGTTCCGTGCATACTTAACAAAATTACTTGAAATCAATAATTTTACATTGGCAACTTAGTCGAATTTAGAAATTAAAAATATATATTTAAAATGAAATGTTATGAATGCTAGCCGATTAAAGAGGAAGGAATAAGAATGTGATAAAATCAAAAGGTCTTGCTATTGGATAACCAAAAAGGAAAGGAGAGAAAAATTAACTTGTGCTGAATAATGCAGGCGATGACAATATCATATCAATTCCTGTGGGCAGTTGACAATCATTTTGGGCGGCTCTCCCAGCTCTAGCTTTAGGTTGGATGGTTATTTTCTACTAACATTATGATGATAATGATAACGATATTGATAATTACACATGGGAAAGAAAAAATAAACTTATAGCAAGCGTGTGGCACTGAGCAGACTTAGGATTTTACATTTCAGCTACTGCTATCAGCTGTGCTGTGTTTCTGTAACAGAGCTAGCTAGGAGCACTGAAAGTTAAATTATATCCCGAGATTGCAGTTGATTTATATTTACGAGTCCCGAAAGCAATCATTTCCGACATGATGGAAGTGTTTTGTCCATGATTGAGCTCAATAATATGGCATATGCATACATTAAGGACATATGTATTGTATTTGCATACTAATGTTGGCACTTGGCAGCTTTCTGACAAAAGGAAAAAGAATTAATAAACTTGTTTAACTTTAGCAAAACTCTCATCAGAAATTCTGGAGCCACAGATTGAAAATTTGCCGACAATTAGTGCAAGTCCATTTAGGCATGTATTGTCAGGCTCAGCAATCGAATATGGAAAGAGAGCCTGGCAATGACCCTTGCCGGTAGACTTTTTCTTGGGAACCACCTGCTTCTTAACTGCCCTTTTTTATTTTCTGATGTAACTGCCGCCCTGGTCTTCAAAGAATGTTATCAATCTTTTTCCTAGCTTGCTAGAATAATCGGAAATTGCATAATTCAGCAAAAGGTGGGTGGGTGGGTGATCTTTGTAGCCAGATTGCGGAAAATGCAATATAGAATGTATTCAGTATTCATAATAGAAACAAGCTGCAAACAACAACAGAAAGGTTGTCAAAACTTGTTTAACGAAACCCTAAACAGGTAGACTTATAAAAGTATAATATAAACTTGAATGATATTTTCAAGTAGCTAGGCAAATATACATTCTGCATACATCAGAAAAACATTCTCATGAGTTCCGGCGAGAAACCAGAAAGAGTTGTAGGCGGTTGCATATATGAACAAAAAACAAAAAATATAGTAATCAGATCACCTGCAATCTAATGAAACACCGGTCAAAAAGTAAGGGGTAAGAAAGAACGAAGTTGATAGGTTGAGACAGCTACTTCGGGACAAGGGTGAAAGAAGGGAAAGCTCTTTGCTAATTAATTAATAGCTGTTCAACGACTGACGCATTGGTAAAAAGGAAAAACAACAAAAACAAACTTGTTTTGCGTCTGTTGACCGACATATCGAAAAACCTAATATCCGCCATGGAAAAGATTAATTTATTCATCTTTAAATTAAGGAAGCACACGTTGGGAATAGACAGCAAAACATCTAATATTTATACAAGGAATAGAGAAATGGTCATTTGACATTGTTTTTGTTTTTAGTTTTTTTGGAAACAATAACAAAAAATATATTTGATAGTATGTTTTTGTTTTCAAAAAATAAAAACGAAAATAAAAATTTTTAAAATTGTTAGAAACAAGAATTTCATGTTTTCCTTATTTTCGGAAACATGTTTTCATTTCTAATACTGTTCGTAAGTAAGTGAACAGAGTTTATATATTAATATTTTTCATAATAAAATTATAAAATAAAATTAATTAGGTTTTTAAAATAAATAATATTAAATTTTAATATAAAATATTATTTAATTATAAAATAGATATTTTAAAATTAATATAATTATTTTAATATAGAAAAGTTGAAATGTAAAAAAGCGATTAAATATAAATTATATTGAAATATAATATTATAATATTATTTAATTTAAATTTATATAATAATTTATTAAATATATTATATATTTTAAATAATATCATTTATTATAATTTTGATATATTAATAAATAATATTATTGCTAAGTACTATTATCTGTATAATTAATTATTATTTTACTAAACAATTTTATTATTTAATATTATGTTCTTTCAATTATATTTAAAATATATCACTACTACTATTAAATAATTTAATATTATTAAATAAGTGAATACCTATCATTAAATATATTATATTTAAATAATTACATAATTTATTATAAATTAATTAGTTAAATATTTTATTTAATAATATAATATTATTACAATTAAATCAAATGATACTATTGATATAATTTATAATTATTAATTTATATTATTATTGAATATATAAATTTAAAATTTTACTAATCTCAATTATTATCTAATAAAAAGTAATATTAAAAAATTATTTAATATTGTTTTTAATTGAATTATTTTATTTAATATTATATTTATTTATAATATTATATTAAATTATTATATGATTAAATGAAAATATTTAATATATATGTATTAAATAGTGTACAATAATATTATTTAATATTATGTGCATATTATTATTTAATAAACATATTATTTTTATTTAATTTTTAAAATTTTATTTTGTGAATTGAATTATTATATTTGAATCATATTAAATATTTATTTTTAGAACATAACAGTATTAATCAAACATATTTTTTGTTTTCAAAATTTAAAAACAAAACAAAAACAAACTTTTCAAAAATAAAAAACAAAAAACGATTCCTAAACAATTGAGTTTTGGATATTCTCCCTTGATTTTATAATGTAATGTCCAACAGTTCAGTCTTTGGAACAGTGCTGTTGTGTCTTATTATTGTACCCAACGACTCCAGTCGGCAACAAAAAGCTAGCTAGCTAGCTAGCTAGCTCTTCGAAGGACCTTGCTTAGGCCTCCAATAATTCAACTGCTGAAAATCACTGTCGTGCCAAAGCCACATTGTGCGATGACATTAATTTTCTCTGACTCTTTCTGTGTGAACTACAAGTGCAGAGAATTATTGTCGTGGGGAAGATTCAAAGTGACAGCCAGTTGGAATATTATATTTCAACACTTCCAGGCCGGAGCTATTCTAACCTGGTTCTATCAAACAAATAACTGGAGAAGATTTATATATAATCTCCATTGAAATGAAACAATTAAGTCCAACACTTTCCAAATGATGACAAATTGCGAGCAAACAGAGAAGAAAAGAACAATGCAGACATCATAAAGCCATAGGGATTAGGGACTATCAAATCTTTGCCATTGTTTGCATATGGAATGAATCTTGGACTACACTCTGCAGTCTTCAGACAAGGACTGTTAAAAAACTAGCATATAAGTTTTCATTATATAATTCAAGGTTGCTTTAAGGCAGGTTAGCCTTATTATGTTCCTGTTATGCAACAGAATATTCTATAATTCATTTAAGTTTTCACATCTTTATTATATTTTAATTTCCCACACTCAATTTAAATATACATATTTAGTAGAAATTATTTAATTTATATAGTTTTAGGGTGACATATGCAGCCCTGGAGCAGTATTGCAAAGAGCCACGCCATATGTAATTGAAAATAAGTAAGACAAAGAAAACAATTCCTACCAAGACCGCCAATAGTATTGTCAATTGCCATTAATTCGTCCATGAATTCCGCTTTCCCTCTTCTGAAAAATAGTTTTTTTTAAGCAATATATCCTCATCCGTTTTACGGTATGAGATTAATTATGTTCGGACCGGAAGTGATTTACGGTAAAGCCCTCCCAATAATGCAGACTCCAAAACTCAAACTCTGTTCAAACACCTGAGAAAGAAGTCCACTTCCACTTCTTTTAACCACTTGTTGATCTCTTCTGAAAAATAGTTAATAATTTCTTTAGAACATGCGAACCCTGCAGAAGCATTTAATCCCAAAAATGGGAGCATTTTCCAAGTGGATCTTACTCCTTAGCCCTCCATTTCTTGTAGTCTACTACAATTATTTTTAGGAGGGACGAAAAGGTTTGGGCGTTTGGCAGAGTAAAAAATGATTAAATTTCCCTTTCTGACTGGAGATAAATTTGAAAAATCATATATATAAATTCATGTTTTTATTATGTTAAATGGTGTTTATATTGTATAAAATATGAAAATTTAATTAATAAATATTGTGTTGACACGTAAAATTTTTTTTTTTAATTTTAATCATATTTATATATAATTTTTTATTCAAATTTACTTAATGTCATTTTCATGTTGTTTATCGGTGTCATTCTTATAGGATATTCATATTATTGAATCGTAATGAGTCTGAAATTATTAGATTTAGAGAGAGAGAGAGAGAGGGGAGGGAAGTCTGGATATTGTGATAGGAACAAGACAATGGACTCTGAAGAGAAGAGCAGTTATGGGCCTGCTCAAAAAGGTGCCATCACTTCAAAGCCTAGGTAACTGAGGGGCTACTCTCAGTTGTAGCAGATAAAGGGCAACCTGTGGGATCCAAAGCTAATAATAGGGCTATGGAGATGCCCCTTGATTTTAACAACCTGAAAGACAGGAAAGAGCCCATTTGGATTTCTTCATGTTGAGGCCCCATTTGGATGTCACTACACAGAAAAGCAAATTGTGAGGCTACTGGCTCAATAGGGTTTTGGTGGGGGGCGGTGTGTGGGGTTTGCTTCTAGTTATTATTGGTTATATTTAGTTAAAATTTTTTATTTTTATTTTGATGTTTTAATTTTTTTGTCTTTCATTTTTATTCTTGCATCTTTAATTTTTTTATTGTTTATTAAGTTATTAAAACATTTTTATATTAAATGAACAAAAAAATTTTATATTAGATAATTTTATTAATTATTTTATTAAATTTATAAATATAAAACATATATTATAAATTTCATTACATATATAATTTAATTTAATGTTTTTAATAGTTATTTTCATTTTTCTTACACTCATTCCACCGCTGTCATTGGATTGCATCAAACAAGTATGACATATCACGGTTACACTAACAAATATCATCGCTACAGTTAGGAGTCATTTGGTATGAGGAAAGTGGCTCACTTTTTCTGCAATTTAAAAGGTTGCAATATAATTTCAGTATTTGGTTGCCCTTTTAATCTACAAAGACATTGCTGTTGCAATTATATTACTGTTGGGAGCTGCAATCAGAATGCAGCCCCTCCTCTCCTGTAAAAAACTTTGCAACAGCAAAGTTGCACCGCCACCCTTTGTCCCTTTCTTGACCTATCCTCCTTTTTTCACATCCTTCATTCTCCTCTAGCTTATCGATGCCTAGTAACCTTAGCAGCAAAAAAACTTGGTAATGGATCTAATGACCCACAAGCCAACTTTAGCTTTCCAATATCAAATTGCCTTTCCTTTTCGGATCCTGTTTGCCCCATTTTTCTCTTGCTTAATAGATCATTTCCCGAATTCAACACTATTTCCAGCACCAAAAGGTGGTAAATCCAATGGCCACTCTCCATTTTTCTGTTCTTTTTAACTTGCCGACTCAAACCACCCTTTTCTTCTGTCATTGAAATAGCAGATGTGGTGCTTCAGTAAAACCAAGCTCGAACTTTGGTGGATATTTCAAGTATAATTTGCTTTAAATATCTATTTGGGTCTGTCCTTGCTTAATTTGATGTAATTTTCTTGTTTTAATTTTAGTATTGTTTTATTTTGTTTATTGGTTTAATTTTTTTATTCTTATCTCTTATTAAGATTTTGAATATGAGTTTATTGAGAAACTTTTTTATTTTTAATGTTTTATTTGCTTGTTCTGTGGCTACATATGTGAAAATTATGTTTGAAATCTGTTAAGAAATTTTATTTTTAATTTTAATATTTTTATTATAGAAAATGATGTGTAGAATTTGAAAATTGTGCCATTGAATATGGAAAGTATATAAGCCACGGCAAGGGTATTTTTCCTTTTTGTTCTTAGACTAAAATTCACAAAATACAAAAAATTATTGCGCATCGATGTAGAATATTGTAGATGGCAAAATCATTGGGAGATTAATATTTTTTTTTGGTATAGGGGAGATTAATACTTTAATAATATTTAATATAATACTAATATTGAATATATATAGTTTTGTGTAAATAATATTTAATATAAAAATAATTTGTAAATGTAATTAGAAATGGTAACATGTAGTATCTTTACATAGTTAATATAATAATGTATCAAAATATTTTTCATATCTAATGACATTGTAGGAATTTAACATTATATTTCCAATAAGATGTTAGTTCAATAAACAATTACTTTTCTTGCATTTTAAACTGTATTTTACTATGCATACTAAACACTGTAATATTATCTTTTCAACAGTCATTTTTCCTGCAATTCACTTCTTTATCAATAATCACATTACATTGTAAAGCATCAAGAGGAATGCTAACGACAGTTATTTTTATAATCACATTTCAACAATTACCATTTTATTGAGCATATCACTTTCTAGTTTTACGTGAAAATGGGTTACTCACGTCAGAAGTGAAAAACTAAAGTATGTGGATGTTAAAAAATATTTTTTGAGTAACCGATAATAATAAGTAATCGATCTTTACATAAAACTAAAAAATAACATGATTTAATAAAATAAAAATTGTTGAAGTGTGATTATAAAAATATTACCACCAACATTTTTTAAAGAATCAAATAACTTTTTACAGTAATTTTTATCACATAATTAATATCATCGTCTATTCACACGTACATTATAGAGTCTTTAACCTTGCCAACGTGGGTCGACTGGTGTCGGAAATACAGCAACTAAAGTTAAAAACAGCCATCCAAAGGCTGTTTAGGGTAAATAAGTCCATGAAGGGATCCAAAAATCCACGTGTAGAATGTCGAGAGAGGTCTGTTTTTGTCGTGGCAGAATCCATACACACAATAGAAGATCACCTCTCGTTTAAGTTTTTAGCTAACGTCTGCCCAAAGCTTGCGGGCAAGGGGGGACCGAATGTTAGGCCATTGACTATAAGCCTATAGGGTTGAAACCTTTTTGAAGACCTTGGCCAGGATGGGTTGAAAGTAGTGATGAGGGGCGTCGTTTTCTACTTTTTCCCACTAGGAAGAAGAATGAGATTTACACACTGACCAGAAAATTGATATCATCTTTCTTCCAATTAAATGTGCCCCATGTTAGCATGTTACCCAAAAGATAGAAATCGCTTTTTTGAAAAGATGAGCTCAATGTGCTTGACACTTCAGAAAAGTTATTGAATCCAGTGCTGTAAACATGATTGGTCTTTGCCTAAATTCAACCATCGGGGGAGAGAACAGGAGGCGGTAAACCCGCGGAGACAAATTGTAGCGGCAATGCCATGTCTCTGAAGGGGATTTTACACTAGATTTCTCTTTCCAAAGATGTTGTAATGCCCAGACGGACAGGGAAAAAGCTCAGTCACCATTCACCATTGGAGAGCAAAAGAATAAACCCCCAAAGAACAATCAAGGTCAAGCAATACTGATATCTCATATTTCATAGTTGTAAGGTTCTCATCTTAAATCGAAATATTGTAAAGATTTGATATATATATATGTAAAAATTTAAATTTATATTCGAAACAAAGCAACCAATGAACCTTTGCAGTTTGGTTTGATAATTTGAGTACTATGCTTTTGGTGGCAAGCCTACAATCTTGTTGCAATATCCGGTGGATAAGAGAAGGAAGACGACTCTATATCCCTAACATATATGATTATGAGTTCTCTCGCTTGCAGTGCTGTAGTTGATAGCGCCATGACCTTTATGTGGAAATGCTAAAGCCAGCTTTCCATGGCAATTTGTGCTATATGTCTGTGGACATACTCGGTTGTGATATTATGATCAGTCAATTTAACATTTCAGACTTGAATTATTCTCCATTTTTCCAAAATGAATTATCAATTTTCCCTGTTCCATTTCCTCTGGTTCTTCTTTTTCCCTCGGTAAGTCCGTACGCAGTACTGGGCCTTCTGTGCTTGCTTTTGAAGGATTGACTCCTAGACACAAGACGAGAGAAAAGAAACAGAGCAAAAGGACATTGGAGTACGAACAGAACCAATTACAGAAGAAACTACGCACAGAGGCGTTGAAATCCATCCCCACTTCACACGCCTTACGAGCTATAAATCAGTGCTCGTAGAAGAGCACAACATCAATTATGCATCGGTCATGCTCATATCACTGTATATTCCTGCAGCAACAATCACGAGGTGGTGGCCCTTCAAAAAGATCTGAGAGAATATTAGTGACTATTCAATGGCAAAAAAGTTCCCGTTAGAGAAAACAGTGAAACAATCTGACAACTCTATTGCCTGCATGAGTTCAATTTCCTGCAGCCATAACAATACAAAGTTGAATTCAATGCTTTCTCAGATGAGTACAAAAGATGTTATTTTTGTTGCCTCTATTTAAATTACACTAAAAAGTAACTAATACCTATGGCCATGAGGCCATGACATGATCAAAACTTTGCATTCCATGCCATTTTTGCATCTATAAGCTAGCTGCTGGAACGGCAATGTTAATGGAAACTCTGGGTTTGGCTGCAGCATGATTTGTTTGAAGTTTGCTACATAGCTCAGGAGGGATAGACAGAGAAGGAGATGGTGGGTTGAGAGAGAACAGCGGATGCTATTTGCTTAGCTATCTAAACGAGAACTCTGATGAGAGATCCTCCAAGATATTTATAACGAGAGTAGCAGATTTAGCTAGGGGTCTTACAAGGTCAAGAAAAGGCCTTACAAGGTCAAGAAGTGAATATGGTGGGAGAGAGAAAGAGGAAACAAGGTGAAGAAGAGGGTAGTGTATTTTAATAAGCTCAGGTAGGATAGCACCAAAAGACCGGTCAACAAGCCTTTGCTATGAAGACGCTTGCCAAGCATCGATCATCGTCCATCAAGATTTCTCCTCTGCAGAATATGCTTTGGATTATGCTGTCAACCTCGCCAGTTCTAGCGATGACAGTGCCCATGATCTTAAAACTTGTAAATCAACCTGCAGTAGCAGAAGTAGTAGAGGATATCTTAAAATCAGAAAACAGATACTTTATGCCTAATTGATGAGAAAAAACTACTATTAGTCGCTTAGAAGTATATGGAAGCAGCGAATGCAAGAACAGTGAAAAATGGCACGAGGGAGTTTTGGCTTTCCTCGATCTGTTGCTTTTATTGCTACTTTACAGAGCGTGAATATTTGAATATGGGACAGCCGACAGCCCAAAGAAGGATTTCTCTTTAGGTTTTACTAAATATATGCTGTGTTTTCAGAAGTGATACTACCCTAGCAAAAATATATGTAAAATCTTTCTTGACAAAAAACAAACGAGGATGTTTGATTAACTATGAGATCGATCCTACCTGCTGCAAACAAACTAACAAAGAGCTGATCACAAACCATTGATGGACTAAAAAGATTAAAGAAAGAACAACAAAGTTTATCAGGAATTTGGAGACATGGAAATAAGAGAAACCGAAAAAGAATGAATTATTGCAAAACAGAGAGTTCTTTCAGGAGCTGAGAACGTTTTCCATACCTTGAAGAAACCTCAGCTTTGTTTCCGCAGATGAGAGAGAAGGAGAGTGGGAGGAGGAAGAGCTGGGTGGAAGGTGATGGCGGAAATATAAAACATGAAGAAATGGCCTGAGGGCGTGAACCCAGTTAGTGGGCTGCCCTTGTGGACCAAGTACGCCAACAAATCTAAGTCCAAATCTTTACTTCATCGCACAATAATAAATATAATAACATCCTCACGATAGGGTTTATACGTTAGGATTATTATCTTATCCACTGTAGTGAAGTTTTTTAACTCCACAAGCGAGATTAGATTATAATATGTGTTCTTTAAAAATATTAAAAAAATAAAAAATAAATAAAATGGGACACATGTCATCATCCTAATCCCGCTGGTAGAGTTAAAAAATTTCATTGACAGTGTATAAGATAATTTTCCTTATATATATTTATACTAGTTTGTATCCCGTGCGATGCACGGATTAGTTTTATCTATTCTAATATATGTAACAAAAAAAATAACATTATTACCAAAATAAAATAGAATTGTTTCCAGCTAGCCACTTTCATCTATTCAACCATCTAGTTTTAGCACCCTTCAACCCGTGATAGTAGCAAGAACCAATAAAAAGCACGTAGTTGCAACATATATAACAACAATCTCTGGTTAAAACTCCTCCAGTCTAGCAATCTACATGAAGCAAAAAAAAATAAAAAATATAAATTAGAAAATGCAAAGCAATGACAATAGTAAAATCAATAATTTAAATCAACTAATGAATCAAATTTGATTGTAAAATTGAACTACATTATTATTGTTCAAAATATAAGGTACTAAATGATCGAAATAAAATAGAAATTAAATAAAACAATAAAAACTTGTCAAAACTAAAAGTGCAGAAAGGATACAAAAAATGGAAGAGAGAAATTGCAATGCAGGAATAGTGTCACTCAACCCTTTTTAGAAGCAGCGAAACACCTTTAGAAACAACCATGAATACCAACAACAAAATTCAATCAAACCAAAGCAAAAACCAAAGCAATGCGGAGACACAAACCTTAAAACAGTTTAATGTAGATTAAGTAAAAATTGAATTTTGAAATGGTGAATTGGGTATGATAGAAAGAAAACATTAGAAAGAGAAAATCGTGGAGTTACCACAAAGAGAAAATCTTGGAGTGTAAGTGAGAAAAAAATTTGAATTTTGAAATAGTGGATTGAATCTGATTAAGAGAAATCGTGGAATAAAACATAGGAAGATGTATCTGGATAACTCCTACGTTGAGTATTTGAATAATTATAGTTTTTAATATGGTTAAAAATAATTTTCAATAGAATTAAAATTTGGAGATAATTGCAATTTTAAATTTGAATAAAAGAAAAATTGTAGTTGGTTTTTTAATAAGTTTCAAACTGTTGCACTACTTCCTATTATTTAGGATGTGGATAATGGGTAGTTATACAATAATAAAAAACTAATTTAATTTCAATTTTAATAAAACCTACATGTATCCTAATCTTATGTTTCGTAAAAAGAAGACGTCCATGTACATGCTCTTGTGGCTTACTTATGAGGTTTTCATGTTTTTTGAAATATAATATATATGATTTATTAATTTGTTTAAAATAAATAATTAGTAGATAATTTAATAGGATAAGTAAATAATGTTTAAATTTTGAATAGCAAATATTTGAAAAATTAAATTATTTAAAATAGATAATTTGATAAAGATTTGAATAAAAAAGATTTAAAAAATATTAATTTGTTTAAAATAGATAATTAGATCATACTTAAAACTAATAGTTGTTATGAATTATTAAAAAATTTAAAAAATAATGATAAAAAGTTAACATGGTGATGACACGTGTCACTATTGTTTTCTGAAATATAATATTATATATGATATGATGCACTGACAATGTATAATTTTATATACTGTCAATACACTAGGAATTGATACCTCATCAATAGACCCTTATGAGTAAATTAAAAAAATTAATTTATATTTGCTTTTAAGGACTTTACATATTTTTTAATTTACAAATTGATAAGGTGTCAACCTCTGATGCATTGACAATATATAGAAACTATAAATTATCAATGCATCATATATAAACTATATATATATATACACACACATTCTCATAATAGAAATGTGTACATGATACGTAATGATATCATTGTATAAATATGTTATCTTTTTTTTTGAGTAGTAGTATAAATATGTTATCTTGTTAATTTATAATATATAATTATTATATTTATTAATTAATGAAATGTTATAATATGATTTGTTGACAGTACACTGATAATATATCAATTATAAACTTAAATCGTAAATCATGTATAAAATATTGAGGAACTTCAATCTAAATCTTAACCACAGTTTTAAAGAACTCTTTTGCTGCTTGTTGTTATACTCAATTTTTGGCTATCATAATAGAGTTTCTTATTGGTTTAATTTCATATTATAAATCTTATGGTGAATGAACATTTGTTTTATACAAGTATATGTTAGTTTTGAAAAATGATTTTTTATGTGGTGTGAAGTTCATTTGACTATAATGTAAATTCTACATTATGCATGGATAATTAGTCATTTATATGTATGCATATACAATTTAATAATAAGCTAAATATTTATTAAATAAATTTCAAATTTTGCTTTAACAAAAAAATATAAAATACCATAAAATATTTCAATTCCTTTTTTACATTTACCATTTATCTATGTAACAATCTGTCCTATTATTCATTTATTTAAGAGTTCATTTTTATTTTGTTTATTTAAGTGAAATTTTTTAATTTACAACTATAATTAAGAAATTGTCACATATCCATTTTTTACTTATTTTTAATATACTCTAATAAATAATGAATTTAAATCATCTTACTAACTCCATCAATGAAATATAAAAAATCTACTAATAATTTATGAGATAATTTTTTTTATTTAATTAAAAAAGTTCAATTTATTATTCCCTCTTCAATTACCATGAAATAGTTTCCAGGACTAGTTTATAAAATCAACGAAAAATTGACAAAACTGTACATTAAAATGTCACAAATATTTTCTACAATTGTTATGACAAATATGAAAAATTCAAATTGTTCATGATCAACATAAGAAATTAAGAAATATAAACTTTTTGCAAAATATAAGGAGGAAAATAGATGGAACCGGAGCAGCCGGTTCCCGGTTATTAGAGGCCCGTCGGTGACCCGCAGGTGATGCAATCCCAATTCCCAAACCGGCATACAGTCACTACTTGCTCTGCTAAAAAATAAAAATAAAAATCGCGGTTGAAGAAAACCCTAGAATTTATTCCCTGCATCCCCGAAATCGATCTCATCGAAGCCCTAATTTACCGAAAAGAAACCAACTTCTTCACAAGACGTAGCGAATTTGGATGACCACAAAAACCCTAATTGAATTTCTGGGGATAAGTGCTGGAAAATTAGCATGGACGCGAAGGACATCCTTGGACTGCCCAAAACTCCGTTGCCGATAACCCAAGAGAAGAAATCACGTCCCCAGAAAGATTCCCAGAGAAAACCCGATGGCATTTCTCGCGAGGTAAAGAAAAAAAACTAAGCTGCTTGTTTTTCAATTTTTTTATGTTGAACTGAGTGAAAGTGGACGTCTGTTTTTATTTATTTTTCTTTGTGGTTGGAATTTGTAGGTTTACGCCCTTACAGGGGGGTTGGCTCCGCTTATGCCTGCTATTGACGTCTCTCAATTGAAACGACGCCCACCATCCGACGAGAAGGTTTTGCCATGACTCCATTTGCTTCTTATTGTTTTGTTTGCATTTTTATTTCAAAGAAAAAAAAGTATATTTGGATGCAAATGCCAATATATATATTTTAGTTGAATCAAAGATTAAAATTTTGAGTTTCGTGGAAATAATTTTGCATGTATCAAAATCTGAGGAAGTAAGAGCAAACAAGAAAAAAGTAAGTAGTGCAAGCAACAAAAAACGGAGCATAAAAAATAAAAAGGATTACAGTATTTTCATGTTGAATGTTTAAAATTGATATTTCTAGGAGGTCAACGCTAAATGATTTTGAAATTCTCTTCAGATTACATGGCAGTGGCTTCCTTTCACAAGCTCTGCACGGAAGGATAATTTGCAACTTTACCACTGGGTAAGTATCTTTTTCTAGATAAAACTCCCGCTTAACTAAGTGGGCAATTTTTAGGTCTTAGTCTCTTTTATATCTTTCAGGTGAGAGTCGTAAATGGTGTTCCACCAACAGGTGATTATTCTTTTGCAAAGTATAATAAGGTATGCGCAAATTTCGCTTTTTTGTTTTGGCTCTGTCTATATTATGCTGCAAAATGAATTCATGCTCTATTTATTTTTCTGTTATCTTTTGTTTTTATGCATCTTTTTGTTCATGAAATTGAACATGTATGTTCATTTGTCTGGTCTGGTGCAGTCTGTCGACGTTATCAGATACACAGATGAGGAGTATGAGAAGTATTTAACTGATCCTGTATGTATCAACTTGAGGTTGCTGCACTTGTTTTTGTTTTTCCCGCTAATTGCTATATCATTTTTTGTTTTACTGAAATAGTGAAAGTTGTAGTATAATTATGGCCTTTATTTGTGCTGCCATGGATTCAATTTGCAACATTAATTCTCTTTTGTTTTACTTTTTAATTAGGCTTGGACTAAGGAAGAGACAGATCAATTGTTTGACTTGTGTGAACGGTTTGATCTCCGCTTCATAATTATAGCTGACAGGTTCCCAACATTCCGGACTGTGGAGGAACTGAAGGAGCGTTATTATAGTGGTATTCTATCTAATATCTAGACTATGTATTTTCAATCATTCAAATCTCTCTCATACTGTACTTTTTACAGTTTGGGTTTGCATATAATTTTATTTCTCTATTTTTGAGATGTAATATGATTCTCATGGTAATTATGGCACTATCTTTATGTAGTGTCTCGAGCCATACTGCTTGCTAGGGCTTCATCTTCTGGCGAAGTTGCAGGGCATCCTCTTGTTAAGGTCTGTTTACTTTTATGTTGCAATTTCTAGGAACAGTAACAAGTTATAATATCTATACTATTAATCTAGGTTATTATTTCCCTTCAATTGTTTTACACTATATCTCTGATATTGTCCTCTTGGTATAGGAACCCTACAATGTTTCTCAAGAGACTGAACGCAAGCGTGCTTTATCGATGGTCCTTTCTCAAACAAAGCACCAAGAGCGGAAAGATGCTGAGGTACATTTTTTTTCTTTGGCACTTATTGTTGCCATTTATTATGTGGTCTTCCTTGAATTTATTTGGATGTAGACTTGTTGGTTGAGTATGTATTACGAATTCTTCACTGGCCTATGGTTTGTTTCTGCAGGTTCTTGCTGAAGCAAAAAGAATAGCTGAGTCACGAATGGCTGCAAAGGTAAGTATCAGCTGGACAAACTGCTATTTTGGCAGTTGCAATGGCCATCGTAAAAGGAATTTAAATAATTGTCAGTTTTTGTCACACTTGAATTTTCAATTGAAACCTAAAGGCGCTGTATACTCAAATTTGAACTCGGCTAGAAATCAAAGAGGGTGTGTTTTTGTGTACTTGCATATGTGATTGCACCAGGATTTTGGACAATCTAGAATAACATAGCTTTCTATTTTTTATACTGTTCAGGCTGCCGAAGAACCTGATTTGCCTGTTACATCAGATATTGGTCCTGAAAGTGTTGAGAGGGCCATTGGTCAGGGAGATACCATATCTCCGTCCAATGCTCAAGTTCCATCTGCAACTGTTGCACCTTCGACCTCAATAATGGCTGATAATGCCTCTACTCTTGCTTCCTTGCGTATGGTATGTGCAACATCTGGTTTTCAGCTTTCTCTCTTCTCTCTCTCTCTCTCTCCATCAAATAATAAAAATAAATAAATAATTGGAAGTGACTGCTCCTGTCTTTGGGAATTGTATGTAATTCAACTCACTTTATGTGCTTTCCTTTAATAATTTAGTTCCATTTGCTGTCAATATTTTTATGGTCAAATTAATACTTGAGGCAAGTGTTACCTCTCCTTGGAAGTTTGAGTGTAAGATTGTTTGTGCGTGTGTGTTTTAAAGTTTGTTACTGGATACTTTTTGCTCTTCTAGAAAAGGTTTCTAACTGTTGTGATATAATTTTCAGCTTCGGGTATATTTGAGAACTTATGCACTTGAGCAAATGGTCCAAGCTGCAAGTTCATCCGCTGGACTTCGGACAATCAAGCGGGTTGAGCAAACCTTGCAAGATCTTGGGGTTTGTATATGCTGCCTGATATCTGATGCTGTGCACATATTTTCTGTTATTGGTGGATGTTATGATATTAATACATGCATGATGACCAGATACGAAAACTCTTTTTTAAGGTTACTTTATTTTTTTAATCTTTGCTCTAATTGCAAGTTTTATACATAAAGATTTCTCTCTCTCTCTCTCTCTCTCTCTCTCTCGTATTTCAAATTATGAGCCTATTGAATCTATGATTTCTCAAATCGTAAGGTCTTTTTTCGTTTTTAGATGGAGTTGGTTTTATTGGAGATGGTGTAGAGATTCAGTGAAACTAGATATTTTTGTACTTGAGTGTGCTTGTATCTATTTTTTTGTCATTGTAAATTGACCCAGTTTTATCATTTACTTTTAATAATTATTGCCAGTTTAGGCTGAAATAGGTCCTTTGCTCCTTATTTCTAGCCATTTGCTTGTAATTCAATTCTAAATCTTGTGAAAGTTCTTCATTATTCTAGTTCAAGAACCTCCTCAAATTGGGTATAAAAAATTTAAATTAATTTTACAGGTTAATTTAAAGCCAAAGGTGCCAACAAAGGCTGTTTGTGCTGAGCATCTTGAATTAAGAAAAGAAATTCTAACACTTCTAAATCTCCAGAAACAGGTATTTGATTTTATATTTCAAAATTATCTGTTGAATGACAGTCTTCTTTGTGCTCATTCTTATAATATGTAATCCTTCAATGTAGCAAGTGCCGCCCCCTTAATGCATATAGTTAAGTGAAAATGTGCATGAGTTATATTTTGCTTCATTTTTTTGTTCCTTTTCCCCCTTAAAATCAAACTTTGGAATGGAAGTTTATTTTACTTGTCAATTTAAAATTTTTTGCTTTTCAGCATAAGTTACCTCTCCACTTTTTTTGATCCGCTCTAGGCTTTATTCTGTCTATATCTCTTGCATGATTGTTAGCAATTCTAATGTGTTGTTCCCTTGCTAACTTTGCCTTCTTTTTTCTTTTACTTAGAAGTTGGAACAAGAATGACTTGTTATTTGATAAACTAAGACAGCAATATATAGTCTCTTAGTGAATGTCTGACAACAATGGATGAATGTGCAGTTACAAATAATATTGATTTTCATGTGCTATTGCACATGTGCTAGATTGGACTGAGCATTATTTTAGAATCTGAGGTGTCTTATTTTCTTTCCAGTGTTTCCCTGAGAATATCAGTATCATTTCCAGGTTTTAACAGAGGTCCTAACTTAGTTAAGATCTACATTTAAACAATTCCTGCAAAATTATTGTATGATTCAGTCATAGTTCACATCTCCAGCTGTTTTTATGAATTTATTATTTATGAAAAAATTGTATTTTAATCATGGTATTTCCCATTTTCACGAGTACTGAATATAATATTTTCTTTACTGATAGGAAGCTCTGAATATAAATTAGATCAATCATTTTACTTCTACCAATTTAGTTAAGGTGTTAAAAATGTGGGGTTTTAGATTTTGAGTTGGGAAAATCTAAATTATGAATTATGATTGATTAGTAGTGTACAGTAGTTAAGCTAAGGTGTTAAAAAGTGTATGAATTATGATTGATTAGTTAGTATACAGTATTACAAGTGGTGGGATGCTTTCACAGTTCATGGATTTTGTGTTCTTTAACAGTTGCAACATAAGGAGGCAGAGGGTTCATCTTTCCGTGATGGTTCCTATGGTGATATGCCTGGCACACCAAAGGTTGAAAATCGGAGTTATTGTTTTTTTTTCCTTTAATCTCTTATAATTTTATGGATGTGTGATTATGAGATCCCTTCACCTTACAATTGTTCAAATATTGAAATTTTGGAGTCTGTTAATTGAGCAGCGATCACATCGTGCTGTAGATCAGGATCGTACATTTGTTCCTGACACCATAAGTTTTGGAGGTAATATATCTAATTTTCTTTTAGTTTTTATCTGAGACGAGTGAGTTTAATGGTTTGTTACTTTCACATTTGATTGTAATTCCAGGTGACAGAGTTGGCAAAAGGGAGCAGAAACGCAAGGTATGTGCCAATTCTGTTCTTTAATATTTTATATTTTCTTGCCTTTGTATTTCCTTTGTGTATATGCTGTGTTAAGAAATTATTTCCTCTTATGATATTGTTTCTAGGGACCTGGAAGAGTATCTGAGACTCCATCTTCACCAGCTCACAAGAGGCCAAGAAAGTTGAAGGCTTCAGATCTATAATAAAGGGTGAGCAAGCAAATTGACCTCATATTCATGCTTGGTTTCCAACTCCGTTTCGATGTTACACATGATGCACCTAGATTTTCTATTTTACTATGTTTCTTTAGTATTTAATAAGGATATTGCTTTTCTGATGTGTCAAATTCACGGGGGGGCTGATATGTTGCAAGATTTCAGGGGCAGAGACATGGGAGCATCATTGTGAATCTGCCAAGGACTATCAGAAGCAGATGTTGAATGTCTCCATAGTTCGACTACGTAACTTATTTTTTTAGCAGAAAAAAAAAAGTCAGACTTCATATCGAATGATATGCACAAAGCATCAGAATCCAAAACCTGAAACATATATTTCACCGATTTACAAAATACATATATTTTGTAAATGTTTCTGGTAGCTGAGGTGCTAATTGCTCTGTAATTTCACATTAACGTTGACTGTAACCCTTGTAAATTTTTTTGTCTGAGAATAGAAATTAACCTGTCAGGAAAATTCGTGGCGAGGAACAAACTTACCTTGTTGTTTTTATTCTCTAATGAGAATAAATATGCACAAATGGTGTCGTCTCTCGTGTTTTTGATAAATAAATAGCAAAAGCCAAAAGCACTAATCAAATGCAATCATGACATGTTCATAATCTTTAAAAAAACAAAGCGCTGCCTTTTAATCGGTACAATCAGATGCTTCCCAAGATTTCAGAACAAAAGAGCACCTTTTATCACTTCTTTTGGAATACATTCGATGCACATCCTTCTCCGTCCGCTACTCTGCTTTGCTTTGCTTTGCTTCAACGTTTTCTTGCTGCTTCACGGTTTTCAAGCAAGGTCTGGTTCCACTGGAAAAAGAAAAGAGATTTAGTTGTCAATTCAAAGGTAGCCAGAGTGAGTTTATTTCAGCCTTGGTAGCCACCGGCTTCGGTGGCTTTCTCTGTATGGCCAGGAATCCATTTATGGCTCCTGCGATGTCAACTTTTCACTTTTCTGGGCCTAAAAAAGGATTTAATTCCCTCTAGCAAAAAAGAAGAAATAAAGACGTTGAGCCTCCAAGTTGGGTGTGATTTTCATGTCTAATATTATATATGAAAGAGATAATCTATGGACATATATAAATATAAATGTTACATATTTCAATAAATTAATTTTATCGAAAGAAGATAATAATAATAATAATGCAATAATTGATATCAGAATCAATTTTTAATCATTTAAGTTCAGGATGAGCATTCCAATAAAAAAAAGCAAGTGGGTCTCACATCTAGGAATGCGAGAGTGAAAAATAAGTTACTAGTCCTAAAAAATAAAAACATTATTGAAGGTATAATAAGCATGAGTTTTGTACAATTCAATGAACCAACTCAATTTTGCAAGGAGAAAGCAACGTATACAGGGGCCAGAGCACGACGGGATTTGAAAACTGAATTGTAGCTGCGGCTGATGATTGGAGGCGCTCCCGGCTCTCAGTTGCAACTTTCACGTCACATCAATTCGCGTACTTTTTCCTGCATTACTCTGCGAAGGACGACGGCCTCCAATTCTACAATTTACATCTGTGGTTCAGATTTAATCTTTTTTTTTTTTGAAGAATGGTTCAGATTTAATCTTAAACTGTGTAGCCACCGCTAAATTGTATCCACACCGTCTCCGACCTACAGCCTCTGCAATTTTATTAAAAATTATCATGTGCCCAACGTGAGGGGATGAACATGCCCAACCTCATCGCCTTAAGCTCCCCTCCCCTGCTTCCCAAACCTTCTCAAAATGTTGCTAATTCGAAACGTTTTCGCTCTATCGATTGTTGCAGTATAAGAAAGCAGAGCCGAGTAAGTCTAAAAAGCTCTTGGCCTTCTATTTCTCTCTCGCTTTTCGGTTCTGGTTTCATTTTGGGTCCCCTTATTGATGGACTTCATTCGAGGGTCGACCTTGTGGTCTACCAAAACGGGGCAATAAACGTTGGTCCTCTCCACACGAACATATGGGTAAATCGGATTCTTTGGTACCTCTTCTTTAAGCTTCTTAGTTCACTGTCAAGACTCCATTTTTCTAATTTCCAGAATGGTTGCTTTCTATGTGTTGGAATGGTATTAGGTCCCTCCCTTGCTGGGATTGTTCTACTGCACGGTTGGTTTGCTGCAACTCTTCTTGGATGAAAAGGCTTCTTCAGAAGTTCCCCACGGGAGCCTGGAGAAAGCTGCTGGGTCTCTGGCGTGAGTCTTTATATATTCTACTTCTGATTGCTGCAAAGTTTATTGCCTTACAGCTCTGACCACATCTTCTGAACACAGAGGATTGGTACTGTTTATCGAACTGAGTGCTGAAATGTATAAATATGGAGTGGCCGACAACATTGAGGCCTACATATTATTTGCAGCGGCAGAGATTTTATGGTTCTCTCTGGACAGGACACGGCTGGGTTTCACCCTAGCATCTGTTATTGGCATTTGCTGCCCCTTAGCTGAAATTCCTTTGATGAAGTAAGATTGCTTTCTATTGCAGAAATTCATTAGAAAAGCTATTACCGTAATACCGTTCAATAAATTTATTGCTTCTCCCTCTGTTTCAGGTTTCTCCATCTCTGGTACTACCCACAAGCAAACGTTGAGATCTTTGGGCAGGTAATTAATTGCTTCTACATTACTATAGAGAAAGTCAGGAACATTTAGAACATTCAAAGTTGAAAGTTTCTGTTTTATGCAGGGCCTAGTCACTTGGACAGTCACCTGCTATTTTGCTTACACGCCATTCCTTGTATGTTTATCACGCTGGTTACAGTCAACCATCAATGCTACTGGGACACATAAGTCTACCTAACCTAAGGAGCTCATAAGGATTTGCTTGATGATTCATTAGAGAAGCTGCTTAGTGAAACTGCAGAAAACCTTACAAGTTTCAAATGTAAACAGTGATTTTGATTTCCAAGTGAAATATCGAGTATTTGTACAATATTACATACCATATATTTCATTCGCTATAATCCATGTGATTGCATATCTATCACCTGAATGGTACATGCATAGACAACCTGGCATGGAAATTCGGGTGTAAAACAGCAATCTCAGTCATGAAAAAGTAGAAAAGATCAACAAAACTTTCAGTTTCTGATGCGAAAATGATGCTAGACAGTAAAGACAATGTTCGTGATATCTGGGAACCTCTCCTTAATTGCAGCTTTGATTCCTGTTCCAATGGATTCAGGCCCCGTATACTTTACAACGCATTCCCCGCCTTCAATGGATAACACTTCCACGCTCCCACCATAATTCTTAATAGCTGGTCTCAGTATGTCAAGATGACGATTCACTGCCTGTTGTCATGAATGCCAAACAAATTTCAATTTAGCCGACAAACAATTTCTTGTTGACAACTCTATGTTTAAACAGAAAGCTCACCTCAACAGTTGTCTCCTTTGCTTCACCATCATCGTATACTTGTCTAATATCCTTAACTGCATCTCCGAATTTTTCCTTCAAAACTCTTTCAATCCCCATTTTCATGGTGGTTGTTGAGCTAGGGCAGCTCTCGCATGCTCCTGCCATCAAATATAATAGCAGCCATTGCCAAGTCTCAATTCACTTGAACAATAGTAATATCTTTGTGCTAAAACACATATCAAGTTTTCAATCCCAGCAAGCAATAAAATAGCCATTAATCATGAAAATATTGTCAGTAATGCATTGGAAATGACAAAAGTGACCTTGGAGTTTGAGAGAGATAATGCCATTTTCAACAGACAAAACGTCGACATTTCCGCCATCGGCAATCAAGTAAGGTCTGACATCCTCCAGCACCCGGTCCACGTTTTGAGCGGTGAGCTCGAATTGCTGTGCGGAGTAGAGCCCAGGAGAGGCGCCAGTGGGTGCGCTTGGGCTCGAGCTCGACGCTTTTACGGCTATTTTCTGTTGGATTCGGCTTTGAGAGACCCGTCCGCGTTGGTTTAGGGATAAGAATTGTGGGATTTGAAGGGTTTTGGTCAGGGCTTGCGGAGAAGAAGAAGTGAGGGTTTTGGTTAACTGGGTTGCCGGAATGGACGCCATTTCTGGTGCGGAACTGTTGCTGATTTGGGAAAAGATTCCCTTCTACAACTAAAACAACTCTGGCGACGACCAATATAGGCTGCCCTTGTTAGTTTTGTGGTGCTTGAATTTTTCAAAAATAATATATTAAAAAAATCTGGGTATATATAATATACGTAAAGTAAATTGTTTTAATCAATAAATGAAAAAAATAATTTAAAAAATTACGTGGATGAACTATATAGCGGCTAAAGTATATAATTATATATTATATATCATATATATATATATATATATTATATTTCAGAAAACAAGAGTAACACGTGTCACAATCTTATTAATCTCATTTTTTATTTTCTTTAATCTCAAATTTCTATTTCCTGTTAAATTATCTTTTTTATCAAATTAATATTCTATTAACTACTGTCACACATAATTTTTTATAATCTAAGAGTTGGTTGATAAGTTAACCGACAACTAATAAGATTTATTTAAATAATTCAAATTGATAATTTCAAACGATTTTTATGTTTTGAAGATGTTAGATTCAAAATTCAAATTCATTCATTTTATTTGTGTTTTTTTTAAAAAAAAATTATAATAGGATAAAATTAATTTAGTTTTACACATACATATCATATATATTATATTTTAGAAAACAAGACTAACACGTGTCACAACCTCATTAGTCTCATTTTTTTATTTTCTTTAATCTCAATTTTCTATTTCCTTTTAAATTATCTTTTTTATCAAATTAATATTCTGTTAACTACTGTCACACATAATTTTTTACAGTTTAAGAGTTGGTTGATAAGTTAACTGACAACTAATAAGATTTATTTAAATAATTCAAATTGATAATTTCAAAAAACAGAAAATTAGTGGTTCAAGTAATGAATGTCAGTTTACTTTAAAACTCAATATTTGAGGAGGGAACAATAGGCGTTGATGGCAGAGATAGTGGAGTAAAAGAGGGAACAATTTTAATTTCCATTTTTTTATTTTCTTTTAACCTATATTTTAAAACTAATTAATATTTTTAGAATTATCTATTTATCCCTTTTAAATATTTATTATTCAAATTTTAAACATTATTTATTAATGCTATCAAATTATCTACTAATATCTATTTTAAAAAATAAATTTATTTATTTATTTATTAAATATTTAATTTTCACATCTTTATCATATTTTTCATGATATTATTTATAATAAACCGGTATTAATTTTTAAAATTAATATCTAATTAAATCTTTTATATATCTAATCAAATCTTTTAAAATTATTATCAAATCAATTTTAAATTATTTATTATCTAATTAATAAATAAAAGCCAACTTTTAATAACCGTTCTATCTACTCTAAAACTGCTCCTTTCACATTTTAACATCCCTCTACCATCCTCATTTTGAATCCACGTTCTAATAACCCTCTATAATCCTAACTCTAAATCCACAATCTAATAACCCTTTGCAATCCTTACTCCAAAACAATTCAACCATCTGCTCCAATTTTGTTGCTTCTGTTACAAGTTTGCACATTGTCATAACAGAAACATCAAAAAGGTAAATTTGCCTTTTATCTTATAGAGTTCGTGCATTTTAATGTGACATTTTGGATCTTTCGTTTAGAAAATGTTTTTTTTGGTGGTTTTAATAATTAAAACGCATAAGTTGGATAATGAGTTGATTATTCTATTCTATGGTTTTTTTTAGATGAAATTTTGGACTTTATCTCACGTTAATGTTCACGTGGAGTTGATTTGCATATTTTATTTAATTTTAAACATTAATTGACACAATGATTGGAGTTCAAACATTTTTAAAAAACTTTGAATTAAAAAATTAAATTTTAAAATTATAAATGTTGGCTCTATAGGCTATATCGAGAGGGGGGTGAATCGATTTTTAATTACCCTTAAGCTCGTTTTGTGATTCTTCTAAATTCTCTAGCCTATTTGATTATTTTCTAAGTTCTCTAAGCTAGGCAAGCATGCAATCCAAGTTCAATGCAATAAACATAATATAATCGCAAGTAAATAAAGAGTAGGGAGAGAGAGATTTACACAATCGATTTATAGAGGTTCGGCTACCTTGCCTACATCCTCTACCTTGAGACACTGTTAAGGATTTTCCCCAAATTCACTATCTTTGAATTTGTATTACACTCCCTCTTTTTCAAGGCTCAAGAGAAACCTCTCTCTTTTTCAAGGCTCAAGAGAAACCTCTCTATTTTTCAAGGCTCAAGAGAAACCTCCCTCTTTTTCTTAGGCTAAAGAGAAACCTCCCTCTTTTTCTTAAGCTAAAGAGAAACCTCCCTCTTTTTCTTAGGCTAAAGAGAAACCTCCCCTTTTACAAGGAATGAGTGTGTTTACAAATTATGTAATCAAAGAACCCCTTTTACAAGGAATGAGTGTGTTTACAAATTATGTAATCAAAGAAGGGCCTCTAAATAGGCAAGTGATTACAAATGTTTAAGCATAAGGAAAAAGCCTATACAAGATTTGTGCTATTCTATACAAAGAATATGAGAATGTTGGAAGATGAAGACTTTATAGCTCTTGATTTGTTGTTGAGGCTTGAGGATTTGAGGAATATGTGTTTTGGAGTTGCTGAGTAGTTCCTCTTACTTTCTTTAGCTTCTAAGCCTCTATTTATAGTCCCTTGGATGTATTCTAGCCGTTGGGTGGAGCCAAAACTTGAATATGACCGTTGTCTCACAAAAACTAGCCGTTACAGGCTATTTTCGGGCAAAGGGATCAATCCCTTTCCATAGGGGATCGATCCCAAGCTTCCAGATTGCTTATTCTGGGCTTGAGGATCATTTTGCCTTGAAGGGATCGATCCCTTCCCTTAGGGGATCCATCCCATGCCTCCAGAAAGCTATTTCCTGCACTTTTTGGGTTAGAAATGATGTGGTCTTTGATCCTAATTCAACCCAAAACATTTTGGCATTTTTGTGGGAGTTTTTCTTGACTTTCTCTGATGAAAACATGGTCCAAAAATTCATCAAGTGATTTTCTAAAATATTCAAAACATTTTATGAAGTATTAAGACCAATAAGAATATGTAATTAAATCATGGTCTTAATGTTTGATATGATCACTTGAAAATGGATTGAGAAAATCATGTGTGATAAGGCAAATTTACAATATGAATTATAACATTAAATCTTACTTAAGTTTTTGTCATTTCAAAATATATATGGCAACTTAAAGTTAACAATCTCCCCCTTTTTGATATGACAAAACTTAATGCAAATTTGCTTTAAAAATTCTTTGATAAAATACTCCCCCTCAAATAAAGCAGGATTTTACAAATCTCCCCCTTAATATAAGCATGGGTTTTGAAAATGAATTTTCAAACTATTTCTCTCCCATTATCTCTCCCCCTTAATGTCTCTCCCTTTTAATATCTATCTCTCCCCCTTAATGTCTCTCCCTTTTAATATCTATCTCTCCCCCTTTTTGTCATAGCAAAAAGAAAGAAAAATAATAAAAAATATGCTCTCCCTAAAATCATGGCTATGTGAGAAGAGATAAAAAATATGCTCCATCCAACAGCAAACATGTTAGTACATGGGACTCATAGCACAAGTAAATAAGTCAATATTCACAAAGAGTATGAAATATTCAGCAAAGAATATGACTTATGATCCTAAACCAATTGTTTATAAATAATTTTGTAATAAGGTCTCAATTGGTAAGAAATTAAGCAAGCACCTAAGTATAACAATTGTTCTCTAAAGTCTAACTAAGGTGCATGGCAATACATCATGATTATGAGCTAAAATTAGATGACATATCATATGCAAGAGCTCATAAATCACGTTCAAGCAAGAGTGTGCATAGAATCAAAACATATAGCAATTAACTTCAAATTCTAGCACACAAGAGTTTCATGCAAAAATATCCTAAATGAATTCTACTCTATTTGTCATTTCAAACTAAAGAGCACAAGAAGAATTGTCAATTTAAAGCTCATACCAATTGGCAATTTAGTTTTGGCTTACCAATTGTTGAAAATAAGGTTGCCAATGATACTATTGTTATTTCAATCTAAATACCAATTGTTACTAATGGTTGACTTAGTCATTTTGCATGAATCCAATATTTGTGTGTAGTGTGATCATGTCAAGAAAATAATCATTCTAAATATGCAAGAACACAATCACACATCATCAAATATGCATATGGATTAGTTAAACATTAGCACACTATCATAAAGTATTAATCCATATTCATATTCACAAAATTATACCATATGAAAGATTCAAAAAATCAAGGAATTCAAGCAAACACATTTTCTTCCATGGTTTCAAGCACAAAAATCCTATGCTCATTTTCCAATTCAAGTCCTTAACCAATTATGAGCAAGGAAATATTCAAATAATAAATGCATGGATAATACATATGTTCAAGTTTGCATTTATCTTTGAATGTTGGTGTTGTCATTAAAGCCCAAGTTCTTTAATAGTTTGGCCATAAGAAAAATTTAAGTACATGGATGATAACGTTTCATGCATTTGAACATTTAGGATCCATTTACCATCACAATTTATAGGCCAATGACCATTACCAATTGTTGAATTTACATTTGACATCAATCCTTAAGGTCAAGTTTTAATTATTCTTCCACTAGATGTATACTTATCATGAAACCTAGTGTGGAATAGATAAGTCAAGCTAAGAGACATAATCCTATAAGCATGCTTGACTAAGATGAACAAAAAAAAAAGAAATGAAGAATATTCATTAAGTACAAGTTCATCAAATTCTCAAATATATCCATAAATCATTAAAATAAATCTCAAAATTAAGTTTAAGCATTCATTGAAAATATATTTCAAGATTATTTCAAGATTCATGAATGTTTTCAACAAGAAAAATGATATTGTACTTGTAAGCTCAAGAAAAATGATATTGATTGTGGAAAGTGATACCATTCGTTGGAAATGATATTAATTGATGAAGTTGAGGCATGATATCAATGAAAAATGAGTTTTCATATATTAAAGATCATCAAAAAGAAGTTAAAACAATGAATTTTAAGTTGAGAAAAGATAAAGTATCAAAATAATGAAAAGTTCTTCTCAGTTTCGGTTGAAAACATGCAAAAAAGCCCTTTTGGCCTGCGGGGATCGATCCTTATAGGAGGGGGATCGATCCCTTAACTCCAGAATGCAAATTTCCTGCATTCTGCTCAAGGGGGATCGATCCTACTTATTGAGGGATCGATCCCTCATCCTGTTTCTGCAGTTTTTAACAGAAAATCCAACCTTTGAGGTACCAAAACTTCGTTTTTGAGTATTTTAAGTCCAAGTAAGAGTTTAAACATTTGTAAAACATGATTTTGGACTTGTATGAATGAAAAACATGAATGCAAAACCATTTTACAAAAGATTTTGCAATTTTGGAAGAGTTTACACAATAAAATGCATTTTTGGCCTCAAATGATGTCATTTTGAGAGTTAAGCATATTTTGACAAAACTCAAGCATTGGAAACCACAAATATGTCAAAACAAACTTGTTCACATAGGTTTTAAGCACATATATCATCAAATCATACATCTTGTGAACAACATGCCATGATTTCCAACATACAAGTTCTTCATTATTACTCATGACATGACATTTTGCATATATGACATATTTGGTATTTTGAGACAAGTAAATACATTATCAACACATAGGAAACTTGCTCAAAATGCAGAAATCCAATAATCATTTCAAAATTACCAAACATGCTTTTCATCCAATAATCCAATGCCTCAAGAACCATCCATCAACCAATCAACAATCATTCAACATGCCTTTTCTTTATTCATTCAACTCATAATGCACCAAGAATCATTAACACATTTTCTCATCAAAGCACAACTAATCAAATAAAAAGTTTAAGGAGCAAGGAATTAAGCTTACAAAACTCCTTTGCTTGAGAGTGCTTTGCCTTGATGTGTTGGATCCACCATTAGCCATTCTTTGAGAAATTGTTGTCACCTTGCTAAGGATGGATTTCCAAGCTCTTCCTTTTTCTCATTGGCATAAGCAATCTCCATGGGGTGTGTGTAGAGCATTTGAACTCCATTGTTCCATCGTATTCCCATGCTTTAACACTCCTACAACAATCAAGTTCAAACATGCTTTGGTACCCAAATTTTCTTGGGTCTATGAGAGTTAGTGCAAACAATTTTTGATCCTTTTGCGATCCACTTCAAGCACAATTCATCATTATTTATAGCATGCTTTGGCAGCAATATTTTTCTAACTACTCTTCCTCTAAATGTGGTTTTTCTATATGTGCATGCTTGTGAAGAGTGTCCTATTCTATTGCATAGTGAGCATGTAAGAGATAAATCATGCATGGTATTTTTGCTCACTAGGAAATTCTTAAGATGAGTTTCTTTTTGTTTAGCATTATAGCCTAACCCATCTTTGTCAAAGAAAGCTCTTTGGGTCTCTAACATATGATCTAGCTTTTGTTGACCCATATAAAACCTAGAAAATGAGTTATGCAAATTTGTATTCTTTTTATTTAACTCATTTATTTCTAAGTTAGCCTTTTCTAATTTCTTTTCAAATTCTAGCTTAGCACTTAATAATATTTCATTCTCTACTTTTAATTTAGCAATGATTTTCTTATATTTAGAATTCATGCATTGAAATTCATTTGCTAAATCATTAAAGGCATTTTGTAACTCATCAAACGTAAAGTCATTATTTTCACTATAGCTACTAGTAGCCTCATCATCACTAATGGCCATAAAGCATGAATAGGCTACCTCTTCATCTACATTCTCCTCATCGGAGCTATCACTATCGCTCCATGCAGCCACAAATGCTTTCTTCTTAGGTTTCCTATCCTTGTCTTTTCTAAGTAAGGGGCAATCTAATTTAGTATAACCCGGTTCATTACACTCATAACACACTAAGGGGTCTTTTTCTCTTCTACTTGACTCTCCCCTATGATGTCTCCTATTTTGCTCTCTCTCATTTATTCTCATGAACCTATTGAATCTTTTGGCAAACATTGCCATTTCCTTTTCTTCCTCATTTCCACTCTCATCACTATCATCTTCAATGACCTCATGAGTGGAAGACTTAAATGCTACTCCTACTTTCTTTGAAGGCTTTTCATTTCTTTTCAATTTCATTCATATGTAAGTAGGGAGCCCATAAGCTCATTTAGAGACAAGGTATTTGGATCCTTAGACTCTTCTATTGCGGTTACCTTTGCCTCCCATGACTTAGGCAAGCTATTCAAAATTTTCTTTACCATTTCAACATTGGAATAAGCCTTGCCTAGAGCCTTAAGTCCATTAATTATATCATTAAACCTAGTGAACATTTCGCTAATGGACTCATTTTCTTTCATCCTAAATAGCTCATAATCATGTGTGAGCATTCCTCTTTGGTCTCTCTAACTTGATTTGTCCCTTCATGTGTGATGGCTAGTTTATCCCATATTTGTTTAGCATTCTCACATAAGGATACTCTATTATACTCATTGGGACCTAATGCACAAAAGAGGGTGTGCATAGCCTTGGCATTCAATTGTGCCAATCTCATGTCATTGGTGTCCCACTCATCTTCACTCTTAGGGACATCTTTTCCATCTACTTTCTTTATTGGGATTCTAGGGCCATTAACTATTACTCTCCACACTTCATAATCATTGGATGGCACAAATAACATCATCCTAATTTTCCAATAAGAGTAATTTTCACCATTGAAGAGTGGAGGTCTAACTAATGAGTGTCCCTCTTCTCCTAGGGGTGTGCCTACATTCAAGTGAGCCATTTATGATCGTTTTGCTCAATAGAGGTTAATCTAAATCAATCTCGAGCTCAAGCTCTGATACCAATTGTTGGCTCTATAGGCTATATCGAGAGGGGGGTGAATTGGTTTTTAACTACCCTTAAGCTCGTTTTGCGATTCTTCTAAATTCTCTAGTCTATTTGATTATTTTTTAAGTTCTCTAAGCTAGGCAAGCATGCAATCCAAGTTCAATGCAATAAACATAATATAATCGCAAGTAAATAAAGAGTAGGGAGAGAGAGATTTACACAATCGATTTATTGAGGTTCGGCTACCTTGCCTACATCCTCTACCTTGAGACACTGTTAAGGATTTTCCCCAAATTCACTATCTTTGAATTTGTATTACACTCCCTCTTTTTCAAGGCTCAAGAGAAACCTCCCTCTTTTTCTTAGGCTAAAGAGAAACCTCCCTCTTTTTCTTAGGCTAAAGAGAAACCTCCCCTTTTACAAGGAATGAGTGTGTTTACAAATTATGTAATCAAAGAACCCCTTTTACAAGGAATGAGTGTGTTTACAAATTATGTAATCAAAGAAGGGCCTCTAAATAGGCAAGTGATTACAAATGTTTAAGCATAAGGAAAAAGCCTATACAAGATTTGTGCTATTCTATACAAAGAATATGAGAATGTTGGAAGATGAAGACTTTATAGCTCTTGATTTGTTGTTGAGGCTTGAGGATTTGAGGAATATGTGTTTTGGAGTTGCTGAGTAGTTCCTCTTACTTTCTTTAGCTTCTAAGCCTCTATTTATAGTCCCTTGGATGTATTCTAGCCGTTGGGTGGAGCCAAAACTTGAATATGACCGTTGTCTCACAAAAACTAGCCGTTACAGGCTATTTTCGGGAAAGGGATCAATCCCTTTCCATAGGGGATCGATCCCAAGCTTCCAGATTGCTTATTCTGGGCTTGAGGATCATTTTGCCTTGAAGGGATCGATCCCTTCCCTTAGGGGATCCATCCCATGCCTCCAGAAAGCTATTTCCTGCACTTTTTGGGTTAGAAATGATGTGGTCTTTGATCCTAATTCAACCCAAAACATTTTGGCATTTTTGTGGGATTTTTTCTTGACTTTCTCTGATGAAAACATGGTCTAAAAATTCATCAAGTGATTTTCTAAAATATTCAAAATATTTTATGAAGTATTAAGACCAATAAGAATATATAATTAAATCATGGTCTTAATGTTTGATATGATCACTTGAAAATGGATTGAGAAAATCATGTGTGATAAGGCAAATTTACAATATGAATTATAACATTAAATCTTATTTAAGTTTTTATCATTTCAAAATATATATGGCAATTTAAAGTTAATAATAAAAACATAAATTTTTGCACAACAATCATTAATAATTGATGGATTTTACTACGCTTTGCCTTTCAGCCAAGTATATACAGAAATATTTTGACCCAATCAAGCTTGCCCTAACGCCCAAAACCATAAGTGCATTTTAGAATATATACAGAAATATTTTTTTACCTAATAGTAAATTTTTTTAATTGTTATTATATTTACTGTTATAAGTATAATAACTTCACATTTCAAAAATTTTGTCACACATAATTTATATTTAATTAAATGCTTTAATTACAACTGTACATTTTATAGTAATTTTTTTAATTATATTCTTTTTCAGCTTTGTCTACAGTGGTTCTATTTTATCATTTGACAAGAAATTAATTTAAGTGTGGGATGTAAACATAATTGCAGGAATATAGATCCGGCAACATCATTTGAAGATTCTTATAACTGAAGACCTTTTTTTTAATGATCGAACTTTTAGTTTTTAATTTAAGTGTTGGACGCATTTTTTTTTTATGTTAGTATTTCTTATATTCACATGCATTATTTATATATCTCATTCATCATCATTTCTTATTTATTTTTTCTTATAAGATTTTATATTAATAAATTAATTTCTAATTACTTACTTCGATTAAATTACGTTAATTAGTTATATATTTAATTTTATCATCTAAATAACTATATTGTAAATAAAATTTATTTTTATTAACAATCATTTTTAAATATACAAAATTTTCGTGCATCGCACGGGTCATAAACTAGTTATTATATAATTTACTAAATTAACTGAACCATTAAAGTTCAAAGTGGTGATTATGTGCTCTCCTACCATACGTTCTCCTAACATTTATTGCTCTCGATAAAAATTTCCAACAATGGTGATGATGAGGGTTTAAAAATTATATATTTGATGTACTAAATTATAAATATTAAAATAAAATTTTAAAATAAATATTATTAAATTTATTAATTAATAATATATTATGATATAATTTATTGATGATGCATTAAAGATAAATTAAAAAAGGTGTAAAAATAAAAAAAATTTGTGTACTGCTTGTACATCAAACTCACTTTACATGGTTTAAATTTTTCTTTTTTTTAGTGAAAAGCAAAAATTCATAAACAAAGCAAAGTTAATCCCAGTGGGAGTTACAAACAACATTTTTGGGCAGCATACTACCTAATCCATCAAACAAAAGACAAAAGCTAATATTGGAAGGCGAGGAATCCGTATAAACCAAAGGAGAACACAGTGAAGTTCCCATCTTGGCAAGTGCATCAACACAAAAGTTGTCTTCATGGAATATGTGAATGATCTTGGCGTTCCCCAACCTTTGAAGCAGTGTCCTGCAATAAAAAAATAATGGAGCTATGAGTATGTGAAGGAAGAACATTATTAGTTACCAACCTTACCACAGTTTGAAAGTCAAATTTCATAATGAGATTATTGAAACCTTTTTCAACAACTATTTGAAGACCGTCTTTGAGGCCCCACAATTTAGCCACCATGCTAGTAGCATTTTTGATGCTGTGACAATCCACAAATCTATAATCCTTTAGCATCTTGGAAAATCCCACCAACGCCAACCTTTCCTGGGTTCCCAAAGGCAGCACCATCAAAATTAAGCGTAATGTAATTAGTAGGAGGGGGACTCCAACCAACATTAATCTGAGACTTGTTTTTGGTTTGAGAATCTGGGCCACATGTAGCCCAGTATTCTTTCGCCATTCTTTGAAGTTTAATGAACCAACTTTGTTCTGGTTCAACAAAGTCATCAAAATAAATTTATTTTTATTAACCAAACCAGCTAAACAGCAAAAGAAAAAACAATACTCCACGGAACGGAGCTCATACAGGATTTGACTTGGAGTTGATATTGACAAAGAACCATTCTTTTATGTCCAAGCCAAAAGAATAGAGAATCTCAGTTGGAATGGGAATTAGCTCCCAAAATTCCTTCACCATTGGACAGTCTCTTAAACAATGAATAAGAGACTCTTCTTCCAACCTGCATCACGGGCATTGGGGGTCAATGGCCATCCCCCTATCCCTTGAGTGTTATCGTGTGGCCACTTTGTGGTGGAGACATTGCCACACGAAGAAGTGGATTTTTGGAAGGGTCGAACTTTTTCACATTGTTTTCCAATTAATATTTGGTAAAGGATTCCATTCCTTAATGCTTCTGTATGCCGAACCTAAAGAGAACTTTCCTGGTGGAGTCAGTTTCCATGAAATGGTGTCATGTCCTCCTGGTTCATGTTGTATTGGCACCACATTAATATAGTTTTGTAGTTCTTCAGGGATGAGGGCACTCAACTTCTCAAAATCTCGACTTCCTCAACTCGAACAAACTTCCTTCATAGTTAAAAAAAGGTATTGTAATGACCAGGTACCATAGATGAAGGATGAAAGAGCTCCAAGACCTGTCTAGTCATTAAACCAAAAGAAGGTTTGAGTGCCATATTTAACCCTCAGCCTTTTGTTAAGGATGGATGTGCCTTTGCTCATACCAGATCAAACTCGAGACCCAGATTTTTTAACAAAAACTCCATTTCTCATGTATTTTGTCTTCACAACATTGGTCCATAAAGTATGTGGCTCATTGAGAAACCTCCACCCAAGTTTTGCCATATTAGTTTCATTAAAATATCTCATATCTCTAATGCCCAAACCCTCTTTTTCCTTGTAACAAAAAAAAAACCCTCTTTTTCCTTGGGGAGTGTGATGATATCCCAAAAATTTCAAAACCTAGCAAATACCAAAATGTTTTACATGTAAAAAAAAAATACAAGTATTTTTATAACTTTTATCATGTTTAGATTTGTTTATGGGCCGAAAGATATGGTAAAGTCCAAAAGTTAACTTGACTTTTAAACAAATTTAAACAAAAATATTAATTGCAATAAATGTGTTTGGACAAAAAAAATAGACTCGATGAGTTTTAGAACCAAACTTGACTTTTACCGCTTGAAACCTAAACCTGGCACAACTCAAAAATAATTAATATTAAAAGTTTATATTTATTTATTAGGTATAATGTAATTATATGTATATAAAAATTTATCGATTAATAAACATGATTATATATATTTAATATGAAAATTGATATGCAAAGTTTGACAAACAGAATTAAACTTTAAAAAGAACAAAATATAAAAAAAAACAAAGAAACAGAAAACTAAAATGCAAAAAAAAAAAAATTTGAGTCAGGCCTAAGTTTGTATATAAACTTTAAAACAAACTTAGAATAAAAATCAAGACAAATAAGCAGATTGGGTCTCGCTCAAACATGTATATAATTTATTAATATATTGCTTAAGTCCAATCTGATTCCAACCCACGGACACGTTTGGCGATGTTAATGTTAATGCTTAGTATGCTTTGGTACAAGCAAAATATTTTAGTAACAAACAAAAGTAGTGTTATTTATAAATGAAAACTTAAATGTCAAATTTGTTTTTTTTTAATTCTTTTAATTCAATAACATAGCATTATATAATAATCCATAACTATCCAATACATTGTAGTGAAGTTTTTTTGACTCCACAAACTAAGTTTTGATGATATATGTCATATTTTATTTATTTTTATTTTTTTAATATTTTTAAAATACATATGTCATCATTTTTTTGAATAGACATATGTCATCATTTTAATTCTACTTGTGAAATAAAAAATTTTTACTGATAATATATTAGATATTAATCTTATATATGTATATATTTATTTTTGCCAAATCGAAGTACAAATGTATAATAGAGTGACAAAATATCCTTTTGCCGCCACAAATCTTAAGTAATCTTCTAAGCAATCTTTATCAAGTTCATATAAAGTTAAATTTTAAACTCAAATCAAATACCAATAAAAAAAAAAAACTCAAATCAAATACTAGTAGTACTGGTAGGTACTAGGATTAACCTTTTCTTCGTACTTTTTCAACGTAGATAGATGTATTTTCTTCCTTTCCTAATTCCTATATAGTAAAAGGGGTAAAAATGTGTAAAAAAAAAAAGATAAAAAATGCATAATTGCTAATATTATCAAGCCAAAACCTGAAAAAAACAAAAAGAATTTTGTGAATTTATTTTTTAATTTTGGGTTAAATGCCTATCTGACTTTCCTATTTTATTATTTTATCTATTTGTTATTTAAAAAATAAAATTAGTAATTAGGTATTGTATTTTAAATTCATTAAGTACTTTATTTAAAAGGTTGATTATGATGTGGTTTACCAAATATAACATGAATTGTGAAACAATTATTTGATCATATCATTTGTGAGTCTATTATCATATAAATGAAGAGAAAAAAATTTAACAAGGCAAAAAATATATATATAGAAATAATTAAAAAGATATGAAATTTAAAATTTCAAAAATTAAAAAAAATTGAAAAAAGAGTTGGGAAAAGAGAGGGAACGAGAAAAAGGAAATATGAAAAGAAGCGGATAAAGCTAACTTGATTTAAAAGAAAAATATTATAAAGTTTTAATTTTTGGATTTTTTATTTTTTCATATTTCTTTTTTTGAATTATTTTATTTTCATATTTCAATTTACAAATTGTTATTATTTTTATTTTGTTCCCATGCCAATTGGCAACATTTTATTAGTCAAAAGACTCATGTCAATTTTTTTTTAATAGCATATTTTTTTTTTGGTTCAATAACAGCCTTATTTTTTGGGTCTTAGTCTTTCTAAATATAAGTATGTATTTGAAATTTAATTGTTTGGGTACTGAATTGATGGAAATGACATTTACAAGACTTAAATGACTATTTAACCCTTTAATCTTTTTGAACTGCTTGACTGCAGACAAAAAAAACCGGAAAACCGCTATTAGGGTTTTCTGCACGAAAGATTCCACACCACACACTCCACTCTTCACCAAAAATGGTGAATCCTCCTGACCCTGACGCACTGCAACAACAACCCTTCGCAAAGGGAACCCCAGTTGAGGTGAGCAGCGACGAGGAAGGTTTTCGAGGCGCTTGGTACTCGGCCACTCTTGAATCCCCTCCTAAATCCACTTCCAAGAAACGCAAGAAGGCCTTGGTTCAGTACAAGACTTTACTCGCCGAAGATGGCTCGTCCCCATTGACAGAATATGTCGACCCCGCTTTTATACGGCCATTGCCGCCTAACGAGAAGGAGGATGCTCAGTCTGGGTTTGAGGTAAACGAAGTCGTTGATGCGGGGTATAGAGATGGTTGGTGGACCGGGGTTGTGAGAAAGGTTTTGGAAAAGATGAAATATAGGGTTTATTTTGATAATCCGCCTGATATTATTGAGTTTGATGGGAAAGATTTGAGGGTTCATTGGGATTGGATCGATGGCAAATGGGTTCGACCCGGAAAGGAGGTATGTGTCATCTGGAATCTTGGGGTTTTATTTCGGATTTGAGAGCTGAATTTTTGTGCTTTTTTTTTTTGGAGGGAAAGCGTAATATGTGGGGTTCATTTATTTTTAGAATCATTTTTTTCGACATTGAAATTGCAGATCTCGCTGCATGTAGCTTTTTACATTGACAAATTGCTATTTAAAGTTTGCTTTCATGATTACTGCTAAAAATGTTGGATGGTTAGGGTCTTTTTAGTGCTTGATTTGAGTAATTAACTCGAACCATATGTTTCACTTGCTATGCTTTCTTTGTTTTAGCTATGCTCATTTTCATTGCATACTTTTTTGGCTTTGGAATCGTGCTAATTCAGTTGGAAGCTGAGGGCAATTATAGCTGCTCGAACTTTGTAATTTTCCTGAATAATGCGTGCTGCTTCTTGTTTAGCTTCTTTTTTATTTGTAAGTGTAATTGCTTTTCTCTGCTATGTGAGACTGAACTGGTGTTCTCTTTATATTTTGGTTTCTACTCTGCATCTATTTGTAATTTTTTAAGCATCTCTGCTCTTTTTTTTTCAAAATTATATTAGCCTGTTGTCTCTCATTATGTCATTTTTAGTATAAGATATGTGCAGCCTGGTTAACTTTGGTACCATGTGAGTAATTTGATATTTTAATTTTATTTTTTTAAAGCAATCAACAGGCTCCATTTTCAGTTCAGGGACAGCAGTGGAGGTAAATATTGACAACGAAAACTTACGTGATGTTTGGTACCCTGCATTAGTCATAAAAGAAAATGGGGAGAATACCTTCTTGGTGAAGTACCAGAGCACTAGGAATGATGAAGAGTCTGGGACAGTAAAGGTTGTTGTAGATGCCCTCCACATCCGACCCACTCCTCCTCGTTATGCTGACAGGAATTATGAATTGCTGGAAAGAGTGGATACAACATATAATTTTGGTTGGCGAAGTGGAGTAATTACGAAAGTTCTTGCCGGAAGAAGGTACAATGTCTTTTTTAAGCATGGAAACGAGGACAAGGAACTCAGTCACTCTGATATGAGGCCTAATGTTGAATGGATTGATGGCAAATGGGTTAGTAAATCGAAGGTATCTTTTCCTTTATCTTCCTTTTGCGAGATAAATTTCTTTTCCCATCATTGACCCACTTTAAAACTAAATGAGCTGTTTATGTTGTGTTTGTTGTACTGTAGATGGATTCATAAATACCTAATTTTATCTGAAAAGGAGAAGGAAATAACAATTTGAAATTGTGCTTTTTGAATGTGTCTAAGATGATCTCTGATCGTCTCAGTGATGGCCTTCTCTATATTTCCAGTTTGAGAAATGCTTAGTTTTTATGTCTTGTCTCCTTTTTTCAACTTTATATAGACGGATATGTTGAGCTAGTTGTGTGTTATATACATTTCTCTTTGCTTTAAAATCTGCTCAGATTTTACAAGTAACTAGTTGGTGTGCTGAATGCCTTAAATGTTGTCCTAGTTCGTCACCTAGACTTCCTTGGGTGGTTTGAGAATACTTCCTTGTAACTCATTTATTTGTAGCTTAAGCAATAAGCTTTTGTTTCAGGAAGTCTTGATTTCTTCTGATGAGCAAGAGCAGATAGGAAATGCTCTCCCTGCTACCCACAACACCAAGGTGGCTGGAGAACTTGAAAGTTCCCTTTCCACAAAGGATAACACTGAAGATGAGACACCTTTGTCAAAGATAAGCAAGAACTTGGAGCAGCCAACTTCCAGTGATGAAAAAAATGCTTTGCTCTCAAGCAAGAAGAAGGTCAAACCGGAAACATCAAATAGTAACACTTCCCGCTCACGGCCTTCAAAACAGCTAGCTGGAGGAAATGCAGTGGAGACCCCATTATCAGTCTCGGATGATCAGTTAAAAGATTTGCCTAACGAAACATCATGTAAAGAAGGCACTCCGAGGGCTGGAGGTACAGGAACTAGGTTCATGAAGAAAAATTTGATTGGTGATCAGGCTTGTGCTAAGAGTGAGAGCCCGTTAACAGGAGCCACAACTGTGAGTTAGATTTCTTCTTTTGGAGTTTCATTGTTCATATTATCACCATCAGATCCTTTTAATTTTTTTCTTTGGATTTTTGGACATGTTAATACATGCCTATTTGATGATGAGAAATGTAAAAATATCACTTTAAAATCCAGTGTACTTTACTACTCTTTGGTATCTGCTTTGCGTCCCCGAGTTGCCTTTCCTTTGAAGCCCATAGCTCCTGAAACTTCACTGTATTAAAGTGCTTTGTTTTAAAATATGCTAGAAAATCAAGTGTGCCTTAAAGTGTATCCTCTAAAAGGTATACACAGAAGAAGCGAAAATTAGCTTGCCCTCTTTAGAATTATACTTAGTAAAACAATCATGTCTACATGAATATCATCAAAACTTGGCCTGCTTGACATAGTTGATACTGCTCAATGGTTGTTTCAAGTGTTAAGCAAAGTTGTTTTTCAACTGGGATATTCAATGTGCCCCAATTGCTTTGCAGCAAACTGCTTCAAATGACTGCCTTTTCTGTCAACACCACCGTTCTAATTGGGTAATGACCATTGATTATTGTCACTTTGGTTTCAATGGCTCCATCGGCCAATATTCCTGATCAGCACTGTAGACTACTTCCATTTGACCTACATTTCCCCTTACTTATGCAGACGACTAAGAGGCAGAAAGGTTGTTCAGTCGACAGTAAAACAAATAACCTTGTGAAAAGGAATGTAAGAGCTAGAAAGTCACCAAGTAAAGGCACACAGGCTTTGACAGCAGGTATTTATAGCTATTGGTACATGTGCACTGGCTTGATATATTGTTTAAAATGTTTGTTAATGTGTATTACATATATTCAGGCAAGGAGGGAACTACAGGGATTGCAGAAGAAATCAATGGAGAGGTTAAAACAAAAGAAGTTTCGCCTATCGTCTTAGGATTAACGGCAAAGTTTACAAAGACTTTACAGGCTGAAAATTCTTCTCAGATTACAAGTGAGGAATCTCTGGAGCTAATGGGGGATCAAAAGAATAATGTAAATGATTCAGTCAGAAATGAGAACACAGTAAGCAAAACTCTTAGCAGTCTCTGGCTGAGAAAAAACTGCCAGTATAAGCTATTAAATTCGAAATAGCTTAAATTCTTAATGGGACAAAGTGTATGAATAAACATTTGAAAGTGCTTCATATTGACTTATATTTCTTTTAACTTCTACTTGTAATGATCATAGGTATGTAGCATTTGTAGTCAAGTTTAAGGTCTGCAGAACTTTTTTTTTTTTTTCAAGCTTTCACCTTCAGCAATAATGCAATATTATTTTTCAAATTCTTATAAAAGTTGTGCAACTTTGCCTTATTGTGCTATGTTTTGCACTACAAATTGTTTAGACTTGATGAGCATGTAAACTTTGTAATTTTTCCTGTACCTATTCTGAACCCCTGAAACATAATTGATGTCAAATCCTTTCTTGATACCCCTCCAAAAAAAAAAAGAACCTGATTTCATCTTTTGAATTGTTTTTCCTTCTGGGAGCAAAGCGTGCTGGTATATGTGCTACTGATATATTTGAATAGTTAATAGAAGGAAACATTTATATCTAATGTTGTTGTTTTATAATTAATGCCTAATTAACTGGTTAATTGTTTGAAAGTTGTCTGCTCATTTTGCGAAAATTTTCTATTTTCTTGAGCCTACTATCTGGCCTGTGCCTTTATCTTAATATGTTTTCAATCATAGAATGGGAACCCCCTTTAGTGATTTGTTTTCCCATTTATATGTTCCTTTAGTAGTTCTTTTAATTGTTGCTCTTACTGATATAGGAAATGAAAGAGCATAAGGTTGGAGTAAGCTATCAGAAAAGAAAGAGGGGAAGACCACGTAAATCAGTAGTTACAAGTCCAAAGGCTTTTGATGCAGGTATATGACAACTTAAGCTTCAGCTCTTTTATGGGTATATGTAAATCTGTGTCTATGCAATCTTAGTATTATGATTTGTAGGTAAGGAGCTAAATGGGGCTGGAGGTATTACTGATGAAAAAGCTGTAAAAGATTGTATGAGTGATGAAGATGATTTTTCAAAACATAAAGGGGTGGAGCTGCCAGGTACATGGGGGTTGTGACGCTTGGTTTGTCGATGTTACTAATATGCCTCAAGGAAAGTATAAAACTGCTATATAAGGCTCTCTTGGAAGCATGGAGTAGACACTTCCAATGTTTTAACCCAAGTGTAGCAGTTGTCATTTTCTTAAATGATTGGGCTAGTGATTCACATGATAGAAGGTGAATTTTGTTGCATGGGGGATGGAGAGGGAGGGTGGTGTTGGGAGGAGGGATTATGCCTGTTACCAACCACTTCTTTCTTGATTGTTATGCTGTCTTTTACCTGACTTAGATGTGATTCAGTCTGAGTATCTGTTAGACTTTTGTAGTTTATGGTTACTTGCCTTATAAATTGTAAATTGATATCCTGTTTGTTAATTTTATTGCTTCTCAAGATGCATTTAGAGGAAGGACTGGTGATGATTGCAAAACAAAAGAGCTTCCCTTGGCAATTGCTGGGATTTCCAACGTGGCTGATGACGATCAACCTCTATCAACGTGGATAGGAGGAATCCACTCATCAGCTGATGAAGAATCAAGTAAGCTGCTTCATCAGATTTATGAATCCTTTCTTTTTTGTCATTTATTTCCTCTCTCTCTCTTGCTTGCTTAGTGTGTGCATAAATATGGATCATCACTTGCCTTTTATATTTATGACTTTGTTGAGTCTGTATGTTTTCTTCTAGGACTTTCCTCTGGTAGGATTGTCAATGGATGGAATGAGGAAAGAGGACTGGTTGATGTTCCAGTAGAGTCTCTTGCAATTGATGCCAGAGGTAGAAGTCCATTGGATGATGATCAGAGCTTGCCTTTCGTGAAGAAATCACCTATCTGGAGAACAATTGAATCTATGGATGTCTTCCAAATTGTGCCACAAAAACCACATTTTCAACCTTTGTCTGAAAACAGAGAGGAGTTTCGTGAAGGATCGGCTATTGGTATCATGGTGACCTTTGCCAGTTTGTTCGAGAAGGTATCTATGTTGCATGTTGATGATCCTAGAAATACTTTTGATAGCATTTTGGAAACTCTTAATGACTTGGAAAAGCACGGTTTTGATGTTACTGTACTTCGATATCGCTTGAATGATTTACTGTCAATCAAAGAAGGGCGAGGACAGCATCTAGGGGAGAGAAAAAATGCTGAAAGGGAAATAATTGAGAATACAAAGGAGTTAAGTAAATTTGATGAAGAGATGAAAGAGCTTGAAAAGAAGATTTTTCAGTTACAAGAGCGACTTACTGTCATAAAGTCAGAGAAGGAGACTAAAAATCTTAAGGTTGGTAGTTTGAAGTTGCATGTTGATGTTCTAAATGAACTTATTCAGAATGCCTCACGTGAATTTAAAAAAATAGCCACTGCCCAATGGAAGCTGCCATGATTGATGGTGTGCTATTCATGGTTTCTTGTTGATAATGCTGAGACTCCTGGAGCACAGGTGATGACTATTGTTGTTAAATATGTGGATTCAACTGTAGTGGTTAGGGTAGGCCATGTAGGGTTATTTTGATTCTTAGTTCTGAATGTATTAGTTGTTTCATGCACATAACTTATGGTCTTCGGAGTCATGTATGTTTAAGTAATGTGTCTTTTTTGAGTCAAAATGTGGACCTGCTTCCTTAGAATAGAAATAGTGAAAATGTGAAATACTAACTTTTGTGGAACCCTTGATGTCCTTTTAATAGATTTTTTGCATGTTGCTGCTGCACCTCCACTTTACAGAACTGAACCTTTTTCACCCATGATGTATGGTAATTTATCTTTTACTACTTGTGATTCTGTTGAATCGCCGATGATTTGGATTCTTTGGTGCTGGAGGGAGTTAGAAGTCTAGTTTTATCTGATGTTATTACCGTGGAAAATAAGAAAATTTCCTGACAGCTTGAGCTGCTTTGTGGTGTGTGAGAGAGTGATCAGACGGTGTAGTCTTGTGAGTTTTTCGGAGGGTGAATTGAGTTTTTGAGGTAAGAGGACTGGTTTCTGCATTTACCGTCCCATTGCCACCATTTTGAGGCAAGAGGTCTGGAAGGATGCCCTGCTCCTGCCTTTTGTGTATTTGTTCATTAATTTTATTAATTGGTTTCAATTAAGAATTCCATGGACAATTAATAGCTTCGATATTGCACTCAAAAGACTAACAGTTCGTCTTTACACTTTTTGCTGCATAATATTTAGATAACCTTAAATTGTTCTTAATTAAAGACTTAAATCAATGAAAATTGGATGTTAGAGCCCTTTTAGCTTGTTCAGTGTTTGTAGATTTCCTCTTCTATAAATAATCAAATAACCGGAAACTATGGTGGGTGTGTTATGTTTGCTCGGAATTGTTCTTGTATATTTCCTCGGTGATGTTTTTTCTATTTAGCATTGGTTGTTTCTCTGCTGCATATTTTGGCAGTCTTGCCCAAGCAAAATCATTGGATTGCAATATCATAGTGTTTAGCAAGGCAGAGAAAAAGAGTCTACGGATAAAGTTGATCTCATTGTCTCATATTATTAATATAATTCTGGTTTCAAAATACCATCTTCTGACTAATGTTCCTTTACTTGTTCCTATTTATATATGAAATCCTGGATGGCTTCATGTATATTAACACTATGAAGTTAAAAAATAATAATAATAATAATAATAAAGCCAAAATTACATGGTTCATCTACTAATAAAAAGCTAGATCAATTGAACAATGGTTTAGATGACATGCACATTAGACATTTGTTTTTGAAGTGACGAGTTCTGAGAAAAGTTTAATGTTTTCTTCATTAGGGGTCGGACTCGGAAGATTTCAGTTTAGATTAGGAAATTAAAAAAAGAAATCTACTAATAAAAAGCAGTGTTATATTCCATTTCCACGATGATTGATTACGTTTTTTTTGTGATTAAGCATTAATGCTAACTGTTTGCCTTATTGATGGATGCATGTATTTAGTAATGAATTACGTCACCAACTAATTAAAAAATTGAGTATAGGACCAACAACTAATACCAACAAACCGCATTTGCTCACACGACTAAACTAATCACGGGGGCCTTAGGCCTTGGCGGGGGCGGCGGCGGCCTTGCCTGGCTGGCAGCTAGCATTGAAAGCGTGGGCGCCAATGAGGCTAAACGAAGCAGGAATTAAATTTATTTCTTTATGACGTTCTTTTCTTTTGATGGGTATAATACCTACCTAAGCACGCCAGCAATCAGCGATGTTTATGCACTTAAAGACGGTTTTATGCAGCGATGCATACCTTGTACGGTTGAGCAAATTTACAGCACGATCTGTGTCAGTTAGTCGTCATCTTAAATTTAAGCCAATCGTCAGATTGTCACCAGTTTTGTCAGAATAGAACAATTGAAAATGGCTTGATCTGATGTAACAAGTTTTATATTGTGAAATTTTAAAAGGCTCACGCACACAGGCGATGCAGTGTCAATATACTAAATTTTGATATTTTATTAATAAATAAATTATAAAAATTAAAATTTTATTAATAAAATAAAAAATTAGTTATATTTATTTTTAGAGATTTGATATTTTTTTAATTTACTTATTAATGGTGTGTTAAATTTTAATATATTAATAATGTATAATATTTATACATAATTAATGCATCATATATATATTTGATTTTAAATTATATCAATTTTATATATAAGTTTTATTAAATTTTAAGTTATTTTATATTTTATCAGAGCTAATATTATATGATTTACCCATTACTCGTAAACCAACTACACCCATGGTCACACAGATTCCATGGCACTTAGGTTTCCAAGAAATTAAAACCTTCTCTTCAGCCATATAAATCTGATTTCTTTTTTTATTTTTTTTGAGTGGTCATGCCAAGGGGAGGATGCAAACTCCTCGATTTTTGTGACATAACATGGGACACCGCCGACAGTAAGGGAGGTGGGTGAACCAACTTGATTCTTGAACATCAACTTGTACATGGGTCAGTGGCATTTATGTAACATACTTTTCCTTGCTTATTTTAATACTTCTACTAATAATAACAAAGGCCAAGGAAATAATCTCAAGTCATGTTTCTTTTGTTTGGTCCAGTAATATTCTAAATAGTGCGAACTAGGGTCGACACAAGAAGCAATGTTTTAAATGTTTGAGCGAAAGCATTTAGATTTGAATTTTTATAAATTTTTATTAATAAACAATTTGTAAATTTCAAAAAATTTATAAGTAAAAATTTAATGGAATAAAAAAAATTTTCAACATTAATGAATATTATTATGTTTGTGTTCATACATCATTTGCTTTTTAATATTGTTTGTGTTCAATGATATTATGTTTGTGTTTATTTGTTTATATTAAAATATTTTTTTATTCAAAGAAAGTACAAAGAAAAAAAGATTTGAACTTTTGATCTAATATTTTCTAAAGAAGGTAAACAATCGTTAAATCAAATTTTAGTTGTCCACAACACACATTCATAAATATTAAAATGAACATGCCCATGAACATTAAATAAAAATTTAAACAAATATACTGTATTCATCCCAATATATAATACCAAATTAAAAGTTTTTACATAAATATGTTGTTTAATCGAACACTAAACGATTTACAAAACAAATAAGTCTTAAATTTAACGAATATATTCGTGAATATAGACAAACGAAAATTACTTTTATTTGTGATCATTAGTTAAACTTAATGAGCAAAAAGACACGAAAATTACTTTTGTTTGTGATCATTAGGTTTTTTTTAGTAGTATATTTTTATTAGAAGTTATAATTACAATCAGCATATTACATTTCATGAACATGTAACTATGAAAATCACATTACTCAAACTAGGTAAACTAGTAAATAACTATAACAAACTAAACGAACTAGTAAATAACAAGACTAACTCAAGCTCACACTTGGTAAGAGTCGAACCTGATACCTCAAAATCTTATGACCTCCTCCTTGCCACTAAACCAAAGCTTTATTGGCGTTTGTGACCATTAGTTAAACTTTATCTATTTGTCGAACATTTTGTTTGCACCTAGATCAAGTTGAAATTTTAGCAATTAAACTTATTAGTCATAGGAAACTTCATTTGGTGACAAAATACATAAACAAAGAGCTCCTTACTAATATAATAACCTAGTATTCATTCAAAAAAATTACATACTATGTCAAACGAATAACAGCGTGCTTCATTATTAAAATATCCCTGTTTTTTTACTAATCAATGTGCCCGCGCCCATAGATATACCGAGCAGGGGAAAAGCTAAACCTCCCAGGCGGCCTTCCCTCGGGAACCTCTTTTGCCCGAGCTTGCAGCCCTGGCAACTGCTTACCAGAGATTGGTCCTCTCAGCCGGTTGATCAAGGTCCTTTCAGCTGCGAGCTAAACACTACTAGAAAATGGGTTTTTAGCAACCAAAATTTGCAACGACTTGATAGTCGCTGCAAAATCTTATGACAGTTTGCAACGACTTTTCATAGTCGTTGCGTAATTGATTTTTTTTATGTTTTTTGCAACGATACTTATTATTGTTATGAATTCTTACCAAATTGACAACGATAAAATATGTCGTTACGATATTTTATTGTATTTGCAACGAGTTTTAATTGTCGTTGCTTATTTTTTATATATATATTTTATGCAATGATATTTATTGTTGTTACGAATTCTTATCAAATTGACAACGATAAAAAAAGTCGTTACGATACCTTATTATATTTACAACGAGTTTTAATTGTTGTTGCTTAGTTGATTTTTCTTTGTATTTTATACAACAATATTTATTATTGTTATGAATTCTTATCAAATTAACAACAACAAAAAAATTGTTACGATATCTTATTACATTTACAACGACTTTTAATTTTCGTTACTTATTTGATTTTTTTTATATTTTATATAACGATGTTTATTGTTGTTATTAATTCCTATCAAATTAACAATAATAAAAAAAGCCATTGCAACATCATATTATATTTACAATGACTTTTCATTGTCGTTGTCTAAATAACTTTTTAAATATTTTATACAACAACAAAAAAATTGTTACCACACACACATATACATATATATCTTATTCATTGCAACAAAAAAGTTGTTTATTTTAACTTTCATAAAAATGAATCAGTAAAAGAAGAAATGATAAAATCACGTAAGATATACATGATGAATAAATAAGTAAACAAAAGGAAAATAAAAAAGATGAATAAATAAAAGTAAAGATAAAAATATGTACAAAAATGAGCAAAACAAAAAGATATACCTTAATGAAAAACATTATTATTGAATTGAATAATGTACATTAAAAAAGCATTAATTACGGTGAACCCATAAAAAATTATAACTCAATTAAAACATATGATTCTGAAGATCAATTAAGTATATCTCTCTTGATTTTTTTTCTTTTGAGTAATATATCTCTCTTGATATAAAACCTTATATCCCCTTATGATTAATATAAAACATATTATAAAACCTATCTCTGTATTTATAATGCTTTTTTTGACCTTGTATGTGCCTGTAATACGGTTTTAGGTTACAGGCAAATATATATATATATATATATATATATATATATATAATGCCTTCAAGCATTGTTGAACAGCAAGACAATTAATTTAACGCTGGTAATTGTTATCTATTATAAATTTCAAGCAACTTAAAGGACTCGTATTACAAGTGTAATTAATTTCTTTATTTATTTTATTAATTTATTTATTTATCTTTTATTGATTATTTTTATGTTAACGTTATAATTAGTCATAAATATATACTATTAAAATACAAATATGAGTTTTAAGTGATTAGAATCCTTTTACCCTTAATCGCTCCCTTTTTAATTATTTCTTTCCTATTCTTTTGTAACATTCCCTCAATTTCTCCCTATTTATTTCATTTTTTCCGGTTCTTTAGTAGCTTTTCCTAATCTAAATATGAGCAACAACGTAATCCTAAACACCAACGTATTTCCTCTTCTTTCTTTCTTGCTTCCTTCCCTCCTCCTTTTGCTTGTTCTTTCTTTTTTGTCATGCTAATACCAAAAATTCCGAAAGAAAAACCCCATTGAAGAGAAAACCCAATATTTTATATTTAGGGTTAAATATATAATTTTTTAAATATATGTTTGTATTGTTTGATTTTAGAATTAATAAATATTTTACAGGCAAAGGAGGGCTAGGTTTCCTAAGGGCAACAAGCTAAAGCCTGGAGAAGAAGCAATGAACGTTGTTGATGTTGAAGATGGTTCTGGTATTAATTCTTGCAATATTGTTAATTCATTTCATGATTCTCCTATACGTTTTTATTAATCAAAAACAAATTTTTAGATTTTGTTCTATCCGTTCTTTTTTTTTTTTAACAACTCTAATGCACTTAGAGTTTTGCTTGGATCTTTAACATGCTTCTTTGTTTATTATTTTAATTATAATGCATTCATTATAATTTTTGTGTTATTATTAACAAACTGTTAAATCATGTGCAGAGAGGTGTAGAATTTTTCCCACAATGAGCTATGGTGCAAGGAATTGACGTACTTCTTCAAAGTAGAATTTAGTGCCAGAGAAAGACTTTAAACTCGAATGTTATCCTCTTTTTGCAAAGGCAAAAAAGAAATTGTTACCCTATTAATATATTTTTAATATATTAATGTTAATTTTCTTTAGTAGAATTATCCTTTTTTAGTCTTGAAATTTTATTCAATTCTAAATCTCATGAATTGTAAATATTTAAATTATCGTTTTTTAATGATAATAAATATTGTAGTGGAAAAATTATTTGTAATAATAATATTTTTACATTATAAAAAAAATTGAAACAATAAAAGTTGATATCGTGAAATAAAATAATTCAAAAACGACAAAAAATTTGTATCATTATTATTATTATTTTTTGCAACGATTACAATCGTTGTAAAACAAATTGATAACCACAAAAAACAACGAAATTTGGGTTCATAATAATTTTTGGCAACAAGTATAATCACTGTGAAAAACAATTAGAAATGATAAAACTATTGTTTTGTAAATTTGTTAGCAACAACTATAATCGTTGTTAAAAAAAATTAGAAGTGATAAAATTATTGTTTCACAAATTTTTTAGTAACGACTATAATCGTTGTTAAAAAAATTAGAAACGACAGACTTGTGGTTGCATAATTATTTTTTAGTAACAATTATAGTCGTTGTGAATAAAATTAGAGACGATAAAATTGTTGTTTTGTATTTATTTGTAGCAACAACAAATAGTCATTGCAAAACTAATTTTTGCAACAATAAAAATATTGTTGCCAAATAGGATTTGCAACCAAACGATAAATCATTGCTAAAACAAAATTTTAATTAGTAACGATAAAAGTCGTTGCAATAAATACCTTTTATTGTAACCACAAAAGTCGTTGTGTATATTTTTCGTAACGAAATTTAACACAACGACCTTGCAACGACTTTTAGTCATTACGAAAAAGTTTTAGCAATAATAAATATGTATTTTGCAACGATTTTCAGCGTTATGAAAAACCCTTTTTCTAGTAGTGAAATAGGTGGGTCCCCAAAGAAATTGTCTTGTTTATTAAGCATGTTTTTTCTTTTAATGGTGTTAGCTGTGGCAGTGTTGCATCACCTCCAAAGGGAGATCACGAGAGAGGGGACCATGCCTAACTATCATTTAGGCATAAAGTGAAATGCAAGCTTAACTACTGCTATAGCTACGTACGTTAAAAATGGTTGTTGATCCATGGCGTTGGCCGTTAAGCCCTGCGCTGTAATCTTCATTGCACGACTAGGTCTATATCTATATCCATATGGAGGGAGTTAGGATGGGGTTCACAAACTTAATTCGCCATAAAAGATTGGTTTCGATTATTAGTTGTAGTACGCAATTAATGGCTTAATCTATTACACACTCTAATCTCATAAATTCCCCTATCTTAATTATTTAATTTTATACGAAACTCTGTCTTACTTAGGTGGTGGTGGTGGTTGCATGTCTTTTTCTAGTTGGAAAATAGGAATCAATCAAGTTAGATTGTATAAAATGTTTATTTCATTTAAACATATTTTTTTGTTTAAACTATGCCACATAATCACATTATTGAAAGAAACCAATAATTGATTATAAATCACATGTAATAATTAAATAATAAATATTTATTTCAAGAGATTTATTAATGATTTGATGTTCTTTTTATCCTAATTATCTTGTTATATGTTGATTGAACACATAATTTAAAAAGTCAAAACTTTCATTTGTTCGCGTAAAACTTTCATATGTTCAAGAATTGACTAAATTGTCTTTGACAACGAAACATAAACATAATTGGAATTAATGATGGGTCAAAAAAAAATATAAATGTAAAAATTTATCGACCGTTTCAAAGTCATATTTTGAACTAGTCAAGTTTAATATTCAAAAGTGATAATTTTATTAAAACAGAAAAAATAATAAATATGATTACGAATATAAATTTTATATAATTATATGATGAGACATGATTTAAATAAAAAATATTTATACCTGTCCAGAAAAACTGCCGTGTGACTTCCAATATTTGCTTTCTATCTTTCCAAATTCCAATAAACTAATAGCTAGCTAGAAATAGCAGTAAATTTTAAATTTTAGGTGAAGTCTTAAATCCGAAGCCTCTTACGTTTCTTACAAACATATACTAAATGAAAGGTATAAATTTTTGCTTAAAATTAGTGTAATTTAAAACGTACCCCGTTGGCAATAACATTCCATTGTAGTAGATTTGAGTAAAACTAAACTTCGGAGAAATGAATTGCTAAATACTAATATAATATATAAAAGTCATGTTTGGTGCATAAAATGATAAACAGGATAGGATGATAATCATCCTATCTTATATTTGGTGCACACATTAAAGGGATGATTGAATTGCAAGAAGAATTAATCATCTTCCTAGTATAAGATGATTCAATCTTTCTCAAAATGTAAGGTTCGTTTCTAACCCATGAGATTAGAAATAAATACTCATATTTTATTTATTTAATCCTTAAAAATTAACTTAACCATTTAATAAAATAATAAAGATATTTGTTTAATTAATTAATTAATTAATCCGAATTTTTTTCCTTCTTTTTCATTTTGTACTTCTTTTTTTCATTTTTTTATTCAAGAAAAACTATAATTTTGATAAAATAATATTTTATTGAACACATTTTTTAAATCATTTTTTACAAAATAAATTTTCATAAATAAATTTTACTATAAAATATATATTTTTTAACTAGTTTTTTCTTATGTTTAAATTTTTATTTTTTTCTTTCTTAATTTTTTTTCTTTTTGCTTGTCTAAGAAAAAGAAAGAAAAGTAACTATTAACCATAAAACTATAAGAAATTATTTAACTAATAGAATTTGAATTATTAAATTAACTCGTATTTTTTCTTTTTTTTTTGTTTTTTATATATCCTTGTAATTGACAAAAAAAAAAAGAAAACATAAAAATAAAGAAAAATATTTAGGAATTTTTTTTAGAAAAATGAATGTAATTAAAAAAAACTTATTTCTAGAAAAAGTCAATTGTCTAAAAATAAATATATTTAATTTACAATAAAAAATTATTTTAAATTTAAATAATATAAAAGTAAAAAAACAAAAATGAAAGAAAAGAAAAAAAGTGAAAAAAATAATGAGAATTTTTTTTATAACAATTCGTTTTTTAACAAAATACAGTTTTTGAAAACATAATATAAATTTTTTAAAAGTAAATTTTTAATTAAAAAATCAACTAATAAATTTGACTATTAATTATAATATTATAAAAATATTTAAATTTTTTATTTTTTATTTATATTTATAAAAAATTATAAATTTAAATTATTATACTTTAAAAAGAGCACTAAAAAATCATTTTATACTACTTCTAATTTTATACATTGCAAATATGGTGAAAGATATAAAAAATCATCCTATCTTATTTTTAATTATTGTACACAACAAACATAAGATTGGATGATAAAATCTAATCTTATTCTATCCATAATCTTATATTATCCTATCTTATCCTCATCCTATGCACCAATTATGACCAAAAAGATAATTATTACATACACCGTTGATGAAGTTTTTTTATTTTACAAATAATGTTAAGATCGTGACACAATTCTTATAAAATTATTAAACAACAAAAAAAATAAAATAGAACATGTGTTACAATTCTAACTACGCTTGTGGAGTAAAAAAACTCCACTTGTGGTGTATGAAATAATTATTCTATATAAAATCGCATTTGCTTGTAAGTCCTGTTATGCATGAATTAATTTTACATATTTAAATATGTACATAAACACAAATATTTGTACATTTATATATTATATAATATGAATTTTATTTATTTAAATAATAATTTTAAATATTTAAATAATATATATGATAGGTTACTTTTATAATTTTCAGTTAATTAGATATTCAAATAATTATCAATATTTCAATAAAAAAATAATTATCAATATCATGTATATTATTTAAATATTTAAAATTATTGTTTTTTAAATAAATAAAATTTATTTATAAAACATATTAATTTACAAATATATTTATATATTTAAATACATATTTTAATAGGTGAAATTAATTCTTGCATAACAAAAATTACAAATTAAAGTATGTGTGTGTATATATATTTGATTTCATGATCCAAGAATATCAAACTGAGATGACAAATGTTAGAAACCACAACGGTTGAATAGCCATGAATGCGAACAATGTAATCCGACTATGGTCAATGGACGGGGTCATGTCTTTTTTATTTTTTTTTTGTTCACAGGAGGTCATGTCCCTTTCAACCAATTTTCGGTAACAATTATTAGAGTAGTTCGTTTTTTCATCAATTCATTATGAAAATATTAAATATCAAATTAATTGATTTATTTTAAGAAAATAATCTAATTTGATCGATTTAATTATAATAATTGAAACAAGCGAATCGAAATAAAGAGATTTAATTTGGCTGATTCTTTTTAAGTTTAAATACAACAATAAAAAAAACTTTTAGATATATTTAATTATGATTATTATTCTATTTACCGTCAGTAGAATTTTTTTAATTCTATAATTGAAATTAAGATGATGACACGTATATTTTGAAAATATTAAAAAATAAAAAATAAATAAAATATAATACGTGTCATCATCTTAACTCTGTTTGTGGAGTTAAAAAACTCCACTGACAGTGAATAAGATAACAATCTATTTAATTATAAATAATTATTTCATACACTGTTGATGAAGTTTTTTACTCAACAAGCGAGGTTAAGATCATGACACATGTCTTTTTTTATTTATTTTTATTTTTTTAAATATTTTGTAAGATATGCGTTATGATTCTAACACTGTTTGTGAAGTAAAAAAACTCTACCAACAGTGTATGAAATAATTATTCTTTAATTATTTATATTATATGTAATATAATTAAAAGATAGATTTATATATGATGCATTGACAGTATATAGTTTTTATATATCGTCAACGCACAAGAGATTGACACATCATCAATAAACCCTTATGAGCTAATTAAAAAAAATATTTGTACTTATTTTTAAGAGCTTGGCACCTTTTTAGTTTGCATATTAGAGAAATATCAACTTCTGATACATTAATAGTGTATAGATATTATATACTGTTTGTGCATCATAAAAAATATATTATAAGGGCTTGGTTAATAAAAATTCGATGGGTATGATAGATAATTTTACACATTAAAAATCAATCAACTTAATCAATTAAATGGATTTCATAAATTTGACTTGTAATCGAAACCAAATTAATCAAATTGGATAACCAACTTAAATCAATTACAATAGATTAAATCAGTCTGAATCATATTATACTTATCCGTAACAAATAACAATTTATAGGATTTTTTGTGGCACTAAAATTTTCATAAGACACCAAAAAAAAAAAATCAATTGTAATACTAAAGTACTTGCAGCATGTTGCTTTGACACAAATAATCTCCAATTGAAGTTAAATTACATAAGAGTTTAAATTTGGGATCTTATAAGATCACCCATGTTGTTATTATTTTGATAACTAACAATGAAAGCATCAAACAAAAATAATTATATTATTCGTTGGTAAAAAATCATTAAATTAAATGTTCAAATACAAAAATATCAACATGAATAATTATTACATACATTACAGATAAAGTTTTTTTACTCCACAAGCAGTGTCAGAATCGTGACACATGTTTTATAAAAATATTAAAAAAAATATGTGTTATTATTTTAATATTGTTTGTAAAGTAAAAAATTCACTGACAATTTATGAAATAATTATCCAATCATCATTGCCAAAATATTCAGATCCAACTACACTACTTTGTTTCTTTAAAATCAGTAATACTAGTAGATTAGTAGTTGTGTATGTGACAGTTTAACCATATAGTTTTATAACCTATCATTTATTCCCAACAAGTAGTATATTAATAAAAATGGTTTATATAAATAATTTTAGAATATAATAATCATTAAAAACCTAAAGAATATAATAATCATTTAGTATAGTTTTGCGTAAAGATATTTCTATAATAAAACATTACAAAAACCTACTAAAAAAATTTACAAAAACAAACAAATATATTTTATGCAAATTTTTTTTATCAACTTTTTATATCGTAGACTTGATAATTTTAAATATAATGCGATGATATGTCATAAATAAAAGATTTGAATATAATACAAGTTAAAAAATTAATAAAAATTATATATAAATACAATAAAAATAAAAATAAATATTTTGTATTGGACATGTTTATTTTTTTTTATTTTACATTGAAAAAGCGAAAGTGATGGAACTTAAAAGAGGCAACTCATAATTGTGAAAACTACGAATTAAATAAACAAAATAGGATTGTATGAAACAATTATTTGATGTCAATATATATCCGTTTTATTCGAATCATATTACGTAATCATATTATTGAATTATTATCATTAATGAATTTTTTGAAATAAATATTTATATTTAATTATATAATAAATAATTGATATTTTTAATAATATATTTAATATAATTTAAATATTTATAAAAACTATATATATAATTTAAATATAAATGATATATATTAACGAGAAATAACTATTTCTTAGAATATTTTCTCTTCATAGAACATGGCCGTTTCCTTGCACTGCGTGGTAATAATGCAGAGATCAAGGTTTATGTACTAATCAAACTTTCACAACGGTATGACTTTCCAGTCCGAACCCCAAATTTCCGTGAAAGAATTTTAGCGAAGGGAGCAACCGTGCAATAAATGTTTCAATTAATGAACGCAATAACACGCTGCCCTCCTGTTTCAACAAATTCATTAACGAAGGCCCTGAAACTCGCATCCATCTTTCTTTTTCTTCCCATAAATTCATGACACTTACTCGCTGGGTTTTATGATTTCACTTTGTAAGCAGCATCCTTTCCTTCTTTGCTTTCCCTGTAAACTCCGGGGTTTCTTAATTTTGCTTTCTCGTAAGCAACAGTTTCTGGGTTTCTTTCTTTCCTTTTTTTTTTAAAGTTACCAACGGTTTTGTACCTGTTGTTTACTTATATGTGGTGGGCTGTGGGTATTTGTTTTTGTTTTTGACAATTATATATATGTCCTCAAGTGTCCACTTGCTTCAGACAAAAAGAATTTCATGTTTAATTTTCTGTTAGCGGGCGAATGTTATCAGAATTGAACGCGTTTCTCCTCTTTGATGTTTGATTTGATTAAATGTAAATTCAGTACAAGTTAATTTGATTCCTGTTACATTTTTGTCCACCTTAGTTAGCACCATTGATGACTTTTAATATTTTTTTCTTGATATTGTCATTGGTTCCTTATTTTCCTTTTCGTTGACATGTTAGCTTAATGTTTGTTACTGTATGTTGAATTATACTTTTTTTTTTTTTGGATTTTAATTGGGATATCTCTTTATGTACTAAGAGTTTTTCTGTAGATAGGAAGAATGGAGGTTTTTTCCGCCAAGGTGGACGAAGGGCGACAAGGACAAAATGGGAAGCCATCGCTTGGTCCCATATATCGTAACCTACTAGCCAAGAGTGGATATCCTCCACCTGATCAGGATATGACTACTGCTTGGAGTCTTTTCAGGTAATTGTGTTTTTGTTTGTAGTTATTAGTATTCACAACCTCTTTGATATGGATTTCAGCTGCTTGTTCTATTTATACAACTTGATAAAACAGAATTAAGCTCTATGTTTTCCATTAAACTAGTCATATGTTAGATTTTAAAGATCAAAGTAAAAGCCATATGGCAAATCACTCAAAAGGAAAAGAGAAAACCTCCCAATGATTGGATGATATTAAAAATAAAACTGAGAGAAAATGAAGGAAAAAAACCTGCAGGAGGCCTTATCTGGTATGTGATTGTGGAATCTTTGACTTTATTATCCTTGCACCAACTAAGTTTCTTAGCATACTGGAATTTTTTTTTTCATTTGGACAATAATAAGGATCTTATTGTGCAGTTCATGTGTTCAGAAGTACCCTGGAAATAGGATGCTTGGATGGCGAAAAATTGTTGATGGGAAGGTAAAATTTATGTTCCAAAGCAGGTTTCAGTATTTGTACCAGATTTGTGCTAGTTGCCTTTTGACTTTGTTTTGTGTTTAGGTGGGCCCTTATATCTGGAAAACATACAAGGAAGTTTACGATGAAGTTCTGCACATTGGCTCTGCATTGCGAGCATCTGGTGCTGAACCTGTAAGCATTAATATGTCTATTTTCTAAGGCCTTGTAATTCTTAATGAAAATTTTAAAACAAAGGGATTTCAGTTTTTACTCTGATCTTTTCTCTACTGTTTTATTTGTGGCAGGGTTGTCGGGTTGGGGTTTATGGAGCAAACTGCCCACAATGGATTATGGTGATGGAGGTATGCTTCCGGACTTTCTATATGAAGTGTTTTACTGAAGTTTTTAAGTAATTACTTTGTCTTTTACATCTTCTCATGGGTATCCTGACAGCTATTGTTAATTTCACTATTTTTAAGAAGGTTCTTGCATCAAATGCAAAAATCTTTCTATTTTCAGGGTAACTGTTATATCAAATATGAGAATCTTTTTAAAAGTAGTGAGCTTGCTGCTTGCAAGTGCCCCTTGGGCACTCTTTTGAAAGGCTCCGCAAGGACAGTAACTTTTATCCTTATCCAATTTTTGTAGGCCTGCGGTGCCCACAGTTTGGTTTGTGTGCCTCTCTATGATACACTGGGTAAATGCCTTTTGAGAAATTTCCTTCTTTTGGAGCAAATTTTATGATCTCTGTAGTTTTTCATAAGAAAGAGAAACTTTTTTGTTTTTTTTTTCTCACTTTTCTGATTGTAGGGGACAGATTACATATATAGAAAAGGTTGAGGAACAAGAGATAAGGTTTTCAACCTTATCAACTAATCTAACTAACAAAGAGATAAACCATAAAATCTTATCAAATACTTCAAAAAAAATTATCCTAACTAATTTTCTACACTCCCCCTCAAGTTGGTGCATGGATGTCAATCATGCCCAACTTGCTTATGAAAAACTTGAAATTCGGTTTGAAGAGTCCCTTTGTGAGAACGTTTGCTACTTGCTATGTTGTTGGAACAAATGGCATACATATGGCACTTGACTCAATCTTCTCCTTTATGAAATGCCTGTCAACTTCAATATGTTTAGTTCTATCGTGTTGCACTGGATTGTATGCAATGCTAATTGCAGCCTTGTTGTCGCGGTACAGCTTCATAGGCTTGTTTAATGGTCTCTTGAGTTCTTCCATCACTCGTTTCAACCAAGACATCTCACATACCCCATGGGCCATTGTTCTATACTTGGCTTCTGCGCTGTTTCGTGCTACCATGTTTTGTTTCTTACTTCTCCAAGTAACCAAGTTACCCCATGCATTTTTTTTTTGAAACAAAGTTACCCCATCCATAGGTACAATAGCTTGATGTGGACTTGCTATCGGTAATTGAACCTGCCCAATCCACATCTGTGCATGCTTCAATATTTCTCTGCTCATTTTTTTCCAAAGAATAGACCTTTCCCTGGTGTACTCTTTAATTATCTTAGAATTCGGGACAGCTTCAAGATGTTTTGTATAAGGGGAATGCATGAATTGAATTACCAAACTTACAGCGAATGAGATATCCGGCCGCGTATGTGATAAGTAAATCAGTTTTCCTACTAGTCTTTGGTACTGAGATGTATCCACTGGATCTCCTTCCTTGCTATCTCCTAATTTTTGATTTGGATCAATAGGAGTGTTGACAGGTCTGCATCCACTCATTCCTGTTTCTTTAAGAAGATCAAGAATGTACCTCCGTTGCCAAACAACAATTTCTTTCCTTGATTGAGCCACCTCCATTCCAAGAAAGTATCTCAAAGGGCCTAAGTCCTTAGTCTCTAACTCTGATGATAGACATTGTCTTAAACAGTTCATTTTTGATATATCGTCTCCAATAAGGATGATATCATCCATGTATACTATCAACATAGATATCTTGCCACCTTCTAAGTGCCTTATAAACATGGTGTGAGCAGTTTGCCCTTGAATGTACCCTTGATTCATCACGAACTACACGAATTTCTCAAACCAAGCTCTTGGAGATTGTCTTAGTCCATACAAGGACTTTTTTAGTTTGCATACCTTTGAACCAAATTTCTCGTTAAAACCCGATGGTGAGTCCATGTAAACTTCATCTTCCAAGTCTCCATTAAGAAATGCATTTTTTTACATTTAGTTGCTGCAGAGGCTAATCAAGATTGGCTGCAACCAATCGGAGTACTCTTACAGTGTTTAACTTTGCCACAGGTGCAAAAGTTTCAAGATAGTCAAAGCCATAGGTTTGAGTAAATCCCTTAGCTATCAATCGTGCTTTATACCTCTCTGAATTGTACTTGATTGTAAACACCCATTTGCAACCAACTGTCTTCTTGCCTTTTGGTAAATCAACTATCTCCCATGTACTATTTTTCTCAAGGGCTTTCATCTCCTCAAGAATGGCCTTCTTCCACTCAGGAACCTGTAGAGTGTCCTGCACACTCTTTGGAATTTCCATAGAAGAAAGTTGTGAAGTGAATGCAAGAAAGGCTGGTGAAAGATTTTTATAAGACACAGTGGGACATCGGATGTTTGGTGCATGATCTAACACCCTTTCGGGTAGCAATATCATTGTGGACTCAAATTGTGAACTAAGACTAAGTTGAATAATTTGGACAGATTCAGTTTGACTATTGCCTAAAGAATTGTTAGAGTTCTGGTCATGCCTTGGTTCAGACTCATGGCATTGTAAAGGAGCAATGGACTCTTTTCTTTGAGTTTCATTCTTCCTTGAGTAGACAATAAGTTCTGGTTTTCTTGTAACTGTCTTTGAACCATTGCAAATGTCCAAATGATCATGATCATGAGATGACGGTGATGATGGACTTGGATTTTCAGTAGTTATAATAATGCCTGATTCAATAGGTTGGACGGAGTTTGTAGGAATCAAAACTGTTTTGTCAAAATTTTTAAGTTGAAACACATCTAAATACTTTGAATCTTCACATTCTTTCTCCCCCTAAAGATGAGTCCTAAAAAAGGATTTTGATTCAAAAAATGTTACATCCATGGTAACAAACATTTTTTTTTTGGAAATTGGGTCGTAGCATTTCCTACAAATACAATTTTCTTGCTCTGGGGTCAAGTTTCCCACGGTCTTGATTATGAATATGGACAAAGGCAATCCACCCAAACATTTTTAATGGTTTTGTTGATGAGATCCTAGACATGGGATTACACTTATGAAAGAATTGTGAAGGCGTTTGGAAGTTTAAAATCCTAGTGGGCATTCTATTTATTAGGTAAGTAGCAATGAGAATAGCCTCACCCCAAAGATACTTAGGAACCTTTTTTGTGAAAAGTAATGCCCTAGCCTCTTCTAAAATGTGTTTGTTTTTTCTTTCAGTAACCCCATTCTGTTGGGGAGTGTCATTGCAAGAACTTTGATGTACAATTCCGTTTTCTAGGAAAAAGTTTTTCAAAAGATTGTTAAAGTACTCTTTTGCATTATCACTTCTGAAAATTTGAATTCTTCCTTGAAATTGCGTTTGTACCATGGTGTAAAAATTTTTAAACACCTTCTCCACTTCATATTTTTCTTTTAGCAAATACACCTAACTCCCCCTTGTATGATCATCAATAAAAGTGACAAACCACTTTTTTCCAAATTGTGTAGAAATCCTTAATGGTCCCTAGACATCAATATGAATCAAGGAAAAAGGTTTAGAAGCCTTATACGGTTGTGACATGTTTTGCTAACTCACAAAATTCCTACTGAAATGAAGATGGATTTTTATTTCTATATAAACCCGGAAACAAATACTTTAAATAATGAAAATTTGGGTGGCCTAACCTATAATGCCACATCATTATTTCATGATCATTAGAAACAGCAACAGATGAACCTGTTTTCTTGATTTTGTTCCATCTTCAAAGAAATAGAGTCCTCCACTCTCTCTAGCATTGCCAATCGTCCACCCCGAGGTCAATTCTTGAAACTCACACCGAGATTATGAGTTAACTTGCTTATAGACAACAAATTACAGGATAAGTTAGAAACTTGAAGGACATTATGTAATGTAAGAGATGGAGAGATGGAAATGGCTCCTATTCTGATTATAGTTGAAAGAGACCCATCTGCAATTTTGATTTTTTTATCTCCTGCGCATGGATTATAAGATGAAAAAAGATTTGAGCAACCTGTCATATGGTCATTTGCTCCAGAATCAATAATCCACGGGCAGGTTTGACTAGAATTGATGCTAAAGAGAGCTGCAGTAAGGTATTTACCTTTTTGGGCTAGAGAACTAGATGGATTTATAGAAAATTTTGGAGATTGAAAGAGTTTTTGTCGATGTTCTAACTGTTCCTTTGTGAATGGGGCCATTTGTAATTTTGACTTCTTGTCCTTGAGAATCTTTATTTGTTGCTTGAAAGGCTTGGCCATCACTACCAGATTCCTTTTTCCAATTCGGTGTTTTGCCATGAATTTTCCAACATGTCTCCCTTGTGTGCCAGGGTTTCTTTCCGTGATCACACCATGGCCGCTTCTTCTTTTCTCCTTCAAATTCTAGACCTCTTGAGACAAGGGCAGAACTCTTTGTTCACTCAGATCCAGAATGTTTCAACATAATCCTCTGTCTAGCTTCCTCTTTATGAAGCTTTGAGAAAACTTCACGAATGGATGGTAATTGTTTCCTCCCAAGAATACGCTCCCGTACTTCATCCAAATTTCGATTTAGGCCTGCAAGAAACTTGTAGATACGATCATTTTCCTCCCTTTTCGTGTGCCTCAAGCTATCAGCAGGACAATGCCATTCGTCATTATAACACTAGTCTAGCTCTTGCCATAATGTCACTATCTCATTGTAGTAGATGGTAATATCTCAATCTCCCTGTTTGAATTGCCAGAGTTTTATCTTCAATTCAAAAATCTGAGAGGAGTTTTCCAGATCAGAATAAGTCTCCTGTACAGCTTCCCATACTTCTCTTGCAGTTGGTAGAAATAAATATGGTTTTCCAATCACAGGTTCCATACTGTTGATTAGGCATGCAGTCACCAATGAGTTTTCAGACCACCATGCTTTCAAATTTGGATCATCTGTAGCTGGTTGTTTCGCCTCTCCAGTCAGGCGTCCAAGTCTTCCTCTGCCATCAATTGCCAACTTCACAGATTGAGCCATTCTAAATAATTTTTACTGTTCAATTTGTGAACAGTTAATTGAAGAGTGGAATTCGCAGCAGATACATAATCAACACTGTTGTTGATACTAGTGGTGTAAAAGTTGCAGTAGTTCCAGAAGAAGCTGAGCTTTTACTATGCCCAGTCATGGCTTGGATACCATGTAGTTTTTTATAAGAAAGAGAAACTTTTATAGGAAAGGTTGAGGAACAAAAGATAAGATAAGGTTTTCAACCTTATCGACTAATCTAACCAACAAAGAGATAAACCAAGAGATAAACCAAAAAATCTTGTCAAAAACTTAAGAAAAAATTGTCCTAACTAATTTTCTACAATCTCTCTCTGCTGTTTTTCTGATATTAGTCCTACGTAATTCAGTTCCTCCATTGATCAGCATCCATTGCGTAATCTTAGGGTTCATCTTCTTGTAACTTATGTGCAGGGCCTGGAGCTGTAAATTTCATTATAGATCATGCAGAGGTTGATTTTGTATTTGTACAAGACATAAAAGTAAAAGAAGTAAGGTTTAGGTTTAACTAATGCCCTTTTCCATTATTCTTTAGTTTCAAAATCAATATTTTGATGTTGTTCATGCCTTTGCAGCTTTTGAATCCAAATTGTAGGTCTGCTCAACGGCTGAAAGGTGAAAAAAACTAGATAAAATTTAGTTTGCTGAAACTGCTAGAAGGGTTTGTACTGAGTTTTATTCTGGTGGCAGCAATGGTTTGCTTCACCTCATTGACTGAGGAAGACAATGCGAAGGCGTCTCAAATGGGGATTAAGACATACGCATGGACTGAGTTTCTCTGCATGGTTAGGTTTCACTCTTAATTTCTATACCCTGAGAGAGAGATTAATTCAACTTCCAATAAACTAAAATTTTCTTTTTTCTTTTTCACTTTGTGTTTGCATTTTTTTATTTTTGGGTGACTGTTTATTCATCCTAAAACTTTCTTGTGCTAGTATAATGAGCAATGCTAAAAATTTAGATTGCATTATGGAAAAATCTATGTAGAAGTGCCATGATATTCTGAAGGTTTTATTCTTAGATGTGAATATCTGAAGAAATTGTACCAACTATTCCTCTGTTTAACATTTGATTTTGCATCAAAATGAAAAAAATCTATGTAGAAGTAGCATGATTTTCTAAAGGTTTTAGTCTTCTTCGATCTGAATTTCAGCAGAAATTGTACCAAATATTACTCTATTTGACATTTCAATTTGCATCAAAATCAAATGCATTTTAACCTTTCCAGATGTTGCGAGTGACCTTTTTCATGCCATTGTTTTCTTTTCTGAAATACATTATTGATTTCTTTTTAAAATTCCATTTTAACATTTGAGCTTATTGTTTCATCAGGGAAAGGAAAATCCGCAAGAGATTTCACCACCTCAACCATTTAACATTTGCTCAATTATGTATACAAGTGGCACCAGTGGAGATCCTAAAGGTGTTGTTTTAACACATGAAACAATTGCAACATTTGTACACGGTGTTGATCTTTTCTTGGATCAATTTGAGGATAAGGTAAACTTAATACTTAAACTTCATATAGAAAATCTCTATTGAATGATTCATCTCCTGTTGTAAAGTACCACCAGAGTAATCTTTCTTGCTAATATTTACTTTGTTAAAACAGCACGGTGATTTCAAGTGTGCCTTTGTATGAGTATAATGTTGGTTCACCTTCCTGATATATCCTTTTGTTAAGCAGATGACAGTGGATGATGTGTATTTGTCCTTCCTGCCCCTTGCTCATATCCTTGACCGCATCATTGAGGAATATTTTTTCCATAGAGGAGCATCTGTTGGCTACTACCATGGGGTATGCTACTGGAACTCTGTTTCTTAAATATATTAGGAGCTCTTTTGGGTCCCCAGTTACATGTCAAATCAAAGAACAGATAAGAGGGGAGAAAAGGAATTGGAAATGAAAAACATAGTATTCTCATGTTTGGTTGAGGAAATGTAAAAGCAAGATGGGGATGAAGGTGCGGGGGTGCTCCTGCCATGCACCTCTAGGGGAGAGGGTGTGTGCTAACTGTCAAGGAAGTTATGAACTTGTAATTAACACCATTAATGAAGTGTAACAGTCATGTCAGGATGTCAGCTCCGTGGAATGGTGCTTATTATGCCATATCCAGAGGTCTGGTGATGATGGAATTATTTAGATAGATAAGCTTAGGGTCAGAGAGGAAAAAGAGAGAAGGGGAAGTGATGTCTCTGTCTACAAACCGAAAGTTCACTTATGATTTTCCTTATTAAGTTAAATGTGCTTGATTAATCATAATTTTTGTTTAAAACCATTGTTAAATATTGGTCATAACAAAAAATGTTTGTTCTTATAGAACTTGAAGGAACTGCGGGATGACATAATGGAGTTGAAACCCACATTTTTAGCTGGTGTGCCCCGAGTTTATGATATGATTCATGAAGGCAAGTCATTGAAAAACCTTTATCTGCTGATTGATTTTAAGTAAAAATTATTCACTCACCAAAGTTTTATCTATTTTGTAGGCATTAAAAAAGCACTGGACGAACTCAGGCCTTTGAGGAGGCAGATATTTAATGCTCTCTACAAATAGTAAGACAGTTCCTCATACAACTCAATCCCTTCTGGTAGAAGTGCATATAGAATAACCATGATGCTGATGCATGCTTGTTTTGTTTACAGCAAACTCTTTTGGATGAAACGAGGGTATAAACATAAATATGCATCACCTTTAGCAGATTTGTTGGCCTTCAGGAAGGTAGTGTCTTGTCTCCTCTAAAAACTTATCTTCTAAACAAAAAATTTGGTCACATATGGGAGCTTGATGATTACTATGCATTTATGTTCAACATTGTGGAACCTTGATTGATGGGTCTAGATCACATCAATACTTGTTCATTGAGTTTGCATTATTCTAAATGGGTCTAAAATTTCAGTGCCGCCTAATCTTTAGCTCTAGAATTCTGTAGACTGACCCAAACCTGGCCAATTCTCCTTTACATATTGCCTTTGCCATTCCCTTGAAAAGTGTGTTTTATGAGTTTTGGAGAAAATAACCTTTCAGGTATCTAACGTGCTATCATCTTTCTTTTCCATTTCTCAAGGTTAAAGCTAAGTTAGGTGGTCGGATTCGATTGTTATTATCTGGAGGTGCACCACTGAGCTCTGAAGTAGAAGAATTCCTGCGGGTTACTTGTTGTGCATTTGTTGTCCAAGGCTATGGTAAATTCCTGTCTATAGAAATATACAAAAATAAGCACAGGCTATCTAGGTTCTATGTAAAACAAGGAAAGAAAAAAAGAAAGAAAAGGTAAGAAATGGGTATGTGTTGGTTGGCAGAAAGTGTAAATTCTGCTGCAGTTCCTAGCATTTTCTGAAGAAAATAATTTGTTATGATGAGTTTTTTTTCTTGTTTCACCTTTAAATCCACAATTTAACAATTCCTTATTTTCATGCTAAAACATCATGGATATTTTCATTTTTCTATTTTTTTTTTTGGTGTAAACCAAAAAGTGTTCTCATACTACATTGGATATGAGACTAATCTTAACTCGCGCTGTGTGGCTGGCACTGGCTTAAAGAAATTTGACCTAGTGAGGATTCGAACACAAGACCTCTTGCTATAGATCGTTCTTACTCAAAAACTCAATGAGACCTTACACCACTGAGCCAACCCTTTGGGTTAATATTTTCATTGTTCTCTTATTTATATTTGAAGTTCCCTATTTAAAACATGACTGCTTAGTGCTGTTTGGTGCATTTGTTGCCTTTGTATTGTCCTTCGTATAGGATTGACAGAAACTTGTGGAGCTTGCACTATTTGTTATCCAGATGAGATGTGCATGATTGGTGCTGTTGGGTCTCCAGCTGTGTACAATGAATTGCGCCTAGAGGAGGTTTCAGACATGGGCTACAATCCACTCGGAAATCCCCCCTGTGGTGAGATATGCGTGAGAGGAAAGACTATTTTCTCCGAGTACTATAAAAATCCTGAACTGACAAGAGAATCTTTCAAGGATGGATGGTTTCATACAGGTTGGGCAATTCAATTTCCTGTCAAACTTGTAGACTGAATTTTAATCACCGATCTTGCACACTAATTTCACCATTCTTTGGCACTCTCAGGAGACATAGGGCAAATGCTTCCAAATGGAGTTGTTAAGATCATTGATAGGAAGAAAAATCTTATTAAGCTCTCACAGGGAGAGTATGTGGCACTAGAGTATTTGGAAAATGTTTATGGCGTCACTCCAATTGTTGATGATGTGAGCATCGTGTTTGATTAGTTTCTTAATTGAATGCACAAGAAAGTAATGTGCTTTAATCAATTAAAAACCAATTATCTGAATTCCATATAGAATTTAAATTATGTTTGGCACTGTTTATTTAGGTTTGGGTCTATGGAAACAGCTTCAAGTCAATGCTAGTTGCTGTGGTTGTGCTACATGAAGAAAATGCTAAAAAGTGGGCACACTTAAATGGTTACACGGCTTCACTCTCTGAGCTCTGTTCTCTCAGCAAGCTACAGAATTATGTCCTCTCAGAGCTAAAATCCACGGCTGAGAAACACAAGGTAACATCCTAAATTCAACATAATACTTACAGATGAAATGATATCTTTGGGGTTAAGTTTTGTTAGTTCTTTTCCATTTACTGTTGTGTTCTATTCAAATTGAAACGTTCGGTTCTTAATTGAAAGGCAAGGATCAATGGCCTTGCACAACTTAGAAATCGTCTGCCGATCTGCTGCTGTAACAGTTGTTACTACAAGATATTTTTTCTGCAATTCTGGCATGTGAGTTTTAGTGCAACGGTAAAGGTTGCTCTTTTATGACTTAAAAGTCACGGGGTTCAAGTCACAAAAACAACTTTCTATTAATGCACAGGAAGACTGAATACATATGAAAACACATGCCTTAACGAGAGAAACCAAAACTTCCATAGAAGAATACATATATGACTACCAGAACAAGCACCCACATCATAAAAACCAGGGTTTCATTGTTCTAGTTCAGTACTCTTAACATATATACTTTTCCCTTTCTTCCTCTTCTTCACATGTCTGTTCATCCACATTGTTTGAATCTTTTGAAACCCAGATGAGAGGTTTTGAATTTATCAAAGGAGTCATCTTGGAACCCCAGCCCTTTGACATGGAAAGAGATCTAGTGACTGCAACATTGAAGAAAAAAAGAAACAATCTGCTCAAATATTATCAGGTAATTGCATAATGTTGGACATTATATTCATACAAGCTTCTCCAAATGGTATAGGAGACTGACAAGTTGTTTTACATGATATTGAACAGGCTGAAATCGATGCGCTCTACCAAAACTTAACTGCAAAAACATGAAGCTGCATTAGTTCTACATGTGTATGCTATGGTGATGTCATCGTTACAGCAATATGGTAGAAAAAGTTGTGTTACGGGCTGTGTTGAATGCGTATGACTATGCTTGATGTATAAAATCAGTAATAATTGTAAAGAACTAATTTTCAAATTTAATTTCAAGAGGCGCTAGTTTGAGGATTTAATGCAATCATATTCACTATTGTATGCCGAAACAAAGTCTTGATTTTAGGTTATTTATTTATTTATTTCTATTATATTATTCAAGTATTTGGGTAATTCTGCATTTCTTTTTTTTCTTCGAACTCTATAAAAAGCACGAGCATTTTTTTGAGTAATAATAGTTTTTAAACTTCAAAAAAAAAACACAAAGTTAGATAAAACTTTTAGGATTTATATACGAAGCATTGACAGTGTATAGTTTTTATACACTGTCAATACCCTAGAGGTTGACACTTCATCAATAGGTCTTTATGGACAAATTAAAAAATATATATTTATATTTGCTTTTAAAAGCTTGACATATTTTTTTAATTTGTCAATTGATGAGATGTCAACCTCTGAAGTATTGATAGTGTATAGAAACTATACACTATTAGTGCATCATATACAAACTCAAACTTTTATTCAATTAATGTAAAAACACATCTTTGGGGAGGGGTGAAGAGCCTTAATTGCGACTAAACCCCGAACAAGATTAATCTCAGACCGTTAAAACGGTGAGGATACCTGTGGTCTACACAAAAAAAAAGCACAAATTTTAAATAGGATTTATATATGATGCACTGACAGTGTATAGTTTTTATACATTGTCAATGCATCAGAGGTTGACACTTCATCAATAGATCCTTATATGTAAATAGAAATAAATTTTTTTAATTTACCCATAAGGACTTATTGATGAGGTGTCAATCTCTGGTATATTGACAGTGTATAGAAACTATACATTGTCAGTGCATCATATACAAACTCACTATGGATTTATATATGATGCACTAACAGTGTATAGTTTCTATACACTGTCAATGCACCAGAGGTTGATACTTCATCAATGGCTCTTATAGGCAAATTAAAAAAATTTATTTATATTTACTTTTAAAGGCTTGACATTTTTTTTTAATTTATCAATTGATGAGGTGTTAATTTTTGATGCATCGACAGTGTTTTCTATACACTGTCATGCATCATATATAAGCTCATATACTATTAATAAAAGAGTTTGTATATGATACACTGACAGTGTATAGTTTTTATACACTGTCAACACATCAGAGGTTGACACTTCATCAATAGGTTCTTATGGACAAATTAAAAAAAATTTATTTATATTTGCTTTTAAAAGCTTGACATATTTTTTAATTTGTCAATTGATGACGTGTCAACTTCTGATGCATTGATAGTGTATAGAAACTATACACTATTAGTGCATCATATACAAACTCAATATATTTGCTCATAAGGGCCATTGATGAGGTGTTAACCTCTGATGCATTGACAGTGTATGAAAATTATACACTGTCAGTGCATCATATATAAATCCTTAATAAAATCTCATTTTCCAGTTTTTTTTTTCTTTCTGGCACAAAAGTTTGCCATCGCATTAAAGGTTAAGCAAACGAGGTCGTTTTGCCTGTGTTCTCAAACACACATTGCTGCAATAACAGAAAAGGCCAACGGCTAATCTCTCACGTGCGTTGATTTTGTAATTGCCCGCCATGCGCCTTTTGAGAAGAACCCGAATCCTCCCTCTGAATATGTACCGTCATCTTTGTACAATTTCGACGAGCAATCTCGACAACGACATCAACAATTGCCTCCAAAATAACCGCTTGAACGAAGCCCAAAAGCTCTTCGATCGAAATCCAAACGCCAGCAACATCTTCCCATGGAATGCAATGATCAAAGCACATCTACGAAACGGCCAGGCAGAACACGAGCCGTTCGATGAAATGACCCTTAAAAACCCCGTCTCTTGGAACACCATTTTTTCGGGCTTAAACAAGAACCAAAACCCAGAGGGAGTTTATAAATGCTTTCTAGAAATGGGTAGATTTGGTTTGAAACCGAATGAGTATACCATTTCGATTTTAGTTAGTGTGGTTTCTGGAACGGAGTTTAAGCTATTGGTGCCCCAAATTCACGCGGTTGTTGTTTGTTTGGGGCTTAATATCAGTGTGTTTGTGGGGACTGCGTTGATGAAATGGTACGCGCAAAAGGGGGATGTAGAGGGGTTGGGAAGGGTGTTTAATGAAATTTTGGTAAAGAATGTTGCCTGTTGGAATGCTTTGGTTTCAGGATATATGGAAGTAGGGTATTTTAAGCAGGCTCGTAGGGTATTTGATAAGATGCCAGAGAGGAATATTGTTTCTTGGACTTCTTTGATTAATGGATACATTAGAAATAAGTGGATTAATAAAGCCAGGTCTATGTTCAATAAGATGAGTGAGAAGAATGTGGTTTCTTGGACTGTGATGATTAATGGATATGTGCAAAGTGAGAGGTTTCGGGAGGCATTGAAGCTTTTTGTTTTGATGTTGAGGTCAGAGATGAGGCCTAATCAGTTTACGTTTTCGAGTGTCTTGGATGCATGTGCTGGGTGTTCTTATCTTGTTACTGGCCAGCAAGTCCATTCAAGCATTCTGAAGTTTGGGATACCAGAGGATTTAATATTGTCGGCTTCCCTTGTTGATATGTATGTTAAAAGTGGGGATACTGTTGCTGCATTTTGCATTTTTGAGTCCATGCAGAAGAAGAATTTGGTATCATGGAATTCTTTGATAGGAGGTTATGCAAGACAAGGGCTCGGAAGAAGAGCTTTGGAGGAATTTGATAGAATGATTAACAGTGGTATCAGGCCTAATCAGGTTACAATTTTTAACGCCTTATTAGCATGCAGGGTTAGTGGATTGGTTGAAGAAGGTGAAAGGCACTTCAACTCCTTGGACCAGAAGTATGGAATACAAGCAGAGCTGGAGCATTATGCTTGTATGGTGGAGATCTATGGGAAAGCAGGTCAGCTGGATAAAGCAGAGAAATTGATCAAGGGGATGTTTTTTAAGGTTGATGTGGTCGTTTGGGGTGCATTTGTTAGAGCCTTTTATTTGCACTCAGGTTTGGAACCTCATGAATCTGCCACAGAAGGTATTTTAAAATTGAAAATGGATTATCCTGCAGTTTATTCTGCGTTTACAAAGATACATGGTGAAACAGGGACAAGGAGTCGTATAACTGAATTTAAGCCCTTGAAGGAGATGAAAAAAAAGAGGAAAATTGCAAAACAGAAGGCTCTTAGTCGGATTGAATATCCTGTGGTAGTGAAATGAACCGATACAGCTGTACACTCTTTAATACAATAAGGCTTCTGAACTGCAAATCCTTGGCCTGACTTTCTGACTAATATAGCCTTGCTGACTTGGCATCTAGATTTGTGTAGATTATAACATGATTTTTGAGGAATTGGTATACAGATTGAGATGGCCATGATCTCAGGGATCAGGTTTATATGGGGCGACAGTGAGAAAATGAAATAGGACGAAGGTATTGAGGGGAAACTTTCTGGTGAGGACAATTTATCTTGTTTAGAATTGGTATTCCAATCATCAATGGTTGTGGTATCTGGTCTCTAATTGTAAAAAGCGCGGAGATGCAAATGTGACTGGATTACGACCAGCAGATATTACATATCTATTATTGTTATTCTTTTGCTCCTATATGCCCAAAAAATAAATGTTTTCCTGTATATTGTGGTTGTTTTGATCCATGTCCCGTTTGTTAAATCTTTATTTGTGTGCTTTTAGTACCTTCTTAATGATTTGCCAAGTTGTGAGATATTTCGCAGAAAAAAAAAGGTGAAAAATAGCAAATAAATAACAGAAAAAAAAAAATTGAAGTTCTAAATTCTGATGGTGGCTTTAATCTAGTTGTTTGTTGTGTGTTTGTCTCTGGCCAGAAAAAAGAATATCCTAATGGTGGCTAAACCTACATGGAAAGCTCATGGGATTTGTCCTTCATAAACTAAGATAGCTGTCAGGTGCTGCAAAAACAATGATACTTGGCCTTAGCAGGGTTGCCGATAAGTTAAAAAACTTCAAATGAATGTTGAAGGTAATTGAGGCTGTCTGACTTTACATACAGAACAGAGGAAGTTGAAGGCAGACGACGTCCACGGAAAAATTCTCAGGAAATCTAAATAAATTGGCATCTTTCTAGAAGTTGGGTTTATATAATTGTTCAGACAACATTGATGATCAAAAACCAGCCCAAATAATTAGATTGAGCTTTTGATACCTAAACAACCAGGTTCGAGAACAAATTCAATGGCTGATAATACGGTACAAAAGGATAGCTGTAAAAGCTTTATACCAAATGGTAAAAGAAACTGTACTAGTCCTCCGATGTGCTAACCAAGACTTGGAATAACCGAATGGCTTTGGGAAAAATTTCCGTGTCAAGGGATTGCTAGGTTTGTAATTCAGCTTCCACTCATCCTACCCTTCTCCTTTCTACTGTAAAGCCTTTCCATTGCATTAAGGGAACTTTTGCTTATATCCTAATAATGTGGCGCTATATCAACTAGCATGCAACCAAAGGCATACCGCTGAGCATCAAGTGTTGTGCACTAGCTTTAGTGCAAACACTATTCGGATAGGGACCATATCAAGCATAATAGAGCCCCATGACCACTACTTCTAAGACTTGACTGAACACAATATTTGTTATAATCTTGTTATAATTACAGTTATTAAAAAACTATTTGTTATAATCTTGAATTCTTATGGTTCTATAAAGGAAATAGTAATAAAAACTTTCTTTTATCGCAAACCTTCAACAAATTCAATATATAAGCTCATTCAAGACTCGTCGCATAACACATGACGAGAAATGGTTATGAACTCAAGGGCTATAGGCAGTCAGAAACTAACCCAGCCAAATATAGAAACCGTCAAGACAATCGAAACTTCCATGCCCCCTGATGTTTATGTTCTGCCGCAACTTGAAGTAGTTGTATACTTTAAGGAAGACGGCAGCAGAATTTCAACTAAAAACAGGAGAAATTTCCGGATTAATTCAACTAACACGGAGTTACAGACAACAGCAAAAGAGTCCAATTAATTTGAAGGGCAGTTTGATTCACAGAATTTAAGATTACTTTTGAAAATCATTTGACGGAAAATTATTTTACTTGACAGATTCCTGAGAATATTAGATTCCTATGTTTGGTTGTATTGGTGGGAATATAAGATTTCTGTGTTTGTTTCAAGGAATTTAAAATTACTAAATGATAAATTTTACTATACTACCCTTTTGTATTAAAGTAAATAAATAGTTGATTTAAAATGAATAACACATTTATAGAAATTATTTTAATATATTTATTTATTTATTAAGTTTATTCATTTGGGGAATATTAATTAATTTCTTTAACACATTAATTAATTAGTCCATTTGTTTACAGGATATTGAATAAGTAAATTATTTCATGATAATACCTGTTAATTTTAAAAATATAAAGATACTTGTTAATTTTTTTAATTTCACTTGTTAATTTAATGGAGGTCAAGTAATGCACATTCATCCAATCTTCAGCTTCAGGTATTCTGGAAGCATCATCCCACTACGAGCAACAATTAATCTCTTTCTCAATTGTTGTAAAGTACCTTCTTTTTTAATGGATTGTTTTCTTAAATCTTTCTTTTTTCATATTTGAATTAACGTTAGGTTTGATAACTTGAATTAAAAGAAAAAGATTTAGATACTCATTTATTTATTTATATTTAATTAATTACTTATTTGTTTATTTAAGATACTCATTTATTTATTTATTTATTTTGTTCCTTTTTTTATAAAATTTTTGTTATATAAATTATTTTGATTTAACAAACTATTATTATATTAAATTGATTTTGATTTTGACTAAAAAAATGATTTTGATCAATCAAAAATCACAAAGTCTATTTTATTATTGATCCATTTGATTTTAAATTCATTTTTCTCTTCATCAAAATAAGAAAAAAACATAATTGTAATATTAGTTAAGTTTAAAGGTAAATTAAAAACAAAATATAATTATTGAAAGATAAAATTGACGAAATTAAATTCCCTCTGAAAAAAAAAAACCTCAAAATGAGAAAAATCATTTTCCTCTTATTTTTGCACTGTTGATAAAAAAAATTACTGACCCAAATCCTATTTTACGAACCAAACATGAAAACCTACTGTTGGTAAAAAAAATTACTAAGAGAATCCTAAATTCCCCCAAACCAAACGCCCCCTTGGGGGAATGAGACCGAACAATGGTTGACGAGAACCAAATATTATAGGTCCAAAATCATGCTCGTTTCTTTTTTTTATCATTTCAATTGTTCAAAAACTAAATGATAAATAGCAATGAAAAATAAATTTGAACTGACAGTACATTACATAAAGATTTTATGATAGTACAAGAAATTTAGGAATCTTCCAATTCGTCAGCCAACACGCAAATAGCACCATAGAAAATTTGGTGTCAAAACTTCTTGTTTGGGTGTAAGCTTCATCTTCTATTCCTACTCTCCTCTCGATCCTTCTCCTTTTTCTTGTAAAGCTTTTCGAGGACACGCTTGGCCTCGCACTGTGGGAAGTTTTCAAGATCATAATAATGCGGTGCTATATCAACTAACCTGCATTCATCAAAAAAGTGGATTTGTATCGATTAACCAGTAGTCAAACAAAAATATTTGAGAACATATTTCAGGGTCTCGAAATTAAAGTCGAGAGTGTTGTCCTTGGATCATCAGTCATGACACCGAGAAGAAACAATCACACTAATGTGGCAACTACAAGAAAGGAGAGACTAACCATTCACCACGAATGTCAGTCACAGTGCGAATAAAATTCCGGCTTGTCAGGACATACTCATTGTAGATGACCCACTCTGGCTTGTGATCCAGGCAATTTGATGGATGCAAATGCACCACCTGCAAAATAAATGATGCAACACACCTTTTTACATTCCACCCATGCACCTCCAAAATGGGAAAAAACATCACCAAGAAAGAAAGCATGCTCAGGAAACAGAGAAGATGATCTTTATACTGACTTGATTATCTTTAACTGTCAAGTAGTGTCCTGTGCGCTCCAGATGAGCTACCTGCATAAAATACCCAGCGAGCATAGCCTTTCTAATGTTGACGTAGTAGTCACGGCTGTTGAAATCAGTGCTGCACAACTTTAGGTTAAACCTAGACATGATGCGCACCAGTTGTTGTCTAACATTATCAGCAGCCTTCAGTGCTCTTTGGTTGATAAAATTCTCATAGCACCAAGATGAATCCTCATCTGCAGTTTTTTCAAAGATGGTAAGAATCTAAGATCAATTGGTGTTTGTAAATAAATGAGTCATCTTTAGGGAAAAAGGTGAAAGTACGTACTGTTTTGTTTGTAGGCATGGTAGACATTCAAAAGAGTGAGATGATCACCGTCAATATGCCCAAATCTAGCTTTTGCTTCATCTGCAGCTTTTTGTGCCTCCCTAGGCCGTACAAAGCAATTGGGTACTAAAGAAAGAATTTTGTTATCACAGAAGAGGCCCATGGTAGGTCAGCAGAGGCATACAGGCGAGACGACACCATTTGCTTCATGAGAGAATACTGAGAAACTGCAACTATCTGCATCAGCACTTACTTAGAAATCCTATGGTGCATGCCAACGGGGGGCACGGAACCGAGACAAGACAGTTGCTGATGACAACCTAAGACACGTTACAGCTTTAACTGTATCAATGCATACAAGCGTATGCATGTAAACAGTTAAAACATCTAGTGGTGTGCACTAGCTCCCGTGCAAACACCATTGAGATAAGGACAATATCAAGTATGATAGAGCCCCATGACAACTACTACCTAAGACCTGACTCAACACAAGCACAAAGCATGCTAGAAAACAAATAAAAGTACCTGAAAGCATAGCAGCAACTGAAAGAATCTCATTTGAACAGTTGAACTCAGAACTAACTACGAGCATCTTTGACATTTGAGGATCCAAGGGGAATTCACTCATGATCTCTCCCAACTTTGTTAAGTTCCCATCATCATCCAATGCTCCCAAATAATTCAACACTTCCAATGCCCGCATCAATGTCTCTGGAGCAGGCGGATCCATAAAATCAAAATGTACCAGATCATCAATTCCTAGTTTCTTCAAGGTAAGAACTGTATTTGCAAGGTTTGATCGTAATATTTCAGGATAAGTTTGTGGCTGCAGATCATTAGTAAAACTCTTCTCGGTGTAAAGCCTGAAACATTTGCCAGGTTGAGTTCTTCCAGCACGTCCAGATCTTTGGTGTGCACTTGCCTTTGATATAGGAGATACCAGTAAAGACTCAACACGCACTCGTGGGTTATAAACTTTTTGTTTAGAAAACCCTGGGTCAATAACATAAACAATGCCATCAATAGTCAAAGAAGTTTCAGCAATGTTGGTTGACACCACAATCTTCCTTCCAGGCGGGCCACCCTCCTTCTCAGGAGATGGAGCAGGTTCAAAAATCTTCTGCTGCATTGCTGGTGGAAGAGTTGAATACAAAGGCACCACTTTAACAGGTCCTACTTGATCTCCCATGTTTCCAATTTCTTTTGTTATTTTGCGACAAGCATCTTCGATCTCTTCCTCCCCAGTCAGGAACACAAGTATGTCACCAGGAGGTTCGCACATGTGTATCTGCACAACAGTCCGAATTCCAGCCTCCAAGTAATCCCTTTCAGGTTCCTGGGTATAGAATATCTCCACAGGGTGCAGCCTACCAGGAACCTTCATAAGTGGTGCACCATTAAAATAACCCTGAAACTTTTCAGCCTCAAGTGTTGCACTCATAACAACAACCTTAAGGTCAGGTCGATTCTTTAACACTTCTTTCAGAAGCCCAAATAGCACGTCTGTCGCCAAAGTTCTTTCATGGGCCTCATCAAGAATAATTACTTTATACCTTTCTAACAGAGGATCAGTCATCGCTTCCCTTAAAAGCATACCATCTGTTAGGTATCTGCCAAACAACAAAAACAATAAAACCTTAATACTCTCTCATTCACATCCACGACACCACCAATGATACAAAATATAACATCAGGAATGATAAACTTACTTTAAAACAGTTCTTGCACTGCTACAATCTTCAAAACGAATACTATAACCAACCTCCTCTCCAATCGTTACATCCATTTCTTCAGCAACACGTCGCGAAACAGACATAGCAGCCACTCTCCGCGGCTGGGTGCAGGCAATCATCATTTTCCTCCGCTTATCCGGAGTGTCTATATCAACAGCATCCAATACGAACTGAGGTATCTGCATAACCAAAAAAAAAAACCCTAAAATGTAACTGCCTAATTCTTGCCTCAAACAGAAATCCCTAGTAATTGTTCATAATAGTAAATCAAACTAAAATCTAACTAATTTACAACTGAAAATTTGAATACCTGAGTGGTTTTACCGCTACCGGTTTCACCGACTAAGACAAGGGATTGATTGGCTTTCAACACTTGTAGAAACTCCTCTTTCTGTTGCCAAACAGGGAGGGTTTTCCTCTTCTCCAAAATCTCATAATACCTTTGCGAATAAGGCCTTCCATTCCACTTGTTGATCGAGCTGTTGACGTTCGTCGCCGCAAGTCCTCCGCCGTTGGATTTCACGATCTTAGCCGATGTATCATCCACCACATCGAACAAGCTCACCTTCCTCTTCCTCTCCGTACCCATCCCAAACCCTAAACCTTAAAGAAAGGTAAACTAAGATTAAGTCGGTTGAGAAAACTCCTCTACAAAAAATAAAGGAAGATGAAAACCCTAGAAACGGAACTGAAGGTTGGGGAAAAGGGGGAGGCTAGGGCATTTGGGTCGGATTATTATTATATGAATTTATTATATTTTGTTGCGTTGAAACTTGACAGAGAGAAGAACTTTCCAGATTTACTGTTTGGTCCCTACTATTACACGTGGGAACTTTTGCTTAATTAACCGACAAGGCGAAAACCTCGTGAGCCCAATAATTCAAAGTCTTTTTCTCTAGTTGAGCTTTTCAAGTTTTGAGTTAGCCCACTCCCAATCTTCCTGTTTCAGTTTGAAACTTCTTGGGCCCAGCTTTCGTTTTTGGGCTTGTCATCGTGTATTGTCCAATAGAATAGTCCATTTAGCATCTGATCGAACTATCGGACTTTGGCTTGGCACTTCATAATTTAGAACAATTTTCAGCCATTTGATTTGTCGACGAAGTATTCTAAAAATTCAATTTTAAATTTCAGAGTTTAATTTTGATATTTTTAAAGATAAAAAAATAATTTAAATCCAAGTAAACCTTAAGAATACTCCTACTTGTATTACAACAAAAAAAATGATTGGAGTGAACAACTAAAACTCATATTGTTTTAAGAAACATGTCTGAAATTTATTTGCCTTAGCCAAAGACTATTGATTTTTTAATTTCTCATGTAACCAAAAAAAAAAAGACTACTGATTTTAAACATTAATTGTTCATTCCTAAATATTGCCTAGTATGTCAACAATCTCTTGATTGAGTGGTTAAAGAAAAACTGTAACATATTATAAGCTTTTAGTTGAAATCCAAGCATCCTCCCTCCTATCCATATTTATTAATGATTTCTTTCGTAACAAAAAATTATATAATCTAGTTTTTTCCCTCAAATTTGTCTCCCATCACACACTAGAGCAAAGGCATATATCTTAGATTTTTTTTTTTCAATTGGAGGTAAAGATCAGGTTACTTGAATTCAAAACAAGCCTTACAACATTTCACAACTCTTTCTTAAATCATTTGATCAAGAGATTATAAGCATATATTAAAAATTTTTACATTTTTCATGGTGGACCAACTTATTAATAATAATATGCATTTGTATACAATTGATGGTTTTAGTTAATATTGATAAAGCTTATTTGATTGTGATCAAATTAATTAATTAATTTACTAAACATTACACACATCTCATATTAATTTGTATGAGGTTGTTATGTATAAAGATTACGAATATATTTTTTTATTACATATAATAAAACATAATATAATACAGTATAAATAGAAAGAGGTTTCCAATCTGAACCTAATTATTGCTTTTATTAATATTCCATTACTCAGTAAATACAAATAGTTTCTTTTCTACGCAAGTGGGTTATAAATGTATAAAACATTCAACTACATAATTTTGTTCGTATGACTGCACCGACTGCACTTTCTTGTCTTTATAATTTAATTTTAAGAAATTGAGCTAAGTGAATATTTTTATTACTTTGTTATGTTTCACACTTAAAATTTTCTACAAAGTACATAAAAAACAAAAACTAGACTCGAATTCAGAAAGGGAAAAAAAAAGTTTTAAATAAGATACTTTTAATTTTTTTTTGGTGAAATAAAGAACTTCATAAATAAAACGAGTCAGTTCCCATTAGGGATACAACTTAGAGTTCTTGGGGCTCCATACCCCATAGTTTCATACATTAAAAGCAGATTAACATTCTCAGAGGTGTATCCAAAACAACAAAATTACCATCCAAGGCTCCTCCCAACTTTACCAAAAGGTCTGCACATGCATTAGCTTCTCTGAAGATGTGTGATATCGAGGCTCGTTCCAACTGCCGCAGAAGCTTCTTGCATTAAGAAATTATAGTGCTATGAGTATGGTATGAAGGAACCCCTTCAATAATAAATCATACCATGTTGGTGGAGTCAGCTTCCACAAGAATGTTGTTAAATCTTTTTGAAATGGCCAGTTTGAGACCATCACGAAGCACCCATAGCTCTGCACATGTGCTTGTTGTGTAACCAATATATATCATAAAACCGCATAGCCATTTTCCAATGGAGTCTCTGAAAACTCCACCTGCCTCTACAACACTAGGATTATCCAAGGCTGATCCATTTGTGTTCAGCTTTACAAAGCCATTTGGAGGAGGTGTCCAAGCCACATTTACATTTATTAAATTCTTAATGCTAGTTTCAGGGCTCATGATAGCCCAAAATTCTTTAGCACTTCTTAAAGCAATGGAAAAAGTGTTTTGTGGAGTTTCACAAAAATTTTCAAACACAATTTTGTTTCTCCCTTTCCAAACAGACCAAATAGAGAAAGAAAAAAGAACCTTCCAGGAAGATTAAGATCAACAAATGTTGTTTCAGATTTGATATTATCAAAAATCCATTCACTGAGATCAAAAGAGAAGAAGTGTTGGAGGTCAGTTGGAATATTAAACTGCTCTCATATCTCTAGAACAATAGGACAATCTCGAAGACAGTGTAAAATGGATTCCTCTGCTTCATTGCATCTTGGACATGAAACATAAATATTGAGCCCTCTTTTAACAAGTTCCTGCCTTGCAGTGATTTTTTTATGAAGACATTGCCAGAAGAAAAATTGGATTCTTGGTGTAGTGGGGCACCTCCAAATCAATTTCCAGTTAGTGCACATTGAAGTAGTACACCCTTTAATGAGGTTATATGCTGACCCTACCGAGAAGTTTCCAGTTGAGGACGACTTCCAGGAAATGGAATCATTCTCGGTAGGATTGAGTTGAATTGGTATGGCTTTTATCCTCTATTCAATGTCCCAAGGGAGAGGAGTGCTAAGCGATGAGAAGTACTATTCTCCATTTGGGGTGAGCATATTCCGAACCAGGATGTTTTCTTCTTGTTTCCAAGATCCAAAAATAATAGTTCTTAGCGGCCCAACTCCTATCCAGTCATCTGTCCAGAAAAAAGACTTGATTCCCAGATTTGACCACCCGTTTGATGCCTTTAGATAAGATCCATGAAGTTTTACGCATTCCACTCTAGAGTGAGGAACACCCTTTCCTTATCATCGAGCCCTCTTTGAGGTATTTTGATCCAAGTACTGTTGGAACTAGTGAGAATTTGCCTCCCAAGTTTTGTAAGGAAAGCCTTGTTAAGATTGTGCATGTCTTTAATACCAAGGCCTCCTTTATTTGTTGGAAGAGTAACAGTATCCTAGTTGATCAAATGACCTTTCTTGAGTGTCTGATGAGCCCCAAAGGAAATTACGACTAATCTTGTTGATTTCTTCACACGTCTTCCTTTAGAGACTAGTCCCCTACATGTAATAGCTGGGAATAGCATTTAATATCGATTTTACACGGACTGCTCTTCCCTCAATAAAGAGGATCTTAGTTTTCCGACCTGCCAATTTGCTTTTAACTTTGTCAACAAAGAACCGGAAGTTGGCATAATTGTTAGAACTTGAAATTGTAGGCAAGTCCATATCATCTGGAGAAACTAACACACAATTCAATGAAAACAAAAAGCAATGTTGAAAAGAAGAAGAAAAATTCTCATATATTCATGTCTAAGTGCATAAGGCCTTAGCTTAGTGGTAAGGAGGAAGCTCTGAGACTTTAAGGTCTCAGGTTCGAGTCTCACCAAGTTTGAGTTTGAGTTAGTCTAGTTATTTACTAGTTTGTTTAGTTTGTTATAGTTATTTACTAGTTTACCTAATTTAAGTAATGTGATTTTCATAGTTACCTGTTCATGGAATGTAATATGCTAATTGTGATTGTAACTTTTAATGAAAATGTACTATAAAAAAAAGTGTATAAAGCCATTTGCTTTACTCTAGATAACAATTGCCGCCTTTTGTTCAAAACTGAAATGCTTTCTTTTCATTTTTAGATGTCTCAAATAAATGAGAAAAAAGAATTTTTTGCACGATCTCTTCTTATTTAGCTTTTTCATCGGTTAAAATTTAAAGTAATTAACTAAACATAATGATTTACAAAGTAAAATTATAAAAAAAAAATTTCAATTAAGAAAAAGAAGAGAGAAGGATTTCTTCTTTTTTTTTTTTTGAAAAAAATGAGCTCAATCTTTGAAAGAAAGAACACATTTGTTTTTCATATATATTTTTTTGATAATACATTTGTTTATCATAATTAAATCAAGTGTTTAATTACAAAAGGACGATTTCTTAATTAAAACTCAACCACATTGTCCTATTTTCTTAAATTAAGTTTGTACAAAAACCAAACATGACGACCGGCCACGTTTCGATTTGAACACGTGAAATAATCATGTTTATTTGACAATTGACATCCCATTATAGTATTAGTGGCTTCTGGGTTTTCAGTTTTCTCTTTGGCCCCGGCGGCGTATTCGCATCTGCATGCTATGAGGAGCTTGAAGTTACGAAGCAAGGAGGCATAGCGTTAATTCAAGGGTTGTGCTTCAGTTGGTAATGTAAATTGAATTTGTGGAAAGAGTTTTCGGGTTCGATTTTCATTAAATACATATTTGAAGAGCAGTGAAGAGCTTTAACTATGACTAAACTCCGAACAAGATTAATCTCACATCGTTAAAACGGATGAAAATACATGTAATTTAATATAAAAAAAAAGAAGGCATAGCACTAATTTCAGTCGCAACACAGTAATACAACCCAAAAAGAATATATATAAAAAAATAAAACTGCTATAAATTAAATTTGGATAAAAATTACATATAAATTTGATAATAAATTAAAAATATTTTGTATTTAATGTATGAACATAAATTTTGATATAAAATTTTTATTTTTACACAATATAAACACCATTTCAAATTAAATAAATACGAAATACAAAAACAAACTGTCAATTTCATCTCATCTATCTCTCTCATTTTCGTGACTATCAGTCAATAAAGTAAGATAAATTAAGAGCATGATCAATAGTAACTTGCAATGTCCGATAATAAAATCTGATTTTTTAAAGATAAACTTCTTAATTATAAAATCAAAATAAAAATAAAAATATTTAAATTTGAATTCAAATTTTATTCGGAACTATTTTTAAGAGATTGTTTTTTTTTTTTGGTTACATTTTTTTTAAGAGATTGTTGGTTCGTTAACAGATGAACTAAACATATGTTAACGTCAGAGATATGTCAGACTGCAATCACCGCTCGATGTTTTGTCAAGGACTATGGCCATGGGTAGCTGAAGCGCTTCATTATATTTTGCTCAGCATCTTATGGTGGACCCTCATTTCCAGTACTCGAATACTTATGTTAACGTTGACGTGGCACTATTTGTTTGCTTAGTTGTAGGTTTGTAATAAAAATGTGTGCTCCTCACATGGCCCCGCTTATTCCTTTCCAATATATTTATAACTACCTAAAGCAAAATAATTGTTGAGTCAGCAATGTATGAACAGAATATTTTATAAAAAAAAATATAACATGTTATAAATTTTGAGTTAGAATTTAAGCAATTTTATTTTAATAATAAAAATAAATAATAGAAGAAAGGCATAGCTAACTATATATAATCATATATATTATATTACCATGTCAAAACTTATATGAGAAGATGAGTCACTCGATTAATTATGTAAATATTTTCTTTTTATGACAATTAGAACATTTAAAATCAACTTATTTTTATCTGTTATTTTTTAAGGAATAATAGTCAAATAAGTCCTCAACCTTTAGCTCAAAATTGAATTAAGCCCTCAATTTTTTATCGCGTGAAAATCAATTCATAAACTTTTATTTCAGTAGAAATAAACCCTTAACCTTTTAAAATCATGCAATTAAGTCCAAATCTGTTAAATGACACTAACTGCCATTAGTATATCTAACGTGAAAGCTGACGTGGATAGCTTATTTGGCTGCCACGTGTGCAATATTAACGGTAGTTAGTGTCATTTAAAAAATTAAACTTAATTGCATAATTTTAGAAGGTTGAGGGTTTATTTCCACTGAAATAAAAGTTTATGTACTGATTTTTACGAGATAAAACTTTGAAGGCTTAATTCTATTTTGAGCTAAAAGTTGAGGGCTTATTTGGCTATTAAGCTTTTTTTTAAAATTAACTACTCATTATTTTTAACATTTTAAATAGAAATTTTTTTAAAAATTAATTTTTGATTTATTTAAAATCTCTTTTACAGTTTTTTTTCTTTTATCTTTTAAGTTTGTCGTTTTTTAATTTTAATTTTGTGTATCAGTTTTTTGGATTCTGGTCTTATTAAAAAGTTTAATAAATTCGTGCATTGGCACAAGACAAAAGCTAATGTGTGCACGTAGGCGTGTCATGTGTGCATATATATTCATTATATGTCTTTTTTTTTTTGGTTGCAAATATTCATTACTAGATACAAACCGGCTCGTGCGATGCTACGGGTCTGTTTTCATTTTATAATTTTTAAAGTTAGTAAAATTAATTATTAGATAAGAGTTATTGAACATAAAAATATTTATTTTTTTCATATTATTTAGTACAAAAGAAAAACATATTTACTAAGGATAGAGCTTATATATATCAAACAAATGTCCAAAAATAATTTTTGAAAAATTTGGATTAGCTTTGATTTAAAAAAATACATAATACTGAAGTTAAATAGTATGATAAATAGATAATTTATGCTAAAAACAAACAAATCAAGATAATGATGCAACAACAATAAAAACTAAAAGCACCAAAATATATATACGGTATAGTAGTTCAGATAATTTAACAAAAAAGTAAGAAAAATTAGCTCTGTAAGTATTTTTATTTTAAGAATAACTAATTGAACTATTTATATTTACTCTAAAATACAATATGTAAAGTAAAAGTATTTTTTTCTGTAAGATTTAGAGGTAAAAAAACTATTTCATATAATAAATTTCATTCGAAAGCAAAATATATGTAAGTAAAAGAAGCAAATAAATAAAAATATAAAGCAATATCATAAAACAAGAATAGAGAACTGGATTAAAAAAGTTAAACAGCCATATAAAAAACATATTAAGGATTTAATTTAAAAAATTGTTGAAAAAAAATTGTTGAGGGCAAAAAAAATAAATGGACAAATGTCTCTCAAAGAGAAAGAAAGAGACAAAAATATAATATAGTATAGATACGCCATTTCAACTAATTATGTACTAGAAAAAGGTTATTTCTGACGTTACGTAATTAAGAGATTGCTGAGACAGTGTCATAATGGAATTATCTAAAAAAAATTAAAAAAGATGTTAATATTCTCAGAATTAATAATAATATTAAAAACTTGAAATGTCATCTCTCTCTCTCTTTTTATCTGAAAATGCAGTGTCATCTTTCTTTATTTCAAGTCTATGGTAACAGTTTTGCTTGCATGAAGAATATAGTTCAATACATGATAGTTAAGTACATGTATTTTTTAATTAAAATTTTAAATTAAAAATGCCTTTTTATCTAAAAAATAAAATTTTTACGTGATTATCTTAATTGTAAAAGAGTAAAAAGAATATTGGCATTTATCTATATTTGCTTTTATTTATTTATTTCTTGATTTATTAAATCTTGTTTTAATATTATTTCGTCATTCCATTTAATGGGTTTATAATAATAATAATAATAAATTATTAATGCACGGACTTCTTGGGATCAATTGCAAATTAACCACAAATCAAAGCCCAAACGTAATCATCTTTTGTGACGTGTACCAACGAGACAACTATCACATGCTATATATGTCCCGGTACATATATATTTCTTTTTTTTTTGGTTAAAAACATATATAATTTTTTGTGTAGAACTACTCATTAGGCGGGGTGAGTCGGGTTCAGATAGGGTCGAATGCACATAATACTATATTTTGGTTAAGCTCGACCTGGTCCGTAAATTCGGGCATAGATTTTATTTTACTATATAAACCCGAGCTTGACCCGGCCTGACCCACTCGTATTTTATTTTTTATTTATTTTTATTTTATTTTTTTATTTATTTGTTTTTTTATTCTTTTATTCCCTTTAAAATTTAATTTGATTTGTCAAATTTTTCATGTTAATTTTCATATTAAATATATATAATCATGTTTATTAATCAATAATATTTTATATACATATAATTATATTATACTTAATAGATATATTTAAAAAAAACTTAATTAACAATATGTTCAGGCCAGGCCTGGGCCCATTTTTGATCGGGCCTGAAAATTTTGTCCAAGCTCAATAAATGCGTCTAATATTTTTGTCCAAACCCAATCAAATTTTAAACAAGTCTTCGAATTTGGGCAAGTAACTCGACCCTTGAGCAGATCTAGCTGTGATGTCCCAATTTGCTTAGAATACATGACTAGTCTCTAGTCATGTCAAAGATATTTAGAAAATGGTGCTAGGACCATATTATAGCATATCCACCTTTTTGATTTAACATTTTTAAATTAAAATTTTTATTTTTTAAAACATTAAAATCACATTAGCTTTCATTTAAATCAAATGTTCAAATGCATGCATTTTTTACAAATACAGATTTATTCTATTTTTTTTTTATTTTTTGTGAAATTTCAACAACTCCTTAATTAGTATAATGTCTTTTAAACTCAAACTTTAAATCTATTTTAATGTATATTATTACAAAAAGATAAAATTAATAAGTCAAAGTTAACTAAAGATAAAAATAAATTAAATTTAAAATTATACTTATTAGAACACTTAATGAATTAATTTGGTTAAATATTACATCAATAATAGATAATTTATGAATAAAAAATATAATATTAATAAAATATTATTTACAATTGAATTTGAGTAATAAATACCTTAAGATCACTATCCAAATTAGGAATGTAAACGGGATGGGTACCAATCAATTTTGAGGTATTCGAACCCGAATTCATTTGAGAATGAAGAAACTTGAACTGTATAATTACCCGATTAATTTTTACATGTACTACTCGAACTTTACCCTAATAATTTTTATACTATCCGTTTATTACTCGAACCGATTTAAGTACTCATTTATACAACCAAACTTTTTTATAAACGTGATTATTATGAGTTTATTTTTTAATTAAATTATTTTCATATCCTTTTTAATTTGAGGTTTAGTTAATTAATTATGATTTATGAATGTGTAAAAATATTATATTAACTTATTATAAATTTTTTATAAATTTAATTTAAATACTTTATATTTATAGAACTTAATTGGGTTCGGGTTTAAAATACCCCTAGGGTACTACTCAAATCTTACCTAAGCCCAACACGCATAATAATCTTACATAAACATGACTTAATTGGGTCGGGTAATCCCGAATTCCTGTTTAACTACTACCTATTTACATCCCTAATCCAAATCCATGATAGATAATAATTTTACTATCTCAACTTTACCCAACTTCGATGATAAATTTTTTAAACCTAGCAATTGGAATCCAATATATTTATTATCATATTAGCTGCTGATTCTAATTCACAGTTACAACAAATAGTATCATCACCACTGCTATTTACAATTAAAGTTAAACTAGTCTTATAAATCATCAAAAATCCAACAATTAGAGGGCATTGAAGAAGTTGATTCATTAAGATTTACTAATTATTCCTTCGTTGCCTGCCAAGATAAAGTACTTGTCTCTTCTCGTGAGCCTGGTGCACTCAAAACCCAGTGCCTCACCAATCTCATTCTGAACATGATTAGCCACCTCAAACCTTGATCTTTCGGTATGATCATGACACGTGGACAAGCCGGATAGGCCATCAAGGATTCGGACAGTGTAGCTTGGTCGTGGGTTCATGAGGAAGAAAAGTGGGTCCAGGCATTTGAGGCCACCAGCTGTTGTGCCATGGAACATGCTAACATGGCTGTCCATCGCGACAGGTACTATATCATCGCTCATCTCAGCAAATAGAGGGCTGAACCTCAAGAGATAGGGCTCCCTACATGTGGTCCCTTCGGGGCATACAACCAGCTCCCCCTGATATAACAGCATTTCCATCATTTTTCTGTCTTGATCACGATTCCTTGTTAATCTGACGGTTTTGATTGGAGCCAACAGCTCTGATAACCTGCTTAAGCTGTAGGTGACAGCAGTGAGATCTTTCTGTAACGAAAAAGAAAGGTAGAGGGGATCCAGCAGTGTTCTGTGGTTGCAGACGTAAAGGCGGCCTTTGGTTTTACGATTCCTTGAGTTTTCAAGTGAATTAGGTTGCAGGGTGGTTGGCGGGGTTGAAAGACTGAGGCGCAACCCGCTGCAGGCTAATATGGGGATGGAAATCCTGTAGGGAAGCGTTAAGGCAATAATGGCTCTGATGATGGAAAGAGTGAAGCCAAAAGGGAACCACGTGAACATGGTCAGGGTGGCCGACGGTGTTGGCCTGAAAGCCAGTCTCCCATCATGGAAAATGAGTGGTTTGATGTATTCATCTCTTGCCACTTGTTGCCAGCTTCGTTTGTCTGCTTTTCTCACCAGGTACATTTCCTGTCCCACCAGGTACATTTCCTGTTGGGACAACATGCAATAAATTAGCAACTGGTAACCATTATAAATTGAGACATAAAAAAAAACAAATTTTTGAGTGATTTTGCTGAGTTTACGAGTGAGGACGTTACATAACAGATGATTTCATGTTTATTTACTTCTACAGGATTAAAAGTAGCAAAACGATGGTTTTTCTAATGTTTGAATGAAGTACGTACGTGGGCTTAGCATCTGTTTTGTAAATGATCAGCAAACAAACATGCATATTCGTTTTTCATCTAAACTTATACTCCAAATTATTTCCTACTCATATTTGAGATGTACAACAAAAAAGATTGGCTATACTATATATTCGTTTAAAAGCTACCTAAAGTGATTTTTCAACCGAAAGGAAACTTGTAGAAGTTGGAACTCACATTGCAATGAGAAAACAAATCATATTCAAGGGATTTCTTGAAGCTACTGATGCCAATAACTTGACAATTACCCAAACTTTCGCTGCCAATTATCTCCTCCAAAGCAGCCTTACTTCTTTTCTTCTCTTCCATGACTCCCAAAAAGTACCCACAAAACCCCTTCAGCTCTCTTCCAACTACAAAATCAACTTCCAGGTAATCCCTCAAGAAACTTTCGATCATCACTTGAGGAATATTACTGACAGCAACTTTTTTTCCTCCTTTCTTCAGCATCTCAAATATCTCCAGGCCAACATCTTCCAAGAAGAACTTCGGCAGAACAGCACTTCCAGCTCTGAAGCTCTTTTTCTTCATACCAAAGAAGCAAACCAGGACCATTACCTTCAACCCCATCTCTTCACTAACTAAGCATAGAAATGGGTATAAAACAAAGAGAATAATAGCCCTTAAGAGCCCTCCAGCTTCAAAGGCCACAAGCATGAAGTAAGGAAACAAAGATGAGGACTTCAACAAAGCCTCTTCTACATTGAAGACCAGAGTTTCGTTTGACAGGTTCGATCTGTGAGCAAAAGAAGGATACTTCTGATATTTACCCTCGTTTGCATGGATATGGCTCACATTTCTGTGGAGAGCATTGGGATTCTTAGACTGTCTAAAGACAACTCGATAGAAGAAGAAAAAGAACAAGGTTTTGAAAATGGAAAACCTCACAGAGAATTTAGCCATATTTCAGCTCCAACAAAAGTGCTAGTTTAGTGAAATTAAGCTGTGCATAGTTTGAACTCGGAACCTAGAAAGTTGCTTTTATACATTTACAGGTATAACAAAGCCCTCAAAACTGCTCTTTAATTACAAAGCGTGGGAACAGTATTAGGGTTTGATTGCTGACTGCCAACTGCTAAGAGCCAGTTGCTCCGAGCTCGAAGACACTACATTTGCCTCTGTAGTTCGCTGCGGTTTCCCATTTTGGCCCACTCATCTAAACAACACGGTTACTGAAAGAAAGTCCAAGTTGCAAATTTTGAATATAATCAAAGGGTCATCTCAAAAAGTAATGCCATCGGATCAATGGCGTTGAAGAGAAGGTAAGCAAGCAAGCGGGTACAATTTGCGCTGACTCTTTCTCTTAATACTAGAACTGTGCTAAAGATATAAGGCAACAAATCATTAACATGTGGGCATACGGAGTCCGGCGCTTTCTTAAGTTTATGAGCAAGTTGAACAAATAATTTGCGGAGATTCATCAGGCAGTCAAACAATTTTGTTTTGATAGTATCTTCTCAATGCATGACGCGCGGCGATATCATTTATTGCGAAGAAAAACAGTTTTTTTTGTATAAAGTTGACCGCCGACGAAAAGTTTATATAGATAGACTTTTCGTTACTATACTACTGCAAAATCTTATTATTGTTGAAACTTATATTTACTTCTGTTAATTACTGTAAATTTTATGTAGCATTAGTACTAAACAAAATTTCTCGTGTTACCATTGGACAAAACTTGTCAGATTTGTCAGTATTAACAATTAATTTATTTCCGGATCACATAGATTATGTTGGCTAATTTGTTAGATATTTTGTTTATCTATATATATATATATATATATATATATATATATGAGTTTATATATAAAGAAATGACAAGGTATAAGCTTTATGTTAGATCTTGTATTAAAAATTATTGTAGTTCATCTCAAGATTGTTGGTGCTGAAAGCTTATTTCCTTATTCTACAAAGCGTGTCATCTCCATGATATAACAATTCAACTTTATCTTCGTTGTACACTTTACAGTTCTGCACTAATTTATAGAGTAAAAAGCTCCAAGATCAAACACTTTTTTCTTGTCCAAAAGCATATTGAGTTGGTGAAAAAATGAGTTGTGAATAGATTTGTATTGTTCATTGTTTACAATAAGATCAACTTTACTGTAGAATTTTTCATATATATATATATATATATATATATATATATATAGGCTGAATATTTTGTAACTTATAATAATAATAATGACATTTGTAACTTACTCATAACAATGATTTTATTTCGTTAATTCATAACTCTCAAATAATATATAATCGGCCATCAAAACATGATATATAACTTAAGAATTTAGCAACTGGCCAATTATTATGAGTAACCAATCAAGCCAACATTTTTTTTTTTGAGAAGTCAAGCCGACATTTATTGGCTAACAATCATAAACAACAAACTTTGGCCTCACTATTTAATCTATTATAAAAAAAAAGGTCAATATATTATAATAGTTATAACATTAAGATACTAATATTTATAACGTTAAGAATTATTATTATTTTAAATGTTATATATTTTATTATTAAAATATTTAAGTTCTAACATTTTATGTATTGTTAATATACAAGAGATTGACATCTTATCAATAAATAAACTAAAAAAATGTCAAACCTTTAAAAATAAATACAAATAAATTTTTTTTCAATTTGTTCATAAGAGTTTATTGATAAGGTATTAACCTTTGATATATTGACAGCATATAGAGACTGTATACTATCAGTGCATATTATATATATACATGCAATTGAGAGGAACCTTGATGCAACAGTAAAAATTGTTTTTTTTTACTTAGAGGATACGAGTTCAAGTGAAAACAGTAATGCAGAAGGAAAGCTATGTACAATGACATTCCTATATCACACGATGTAAGAATTTTGTACACTGAGTTTTTTTTTTTTAATATGTGCAGCTGTCATCACAAAAGGCAAAATAAAAGAGGTAAAATTCATATCCATAATGGTGAATAGAGAGACAACAGGTTGTACAATAATTCCCTCGTTTGCAGATGAAAAACCTATTGAGATCATAGCAATTGAGGATATTTTGCAAGAGATTTAGAGCCCACGTTGGGTCTCGATTAGGGATGGCAATGGGTACCCTATAAACGGGTACCCGGTGCTACCCGACCCGTTTAAGTAGGATTAGGATAGTGTATAATCGGGTTCGGGTAGGATTCGGGTAGTGAAATTACTATCCGTCACGGGTTAGGGTAGGGTTCGGGTAGTTACCTTAGGGTACCCACTACCCGAACCCGATTATAAATAATAATTAATTAATACAATACTTATATTTTTTATATATCAATTATTTATTATTAATGTTTTATTTAATTAAATTAAATCATTATATATTATAATTGTGATTTTTAACTTTAATTTATTTTTATGAGTTAAATTAAATTTATTAATATAATGTTTTAATTAAGTTATTCTAAAATTAATTTTAATTTTAAATTTAAAAATCAAACTTTGACTTAATAAACGGGTAGTTAAACGGGTTCGGATAGTTAAACGGGTATTTATATTTTATAGGGTTAGGGTTCGGGTAGCATAAATAAAAATAATCGGGTAGTTAATCGGGTTAGGATATTATTAAAGTTAATCGGGTTCGGGTTCGGGTATCCCCAATCTAGCGGGTACCCGACCCGTTTACATCCCTAGTCTCGATCATTGTTTCAAATTGCGATCGCGGCCACGTTTTCAGTGGCGTTCCGTTTATCGCGGTTGCGGACATAGCGACGGTTATTGCGATCATCGCGGTCATCGTGGTAGTGAATTTTTTTTAATTTCGCACAATTTTATATAAAGTGTAATAATTGTATTTATAATCATGTAAAGTCTTATTTCATAATTTTTAAAGTAATTTATAATACCTTAAGTCTACTATTTACGTGAAAAAAAAGGTTATTCATAATTTTTTGAACTATAATAAAACATTCATATTTAAAAAATTAAAAGAACATAATTACAATTACAATTAAAAGAATATAAAAATTAAAAAATTTATATTAATTTGCCACAATCAATTAACTTAAATAATCACATTTATATTTCAATATCAAATTTTTAATATTAATTATTTTCTTAAGTTATAAAAATATTTAATACCATATGTAACCCATAAAATATTTAATACCATATATTTAATTTCACTACAAATTTTACTCTAAAAAATTAAATCAATAATCTAAATTCAACATTATCTTTTTTTTCATTCAAATTACCTAATATTTTTTATCATAATTTATGAGATTAACTAATATTAATCTTTAAACATTTAATGTTACACAAAAAATTCTTAAATATTTAAAACCTATCACAAATTACAACAAAAGCAACCCAAGTTACCCAACCGACAAAGCAAACCCTCCCCCCCCACCCAAACGAAGTCTTCTCCAATTCTCCCCTCAACCCCAAACGACAAAAATCAATTGGCAAAGGAAACAGGAACTTAGATCTGAGATGATCCAAGACAAATTGCTAAGCATGCATATCCCCCACCACCCATCGGCCCTCAATCTGAGTCTTCACTCCTCATCCTTAGATTCCTCAACACCTCACTGCCTCAGCCTTCAGCCGCCGCAGCCTCACAAGTCACGACTCACGTTTCTCAATCAAGAGCCACCGCGACCGCCACCACCTACCAGTTCTGCGATAGTGAACAGCCAGGGCACCCATGCCGCCCACTGTGACTCAAGGTCGCCCTCGCCACTGTCACACTCGCCCCTCAGTCCACAAGTCCTCCCTTTTTCTGATCTAGATCTAAGTTTTAAAAGTAAAAATTTTAAATTTGCTTTTATATAATACTTGCTTACCTGAGTTGTGTGTTGGCTTTGTTTCTGTGTTGGTTCTGTTTTCTGTGTTTCTGGTTTGGTTTTTTTTTTTTAACTCTAATTTAGGACAAAACGGTGGATAGCGGCGATAACGGACCGTTATCGCCGCTATCCGCCGCTACGGTGTTTCCTAACGGCCACTATCGGCTGTTATGGATGTGATTCATAATCACATATGCTATTCTCTCAATAGCGGTGGCGGCCACTGCCGCTACCGCGAGATAACGGCCGCTATTTGAAACACTGATCCAGATAGTTAAACATGTGACCGCCACCGCGAAATAGCGGCCGCTATTTGAAACACTGATCCCGATAGTTAAACATGGTACTAAAACAGATGCATTGCAGACTAAGAAAAATCTTTAAAAATTTGAACCCTTTCCACATGCATTCAGTAAGAAATGAATCTGAGTAGCTGAGCTTGTATGACCAATTCTGTCTAGGAAAAAGTATTTTGTGTTGAAAAATCAACACATATATATATATATATATATATATACACACAGAGATGGAAAAAAAGTTGTTTAAATGCTTTGTTGCATAACTTGACTATGAATGATTCCTGGTAGGATCTGCTAACGTTAGAGCCAACAGATATTAAAGTAGCACGACCTTTGCAATTGGCAAACTGAAAACCGGCATGTTGACTAATCTATGCATATTCTCTATACAGAAGAATATTGGAAAGACTGCCGAAGGACATGGATTCATGCATGTTATATTAAATATTAATATTATACTGACTGAAAAAGCCTCGTACTACTTTTCTGTCAGAATTTTTTTTCACTCCATCGTATCTCAGTAGCATTAATTAAAACGAGTAGTTTTTTGTCAATATTTCCTTCGCTTTGCGGCTAATAATGGTACTGTCACACCGTTGACACACTCAAATTCGGAGAAAGAGTCATGCAAGCCAAAAAAGACGAAGAAGTCAAAGCGAGTGCAAGCAACCGACCACGCTTGCGACCGCAGTTGTGGGCCTGATAGTTTGCCTTGGAACAATGGAACTGATCAGGATTCAGAAGAAGAGTACTGGAGAAGGGGAAAAAAAGAAACGTCCTCGTAAAATATGGGTTTTTAGAGGAAATGCATCTTTTAATATCTGTATTTAATGTTGTTCAGTTATAAATTTCATACACGGCTAACGGATTATAATATTTATTTTATTAATTCATAATTTTTTAAAAATAAATATTATTAAATTCATTTAATTTCTCAAATTACAGGAAATTTCGGTAGCCAATCCAGATGAAACAAGAAGTTCAATATTTTTGAAAAAAAATAGTTATTTCATATTTTTTTCTCTCTTACCGTCCATTTCTTGGAAGAAGTAAAGAGCAAGTTCAAGCCTGAAGGCTGCTTTTCCTTCTAGACTGTTCAAGCCCACGTAATTAGTGATCCAACCCATGAAGTGAAACAGTAGACATAGTCCAATCTGATAAACCCCAGCTGCCAGCCATTTGAACCCTTTTCCTGTTTGATCATTGATCCTTGACCTTGACTCCGCGTTTCTTTTTACATCAGCCCTGTATTGAGTGTGTATACATATATATATATATATATATATATACACACGAATAGGGATCCACTTATATATATAAAATAAATTTAGCTTTACATACTTTCATATCTTTTTATGTGATTTATAATTTTTTAATCCGATCGTTGAATTTTATGTTGTATTCACATAGATCATGCATGCCAAATTTCAAATTAATCGAATACATCTAACTATATATTTTATAAAATAAAATTTCCACCGTTCATATATATTGAAAAAAAATATTATTCTCGATTAAAATGATAGAAATAGCATATTGATTCAAAAATTTACATACATAATAAATATGAGTAGGTTGTTAAATCCAACGGTTGGTTTGCAAAAATATTAATCTTATATGAAGATATAAAACTGTATAAAACAAATTTGTTTTACACATATGTAAGTGGATCCTACTCTATATATATATATGTGTGTATGTATATATATATATTTTTTTGTCAAAGCCTTTCGATATCCGGATATCACTTTAAATTTTGATTAATTCGGAATAGAACTACTGTTGGACCCGATACGAGAGAAGCTCTCCCAATACTATTTTCTTCATTTGCAATGCTCGAACTCGAAACTTTGCTTAAGAGACACTGAACTCTTTCCACTCAGCCCAACATATATTGATATTGAGCATATATTTCTCTATTAATTGCCCCTGGCTTATTTTCTCCACAACTTCATGAACTTATCAGAGTCAATTTGATAGGTTGAGCTTTGAGCATGTTACTTGTTCTTCTTTCCCTGCCCATTAAAGCAGATAAAAATGGTACCACAAAGATATTTAGTTATTTATATCTCCAGGAAGACTATCCTCAGAACCTCCTAACATTGAAAGTAATGCATCAACAACATACAGGTGTCACTGTTCGATATCACTTTCATGTTACTTTTGTCACATGCCAGTTTTTCAAGAACCAATTAGTGGCCTGAACACTAATTGATATGAAACTGACTGAACAAACGATTACCGAAATATGTGATCGTAAGTAGCAAATTTTCAGCTTGGTGGCCTGACTTGGGAAGAAAGTTCTTAGAACTTTGTTGTCCATCATTTTCCATCCCACGACAAAAAAGAAAAAACAATTCACATGGCTAACAGCTTCTCTGTAATGGCTTCCATATGCCTGGTTTGGTTAATTAAAAGGGATTTCTAGCAATGCAATTTCAAAATTCTTCTTCCGCACACAAATTAAGATCATGATACAGGCAACGAAGCATACAACGTTTCTGGCTCTCTTGACAGTATGGTGGCAAGCCCAGGGTCAGTTCACTCCACCCTTCGACATGGTCATAGCGCAAGATGGATCAGGAGATTTCACCACCATCGCCGAAGGAATATCGTCTGCTCCGAGCTTCAGCTCCAGTCGGTTCAGGATAAAATTATCAGCAGGAATTTACAATGAGAACATTGTCATTAACGAGGAGAAGACCAATCTGACGATTATCGGGGAGGGGATGGAAAGAACTGTTATCACAGGCAGCAGAAGTTACAATGATGGCATAAAAACATTCGAGACTGCAACAGCGGGTAAGCAAAACACAACAGTGTTAAGAACTTTTGAATTTTTTTTTCAGATCATGAATATCGAACAAGATGAAATATCATGTTCATGAATGCAAAGACGCATCAAACCATGTAAGATAGCTGACGAAGTTTAAATGTCAATATGTCAGCGATAAATGGCGATGGCTTTGTTGCGTCGGGCATAACTTTCCAGAATACTGCTGGCCCAGAAAAACAGCAAGCTGTAGCGTTGCTGACCAAAGCCAGCTACTTGGCCTTCTACAAGTGCAGAATAATTGGTTTCCAGGACACGCTTTATGCCAAAAGAGGGTTCCAGTTTTTCAGAGAGTGCGAGATTTACGGGACGGTGGATTTCATCTTTGGTGATGCAACCGCCGTATTCCAAGGTTGCTACATAACAGCTCGGAAGCCATTGGCTGGGCAATCGAACACCGTGACTGCCCAGGGACGACAAGTTTCCACAGGACAAGGAGGCTTTGTGATCCATAGCTGCAGAATTAGTGCAACTTCAGAACTGATTGCATCGGAGTATCCTGTAAAAACCTACTTGGGCAGGCCCTGGAGAGATTTTGCTAGAACTGTTGTCATGCAAAGTTACCTGGACAACAGCATTGATCCTCAAGGTTGGCTGGAATTAGACAGTAGAAGCTCGGAGTTGGATTTATACTATGCAGAATACGATAACAGAGGTCCAGGTTCCGCGACGTATGACAGAGTGAAGTGGAAAGGATTCAGGGTCATCGAGTCCATGGAAGCTTATCAATTTACAGTACGGGAATTTATCCTCGGCGACATGTGGATTCCAGCGACAGGAGTTCCGTATACTCCAGAGTTCATAGACTGGTCTGGTTCTCTCGTAAGGAGTTTTTCATGGTACAAGGTATTTGTGCTCCTTTTCAGCATTCTGGCAACACTACCAATTTAGCACCAAGCGTGCTTGCAAACTTCAGCAACGAGAACCTAATACACAGTTACACACCTTGAAGCAACTAATCTGTTGCTTATGGCGGCCTCCAGGCATCCGCAGAATAAAACTATGAAACTATAGCTTCCCCAATCCTTTACTTGATTACTTCAGTTTTACTTGAACTCTCCGATTCTTTGGAAAACGATCAACAGCCATAGGAAAAATACTAACCATATGTTGTTGTTTCTTCCACCATCGACGGTTCAACACATTCTTAACAATGGTGGGTTAAACCCCATTGGCATATAGATATATTCATCATTCCGGATTATGAATTTTATGAAAATTTCTGCAGGAATATCCCAATTTTGGAAGGGCTAAGTAATAAACTTTTGTTGCAACAAATTAATTTACTAACTTAATTGTAAAAAAACTGGAGCTTGGCGTTCAACAGTTCTTATACACAGAAATCAGCATAGCCAGGTATTGCAACAAAATTTTTTCACATTGATCAAGAAGGCCAATTGTTTATGACATGCAGATTACAACATTGGCAACTTCAGCATTTTTTCCGCATCATCTGGCAACTTTCCTTGTTTCTTCCGCAGTAACTAAACCAGAAACCTGCTGTTCTATCAAACTGTATCACTAACAAGTAACAGTCAGAAAATCCATTGATTGCATTTTATAATCACCATGCACAAAAGATAGGTATGTCTTTAACTGATATTTGAAATGAATTATTTATCCAATAAAGAAAAGATATTGGGAATGAAAAGAGGGATAGAGAGAGAGGTATACGTACCTGTTAGGATCATGGTCATTTTTTCCAGTTGTGGGAAAGCTTTTGTAAAACTGAACAGAAATCAAGCCTTCGCTTGAGCCAACTGCTGGTGCAGGAGACCCCTCTAGCATCATACTTGCACCATGTCTGGAACATATACCTGCAAGCAGTGTCTAACAGATCTCAGAAATTCCTTCACAGAAGGAAAATTTTGGATTGAGAACCTCAAAATTTCCACACGAAGAAGGGAAAGACAACTTTGGTAGCTGTTGACTAGTACATAATTGGATAATTGAAGCGCTAATAAAAATTTCTTAAAATTATGCAAGACAATAACTAGGTGAAGACAACCTTGAGCAATGTCAACTCACTAACACTTTCTTCTTTTTAATCTGAATTGCAAAATAATAGTATTTCATTCACTGCTCAAGAGCTCTAAATTGAAAAGAAAACAATACTTCCTCAGAAAACAACTTCATATAGTATTCAAAATACCCTTTTTAGGACATTTTCTCAGCAATTTAACTTTTTCATTCCAGACAAATAATTTACCATATAGAGAATTTATGTAGCACTTTTCAATTTAGCTTTCCTTTTCTGAGTGAAGGCTTATTTGACATAAAAAAATTAGAATCTGAAATGTGATTTATTTAACAGATGATTTTAATTACTTAGAAAATTTTGAAGGAGTTGAAATTGTTCTATCTTATCTATCATAGCATGTGAAGGCACAATTATAACTGCAACAACCAAGAATCATAATGTCATAAGACTAGACATGGTTGAAAAAGAGAAAGCTCATAAAAAAAAAATTAAGCAGCAGAATCCGTGTAATTATACAAATTAAGCTTATTCAGCAATTTAAATCTTTATAGTAGTCGAAAACAATGTCTCTCCAACAAAGTTATTTGTGAAAACAGGGAAATGATAGATAATTCGAATTAGAAAATAGAAACACAATAAACGGAGGAAGAGAACAATTTTTTTAGGGTACTTCCTTGGAACTCAAAAGATGTCAAATACCTTGAAAGAGTATGACAAGGCAAAAGAGAACTGTGACTATCATAGCAGAAAGGCTACTGCATGATGATGATGATGCCTTTGCTGCCTTCATCTTCTTCATTGCTTTAATTCGTTTCATCCTGGCACGTTTTCTCATGGCAAGTTCAGCAATCTCCTTCACCAACTTCTGGTCTGCAGCATCCAACAACGGACCTTTTGGAGGCCGTGGTGGTTTGGGAGGCTTCCTAGAGTTTGTCTTCTTGCACCTCTCTTCTGTGAAGTTCTTCTCCACAAGCGCCATGAGCTCATGATTCTCTTCTTCTCCTGAATTCTTGTACACCAATAACTCTGTATTCTCACCCTCAACCGCGCCAAAGCTAGAGGAACTACTGCACGAGTTTATGCCACATTCAGCCTTGCCTATTCTATCAAAATTCAAAAGATCACTCCACACTCTAGTGAAATTTCTCTTTGTTTGTAAATTTGATGAAACATGATCTTTGGCTCTTTCATCTTCACTGGTATTCCCACCACTTTCAAGATCAACTTCAATATCTCTGTCTCTTGAAAACAAGTAATCCATTCAAAGTAAACCTTTAATTCCTCCTTAACCTTAAGATATATATCTTCCCCACTACCGCTAAACTAATGTTCAGTCCAAACTAAAAACAAAACTCTCCACCTCAGAGTTAAGCGAAGGTTTGAAACTTTCGATACAGGCACGGCCTCAACTCTGAGCAAGCAATCAATCCGGCATTTGTTAATGAAACATCACATATTAGTAGTAGAAAATTATGAAAACAAAAAGTCAATTCAAATATTAAGACAAACAAAAAAAAAAAGGAAATTTAAGAACTGAATAGCAAAAGTTTCATCATCCGAGACCCAATAAAACAAACTAAAGGAGAAAAGGACTGAAACGAGCGATTATCTTTTAACTCCCGAGAAAAACAAATAAAGCTTGAAATTCGAATTTTTCCTTTCTTTTTCTCGGCAACCAGACGTGGGATAAAAATCAGCTCCTAACCTCTACGTTATAATGCAGCTCCAGAAATCAATAAAATAAAAATTAAAAAAAAAAGGCAGAAAATTGAAACCGGAATAAACCCAGAAATTTCTTATTTATATATTTATTTTTTGAAAAAAAAAAAAAAAGACAGACCCCTTTAGGATAAAAACCCAGAAACGGGTGGAAAATACACCGCTGACAAAAAAAAAAAAAAAACTCAAGGAAAACGCAGAGACATACCTATAAAAAATCAGAGGAAAAAATGGAATGCATGTACCTTAACTGAAACGAAAGTGAGCTTAATTCGACGTCTGCAAGAACCATAAACTGAAAACTCCTCGTTTATTTCGTTTAACCTTATCTTCAAACAGAAGCTGGACCATTTCGTTGAATTAATTAACTCCTTCCAAAAGATAGCTGCCTTTATATTAAAAATAAAACAACGACTTAGAAAGTAGGCTTTTATAGTAAAGCACTGAAATTAGAAAACAAAGAAAATAAAACAATTTATTTTTTGGTGCTTTGTCTTGCGTGCCGATCAGCGCAAAGTGGCCGTTTGAATGTGTCAGCTTCATCGGGGATGGTTACAGGCAGTTGCCGGTTGATTACAAAGACTTGTTACGTGTACAGGTCATTCTACGGCGAATATTCAAATAATTCTGAGGAAAAAAATAAAAAGGTTTTTATTTTCGGTGATGCGATTAGAAAATGAAAATGGGTTATATATCGGGGCTTAATAATTGAGAATCCTATGCTTTTGTTTGACTAAAAATAAAAAAATTCCGTCAAATTTTCAAATTGATTTGATTTAAATAAAAATAATTTTTGAAAACATTTTTTTAAACTTTTTTATATTTTATTGTTACAAGAGAAATATTAGAGTTAATAAAATCATAACAATTAAATTTATTCTTACCAACCAGCTATTCAATTTTCTTGATCTTAAAGGGATTCTTTGTTCACAAGTCGTTAATTCATGATGATTGAAGTAAAAATTTGTTCAAATACTTTTATTTTAGCAAAAAAAAATCCATTTCTTTGTCATCTTCAAATTTACAATATTCAAATTTTGAATATAAAAATTCACCTCATTATTATGTAGATTTGATTTTTTTTTTTTGAAGAAATTGATTTCGAAAGTTCTATGAAACAAAACTCTATTTTTTTGTAAAAAAAAAAAAAAACTAAAATGTAACATATCAAATTATTAGAACTCAAAGGATATGAAACGACATTAAATAATTAAAATGAGATACAAACTAACAAACATAATTGTTTCATATTTTTTTATAATAAATTTAAAACACACAATAAATCAATTAATGTGAGTAAAAAAAACTTCAAAAGGATTATTTGAAAACATTTTCTATTTTTCCTTTTAATCCATAAGCTTATCCACATGTTTAGAGGAATTATTATTAATTTATTATTAACATCATCATCTTCTTTTTTGGTCCATTCTATTATGATCATCTTTTCTAAACTGTAGTGCAATCACGTTCTTGTTGGAATGTCTGTTAATTTAATCCCGACAAATTCTTCGTTTATAACCAAAATGTTATCATATTCTCATCCCATATTTTAATGACCCAAAAAAAAAAAATTAAAGACTGGACTCCAGCTAGAGAGGAATAAGAGAAGATAGACCTAGCAATTCGTGTCGAAAATTCGTTTTCGTGTCATGTAAGAGAAGATGGCATCTGCTTAGAAAATATTATTTTCTTAGCTCTACGGTTTCAACCAAATTTGAAACACAGAAACATAAACGATTCAGAAGCGGAAAGCAATAGTGCAGACAATAGCTCCAAAAATAGACAAACATAAACCAACCAAGCAGATGTTACTGAATTATTAAACACAAAGATGTGTCTGTGGCCATTAATAAACCCAATCAGATCTCTTTCAGTAGGCTATGGCCAATCCTTAGGAAGCAAAAGCATCAATACATGCATACTCAATCTGCATGCTGTCAAGAACCCTGGATATCCAATCGCTCCGGCAGACATGCTTGGGTGAGGTCTTGGCATTGAAAGATTCACTATCTTAAAAGCAATGTCTTTTAAGCCAGGTTTCCTGTAGATCATAAATAGCCAGCGTTTCATATCCAATTCATGATTAAAAATAAAAATAATGATCAATATTATCTATTGGGATTAGGGAAAGCAGGAAACTATTAATTCCATCTATTGAATACATTGATGTTCATGAGGTTCTGTCAATCCAAACAAAATGCAGAAACACAGCAAAGAACTCCATCACATCTCCTTCAGTAGTTTATGACCAATTCTGTGTAAAGCATACGCATCAATACAAGCAAACTTAACCTGCTCCACGTCAAGAAACCTTGAGTCCATGTTCTTTAAGCACTCATCATCACTTGCTCTCCATTTCTGGAGCCCCACCAGTCGATTAGCAAGAGCTTTTAAACCAGGTTTTCCATAGAAGCTCAGTGGGAAATGTACCTTGACCAAGGAACGAACATCGATTTTCTTTGTGCAACACAGTCCGTACTCATTCTGGAGTTTAAATAGAGTCTCCTCAATCTCAATTCCCACAAAAATCACATTAGCGTCACTCAGAAAGCTCTTGATGCACTGAGGCATCTCGTTTATGTAAAGAAGTTGGATAACGAGGCACTTGATGTCGACACAGAGTTGTAATGTGGCAATTTTGCTGCTCATTGATCTGATTGGATGAGACTTCCATTTGCAGTTCAATCCTGCAATAACTTTTTGCCTGTCGATCATGAACTTGGAGCGAATGCTGAGCACCCAATTTTCTACTATTAAAGCCTTGTCAGTGACTGTTGTTTCAACTACTTTGCCACAGAAGGGAACCAAGTGTGTGTAGTAGGCCATCTCTCAACCAATGATAAACGCCTTCCTTCCAGCATCTAATTTACGCCGTTTAAGCGAATTTCATTAGACTAGAGAAACTGAATGGAGTTTGACTCCACGTTCACTTGTCATTTCGGTGCATGAATAAGAAAAGTTCTTTAAGGGTTTGTATTAATGATGTTTGAGAAGTAACATGAACTGAATTTAGAGCTTCAGAGTAGAAGTAATCACTTGATATGTAATGACTTATAGACGTGCATGCATTAAACAATTGGGAATCGGGAAAGTTTTTAAACGTAAATGAACATTAAATTCCCTTTTATGACGACGTTGATGAGCTCATGACTCGAGCGTCCCAGCCTTTGAATATGGCTTGTAGTTTGATCATAAACCTCGAGTCTTTTTGCATTTTCGAAAAACGGGCCCGCATTCAATATTTTGGACTGAGCAATGAATCATGATCCATGATTATGAACCTTAAAACGTCAAAAACCCAACAGACAACGTCAATGAAATGATAACCTCCTACAATTGAAATGGGCTTTGCCATAACATAAGAGAGCATATGGTTGATTTTTACCCCACGGTTCGATTTCCTAGTGCTTTTCTGCAAGTTCAAGCATTTTTTCTAAAGCCAACTAAAAACTTGGCCATATTAATGTAAAGGCTTTAAGGATCTAATCATTAATGTATTCCATCGCGAGCAAATATTCCTTTCATATTCTAACAAGGAACCATACGTCTTCCTTTTAAGGGAAAAAAAAAGAAGGAACTTCAATAATGATCGAAAGTAAAAAAGCAATGCAGCTCTGCTTTGCATTAACCGATCGCTGCATACCTTCGTAATTGAAATAGAAAATTTTGGGAACCACACAAATTTCTGATAATAGTATATTGAACAAATTGATCTCACAATGAAAGGCCTGCGGGCTGCGGCTGTGAACTGATGAAAGACTTCTTGATCACAATCCAAAATATACAGCTAAACTCGGGTATCTATCACTGTTTCCAAATAAATCAATCGATTAAATGATATTTTTGGCCAATGGCTAACGCCCATTGAAACCCCAATCTACCCGCCAGATGTAATTACACCAAACTTTTGGCAGCCAAATGTTCTAACCCGAACCACCATAAGCATACCATCAATCACATGGTTAAACTTGTGCAGGCGTGCACTTACCAAACATGTACAGTTGTGAAGAAATCTTAAAAATGAAAGCCAAAATTTAGCAGTAGCAGATTACCAATTCAGGCAAATCATCTGATTTTCCAGTTTAATAATACCAGATTTTAACGAACTCGACTATCAGCAAGCCTTGTTGGCCTAAAAAAACAACTATCAGCTAGCGTAATTGCCTGGGAACTAATAAAAGCTCCATGATACAAAGATCCCAGGTTTGCTTACCACTGCAAACCAAAATAATTGCGATAACACCAAAATTACTTGAAAGAGAAACATAAACCTGGTAATTTCTAACTACCTGGATAATGAACACCTCAATAGTACGCAAATAACACACAGGATGTCAAGAGACATTTTGTTTTCCTCCTAAAATAGTATGAAGGATTTTTCCCAGTATTGGTCCAACCACAGCAGAGGCAGACAAAATCAAATAATAGAAAACAAAAGGTAAAAAGTTCTTGTGCTGTCCTCTGAAAGGAAGAGTCTATTTAATGCAAATCAACAATCATTAAGGTAAAGGTTTATCAAATATTACTACTCTAACTAAAAACTCAAAACTGCATCTGACTTCTTTAAATAAAATTCTGGACAGAGCCAAATTATCAAATTGAAACTGGAAAAAGTGCAATAAAACATCAATGGAGTAGCAGTGTCCCCTTCTTAAGTCTGATACAGAACCAACATACTTACCCAGACTTGAGCTCACCATCATATTACTCCCTACTACCTGACCAAGATCTGGACGACCCTGAAAATTTTTGGAGCAAAGCTTTAAACTATTTTAACAGAAGAAATAAAATCAGTAATACCCACAAAAATAACTCCACTAACTGCCTTCCTAACAAAGTAAGACTCTAAATTAACAACCTAAACCCTCTAACAATCTTTCAAACAAGTACAAAGAGAGAAATAAAACAATTGGATAATGTTTCTCATCCACGCCTCAAGAGCAACGTCTTATGCAACAAGAAACTCGCCATAAAATTGGACAAGATCAATAAAAACAAAGGAATTGAGCAAAAAAAGAAATGAACAGAATCAATGATATTTTCTCTTTATTTATTAAAGTGTCAAATAACTCACCAAATCAAGCCCAGTATATTGATTTAGTATCGATTGTAAGCTTTCCCAAAATCTTCACGTCTCTGACGTTGAAACTCACCATAAGAGTCATGCGGCCTAGAGGGGTAATTTTCCATAGGATTTGGGTACCTGCCCCTCGAATCCATAGGTAAATTAGCTCCAGCATAATGAGCACTGACTGACGAGCCGTCATATTCAGAATAAGCCTGCTGTTTATAAGTACCAAAGCTTGAAGCAGACATTTGCCGTGCCTGTTGCTGACGCCTTTGGGCATCCAATTGAAGAAATTCTTCCCATCGTTTAGTATGTGTGCCCCTTAATATAGCCAATTTCTTGATGTAGTTCTCTCTCATCTCCTTGATAGTCTAAAATTTGTAAAACCAGAAGTCATAAAATCAGAATTTCCATACTGATACAGCAAACAACGGAACAGCTCTCCCTAGATGATTTAATGATGAAGACCACACAACAGCTGTTCATTCTTCTCGTTCCCCAGAATAGAAGCAGTTCTTTAAAGAGTATTAATTTAACTTTATACAAGAGGTCAGATAATTCAGTGTTACAGCTCATTGACACTGTAGATACCTCAACTGGCCATCTCTAACATTCAACCCACGCCATAAGAGGCCCATATACAATCTAAATGGTATATGGCTTACCTTGAATATAAATAATCTATAAATCTCATACAGATTAGCTCTAGAAGGATGAATACGACAGGTTTAGACAGAAGAGGAACTGAGGAAGAAATCCATGCAGCACTCGAAAAATATTTTCTCCCATAAACAAACTAGAACAAAATCCCTTTTTGGGGGGCTTTTTGAATTTTGAACTTCTGGGTGTCCATTGCAGTGAATTAATAGTTAAGGAAATTACAATCACACTTTGATCCCTAAAGTTCGAAAAAGTTTAGCAAACCCCAGAAAGATCTAGGATTGCCAAATAAGTCAGTTAGCACCAAAAGCACACACCACAGTCAAACAAGATAAATATCTTACCTCTCGGTGCTTATAATTCTCTTCATCTTCTTCCTTATCACGAATTCTCCCAAGTTCCATTGCCTCTCTCTTATATTCTAACTCCAACTCGTCTAATGTTTGAGGGAAGCCAGGGTAGTCAAACTGATTGCCAGACTGCAAATCAGATACCCGTCTCTCAGTATCCCATCCATCAGTTCTATAAGCCCCGATGTTTTGATTATGACCATCATAGGAATTATATGAGTTGCCAGCATAAGGTAAACAGCCCGGTGATTTAGAGTGGCTTGAGCGACTTCTAGCTCCATCATTACCATAAGCTTCACGAAATGAAGAGTATGGTAAGCACTTGGTTCAAATGCTAATATAGATCAGCTTTTAACTAGGCATACTATCTTATAGTCAGAAAGTGAACCCATCCGTTGCAATCCAGAAATGCTTACAGTAAATAAGTTCATTTTGGAGACAATCCATTCAATTCGAACCAACTCTTGACATTTACTTCAGAATTTCACACATAATGCTTGAACATAAGAACTTACCTCTTGCTGCAAACAAATCATAAGCAATAAGCAGCATTATTAAGATTTACAATCACGAAAAATTTTATAAGAGAACACACAGGATAACCAAGAGAACCAACAAGCCACGAGCATGGGATTACCAGCTTCCTATAGATGCCGTAAACATATCCTATGCTGTCCCTACCTTGTGGAGAACCTTTAGAAAATTTCCTCAGATCCTCACGGACACGGTCTTCCACAGCCTTATCTTGCCTGCCAAATCTTTGGAAGTGTGATGAATTATGTGGACCTGAATGAGCTCTTTGTGATGCAGGGCGTCGCAACCGAGTGCCAACAGGACTTCGCTCACTTCGCTCAGGTGACCTTGATCTGCTCCTGTGACAACTAGAAGAACCCCTTTGATCACCTTCATCCTTTACTTTGTGTACAGCATCTACACCCTTTTTCAGTATTAACCTATCCTTGCCACTGACAATTATAAATTTCTCATCCATTTTGATTTTGCAACCAATATCCTTTTCGATCCTCTGTATGACCTTCTCAGTGAAAAGTGCTCTTACATGTGGTTCTCTAGCAGGTACCCTTTCAAAGAAATCTTGAGATTTGCGATTTGCTCCAAGAGTGGAGGGACAACCCTACAAATATGTCAAACAGCACAGTACTTAAGAAACAAGAAAAAATGCTCTCCTTCTGTAGGAAAGCAAGTTCAATCAAAAAGAAATTAAAAAAAATGATATTCTATCTCACTCAGACAGGAATATTTGCCATTACCTCAATAAGAAAATGTTAGTTAGGGAAGAGATTTTAAAGAGATGGGAGGTAAAGAAGGCAACAATAGATCACCTAACTAATAACTGAATCATCAGTTAATGAATCTAAAATATGAGGAATTATCGAGACAGATGGCTGAGGAATTCAATTAATAGACCCCCAAAACAAGCATCAAAGTGAATTTCTACTCCCGAGTCAGGTAAAAGTAGGCACATGAAGGGCTTAGAAGGACCTCAATGCAACAACTCACTAGCAGTAAAGAAAGATTAAAAGGTGCCACTATTCGAAAATATGGTGCTAACAAAATTCTGCTGTCCTACTCCTCTGACCAAATAGGAAAATCGCCAAGTTATCTATCAATTAAAACTGGCGTCAATGCACAAAGCAGAAACTTTTGGTTTGGGGGGAAGGGGGGGCATTTAGCCATACGTGCACAGGTATTATATGCTTAGCATACAGGTTATTCACAGGTTATTCATGATATCCATTAATGAAACAACTAATTATACATTTGCATAGAAATAAGAATCTCTTAATAGTTAATACCTGAGTAAAGTGGCCCGATTCTCCACATATTTTGCAAATCATTTCTTCTTCTTTCCTCTTTTTCCAATTTCTCTCAGTGGCCTTGGATTTAGCCTCCCAAACCTTAGCCTCCCGGCTCGTGAAATCGGTGGGCACAGCATTGGGGTCACGCTGTTCTTCTTCCTCATCAGAACCAGCATGAGAACGTTTATTCTCTTTCACCCTATCTTGTGCTTTTGAAACCGTAGACCCCGGCGGGCCAGTGTATTCCTTGTAAATTTCACTAAAATCATCATCCACATCTAGGTCTGGTCTGTTTGCCATTGATATTACAGCAAACTAACCATTTATAATTTCCTGCGTAACCAATATTGTTCATCAATATCTACCATATGGAAGTAACAATTCAAGAAGGAAAATGTAAATAAGGAACAAAAAGTTCCAGCACTGTTTCTAGCTCTTGAATTGCCTTGCCATCGATCTAATGATAATAATGCAACAGCAAAAATATAGAAATTTCATACACCGTAACAGAAGAAAAACAACAATAAAAAGGAAGAGGAAACGCAGAAAAGAACAGAGGCAAAGTATATTACACCGGAAAAAAGAAGCTTTCGGGCGGCGAACAGCAGTACTTCGACGAGGAATAGAATGCTGTTAGGGTTGGGGCTTTTGCCTCTGTTTTTTGTGGACACGGCCTCGGCTTTTTTTTTTAATAAATATTTCATTTTTTGGTAAAATTATCATTTTAACCCTCTTATTTGAAGTACATTCTTTTCCCGACCACTCTAACCTTTTAACCCAAATAATATTTAAATTTTCGAACTTTAATTAAAAATACAAATAAATTTTTTATTTTATGAAATTAAAATAATAAAAATTTATTTTACTGTAGCTAATATTTAATTTTTTACTAGATTTAAACTCGTGCGATAGACGATGATTATTTCCATTTATAATAAATTTTTAAAGAATAGAATTATAACAAAATTATTTTGAAATATATGTTAAATAATGTATTAAAAACTTGATGCATATATAGAATATACAAATTAAAAAGTAATTCAAAATCAAATAACAATTAAAAAATTATAAAAAAATTAAATATCATAAATCTTAAATATTTAATAAATGAATTAAATAACTACAATTTTAATAAAAATAATCCGTATTATATTAATCACTAATAGATTATTGATTTTTTTTTGTCGAAACCACCTGGTATCCCCACAACAATTTTTGAAACTAATTTATTTTTAAAATTTGAATTTAGATGAATTTAAATTAATCTTATAAAATTAATTAGTGTTGAAAAACTCTATTTTTTATGGTTTTTAAAAAAATTATTTATAATACTATCAAACATAAAAGGTAAGTAAAATAAAAATGTTAATAGAAATAAAACTCAAAATAATTTATTATTTAAGTTTTTTAAAATTCAAATCAATTCAAAATAATTAAATACAATATTTTAAATCATACATGTTTTAAGATAATAGATAATCTGTATGTATCTTTTTTCCCAATAAAGTGATTAAACAAATAATTCTGAAAAAGGAATAAATGAAAATTGAAAAAAGATATGGAAGCTTAATTTAATACTAAAATATATAAACTTAAACATTTTAACGTTTTTGATAAAAAAATTTAAAATTTTAAAATAATTCTGATCCAAATATATGGATAATTTTAATTTAAAAATAACATAATAAGTGATAAAAAAATTTAAAGTCTAAGATAAATTTTATTTGATTTAAATTAAGATAATATAGTTGAAACCAATTTTTTTTTAAATTTCAAATATTTTAAAAATAATTAATTGAATAGGATTATTATATAAAAATTAAAATCAATTTATTATTTTTTTGAAAAATAATTAATTTATTATTTTAAGTATAAAAAAGTTAAGGTATCTTTGTAGGATTGTTTTTAGCTTTTATTTTTTTATATAAGATATAAGATTATTATAAAAAACTCAATCTTATTAAAATTAGAAGTGTAACATTGATAAATGATTAAGTATTTTTTGTAGACATTTTATACTTTAAAAATGAAAAGAATTTATCTTACCACACATTTCATGTGTTCATATGACATACATTTGTCTTTTTCTTTAAAAAAGTGTATCCATATAAAAACTCTATACCAAAATTAATTATTTATATAAATAATGTATATAACAATAGTACATGTATATTACTAAAAGATGAGTAAAGAAATTTATAAATAATATGAGATTTTTTAATTTTTAAAATATATAAAAATATATATGTCTATCTTTTAAAAATTGAAATAGATAATTGATTGAAAAAGATAATTAATTTATTTTGAAATTTTAATGTATATAGATTCCTATCTATAAAAAAAAGTGAAAAAATATTTTTTTTTATTTTAAGATATTACACGTGTCAACTTTTTAGACTATCTACATAGGATGTTATACTTGTAGTCAAATGCTTTGGCTTTTATATATATATATATATATATATATATATATATATATATATGATTAAAATTTTATTAGTTTGATTCATAGAAATGTTTACTTAAATTCATTCAGATAAACTAAATAACAAATATCAATGAAAAAAGATATTAATGAAAATATTATTTTATAAATTTTATTAATTGGATTTTATCCCTTTGTTTTTAAATTGAATGAATATAATTATAATTAAAAAAATTCATAATCTTAATTAATGTTATAAAAGCTTGGAAACTAATTTGTATTTTTTAACAAAAAAAACTGGTTATTAACTTTTTTAAACTCGTGCGATGCATGAAAGTACATTAATAAAACAATAATTTCATTGATAATATATATATATATATATATATATTTGAAACTTTATAATATAACTTATTATGTTTATAAAAAAGACAATATTTGTTTATTTAATTTTTTTTATTTGTAATCTGTATATTACAATACATTAATGTAAAAAAATTATATATTAGATATAATTATGTAAAATTTGTAAAAAAGCTAAATCAAACTTGTATTATAATTTATTGAATAAAATAAAATATAAAGAAAATTTAACATGTCTTTGATTTAAAGAAATTGAAAATTTTCCATCTTAAAATCAATCACGTGTACAAATTTAACATGTCTTTGATTAATGAATTTATTATGGTTGTTTTGTGTTTTTTGATTGGTTCTTGACTAACAATTTGAGTAACTTGGCACATCCATCGTAATATTAAAAATATATTTTGACTTGATCCATGTGACGCAATATGTTTCGAAAGTTGCTTTTGAGTTAAATTTGACTCTAATCTTATGTCCATAGTACATACGTAATCCTTATTTAATTAACACCAAAAATACAAAAAAAATTTAAATATTAAATAATCAACATAAAAAAAAACTTTTATACATATATAAAATATGTGATCAATGAAAATTTTGATAAAAGATAATTAATTTATTTTTTAAATTTTAATATATATAGATGTTTATCTCTTAAGATATTTTATTAATAGTATATTTATTTAAGTTAAATGTTAATATGTTCAAAAAATAAATTGAAAAAAAGAGATAAATTTAATTAAATGATTGTTGTTAGATAGATGTTCTTATTTAACTAAAAACAAAACGTATTAACACCAAGAAAGCCAGTAAAAAATTATTGATTTATTTTTTTAATTTTAATATAAATTGATAAATGAATTGATAAAAGATATTTGATTTATTGTTTTTAATTTTAATATATATATAGATAGATAGATGGGTAATAAAAGATTATTGATTTGATTTTTAAATTTTAATATAAATAGATAAATGAATTGATAAAAAGATAATTTATTGTTGTTTTAATTTAATATGTATGGATACTTTATTAATAATATACTTATTTAAGTTAAATATTGATACGTTAAAAAAAATTGAAAAAAATAGATAATTTTAATTAAATGGTTGTTGTTAGACTATTGTTACTATTTTACCAAAAATATAACGTATTAACACAATGAACATTGGTGTAAATAGACAACTCTTCAATATTTTATTGAAATTACGTAGATTTAAGTTAGAAGATTAAAAAAAGTGATAAATTTTATAAAATTAACATGGGTAAAGTAATTGAAAAAAGATAACAAATTCAATATTAAAAACACAATAAAACTTTTATTTTATAATAATAACAATATTACTAAATGTTGCTGTGAATAAAATATTGATTTGTCTTTTTGAATTTTAATGTAAGATGAATAAATGAAATGATAAAAGATAATTGATTTATTATTTTAATTTTAATGTATATAGTTGTTTATCTCTTTATTTAAATGTTAATACGTTTTTTAATTAAATTAAAAAGATAAACTTATTTAAATGGTTATTGGCTATTGCTATCGTAACAAATATAGAACATATTACCATCATGAAAGTTGATGTGATCAAACTACTCAATTAAATTTTAGAATCCAAAAATCAAAGCATGAGTTTCAATTTTAACATATATTGATAAAAAATAATTAATTATTCTTTGATTGTAATTTATTATGTCTGAAAGTAATTTCACATATGGAGACTTTCTAATGATATTAATATATATATATATATATATAGATTTTTGTGAGATAATTTGCATTTTTAATATATATAAATAGGGAGAGATTTATAATAATTTTTTAAAGAATAGAACTATTAAAAAAATGTTTTGAAATACATGTTGAATAATGTATTAAAAACTTGATGCATACACAGAATACACAAATTAAAAAATAATTCAAAAATCAAATAACAATTAAAAAATTAAAGAAAAATTAAATATCGCAAATGTTAAATATTTAATAAATGAATTAAATAATTACAATTTTATTGAAAACAATCCTTCTATATTAATCATTAATAGATTATTGGTTAATATTCCATATTTGAAATTGATTTATTTTTAAAATTTGAATTTAAATGACTCTAAATTAATCTTATAAAATTAATTAGTGTTGAAAAACTCTATTTTTTAGGGTTTTTTAAAAAAATTATTTATAATAGTGTCAAACATAAAAGGTTAATAAAGTAAAAATGTTAATAAAAATAAAACTAAAGATAATTTATTATTTAAGTTTTTTAAAATTCAAATTAATTCAAAACAATTAAATGCTATATTTAAGATTATACATGTTTCAAGAGAATAGATAATCCATATAAACAATTTTTTTTTCAAATAAAATGATTGAACAAATAATTCTGAAAATGAATAAATGAAAATTGAAAAAAAGATATGGAAGCTTAATTTAATACTAAAATATATAAACTTAAATATCCAGTTTTAATGTTTTTACTAAAAGATTTAAAATTTTAAGATAATTTTGATAAAAACATATGGATATGTTTTTAATTTGAAAATAACATAATAAGATATAAAAAATTTAAAAGTCATCAATAAATTTTATTTTATTTAATTTAATTTAATATAATATAGTTGAAATCTATTTTTTTAAAATTTCAAATATTTTAAAATTGAATAATTAATTGAATAGGATTATTATATAAAAATTAAAATCAATTTATTATTTTAAGTATAAAAAAAGTAAAGGTATCTTCCTAGGATATTTTATTTGTAGCCAAGAGTTTTGGCTTTTTATATATATATATATATATTATATATATATATATAAGATTATTATAAAAAATTGAATCTTATTGAAATTAAAAGTGTAACATTGAACGATGATTAAGTGATTTATTGTGGATATTTTTACTTTAAAGATGAAAAAAATTCATCTTACCACACATATCATGTGTTCATATAAAATATATTTGTCTTTTTTCTTAAAAAAAATGTATCCATATAAAAAATTTATACCAAAATTAATTATTTCAATAAATAATGTACATAACAATAGTACATGTATATTGATAAAAGATGAGTAAAGAAATTTATAAATAATATGAGATTTTTTTTTAATTTTTAAAATATAAATATATATATATATATGTTTATCTTTTAGAAATTGAAATAGATAATTGATTTAAAAAGATAATTAATTTATTTTGAAATTTTAATGTATATAGATTCTTATCTTTAAAAAATTGGAAATATATTATTTTTTTTATTTTAGGATATTGCACATGTCAACTTTTTAGACTATCCACATAGGATGTTCTACTTATAATCAAATGCTTTGGCTTTTATATATATACTAGTTGATGACCTCTGCAATGCACGAAAATTTTGTAATTTAAAAGTGTTTGTTAATAAAAAATAAATTTTATTTAGAATTTAGTTATTCAGATGATAAAATTAAATATATAATTAATTAAGTAATTTAATCGAAGTAAGTAATTAGAAATTAATTTATTAATATAAAATCTTATAAGAAAAAACAAATAAGAAATGATGATGAATGAAATATATAAATAATGCATTCGAATATAAGAAACTCTAACATCAAAAAAAAAATGCGTCCAACATTTAAATTAAAAACTAAAAGTTTGATCATCGAAAAAAAGTCTTCAGTTCTAAGAATCTTCAAATGATGCTACCGGATATATACTCTTGCAATGATTTTTGTGCAAAAATTAATGTTTTTATAATTTTAAAAATTAATTTTTTAATTCAAAGTTTTGTAAAAATGTTTGAACTCCAATCATTGTGTCAATTAATGCTTAAAATTAAATAAAATACACAACATCAACTCCATGTGAACATTCACGTGAGATAAAGTCCAAATTGAGAAAATAAATGGGTTGATCTATTTTTACGGATATCCATATTGCATTAGCATGGTAAAATTTGCCATATATGATAAAAAAAAAAGAGTTAACTTTTTATACGTGAAAATAAAAAATATTATTAAAAAACATAAATGCAAATAACAGTAAAAAAAAATTTAGTGTTAGGTAAAAAAAATATAATAACAGTAGTTAACAGAAGATTAATTAGGTAAAAAAGATAATTTACGGGTTATTAAAAGTTTTTGTGTTATTATATAATAACAGTAAAATTAAATTTACTGTTAGGTAAAAAAGTATAATAACAGTACTTAACAGATGATTAATTAGGTAAAAAAGATAATTTATTTCATTAATTACGTAAAAAAGATAATTTACTGGTTATTAAAAGTTCCTCTGTTATTATATAATAACAGTAAATATAATAACAGTAAAAATAATAATAATAACAGTAGTTAACAGAAGATTAATTAGGTACAAAAGGTAATTTTTTTCATTAATTGGGTAAAAAAGATAATTTACTATGTTATTATATAACAACAGTAAATATATAAATAGTAAAAAAAATTTACTGTTAGGTAAGAAAATATAATAACACTACTTAACAGAAGATTAATTAGGTAAAAAAGATAATTTTTTCAATTAGTCATGTTAAGCGTAGCGGAAATCCAATTGCACATATACTGACTAAGGGCGGATTTGAATTCCACCATACCAACCACTACGAATCAAAATAACACAAATTCATGACCTAACCAAAAAAAAAATTACATTGAACAAAAGCTACTTGCTCAAGGAGCCATGTGTCCAAGATAGCAAATCGAACCTGTAGCAAGAGCCATTAAAATACAAACGTACATTTGGGATAATTTTTTTCATTAATTAGATAAAAAAGATAATTTACTAGTTATTAAAAGTTTACTGTTATTTTATAATAACAGTAAAAAAATTTAGTGTTAGGTAAAAAAAATATAAGAACAGTAGTTAACAGAAAATTAATCAGGTAAAAAAATAATTTTTTTCATTAATTAGGTAAAAAATATAATAACAATAGCTAACAAAGCAGCACGACATCAAACCAAATTGTAAAGGAAAATATAACATAGGAAAATGCAAAGAACATTTGGAGGGTAAAAAACAAGGGAGATATCAGGAAAGTAAGTAGTTTAAACATTTTAATTAACCCACCGTAAAAGTAGTTGAATAACAATTTTTTCTTTCATTTTATAAAAATAATTAAAAACACCGAAAAAAGGTCATTGACTATAAAACTGATAATACAACATTAAATGAAGAATGATTGTACAATTTATAAGATTAACTAATCTTGCAGCATCACAAGATTGCTATTGACAATATGATTCTTTTAAATTGATAACTACCAGGAATGTCGCAAACACAAGAATAATATGAAAAGGCAAACAGCTACAGCAACCATTAAAACTCCATAAAACATGAAAGATCACCAAATTTGCAAGCTATAGCATTAAACTTAAAAAATGTAACACGAAGAAAAAACAAATTATAAATCCAAAAATTTCATCTATAAAAAAAACCATAGAATAGAATGATCAACTCATTATCCAACTCATGCGTTTTAATTATTAAAACCACTGAAAAAACATTTCTTAAAACGAAAAATCCAAAATGTCACCTTAAAAGGCACAAACTCTATAAGATGAAGGCAAATTTACCTTTTTTGATGTTTTTGCTATGACAATGTGCAAACTTGTAACAGGATCAACGAAACTGGAGCAGATGGTTGAATTGTTTTGGAGTAAGGATTGCAAAGGGTTATTAGAATATGGATTTAGAGTGAGGATTATAGAAGGTTATTAGAACATGGATTCAGAATGAGGATGGTAGGGGGATATTAAAACGTGGAATGAGCAGTTTTAGAGTAGATAGAACGGTTATTAGAAGTTGGTTTTTATTTAATAATTAGATAATAAATAATTTAAAATAGATTTGATAATAATTTTAAAAGATTTGATTAGATATATAAAAGATTTAATTAGATATTAATTTTAAAAATTAATACGGGTTTAATATTGATAATATCATGAAAAATTTGATAAAGATGCGAAAATTAAATATTTATTAAATTAATTTATTTATTTTTTTAAAATAGATATTAGTAGATACTTTGATAGCATAACTAAATAATGTTTAAACTTTGAATAATAAATATTTAAAAGGGATAAATAGATAATTCTAAAAATATTAATTAGTTTTAAAATATAGTTTAAAAGAAAATAAAAAAAATGAAAATTAAGATTGTTCCCTCTTTTACTCCACTATCTCTGCCACCAACACCTCAAATATTAACTTTTATAGTAAACTGACGTTCATTAGTTGTTTATTTTCAAACTTTCAATCGAAGGGAAAGGAGTTGTGAACCCAGATTAGCATTATCTTGATAATGGTGAGTTTTTTTGAATAACTACTAATTTTCCGTTTTTTGAAATAAATTTGAAATTATCATTTTGAAATATTTAAATAAATCTTATTAGTCGTCAGTTAACTTATCAGCCAACTCTTAAACTGTAAAAAATTATGTGTGACAGTAGTTAACAGAATATTAATTAGGTAAAAAAGGTTATTAGAACATGGATTCAGAATGAGGATGGTAGGGGGATATTAAAACGTGGAAGGAGCAGTTTTAGAGTAGACAGAACGGTTATTAGAAGTTGGTTTTTATTTAATAATTAGATAATAAATAATTTAATATAGATTTGATAAAATTTTAAAAGATTTGATTAGATATATAAAAGATTTAATTAGATATTAATTTTAAAAATTAATACGGGTTTAATATTAATAATATCATGAAAAATTTGATAAAGATGTGAAAATTAAATATTTATTAAATTAATTTATTTTTTTTTTTAAAATAGATATTAGTAGATAATTTGATAGCATAACTAAATAATGTTTAAAATCTGAATAATAAATATTTAAAAGGGATAAATAGATAATTCTAATAATATTAATTAGTTTTAAAATATAGTTTAAAAGAAAATAAAAAAATGAAAATTAAGATTGTTCCCTTTTTTACTCCACTATCTCTGCCACCAACACCTCAAATATTGACTTTTATAGTAAACTGACGTTCATTAGTTGTTTATTTTCAAACTTTCAACCGAAGGGAAAGGAGTTGTGGACCCAGATTAGCATTATCTTGATAATGGTGAGTTTTTTTGAATAACTACTAATTTTCCGTTTTTTGAAATAAATTTGAAATTATCATTTTGAAATATTTAAATAAATCTTATTAGTTGTCAATTAACTTATCAGCCAACTCTTAAACTGTAAAAAATTATGTGTGACAGTAGTTAACAGAATATTAATTAGGTAAAAAAGATAATTTAAAAGAAAATAAAAATTTGAGATTAAAGAAAATAAAAATATGAGATTAATGAGGTTGTGATACATGTTATCTTTGTTTTCTGTTTTATAATATGTATATATTAGACTAAGGCCTAAGAGAGTAATTTTTTCTTTTCTTTTCTTTTTTTTTTTTTTACAAATAAGAAGTGTCCATTTTGTGGATAATGAGATTGGTTTGAATAATATTGAAAATAACATGCAAAATTAGCTACTGTAAAGTGAGATTGGATTTGTAGTTAAGGTAAATTAATTACTGCACTAGTAAAATTAAATATTACAGATTTCAAGATCTGAGGTTCAAATCTCACTAAATGTGAGATTTGTTTAACTTCTTGTTATTTGTATAGTTTGTTATTATTGTTGTATTTACTAATTTATCAAGTTACACGTTCATTGAATATAAATATATTAATTATGATTGTAATTTTAAATAAAAATTTACATTTTCATTAAAAAAAAGTATTATTATAGTGAAATTAAATTCACCATATATTTGAATGCAAATGCAGTTGAGATGATGAAGTGAAATGTAGTGAAAAAAATTGTTGAGTACATTAGATTACAATTTAAATATAATTAAATGTATGATATATATTTGATATTTATAAAATTAATAAATAACTAAAAATTTCTAATTCATATAAAATAATTGTAAGATGGGAAATTTAAAATTTATATTATAAATATATATAACAATAATTTATATATAAATTTACTTATATATTACTATATTTTTAGATAAATAATAATTCTTTTAATTATCCAAACAAATTTATTTACATGTATAGACTAATTTATAGTTTACAGAAATGCATAATTAAAAACTTTAAATAAAAAATAATAAAAAAAAGAAACATCTAGGACAATTGAGATATTTGAAAATATTAAATAACTTAAAATTTATCAAATAAAAAATAAAACTTATTTAAATAAAAGGCTGAAAGGAAAAAAAAAGTTTTACTAGGAGGGAAAGTTGCCTAAGTAATAGTTAATTTGAATAAACGGTACGATTGATTTCGATCAGATTTTTTTTTGCTCATAATAAATCGGTTGAAGCCAAAAACAGATATTACAAAAGGTTTGAGAGAGAGATGGGTGGATTAATCATCTAATTCTCAAGGCAACAGCCCTTACACTCATGTTTAGCCACCCAATCTACAGCCCTATTGGCCTCACGGGAAATGAAAGAAAAAAACACTTCATTACAATCTTTTATAAGATTAAAAATATCCTCTTCAATAGCTTTGGTCTCCCATTTCCTTGGAACAACAGTGTTAGCTTTAAATTGCCATATATATTTTGAAATGACAAAAACTTAAGTAAGATTTAATATTATAATTCATATTGTAAATTTGCATTATCACACATGATTTTCTCAATCCATTTTCAAGTGAACATATCAAACATTAAGACCATAATTTAATGATACATCCTTATTGGTCTTAATACTTCATAAAATGTTTTGAATATTTTAGAAAATCAGTTGATGAATTTTTGGACCATGTTTTCATCAGAGAAAGTCAAGAAAATCTCCCACAAAAATACCAAAATGTTTTGGGTTGTATTAGGATCAAAGACCACATCATTTCTAACCCAAAAAATGCAGGAAATAGCTTTCTGGAGGCATGGGATCGATCCCCTAAGGGAAGGGATCGATCCCTTCAAGGCAGAATGATCCTCAAGCCTAGAATAAGCAATCTGGAAGCTTGGGATCGATCCCCTATGGAAAGGGATCGATCCCTTTGCCCGAAAATAGCCTGTAACGGCTAGTTTTTGTGAGACAACGGTCATATTCAAGTTTTGGCTCCACCCAAAGGCTAGAATACATCCAATGGACTATAAATAGAGGCGTAGAAGCTAAAGAAAGAAAGAGGAACTGCTGAGAAATTCTATTCATCGTCTTCTTCATTTTCCTCAAGCCTCAACAACAAATCAAGAGCTACAAAGTCTTCATCTTCCATCATTCTCATATTCTTTGTATAGAATAGCACAAATCTTGCATAGGCTTTTTCCTTGTGCTTAAACATTGTAATCACTTGCCTAACTAGAGGCCCTTCTTTGATTACACAATTTGTAAACAAAATCATTCCTTGTAAAAGGGGAGGTTTCTCTTTAGCCTAAGAAAAAGAGGGAGGTTTCTCTTTAGCCTAAGAAAAAGAGGGAGGTTTCTCTTGAGCCTAGAAAAAGAGAGGTTTCTCTTGAGCCTAGAAAAAGAGAGAGGTTTCTCTTGAGCCTTGAAAAAGAGGGAGTGTAATACAAATTCAAAGATAGTGAATTTGGGGAAAATCCTTGGGAGCGTCTCAAGGTAGAGGACGTAGGTAAGGTTGCCGAACCTCTATAAATCACTTGCGTAAATTTCTCTATCCTTACTCTTTTTACTTATTTGCAATTATATTTGTGATTATTGTATTGAATTTGAATTGCATGCTTGCCTAGCTTAGAGAACTTAGAAAACATTCAAATAGGCTAGAGAACTTCGAAGAATCGAAAAACGCGCATAAGGTTAGTTAAGAATCGATTCACCCCCCCTCTCGGTATAGCCTATAGAGCCAACAATTAGTATCAGAGCTTGGGCTCGAGATTGATTTAGACTAACCTCTATCGAGCAAAACGATCATAAATGGCTCTAGGTGATGATTTTGAGACTAGCTCACAAACTTTAGAAGAATATTCATTTGATGAGCTTCAAGATGCATTTAATGAGCTAAGTGATGAATATAAATCGATGCATGCAAAATATAACACAAAGTTAAATAAATTTAGAAAAGAGAATGAAATTTTGATAAATACTAAGTTCGAGTTGGAAGAGAAAATAAAAGATCTAGGCTCAAAGAATGATGAACTCACCAAGGTGAAATTAGAGCTAGAAAAGAAATTAGAAGACATTAAAGATAAATTAGCAAATACTAACTCCTTGACTATCGAGGATGAAAAGTGTCGTAACGATTTTCGTCCGGGGACTCGATCGCTAGACGATTTTGGAAAAAACACAGAAAAGAGGAGTCGCCACCAATCTTTTTTTGACTAGGTGTGATTGGTCACCTAAAATTATTTATCTTTTTAATAAAATCTTAAAATTAATTAAGTTTTATCAAAAAAAATAATTTTTGGTCTGCGAAAACAAAGTTAGGGTTCGGGAGTTCGGTTACGCGTGGGGAAGGATTAGCACCCCCACAACGCCCGTTAGAAAACGGTACCACTTAATCATGTATTATCTTTTGATCTTAATAAAATGGTCTTAATTAAACATTTAAAAAGAAATTCATTTATTTTGAAAACAATTTTTTATTTGCTTATTATTTGAATTTATTTTTATTTATGCTAAATTTATTTTTTTATTTGAAATAAATGAGAATCTTTTGTATTGAAAATTATTCCGAAGTACCCCAATACTTTTGGTAGCATTTCAGATAATTTCCTCACCTAGAGATTTCTTAAGAATCGCTACTTGCGATTTCTATAGGATCCCATCCTCGGGAGATTCACACTTATTTTGAAATTTCATGGATGCAAATGATGTAATCAAAATATAGATAATGCATATGAGAAATCCATTATATTATTTTATTTTTATTATCTTTTATATTTATATTATTATTTTGTAAGTTATTTATTTTTTATAAATTTTTATTGAAAAATCATACTAAGTATTCCAATACGCTGGTAACATTTAGCATATCTCTCTCACCTAGAGATCAGTTAAGAATCACTACTTGTGAATTCCATAACATCTCATCATCGGAACTTATACTTTTTATTTCATTTTTAATTGTTTTATTATCATTTATTTTTGAAGGTTAATTGTAACAATTTTGTACTTCTTATTTATTTGTTTAAAAATTTTATTTATTTATTATTTGTTTATTAATATTAATTTATTTCATCGAACTAAAATTACTTGAATACCCCAATACGCTGGTAATATTCAAATATTTCATTTCGACCCTAAGGATTATCAAAGAATCACTAGTGATTTCTAAGAAATCCCATCATCGGAAATCCCTTTAAAATTTTATATATTTTCTTTATTAATTTAATTTATTTTAGTATTTTATAGAATTTTCTTTTCATATTTAGAATTTATATTTTGTTGGTTTATTTTTTCATTTACTTTTATCTCCTTAAAGTTATTGATTTTACATTTTTTTATTATATATCTTTATATTTATATGATAATTCGATATCGAGATAAAATCAATTAGATGTTCCAATACGCTGGTAACATCCAATAATTTTTCTCGATCCCAAAGATTATCAAAGAATCACTACTTGTGATTTCTTCGAAATCTTATCCTCGGAATTTTTCATTATTTCTCATTTTTATATTTTTTATTGTTACTATTAGTAACTCATATTTAGAGAATTTCATGAAAAATATTTGTTATTATTTTTAAAGATATTATTTACAATATGTGTGTGCATTGAATAAATGGAGCATACTAATGAAAATAATGAACAAAATCCTTTTTTATTTTTCTATTTTTAAAATAATGAATAAATTAAAATATAACATGTGATAAAAAAACTTAAAGTAAAATAACTGTACCTAAAGAGTGCTCCCTTCCTTTTTGTCTTCCTTGTTAACGTCTCTTTGTATGGAATCCCTGGAAATACCCATGTTGGCTGGGCGGCGCCAAAGACAGCTTCAATTGCTCTCCTTTCGTTTCACGTTCACAAGCACAGCTAGTTTCTTTCTTTGTTTTCTTGTCTCACGTTCTTTCTTTTGGATCTCTGTTATTCATGTGGTTTTCATGTTGCTAAACTAGCAAACTCAGCTGTACAGAGAAAGTGTCTGCCAACAAGTCTCCTTTTCCTCGCCTGCATGTGTCTACCTTTTGTTGTCTTTCTTTTCTTTATTTTCTTGTCTTCAGGCCTTGTTTTAATGCTGCAACAAACGGCTAAAAGTGGCTAGCGGTGAAGAACAAAAACGCAACTGCATGCAGCGGTGATAACCTAGGCAGCACAAAGTGCATTCGAGCAATGAGGAATTTCAGGCAACAGCTAGACAATGAAGGAGCAGTGCGTCGACGTGGATGCAACAACAGGGGGATTTCTCTTCACAGGGGCGTGGACGCAACAAGTGGAAGAAGGGAAGGCGTGGTGGCTGGACTGGAGGCAGTGCAGCAAAGATGCGGTGATGGAGATGGAGATGCAGCAGGGATCGGTAAAGCTTGCGACTCTTAATGGCTCTGAACACAAAACCAGAAACGTAGCAGTGCAGGAGTGGTTGACTTAAAAGCCAAAGCCTTATCTTCCTTTTCAAACAAGCTCCACGTCCCTTCACTCTAACGAGACATGATAGCACAACAGTGTGGCATGCAGCAAAGGAAGTGATGCAGATGGGGACACATGCAGCGAAGATGAGCCGAGCAGCAACTACAGGGGAACAAGATACTGAAGCAGGAGCGACGGAGAAGATAGGTGCAGCATGAAGTGGCCGGACTGGAAGCAGTGTTGAAGATGGCAATGACAGGGATGGTCTGGGCAGCGGCCTCACAGCAGGACTCCGGTTTCTGCAGCAACAAGAGTTGCTATGGTGCAACCAGTGTGAGTGCAAGGAACATGCCGCAAAGAATAGAAACAATGGGATGGTTTTATTCTTGTGTTGGTGAAGCTGATGGAGCAAGGCAATGATGAAGATGGTGATGGTGCTTCAGGCAAGGATCGATGACAGTCCTGGTTTTTTAGTGGCTCCGCATCCTTCCCTTTTTTTTTTTTTTAGCTAGGGTTTTTTCTTAGGGTTTCCTCTAGGTTTTCTGTCCCGTTTTTTGTGTGTTTCCCCGTTTTATGCAATGGCTTTAGATGGCCACTTAAAGAAAATCCTTTAATTTTGATTTTTCTTTCCTTTTCTTTGCAATTTTTATTTCATCAAATTTTTGTGATTGATTTTCTTGACAAATTACATCCCTAAGTTTAAGTAATTGACTTGGGTATTAATTCATTCCATTTTTGCCGTTAATTTCATTTATTTATGGTAACAAAAATCAACATTGGTCGACCCATGATATGCAAATGATATATATGGTGTTCACACGGGAGATTTTAGGGTTTGACCAAAATTTATTTCATTTCATTTTTTTTATTTTTTAATTTAATTTTTTAAAAAAAAATTACCCGGACAAAATTCGATGTCTACAGCTGCCCCTCTTTGCACATTGCTGAGAATCAGGAATAGGGCAAAGACTTTAGACAACAATTTTGGCTGAAGTCATTTTTTTTTTTTTTTTTTTTTTTTTGGGAAAATTTAATTTTGATTCTTGAAAATAATACCTTGACTCCATACCAAGGCTCGACCCATGAGAACAATGGATTCGATTTTGAAACACATGATACCTTGACTCCCTACCAAGACTCGATCCACTGTGAAAAAGTGAATTCGATTTTGACACATGAAACCTTGACTCCCTACCAAGGCTTGATCCACTATGAAAAAGTGAATTCAATTTTGAAACATGATACCTTGACTCCCTACCAAGGCTCAATCCACTTCGAAAAAGTGAATTCGATTTTGAAACACATGATACCTTGACTCCCTACCAAGGCTCGATCCACTTTGAAAAAGTGAATTCGATTTTGAAACACATGATACCTTGACTCCCTACCAAGGCTCGATCCACTATGAAAAAGTGAATTCGACTTTAAAACATAATACCTTGACTCCCTACCAAGGCTTGATCCACCGTGAAAAAGTGAATTCAATTTTGAAACATGATACCTTGACTCCCTACCAAGGCTCGATCCACTTTGAAAAAGTGAATTCGATTTTGAAACACATGATACCTTGACTCCCTACCAAGGCTCGATCCACTTTGAAAAAGTGAATTCGATTTTGAAACACATGATACCTTGACTCCCTACCAAGGCTCGATCCACTTCGAAAAAGTGAATTCGACTTTAAAACATAATACCTTGACTCCCTACCAAGGCTTGATCCACTGTGAAAAAGTGAATTCAATTTTGAACATGATACCTTGACTCCCTACCAAGGCTCGATCCACTTTGAAAAAGTGAATTCGATTTTGAGAAAAGTTTTTTTTTTTTTAGAGAAATTCACATATTTGGAACAAAGAAAATATTCCATGATTTACAAAAATTTTGAGATTCGCATCTAGAAAAACTCGAAGATTTACATCCTAAGAGATTCACATCTAAACTTGAAGATTCACATTGAGTTTTACATCTTGACTTGAAAGTTCACATTCTAAGAGTTTCTCATCTTGACTTGGAGATTCACATCCTAAGAGTTTCCCATCTTGACTCAAGGATTCACATCTCAAGATTTCACATTTTGACTCAAAGATTCGCATTCTAAGAAACTCACATCTTAAATGTAAGATTTGCATTATAAGAGATTCACATCTTGACTAGAAGATTCACATTCTAAGAGTTTCACATCTTGACTCGAACATTCATATCCTAAGAGTTTCGCATCTTGACTCAAACAATCACATCCTAAAAGTTTTGCGTCTTTAGAATTTCACATCTTGACTTGGAGTTTCCCATCTTAAGCATTCATTGGTTTTGTAGGTTGCATTTAGAAGATCTAAGGTATAATCTTATCATGCATCAATCTCACCATGAAGCCAACTAAATCTCATTTACTCATGAGCTAATTTCATCGTCTTAAAACTATAAAACGATGCCAGCAACATTAGACTTAAACTCTCATCATGATTGCAACCATTTTTCTTTAAACAAACATTTTCTTACTCTTTGAGGAACATTTAACCTCATTGCATTCCTTAATCATTCATTTTCTTTTTTCTTTTATTTTTTTTTCAATGATGCAAATGCAAAATGCATGCCCCTAAAAAATGTCTATCACAATGATGGTAATGCAAATGCTTTCTTGAAATATGCCCCAATGTAATAGTTAAAAACCATGATGCATGCATCTTTTAGAATTATGTGAATGCCTGAATGACAGAAGTCTCCTTTTTCTCAAAATTTCTCTTTTTTTTTTTCAATGCTGACAATCCATGGCTTTCTTCATTAGGATCATTTCTTCTTCTCACAAAGATTCTCTTCTTTCTTTCCCATTTCGTTCGTAGAAGCACATATGTCAGCTACATTCAACATTCTTGTTCTCTTTTTGTTTTTGGCCCTTTGTCATCTTTAGAATCTTTTCCAAAGTAATGCCAAAGATTTTTATGTATAGTTGTCATTTATTTATTATCATTCCAATTCCATGAGAAATGCAGTTCAGTCACCAATTTCCTCGATCCATTTTGGGAAAGTAAAGACACTAGAAGGTTTGGCGAGAATGTAGGAACAAACTTGTCAAAGTATAACAAGAAATTGGACAATTTGGGGTGAATAACAATGATAGGTTCTCAATTAAGAAATTGGATAATTCAAAGCAAATGACAATGATAGATTCTCAATGAAAAACCAGACAATTTTAACAAACTAGTCAGGATTCTTTGAAAAATCTATTCAATTGAGATTCTCGATCAAATTGAGTTGCCCCCTACACCATGAGATTCTCAATGATGCTGGTTCTCCTTGTGTCAAACCATCTCCCCAAATCTTCAACTAGATTATCATTCTTTTAACTCAAACCGCCCTTTCGGGTTTTCAATTTGAGCCTCCCCCTTTTATCCTTCTTTTCTTTCTTTTCTTCTTTTTTGTCTTTTCTTTTTTTTTTTTTCATTTTCTCATTCATTCTCTTTTTTTTTTCAACATCACTAATATTCCCAACAAACTAATCGCAATCTTGTTGTTTCTTGATGGCATCATAAGTATGTCCAAATTCAATACATGATTCTCCAATTTCAAGTATTCACATTTGATCAAAATGGACTTTTAAGGCACGTAATGTAGGCTCTGGTGATGGTTTATGAAAAAAATGGATATAATTAGGCTCAAAATTTGTTTCTTTAAGGGTCAAAAACCAAAGGATCATTTATCATCATGCAAAGCATGCTTGCCGCTCTGCCTTAATTGATTTTCATTTTCATCATTTTCTTTTCTTTTTCCATTTTTTTTACAACTTTTCATTTTCACCCCTCTTTTTTTTTTTTTACAAGAGGACTCAAACACCAAAAGGTATTTTCTCTTGAGATTTTTCATAACTCATAACCTGAATTTCTTCATTTGTCGACTGGTTTTTTTTTTTGCAAAATTTGCCCCTCAATGTGAAGGGTGATCCTTGGTGGGTTTGTTTTGAAAAAACATAATAGGCTCAATGGGGGTGGCAAATGGATAATTTTACTCATGCACGAAGGATAGATCAAAGACGGCCATTTCTCATCTCAAATGTAAATACTCTTATTGAAGAACATTTATTGAACAAAATGGATACAAGAGCTTCACTTCTTTCTCATTTCATGCGATTTTAACTTCTCTTGATAGGAGCTATCTCTTTATTGCTTCAACAATTTTAGCAATTTAAGGGACAAGAATGATCACTGACTTTGCCAATAGAAATAGAATTTTCAAAATAAAATCCCAGACTATCGTCATAATTGACTGCTCATTCATTTTTTGGAAGTTAAGTGTGGCTGAAATACAAAGAGATGAAAACAAAGATTTGTATGGAAGAGGATATGTAGTGTAAATGCATTTGTCATTTTATTCAAATGATAATAGATAAACTAACTCATGCATAAAAATTTCCCCAAAGCTTATAGGCGTAAGCATTTAAGGAATTTCATTACTTTAGAATAAAAACTCAAGTGACAAAAACTTTGGCCTTTCCTCATAGAACACTTATCCTCCAAAATTTATGCCTTTTTGCAACGAAAAGGTTCCCACCAATATTTTACTTTTCCTTCTTATCAAAATTTAACAAGCCAACATTGATCAAACTCTGCACCTTGTATTTAAAAGCAGGGCAAGTCTCTATGGAGTGGCCTACATTCCCACAATGATAGTCACATTGAGCAGTGGCATCATACCATTTAGGATACAGAGGTTTTAATGGTTCTAGATAAACAGGTGCAACAAAATTTTCTCTCACCAATTGTGGAAATAACTCTGTATAGGTTATAGGAATCGGGTCTACAGAGATTCTCCCTTGATTGTTCATCGCCCTTGTTTACTACCCACTGGTTTGTTTGATTGAGTTGGGACTTGAAAGTTTGATTGCCAACTTGGGTGATAAACAAAAGGACTATGGGTAGTGCTGTCTATAGTTGGATAATAAGGATATGAGTGATGTGTAATACAGGGTTCAAAAGGAACGAAACTCCTCGGTGGTTGATTTTCAATGGCAACAGCTTGTGTTTCTCCCTCCTTCCTCTTATTTGCCCCAACTCTATTTGAAGCAGAAGCATCCTCAATTTTACCACTCTTAATAGCATTCTCTATTATTTCTCCAGAAATTACCAAGTCAGCAAAATTTTTTGTAGCACTCCCCACAAGCCTATCATAATACAGTGATGGCAAAGTATTAACAAACAATACCGTGGTTTCCTTCTCAGTAAGGGGAGGCTGCACTTGAGATACGATGCCCCTCCACCTATTGGCATACTCCTTGAAACTTTCAAAAGGCTTCATTTCCATATTCTGTAGAGACAATCTATCTGGTGCCATGTCAATCATATGCTTATACTGGGACAAGAAGGCTTTTGCCAGGTCATTCCACTTGCGAACATGACTTTGATCTAGCTGATTGTACCACTTTGTTACTGTTCCAGTTAAGCTATCTTGGAAGCAATGAATGAGCAACTTATCATTATTCGTATACCCAGACATTTTTCGACAAAACATAGTGATGTGAGTTACTGGGCATGTGGTCCCATCGTATCTCTCAAATTCAGGTACTTTAAATTTCGGTGGAATTACTAGGTCTGGGACCAAACTAAGCTCATTAGCATCTATATTTCCAAAGAAATCCATTCCTTCGATTGCCCTTAACCTTTCATCCAACAGTTCATATTTTTTTTGTGACTCGCCACTTTCTTTCCTCAACTTTTCTTGCTCCATGGGATCATGTAAATTTGAAACAAAAATAGGATCAACAGGGCTAGATCTCGAGTGCTGTCCTCGATCTGGTTGTTGATTCACAAAAACATGAGCTGGGGGATAAGCTCTTTGGGAAGTTTGAGTTTGAGGTGCTATAAACTCCGATGAGTACAGTAGATTCTCTCTCATAGGTTGAGGCTCATTTCCTGATCCTTCCGTGACCTCTTTGCCTTTCATCAAAGTCATCATCATCTCCATCATCTTCGACATTTGCTTCTGAGATTCTTCTTGAGATTTAGCTAGCTCTTGTTGAATTCTTTCCATCTTTTCCATTCGCTCAACATGTTCATTTTCCATGGCTTTGGCCTTTGATTGAGTACTATAACGATGTCGAATAAGTGGTTCAGAATGCGGTGGCTTCTTTATTTTGGCACCTCTGACATTTGTTTACCGCGCAATTTAGAGCATATTATTGTTTGAAATTGTGTCATAAAAGAAAAGACTATTAAAATCATCCCAATACGCTGGTGAGGATTTTAAAAATCTTAACTTTTTACTTCCAAGATTTGATGTCATTACTTATGATCACCAAAAATTTTCATAAGTGGGCACAAGATGGAATGTATGTATGCATGCTAAATGCATGTATGTGCATGAAATTCAATAGCTATTGCACATGTGATGAGATGCATATATCAAGTTTAAAATCTAGCAAAAACACCTTTTTTTTTAGAATATGTATACTATTGAAATCACAAATAAAATTGAATGAGAAGGTTTTTATTTTTATTTTTTTTCACAATTTCAATATTCACTTTATTATATTTCCCATAAAGGCATTACATTAAAGTATTCATGCATGTGCCATAATTTAAGGTAACCCCCACAAAAGGCTGGTATGGCTCTAGCTAAGGTTAGTTTCTCTATGGCTCAGTACATGCTTGGTTTAAGTCTTTAAAGGGTAAAAGGTTCTCAAATTGTTCCTTACTGACGTCCACACTAGACTAGTAAGGCACCCCAATCCTCACCCATGACAGGCTACAAACGGAAAGGGTTTAACTTGAGTGAGAGTATTTCGCTTGCCATTGCGGAGATTATCACCTCACGAAAGCAAAGGTACTATACTCTCTCCTAAAAGGGACAAACCCGGGTGTAGGGTTGATGTATGCAATGAATATGTCATGTATGCAAAGGAACAAAATTTAAAGTACATCCCAACAAAATGCAAATGATAAAGATGATTCACACATTTTTTTTGTTTGTATTTTTTTGTTTTTTTAATTATTTTTTATGAAAAGTTTTATTAAATATTTATTAAGACCATTAACTAAGATTTTGGATAAAACATGATTAATCATGGTTCGACTCTCTAATGTCCCCAGCGGAGTCGCCAAGCTGTCGTAACGATTTTCGTCCGGGGACTCGATCGCTAGACGATTTTGGAAAAAACACAGAAAAGAGGAGTCGCCACCAATCTTTTTTTGACTAGGTGTGATTGGTCACCTAAAATTATTTATCTTTTTAATAAAATCTTAAAATTAATTAAGTTTTATCAAAAAAAATAATTTTTGGTCTGCGAAAACAAAGTTAGGGTTCGGGAGTTCGGTTACGCGTGGGGAAGGATTAGCACCCCCACAACGCCCGTTAGAAAACGGTACCACTTAATCATGTATTATCTTTTGATCTTAATAAAATGGTCTTAATTAAACATTTAAAAAGAAATTCATTTATTTTGAAAACAATTTTTTATTTGCTTATTATTTGAATTTATTTTTATTTATGCTAAATTTATTTTTTTATTTGAAATAAATGAGAATCTTTTGTATTGAAAATTATTCCGAAGTACCCCAATACTTTTGGTAGCATTTCAGATAATTTCCTCACCTAGAGATTTCTTAAGAATCGCTACTTGCGATTTCTATAGGATCCCATCCTCGGGAGATTCACACTTATTTTGAAATTTCATGGATGCAAATGATGTAATCAAAATATAGATAATGCATATGAGAAATCCATTATATTATTTTATTTTTATTATCTTTTATATTTATATTATTATTTTGTAAGTTATTTATTTTTTATAAATTTTTATTGAAAAATCATACTAAGTATTCCAATACGCTGGTAACATTTAGCATATCTCTCTCACCTAGAGATCAGTTAAGAATCACTACTTGTGAATTCCATAACATCTCATCATCGGAACTTATACTTTTTATTTCATTTTTAATTGTTTTATTATCATTTATTTTTGAAGGTTAATTGTAACAATTTTGTACTTCTTATTTATTTGTTTAAAAATTTTATTTATTTATTATTTGTTTATTAATATTAATTTATTTCATCGAACTAAAATTACTTGAATACCCCAATACGCTGGTAATATTCAAATATTTCATTTCGACCCTAAGGATTATCAAAGAATCACTAGTGATTTCTAAGAAATCCCATCATCGGAAATCCCTTTAAAATTTTATATATTTTCTTTATTAATTTAATTTATTTTAGTATTTTATAGAATTTTCTTTTCATATTTAGAATTTATATTTTGTTGGTTTATTTTTTCATTTACTTTTATCTCCTTAAAGTTATTGATTTTACATTTTTTTATTATATATCTTTATATTTATATGATAATTCGATATCGAGATAAAATCAATTAGATGTTCCAATACGCTGGTAACATCCAATAATTTTTCTCGATCCCAAAGATTATCAAAGAATCACTACTTGTGATTTCTTCGAAATCTTATCCTCGGAATTTTTCATTATTTCTCATTTTTATATTTTTTATTGTTACTATTAGTAACTCATATTTAGAGAATTTCATGAAAAATATTTGTTATTATTTTTAAAGATATTATTTACAATATGTGTGTGCATTGAATAAATGGAGCATACTAATGAAAATAATGAACAAAATCCTTTTTTATTTTTCTATTTTTAAAATAATGAATAAATTAAAATATAACATGTGATAAAAAAACTTAAAGTAAAATAACTGTACCTAAAGAGTGCTCCCTTCCTTTTTGTCTTCCTTGTTAACGTCTCTTTGTATGGAATCCCTGGAAATACCCATGTTGGCTGGGCGGCGCCAAAGACAGCTTCAATTGCTCTCCTTTCGTTTCACGTTCACAAGCACAGCTAGTTTCTTTCTTTGTTTTCTTGTCTCACGTTCTTTCTTTTGGATCTCTGTTATTCATGTGGTTTTCATGTTGCTAAACTAGCAAACTCAGCTGTACAGAGAAAGTGTCTGCCAACAAGTCTCCTTTTCCTCGCCTGCATGTGTCTACCTTTTGTTGTCTTTCTTTTCTTTATTTTCTTGTCTTCAGGCCTTGTTTTAATGCTGCAACAAACGGCTAAAAGTGGCTAGCGGTGAAGAACAAAAACGCAACTGCATGCAGCGGTGATAACCTAGGCAGCACAAAGTGCATTCGAGCAATGAGGAATTTCAGGCAACAGCTAGACAATGAAGGAGCAGTGCGTCGACGTGGATGCAACAACAGGGGGATTTCTCTTCACAGGGGCGTGGACGCAACAAGTGGAAGAAGGGAAGGCGTGGTGGCTGGACTGGAGGCAGTGCAGCAAAGATGCGGTGATGGAGATGGAGATGCAGCAGGGATCGGTAAAGCTTGCGACTCTTAATGGCTCTGAACACAAAACCAGAAACGTAGCAGTGCAGGAGTGGTTGACTTAAAAGCCAAAGCCTTATCTTCCTTTTCAAACAAGCTCCACGTCCCTTCACTCTAACGAGACATGATAGCACAACAGTGTGGCATGCAGCAAAGGAAGTGATGCAGATGGGGACACATGCAGCGAAGATGAGCCGAGCAGCAACTACAGGGGAACAAGATACTGAAGCAGGAGCGACGGAGAAGATAGGTGCAGCATGAAGTGGCCGGACTGGAAGCAGTGTTGAAGATGGCAATGACAGGGATGGTCTGGGCAGCGGCCTCACAGCAGGACTCCGGTTTCTGCAGCAACAAGAGTTGCTATGGTGCAACCAGTGTGAGTGCAAGGAACATGCCGCAAAGAATAGAAACAATGGGATGGTTTTATTCTTGTGTTGGTGAAGCTGATGGAGCAAGGCAATGATGAAGATGGTGATGGTGCTTCAGGCAAGGATCGATGACAGTCCTGGTTTTTTAGTGGCTCCGCATCCTTCCCTTTTTTTTTTTTTTAGCTAGGGTTTTTTCTTAGGGTTTCCTCTAGGTTTTCTGTCCCGTTTTTTGTGTGTTCCCCCGTTTTATGCAATGGCTTTAGATGGCCACTTAAAGAAAATCCTTTAATTTTGATTTTTCTTTCCTTTTCTTTGCAATTTTTATTTCATCAAATTTTTGTGATTGATTTTCTTGACAAATTACATCCCTAAGTTTAAGTAATTGACTTGGGTATTAATTCATTCCATTTTTGCCGTTAATTTCATTTATTTATGGTAACAAAAATCAACATTGGTCGACCCATGATATGCAAATGATATATATGGTGTTCACACGGGAGATTTTAGGGTTTGACCAAAATTTATTTCATTTCATTTTTTTTATTTTTTAATTTAATTTTTAAAAAAAAATTACCCGGACAAAATTCGATGTCTACAAAAAGGAGAAACCTAGCTCTAGTGAATGTAACGACCATTTGACGATTTACAAAATGCCTTTGATGAGTTAGCTAGTGAATTTGAATGCATGAACTCAAAATACAAGAAAATGATTACAAAATTAAAAATGGAAAATGATGAGCTATTGAATGCTAAGTTAGAATTTTAAAAGAAATTAGAAGAGGCTAATTTAGAAATAAATGAGTTGAATGAAAAGAATACAAATTTGCACAACTCATTTACTAGGTTTTACATGGGTCAACAAAAGCTAGATCATATGTTAGAGACCCAAAGAGCCTTCTTTGATAAAGATGGGTTAGGTTATAATGCAATACAAAAAGAAACCCATCTAAAGAATTTTCTAGTGAGCAAAAATTATGTGCATGATACATCTCTCAAATGCTCACTATGCAATAGAATAGGACACTCTTCACAAGCATGCACATATAGAAAAACTATATTTAGAGGAAGAGTTGTTAGGAAAATATGGGTGCCAAAGCATGATGTAAATGATGATGAATTATGCTTGAAATGGATCCCAAAAGGATAAAAATTGTTTGCACTAACTCTCATGGACCCAGGAAAATTTGGGTACCAAAGCATGCTTGAATTTGTTTGTTATAGGAGTGTTAGAGCATGGGAATACAATGGAACAATGGAGTTTAAATGCTCAACACATCCTCATGGAGCTTGCTTGTGCCAATGAGAAAGAGAAAGAGCTTGGGAATCCATCATTGGCAAGGTCACAACAATTCTTCAAAGAATGGCTCAAGGTGGATTCAACAATTCAAGGCAAAGCATACTCAAACAAAGGAGTTTTGTAAGCTTAATTATTTACTCCTTAAAACTATTATTTGATTATTTGTGCTTTGATGAGAAATTTGGTTGATGATTCTTGATGCATTGTGAGTTGAATGATTGAACAAAAAGGCATGATAGATTTTTGATTGTTTGATTATAGTACTTGATGCATTGAATGAAAAGCATGATTTGTGGTTTTGAAATGATTATTGGATTTCTGCATTTTGAGCAAGTTTCCTATGTGTTGATAATGTATTTACTTGTCTCAAAATATCAAATATGTCATATATGCAAAATGCCATGTCATGAGCAATAATGAAGAACTTGTATGTTGGAAATCATGGCATGTTGTTCACAAGATGTATGCTTTGATGATATATGTGCTTAAAACCTATGTGAACAAGTTTGTTTTGACATATTTGTGGTATCCAATGCTTTGGATTTGTCAAAATATGCTTAACTCTCAAAATGACCTCCTTTGAGGCCAAAAATGCATTTTATTGTGAAAATTCTTCCAAAATTGCAAAATCTTTTGTAAAATGGTTTTTCATTCATGTTTTTCATTCATACAAGTCCAAAATCATGTTACACAAATGTTTAAACCATTACTTGGACTTAAAATACTCAAAAACGAAATTTTGGCACCTCAAATGTTGGATTTTCTGTCAAAAACTGCAGAAACAGGATGAGGGATCGATCCCTCAGCAAGCAGGATCGATCCCCCTTGAGCAGAATGCAGAAAAACTGCAGTCTGGAACTAAGGGATCGATCCCCCTCCTATAGGGATCGATCCCCCCAAGCCAGAAAGGGTTTTCCTGCATGTTTTCAACCGAAATTGAGAAGAACTTTTCATTGTTTTGATACTTTATCTCTTCTCAACTTAAAATTCATTGTTTTAACTTCTTTTTGATGATTTTAATATATGAAAAATCATTTTTCATTGATATCATGCCTTAACTTCATCAATTAATATCATTTCCAACGAATGGTATCACTTTCAACAATCAATATCATTTTTCTTGAGCTTATAAGTACAAAATCATTCTTCTTGTTGAAAACATTCATGAATTGCATAAATCTTAAAATAATCTTGAAATATATTTTCAATGAATGCTTAAACATAATTTTTAAGATTTATTTCAATGATTTATGGATATATTTGAGAATTTGATGAACTTATGCATAATGAATATTTTTCATTCTTTTTGTTCATCTTAGTCATGCATGCTTATAAGATTATGTTTCTTAGCTTGACTCACCTACTCCACACTAGGTTTCATAATAATTATACATCTAGTGGAAGAATAATTAAAACTTGACCTTAAGGATTGATTTCAAATGTAAATTCAACAATTGGTATAAGGTCATAATTTTCCTTAGCCTACAATGTGTGATGATAAATGGATCCTAAATGTTTAAATGCATGAAACTTTATCATCCATGTACTTAAATTTTTCTTATGGCCAAATTAGTAAAGAACTTGGGCTTTAATGACAACACCAACTATTGATATACATGCATTGTATCTTGATTGTTTTGATGTTGAACATGCATGTTTACTTAAGTTGAATCAATAATCATGCCTATGAGATGAGAATAGTTGTTTTCATGATATTATGTGCTTAACCTCATTCATAGTTTATGGATTTTAATGATAAAATATATTTTAGCTTGATAATATTGATTCATTTAGGTGAAGCCATTTTAGTTAAAATAGCATATACCCTCTAGAACGTTAAATGATGATAACAACTAGGGATATAGCTCTTAATTGATTAAAATGGTAATTTTGAATTTTTCCTTGCTCATAATTTGTTAAGGACTTGAATTGGAAAATGAGCATAGGATTTTTGTGCTTGAAGCCATGGAAGAAAATGTGTTTGCTTGAATACCTTATTGTTGAATCTTCCATATGGTATAATTTTGTGAATATGAATTTGGATTAATACTGTATGATAGTATGCTAATTAATCCATATGCATATTTGATGATGTGTGATTGTGTTCTTGCATATTTAGAATGATTATTTTCTTGACATGAACACACTACACATAGATATTGGATTTATGCAAAATGCCTAAGTCAACCATTAGTAACAATTGGTATTTAGATTGAAATAACAATTAGTATCATTGGCAACCATATTTTCAACAATTGGTAAGCCAAAACTAAATTGCCAATTGCTATGAGCTTTAAATTGACAACTCTTCTCATGTTTTTTAGTTTGAAATGACAAATAGAGAAGAATTCTCTTAGGATATTTTTGCATAAAACTCTTGTGTGCTAGACTTTGTAGTTAATTGCTATATATCTTAATTCTAGGCATAATACTTCTTGAAAATGATTTATGAGCACATGTATATGATATGTTATATAATTTTAGCTTATAATCATGATGTATTGACATGCACCTTAGTTGGACTTTAGAGAACAATTGATACACTTAGGCGCTTAATAGGATTGAAATAAGCAAGTCATAGACCTTAGTAGATATTTATACTCAACTTGCTTCATTTCTTACCAATTGAGAACTTATTGCAAAATTATTTATAAACAATTGGTATAGGTTCATAAGTCATATTCTTTGCATTAATATTTCATACTCTTAATGGATATTGACTTATGTATTTGTGCTATGAGTCCTATGTACTAACATGTTTCTTGTTGGATGGAGCATATTTTTATCTCTTCTCACATAGCCATGATTTTAGGGGGAGCATATTTTTTATTATTTTTCCTTCTTTTTGCTATGACAAAAAGGGGGAGAGATAGATATTAAAAGGAAGAGATATTAAAGGGGAGAGATAATGGGGGAGAAATAGTTTGAAAATTCATTTTCAAAACCCATGCTTATATTAAAGGGGAGTTTTATAAAATCCTGCTTTATTTGAAGGGGAGTATTTTATTTAAGAATTTTCAAAGCAAATTTACATTAAGTTTTGTCATATCAAAAAGGGGGAGATTGTTAGCTTTAAATTGCCATATATATTTTGAAATGACAAAAACTTAAGTAAGATTTAATGTTATAATTCATATTGTAAATTTGCCTTATCACACATGATTTTCTCAATCCATTTTCAAGTGAACATATCAAACATTAAGACCATAATTTAATGATACATCCTTATTGGTCTTAATACTTCATAAAATGTTTTGAATATTTTAAAAAATCAGTTGATGAATTTTTGGACCATGTTTTCATCAGAGAAAGTCAAGAAAAACTCCCACAAAAATACCAAAATGTTTTGGGTTGTATTAGAATCAAAGACCACATCATTTCTAACCCAAAAAATGCAGGAAATAGCTTTCTGGAGGCATGGGATCGATCCCCTAAGGGAAGGGATTGATCCCTTCAAGGCAGAATGATCTTCAAGCCCAGAATAAGCAATTTGGAAGCTTGGGATCGATCCCCTATGGAAAGGGATCGATCCCTTTGCCCGAAAATAGCCTGTAACGACTAGTTTTTGTGAGACAACGGTCATATTCAAGTTTTGGCTCCACCCAATAGCTAGAATACATCCAAGGGACTATAAATAGAGGCTTAGAAGCTAAAGAAAGAAAGAGGAACTGCTGAGAAATTCTATTCATCATCTTCTTCATTTTCCTCAAGCCTCAACAACAAATCAAGAGCTACAAAGTCTTCATCTTCCATCATTCTCATATTCTTTGTATAGAATAGCACAAATCTTGCATAGGCTTTTTCCTTGTGCTTAAACATTGTAATCACTTGCCTATCTAGATGCCCTTCTTTGATTACACAATTTGTAAACACAATCATTCCTTGTAAAAGGGGAGGTTTCTCTTTAGCCTAAGAAAAAGATGGAGGTTTCTCTTGAGCCTAGAAAAAGAGAGAGGTTTCTCTTGAGCCTAGAAAAAGAGGGAGTGTAATACAAATTCAAAGATAGTGAATTTGGGAAAAATCCTTGGGAGCGTCTCAAGGTAGAGGACGTAGGCAAGGTTGCCGAACCTCTATAAATCACTTGCGTAAATTTCTCTATCCTTACTCTCTTTACTTATTTGCAATTATATTTGTGATTATTGTATTGAATTTGAATTGCATGCTTGCCTAGCTTAGAGAACTTAGAAAACATTCAAATAGGCTAGAGAACTTAGAAGAATCGAAAAACGCGCATAAGGTTAGTTAAGAACCGATTCACCCCCCTCTCGGTATAGCCTATAGAGCCAACAAACAGTATTCTTTAGGCAGTTCACCAGGTTCCTATTATCAGTCTCCACCCAAACCTTAGTCCACTTTCTCTGTTTGATTAAGAGGCAAGCTTCACGCAAAGCCAAAGCTTCTGCCACCTATGCACTTCTTGCCCTCAATCTCGCATGACTTTCATTAACAAGGTTGCCATGATCATCTCGACAAATAACAGCAATACCACCCAGCCCGTCGATGATGAAAAAGAAGTATCACAGTTGATCTTCAAGAAAGATTCCGGTGGAGTCTGCCATTGGGAAAACCTATTATAAGTCTCTTCAGTATCTCCCAAACCACTTTCAAGCACTGCTTCATTCTTAGAAAAAGCATGGTGAGCTTTGAGCCAAACTTTGACAGGGTCACTCTCATCACCCTAAAAAAGAAAAGCATTTCGGGCTTTCCACAAAAACCAACACAGATAAGCTATAAGATCACAGCATCTAAGAGATCCAAAAACAGGTAGAGCACTGATCACCTCGAATCACCATCGATTAAATCCTACAAAGCCTTCCTTTCTTGGACAGTAACTAAACCCTGAAGCTCGCCATACTGCTTCCGCAAAGGGGGAAAAAAATAACACATGTTCCAAGGTCTCATCTTCTTGATCACATCTACCACAACAAGGAAGATATTTCCATTTCGTTTTGCAAGATTATCAAGGGTGGGCAAGATATTATGACAAGCTCTCCAAAGAAAATTTTGAACTCTTGGTGACACTTTCATACTCCAAATTCACCTTCCAATTATCGACCTGAGTCCAAGGCCTCACACTCCCATTAGTCTCCCTGGACTCAAACATTTGATTAACAAAAAGTCGATAACCAGATTTAACCGAGTAGATACCATCTTTAAAGAAATGCCAAACTAAAGAATCAGGGACAAAAGTGCATCCAACAGGAATTTTTTGGATCGCCTTAACCTCCTCATCGTTGAAAAGCTCCTTGAGTAGATTAAGATTCCAATCCTTACGTTGTTGGTCTAAAAGTTGGTGAACTAGCACTGGGTCATTCCAATTAGATCGTGATGATCTAACTCTAAAATCTGGCAAGTCAGGAATCCACTTATCCTGCCAGATTAGAATGTTTCTACCATTACCCACATTCCATCGGAGCCCTTTTTTAATGTTATCAATGCCTACCATCAAACTTTTCCATGCCCATGAAGGGTACCTTCCTTTAGCAGCATCCAGCAAAGAGGAAAAAGGAAAATAAATCCCTCTCATAACTTTAACCCAAAAAGAATCAGGATTATTTAACATTCGCCATACCTGTTTTGCGAGAAGGGCATTGTTAAAAACTGAGAATTCCCTAAAACCAAGTCCTCCCATAAGCTTGTAGCGTGCCAACTTGTCCCAACACATCCAGTGAGTTTTTCTATCATTGCTGTCCGAGCCCCTCCACCAGAATTTGTTAAGTATCAAGTTGAGGTCTTTGCAAAAAGTGACTGGGAGCTTAAAGCATTGCATACAGAAGACAGGGATTGTCGATACCACTGCTTTGATCAATATTTCTCTGCCTGCTTGGGATAGGAGTTGACCCCTCCAAGAGTTGGTTTTTTCCCGGATCTTTTCTTAGATGAAGTTGAGGATTTCTTTTTTACCTCTTCCCCATATAAGTGGCAGCCCCAAATATCTAATGTCCGCATGTTGTTCCTGAACTCCTAATCTTTCTTTGATCCATTCTCTGATCTGCAAACTTGTATTAGGAGAAAAGAAGATGGAGGACTTTTCAAAATTAACCTTTTGCCCTGAGGCCTTGTTGAAATCTTCTAACAGTTTGATAATGGCTTCATAATTCCTTTGGTTTGCCTTGACAAAATAGAGACAATCATCAGCAAAAAATAAATGACTCAAGAGAAGGCATCTTCTATTAATTCTGAACCCTTGAATTCTGCCTTGATTAATATTATGTTCCAATAAACAGGATAAAACGTTAATCACTAGAATAAACAAATAAGGGGACAATGGATCCCCTTGTCTCAAACCCGTTCAGGTTGAAAAGCTTCAGATCTTTCACCATTTATGATTAATGAAAACTGAGGTGAAGAGACACATTCCATGATTAGATTAGTCCAGTGAGGAGAAAACCCCATCTTCAACAGTAAACTCTTAAGGAAGACCCATTCAACTCTATCGTATGCCTTGCTGAGATCGAGCTTAATGGCCATGACCTCGCAGTTCCCCCTCCTCCTTTTTAGAGCGTGAAAAGCCTCATGCGCCACCAGTATATTGTCCTGGATTTGTCTTCCATGGATAAATGCTGATTGAAAAGGAGATACGATAGCAGAAAGTAGAGGTTTCAACCTATTTGATAAAATTTTTGAAATAATTTTATAAGAAAAATTACACAGACTAATCGGCCTGTACTGTGATAAAGATTCCGGGGCTTTTTGTTTAGGCACCAAGATAAGATTTGTTCTGTTCAATTCTCTCAAGAGATGGCCACTTTGGAAGAAACCTCTAACACATTCACACAAATCAAATTTGATGTCATCCCATAAATTATGGTAGAAAATCCCAGGGAACCCATCAGGACCTGCAGCTTTTAAAGCTCCCAAGGAAAAAGCAGCATCTTTAATTTCTTCATCAGACACCTCCTTACATAGATCTGCATTCATCTCCTGTGTGATCACCTTCTCAATTGGGCTGAGAACAAGATCCACATCTCCAATCTGCCCTGTTTTAAATAGACTTCTGAAGTGGTTCAGGATATGCTCCGATAATTCCTGTGAGTCCTCAATCCATTTACCATCATTGGTTTTAAGCCTTGCAATGCCATTCCTTTGTCTTTTTTGCATTGTAGTGGCATGGAAGAACCTAGTATTGCGATCACCAAATTTTAGCCAGTTAATCCGTGCATGTTGGCCCCAATAACTTTCCTCTATTTTCCACTTTTCCTCAATATCCTTCTTAATTCTCCTTTCTTCCTCTCTAAGTGCTTCAGTCAAAGGTATTGACTGAATCTCTCTAATACGTTCCTTCAAGCGATCGATCTCCTTTCTTGGGTTACCAAATTTTGTCTTACTCCATCTTCTGAGGGTTTTACTTGTGTCTATCAATTTTCTGTGGAATTTGAACATGCGTGATCCTTCCAACTGCCTATCCTCATTCCAGGACTCCCTGACCTTTGAAAAGCATTCTGAATCCACAAGCCACTTTGCCTCAAACTTGAAATCTTTTCTTCTTATAGTTCTAAAGTTTTCCAGACATAAAATCAGGGGATAATGATCAAATTCTAATGCCACCTCGAAGAAGGCCCGGGGTCTTGGAAATAATTCATTCCATTCAATGGACGTAAAACATTTGTCAAGTTTATCCTGAATGTTCTCTTCCCCTTGTCTCTTATTTGACCAAGAGAAAGCAGCACCTTCAATTTCCATCTCAATCAACCCAAGCTCATCAATGAAAGAGTTAAAATGGTTAGCCTAGGTCTGGTTAATTGGTCGTTTCCTCTGTAGACACCATTTTTGTCCGGTTTTTTTTTCTTTTCAAAACATTTTTAATTAATTAGTTTGTATATATTTTATTATTGATTTTTAAATTTTATTTTTAGATTTAGAAATAAATTTTGGATTTTGATTTTGATTTTTATAGAATAAAATAAAAAAAGAAGGAAATCTAAATTAATTTTGATAGGAAAGTAGAATTAAATGAAACCATTAAAAGATTGGAAATTAATTTGAATTTGGAATTGATATTAAATTTAAGATTCTATTTTTGAAATATAAAATTTCCTAAAAAAATTGATTCTAGATTTCCAATTATTACCAAAAATAAAAAAAATAAAAAGAAAAAAAACTAGGTTTATAAGAGGAGAGAGAACTAGGGTTTTGAGAGGAAGAAAAAGAGGAGAAAATTAGGTTTTAAAAAAGAAGAGGAGAGGGAACTAGGGTTTGGAAAAAAAACATAATATAAAAGGAGGCAGAAAGAAAAACCTAGGGGGAGAAAAACCCTAAAAAAAAACCTAGAAAAAAGCTTAGAGGAGGAAACCTTGGAGGGGGGAACGGCCAAGAGTGAGCTGCAAAGAAGGTGAAGACCGATAGATAGGGGGAGAAGAAAGGAAACGTAGAACAAGGAAGAAGGAAAGGGCTTTTAATTGACAATATCCTTCCTGTTTTTCGGTGGTGCAGTTTCTGTTTAATGGCTCTCATCTTAGGCTGAAATCAGGAGAGAAAAAGCAGACAGCAAAAAGAAAACGGGAGGAGGGTTTTCTGGATGACATGAACACTTCTGTTTCGCTGCCATACCGGCGGATCTGCCCTCTCCATTCCTCCTGTCCTATTGCTGCTCCATCGTGGTTGCAGGCATCACCGATCCCAGCATAGCTAGTCACTGCTACCTTGCGTGCTGCCTTTCTTTTGTTGAGCTTTTAACGTGAATAACAGGATAAAAAGGAAAGCAAAAAGAAAGGGGTTGAAAAAGCTTGCTGGGGGCTGGCTAGGTTTGGAAAGAGACTACTCCACGACTTTTACACAGAGAAGGGGAGGCTGGTGACAGTAGCCCTTCTTCAACCGTTTATTGCATTCTTTTGTTCTTGGTTGTTGAATGTTGCTGCAAGAGGAGGCTGGCTAGGTGACAACCTGTTTGGTTTTCTTTTGCTGCATTCATACTCTGTTTTAAGTTTCATTTTGCTAGCCATTTAAAGCAGTTGGTTGAGATGAAGACGCATGATGCGTTACAGTCTACTGGTGTGAGCTGCGTGTAAGCAATGATCGGGTTGAAGCAAAATCGGCGCCAAGTGGAACAGCTACCGAACGTGGAGGAGCAGGAAGCTTCACGTGCAGGCTGCTGCGTGTAGCACAATAAGGAGCTTAGAGCAGAATAGCGAAGCAAGAGGTGGCATGGGTTGGTGAAGCTGGTATACGTGCATGGCCACTGTCTTTTCGGGTGTAGCTAGTCACTGCTGCACCAATCCAATTTGCCATGCCATCTTCTTGCTGCATCCAAGCTGCTACCTACAAGAAGAGGAAACACAGAGAAGCTTTGAGGAAGAAACAGGAAACTGAGACAAAAGAATAAAGAAAAGAAAGAAAAGAAAAACAAGGAAAGGCAATACATGCAGGTATGTGTATATATATGTTTGTGTATATAAAACTAATGAATAAATTAATAATTTATTTAACTTATTAAATTGGTAAACATTTGCATGATATTTCAATAATTCAATATATTGACCACTTGACACTAATATTTAACTTAATGTGGTTGTTTTAATTGTATAGGATAATGTATAATATGGGTTTTAATAATTGACATGATAATTTAATTTGTGGTTAAAAATAATTTATGTTAGTTAATTAATTTAATAACGATTTAATGGTTTAATATGAATTAGTTAATTGTGTATTTATTTGCATGACTTGCATAATATGATTTGATTTACTTTGCATGATTTAATAATATTTGATTAATATACACGTGTCAAATAAATAATTTGTAAGTTGATACGATTTGTTTAGTTTAATTTGTATGATATATTTTATTTTTTTTTACATATACAGTATGATAAATATTAGATAAACAAAATAATATAAAAAAATAAATTGAATTAGAGGAAAAATGCAAGTAAGAAATAAAAATAGAATAAAGATAGAATAAAATAATAAAAAATACGAATATTCCGACGAGAGAACTCTGAGAGGATTGCGATCGAGTAATACTTTCAGAGATCTTGAGGTGAGGAGGTCCTTTCTAAGTCTTACCAGCTTGATGGAAGATCTAAAAGGCATTTCCGATATTTAAAACTCAAATTTATTAAAAAGATTGAAATAAGAATTAATTAAGATTAATTACAATTAAAAGAATTAATTAAGAGTCATAAAAATTAATATATTTAGAAATAAAATATTTTAAAATAATAATAAATACGACTATAAATAATTTCGACGACGGAATTCTAAAGGGACTGCGCTTGAGTAGTACTTTTAGATGTCTTGAGGTGAGGAGGATTCTTTTAAGTCTTGCCAGCTTGATGGAAGATTTAAAAGACATTTCCAAGATTTAATAAAAATTAAATTAGATAAAAGAATAGTAAATTAAAATTAAGTTTATTATAATAAAGAATAAAATCAAATTAATAAATTAAAATTAAAATTAGAAAAGAATTAAAACAAATAGAAATTAAATTAAATTAAATATTTTAATAAATGTGAATTATTCCGAGGATGGAATTTAAAAAGAATTGCGCTTGAGTAATTTCTTTAAAAATTCCTAAGGTGAGAAAGTTTTCTTGAAGGTCTTACCAGCTTGATGGAAGGTCTTTAAGAAAATCTTCAATATCAAATAATTCATGTTTATTTAAATATATAAAATATGTGAATTAATAATTTATAAAAAAATAATAACAATGGAATAAAATAAGATAAAATAATAAATATGGGTAGAGGTCAAAGTAGGGTTTACATAATGTATCTAAATCATCCGACGACGGAGCCTCTTCAAGAAAGGCGATTGGTCCTACTTGAATACTCTTGAGGTGAGAAAATTTTTTAAGTTGTCCAACCAGCTTGATGGAGGAGACTTAAGAGATTTTTCAATATTTAATTATATCGAGATTAAAGTAAAAAGGCAAAATTAGGATAACCTTAGATTATTTGGTACCATTTTAGGATGGGCGTTGTGAGGGTGCTAATCCTTCCTCACACGTAATCGTACTCCCGAACTTAGAACTCTTAACGTAGACCAAGCCTTATCCTTAGTTTGAATAGGTGACCAATCACACCTCGGTTAGAATGGTTGGTGGCGACTCCGTAGTTTTGTGTCTAGCTATTAGGTTTCCCCCGAAGCCTGATACGTTACGACATCCTCTCTTGTCATTTTTTCGATGAACGATGTTGAAATCTCCAATACAGCACCATATTTCTCCCATCGTTCTTCTTCGACTAAAAAAATACTCCCAAACCTCACATTGCCCTTCCTTTCGAGGATCTCCATAAGCAAAGGAACAAAACCATTCTTGCTCTTGAGCTAGTTTGATCTTAGTATTAATAAAAAAGTGAGAACCTTCCAAAATCTCTATCTGTGAATCAAATCTCCACCATAAAGCAAGTCCACTGGACTTTCCTCTAGGCTCCATGTAGAAACCTCTATCAAAACCACTTCTATTTCTTATTCTTTCTAACTTCGAAGAACTCTATTTAGTCTCCATTAGGAAAATAATGGAGGTTCAGTGTTTGTGGATGAGCTCTCTTAGAGCTCGAACTGCCATGGGTTGTCTAAGTCCTTGGCAGTTCCAGACTAAGAGACTCATTGATCCTCGTGTGGCTGTTTGGGGTCAGCCACCACCACCCTCTCTAAATCTTCCTCATGGGTCACTTGAGAGCCTTCTAGTAGTTCAAGCTTCGACATTTCATGAATGTTCCATTTCGGAGAATTATGTTTCAATTTTTCAATCTCCAGTCTCTCTCTCAACCAGTTCATGCTCTCCATCCTCACTTTTGTTCGAGCTGCCCTCTTCATTTGTATCAGCCTTCTATTTCCATATGCTTTCCCTTTGACCTTAATCTCCCAATTTTGAATAGTTGTAGATAGGAAATCAGAATCTCCATAGCCGAGTAACTTGTTTATCATTATGTCTTCCTGTTCTGTATCAATGCCAATAAATTTCCACATACATGGCTCAACCTCATAAGCCCGACTATCCAGTTTTGCTTTAAGTTTTGCTTTCTGTTTTTTTGCCCAGCGTATAGACTCCTCCTCCCGGGTTCTTTTTGTCTTTCTTTGGCCCACTTCATCAGTTAAGTCCATAAGATCCATTGGCGGCCCATCTTCCAACATATCATTTACAGAAGGACTTTGTTTACTATGCCCTTCCTTACTATCCATCAGACAATCTTGATGATCTTGATTAGACTGGCTAAAATCCATACTCTGACTGCCTCGATCCCCGGAAGCGTGCTCAACCTTCTCTACATTTATAACTATGTCAGTCTTGATTGACCCATCACTTTCTTCCTGAACAGCCACTTCTTGTTTCCCTCTGTGGTCAACACGCGCCGTTCGTTGGCTGTCTGTCTTCCAGCCGAGTTCTTGGACGGAGCCTTTGAGCTTTTCTTTCCCCAGCTTTCTATTCCCCAGTTGAGTGGCTCGCATCTAATGGCCATAAACCGCTTTTGTCCTCCCATCTTCCCTACAGAAACAATCTTTTGCGATGTGGCCAAGTCTCCCACAGTTGTAGCAAAATTCGGGCAGCCTTTCATATTTGAAGGACACTCTGATCGCAGATTGGTTCTTTCTTTGTAAGAGAAAACTTGATTTGAGTGGGTCTTCAACTTTGATTTCAACTTTCATTCTTAGCACTCCATTCCATTTCACTAACTATGTCTCGTCAAAATCGAGTTCCACCAGATTGTTGAAAATAGACGCAATCTTACTTGCATTTGTTTTCGTCATGTAGGCCAATGAAAGATTATGAGCTTGAACACATAATTACGTAGTAGAAAAATCTATTTCTTCCAGTGTTGCATCTGTCGGCCACTCCTTGAGCACAACATGGTTATCCATAACAGACCATGGGCCTTGGAGTATCACCTTTTGCTTCTCTTTCTTTTTTGAAGACAAACATAAATATATTCCTTTCCAGTTCGTGGACCTCCAGAGAGTCACTAAGTGGCCATGCTTTTGCCATGATAACTCTCAACGGATTGACTTTGATGATTTTATCAGTTATCACTTTTTCCACCAGAGAATGGTTTTTCACCTGTTTATTAACCTTGTCGTCCGTGGAAAGTTCAAGAACATCAAGATTGGTAGTTTGAATATAAGCTTTTTAATAAAATAATAAAAAAAATTAAAATCAAGTGGGTACAAAAATTAATTTTACTTTTTTGTTTTTTGTGATTTATTTGATATTATGTGAAAGATTTCACTGCATCATAGTCCAATCTAGACCTTGACCTTTTTTACCAAAAAAAAATAAAACCCTTTGCCCTTCAGGTGTCTTGGAGGGATGAGGGGGGAGGGGGGAGGTCGAATGCCATCCAAACAAAGCCTAAAACTATACTCTCTTAAATATTTTTCTTATTTTTTCTAAAAAAATAATTGATTTGATATTTTGAATTATGCTTTTTTTTAATTATACTAATTGTGTTCACATTTCTTTATAATAAAATTGATATTCGTCGACCTTTCTTATGTTTTAATTGTATATCATTATTTTATTAAATTGCAACTTTGCATGAGATTCATTTGATGTACTAATTATAAATATAAAATAGATTATTATTTAAATTTTATAAACAAAATTTATATAATAATACATATTTCCCTTTATTTATTTTTTATTAATATTTTCTAAAAATGAAGTTTTACTAGTTTAATCTAACTTGTAAAATCTAAATATTCACTAACAGTGTTAATCTCTTATTCTCACTCGGATAATCCACACAAAAAATTTTGAACTTTTAATTTAAACAAATTAAATAAAAAGAAAAGCAATGACTTCAATTACAATTATTAAAATTAAAAAAATCGGTTCGAAATTATTTAATTAGGCCCAAACCCAATAAAACAAAACGCATCTGTAAAATAAATTAAAATTTTTTTTTTCATTCACCAGAAAAGTTCCGTGGACTATCCATCGGAACAAAAAAAGTTCCGAGGATTAAGTAATCCAAATAATAATCTTCTCTTTCTTGTGGAACCAAGCCCAGCCAACCTAAAATAAATAAATAAATAAATAAAAAGAGTATTTTCCCTAATTACTCAAACGGTCAAACCCGTTTTCCGTAATGGGCCCTACATTCCAACCGTGCTTCGTCTAGTAGGAAACCAAGGCATAGGAACTGCAATTCCAACCTTTTTCTCCTTATAAATCTTTGCGGCGGTTCTTTCTCAGCCGCCCAAATTTTCTTCTGTTCTCCTTGTGTTCACTTCACAATTTTTTTCTTCTAGGGTTTTGAACCAATCGTAAGCTTTGATGGACAGACACAGGGACCGCGGAGAACGGTTCAACGATCAACATCCGCTAAATCCAACTCCTTGGTTTCCCGATGACCGCAGACCTAATTTCCCTGCCGACCACAATCACTACCACCACAATCACCATTACAACCACCATCATAACCACCAACAATTCGAACACCAGCCTGGCCAGCACCAGCACTTTGAGCGCTTCCCTGAGCACCCGCAACCGAGCAGTGATCAAAACGACGCGTTCTGGTCCAACGGTTACAATTCCGGCCGAAAGAGAGGGTTTCACCATTCCGTTCGAGGAGCTTCTCCCGGTAACATTACATGATACTTTCACCTTTAAATTCTGTTTTTCCTTTTATCATACTCTTTAAGTATTTATGCTCACTTCCGTTGTGCCCAATTGCCTTTTCATATTTTTCGTAGGATTTGTTTCATTATCTGTACAATTTATAAACATTTTGGGAGGTCACTACATTCATAATTGTTTTTCATTTTTCTTAAAGAAGAATCAGAGCATACTGAAGGAAGCGATCTTGCAAAACTCTATGTAGCAACAGTTCCAAGAACAGCGACTGAAGAAACCGTAAGCCATTATCATTTTCTTCACAATTTTTTTGGCTGCGTGTATTGGCTTCCTTGAATCCAGTGATTGGTGAAGGGGATTTTGTTTCCTATAGTTATTATTTCCTACTTCCTAATATAACTTTCGCATAGTTCACGTGGCATGAGTAACTGTTGGATATTTTCTTCATTTTGTTAGATCCGCTCCTTGTTTCAAGAACATGGAAATGTTGTTGAGGTTATTCGACCAAAGGATAAGAAAACCAGTGAACGACATGGTATACAAATTTATGTACTCTAGATTGGGTTCTGATTTTATATGTATGCAAAACTGGTGAGGTTGTTCTAAACAAAGTGGCTGTACTCAGTAAATTACTGCATCCAGACGCTTGTTTGTTTGTGCTAGGCTAATAAAGTTGCAATACACAATAGACTGTTCTATAATATTCATAAATATGCTAATTGTGCTGTTTTCAGGATATTGTTTTCTGAAATATGCAACGTTTGAGGAAGCTGACAGAGCTATTACGGCTTTGCACAATCAGTATACTTTTCCTGGTGTAAGTTCTTTAATAACAATTTAGTAAATGAATCTGCCCTGGATATTGGTTACAGTGTTGTGGTTAGTGGTTCACTTTTTAGTAAATTGGTTTTTAACAGGAACAGACTACTGTCAAAGTAAGATATGCTGATTGTGTACGAGACCGCATTGGTAAGTGTTTACTATTTAGAACATATATGTATTGCTTTTAGACCTATGCTCAATATTCTACACCTTGATAATCCTGTCAACTTTTAACACATTTAACTGTTAAAATCTGCTATAGACAATATGATTATGTTTGCAGAGGAGTCTATTATGCAAATGAGCATACTTGAATGAACATAAAAGGCTTTTCTGCTTATAACCAGTGTTGTCAATAGCATATAGATGACAATAGCAGAGAGGCCAAAATCTGCTCAAATGAATAGTGGATAGTGTCGTGGCCATAAGAATAGGGGCCATAAGAATTTTTTTAGAAAAAATATGTAATTTAATAAAAGGCAATAAAATGTCCTTAATAGCTCGCAAAAATTACATAAATCACTCAAATAATGTTCTCAAGCAAATAAAATCAATGCAAATAACAAGTTTCCAAGTCATATAAGACAATAAAACTCTAAAAGAAGTCACATAAAACTATAAAACACAAACATAAATACAAATGCATTTCCTAAGAAACACAATCTACTAATCCTCATCATCTGTTTCATGGTTCCCTCGCTGCTGCGATGTCGAGACTTGAGACAGTGTGGGTGGATTTCAATTTTTGAATGATTTGTTTCAGGGATTTTTGCTTAATACACTTCAAAAAGTTTATAAAGAACCAAACACCCCTAAATAAAAGAAGCTCATTAGCTATAATTAAAAAAAGTAGGTTAAATGAACATATTATGGCCATCGCTTGTTGAATAGTGGTGCTATTGCCACTACTCGCTATTGAGCTTGGTATTGTGGACAATAGCAACACTATTGGAAAAATGCTACACTATGAATGTTATCATAGCAGTAGCCAATATGCCACTCCTCTATGCTACTATAGCGGCTGCTATTACTGTTATTGACAACACTGCTTATAACTTGAAAGTACTTTGAATATGGACCTTAAGCTTGTTTGCAATACTATCCTGGTGGCTCTCGTCGGAAAAAGACTATGCAGAATACTTCTTGATTTATAGAAGTATGGATATGGAACATGTTAAGAAGGAATTATGTTTGTTTTGTGGAAAACTTACTTTTTGGCTTAGATGCACTCCTTTATCATCTTGTTTGATTGGCTTTACATTTAGAACAGAGGGCAATTGAAGTGGTATGGTGAATTTGGGATCACCAAACTGAGCTATTTCAACTATTATGGTGCTACTACTTGGTTACTTATACTATTTGAGTAGGTTATATACTTTGTGCGAAGATTATTCCTTAATCTTTTTGCTTTTTTAGGTTGATTAATACTTTTAGGTTTTGTCAATGATAAGATTTTGTGCTGTGCGAGCAAGAGTTTACGTGCCGCACTTCCCATTCAAAAGGAAAAATTGAAGAGGAAAAGAAACCTTCACGAGTGCATGTTGCTAGTTCTTAATTTCATCATGTATATTGCTTTTGTTACTTTTCTAAATATTTAGTTGGTGCATAATTTTAAAATTATAATATTTCTTTCTCTGTCTTTTTACATTCTGACTGCTTTGTTTGTTTGTACACTAGGCCTACTTTCAGACAAATTATATGTACGTTGCTTAAACAAACAAGCCTCAAGAAAGGAGATTGTAGAAGTATGTTCTGAATCATTGAGAGCTCATGCTCATCTTGGTTGCAGCTGTACAAAATAATTGCTTGTTCCTGTTTGACACGATTTCTTAATTCTAATCTAATGTTCAAGGTTAATTATTATTAGAGATTTAAGACAGGTGGCGAGTGTGCACACTGCCATGCCATTCAGCCCAAGGACATAGCAACAGATGTTATGCTTTGCATTCCATTCCATAAATTGACATAACCCTTTCAGATTGAGAAACTCTGCTGTTTATGTTTGGCTATAAGAAGTTATCTGTTACTTGTGATGAAGGAGCCCATAGGCAATAATATTCTACAGTTGTACTTGACACCATAGGTGCTATTAGCATAATTCATATCTGGAAACAGACTAACATTATCCTGCTTAGGTTACTCTATGAATGCATCAGTGTGTATGCATGCATGTCAAATCTTTACAGCCTAATTCACATTATGCTGGAAACTGCATTTCATCATAAACTTGTCTGCCAAAATGCTGTAATGTCTGTTGATTTTTGTGATTCTCATCTCAACACTTCGCCAAAAAAATGACGAACTTTTTTTTTTTCTTTTCTCAAATATAACATTGGTTATATTTTGTTTGGTTAATTGAGTTTTGTGAGGCATACAGTGAATATTTCTTTTGTCAGATATTTTCTCCTTATGGTAATATTCAAGACGTCTACATCATGCGTGATGAGCACGGGGAAAACCGTGGTTTGTTCTTCTTATCTTCCTTATTTGTCTCTTTCTCAACAGTAAATTTCCAAACATGCTTGCTTGGAATGGACATGGTTGAAGATGATAATTTCGTTTATATGCCAATGTGGTTTCAACAAATTAGTACCAGGCTTATATTTGAAAATTGAATTTTGTTTCTAGTCATCTTATCTTTTTGATTTGTAAGACAATTCCTCTGACTGATTTGATTGTCTGACACTTAGGGCACAACTCCCAAATCCCACGCCTATTTAATCATTGCATTTTCGTACCTTTTTTTTTTGGGGGAAAAATATTCTGTTTGTTGCCACTTTGATTAATTTAAAAGAGTATATGGAATCATGACAACTGTATGCATTTTTGTCAAGAAATGTAGGCATTGTTATTATTTATGCTGTGATTTTATTATGATCTACGGTTCTGATATAGAAGTCAAAAGTTTATTTTCTAAGATTAAAACTCATGCGGCCCATTGCATTATCATCTTCTCTTGATTTCTTTAGATATGCATGTTTCGACTTCTTTTCTCCTTGTTGAATCATTGCAATACTTAGTGGCTCTTATCAAGCTTTCATTATGCCTGTTTCTGAATAGATGTTTATGCTTTTCTGAAGGATGCGGATTTATTCAATTTTGTCGTAGAGAAATGGCTCTAGCAGCAATCAAAGGATTAAATGGAATTTTCACTATGAAAGTAATGCTTAAAAATTATTGTTTTGTTATGTACGGCTGTTTTGCTTTATGCTAATGGAGAGTGCTGATTCAATTGCTTGTTTTCATCCTCTTGCCCTCATTTAGGGTTGTGACCAGCCGTTGATCGTTCGCTTGGCAAATCCAAAGAGACCAAGGAATGGAGAACCAAGGTTTCTTCCTGGATGCTTTATTTTGTTTTATAATAGGGTTAACTGTTAATTATTTGTATGTTCCTAACAGATATTGAATGAATTACATTTCTAGTTGTGCCAGAGACTGGCCATTTAACTGATTGACATTAAGCTGTACAATATACATACTTTAAGGACTATTTATGAACCTTCATATAAGGCTTTCTAATTGGAGATTGCATCAACCTGCTGTGAAGCAAAACCAATTAGGCAGTGTTGCTTCTACTATATTCGGTTGAAATGAATATGTCAAAGCAAAATAATAGTTTGGCAATCTGATTGGAGGTTGGTGTCCTTAGAGCCCTGAAAGATCAAAATTGAAGTTGTTGGTTTGTACTTATAAGCTGAATGGAACCAAATGCAGATATGTGGAATTATGGAACCATGATTATTGTCCGATTTGCGTTGCTACTGCTGCATGCTTTCAAACAACTAACTAATTCATCTATGAAACATATTGCCTCAACTTGCTTTTTTTTCCAGGGGCAATTATCCATTTAATAACATAACTTCTGGATCTAATCCTCAAGAGTTGGGTATGAGGTAATTTCTTTCCCCTTAATTTGTTCATTACCATTTAATATTTTATCCATGTTCAATAAACTTGATGGAGTTTTTGTTTTGTTTTTAACTTGTTCCAGATCTGTGCCTAATCCTGGTGACTCAATGGCAGGACGTATGCCACCCAATGCATCATATCCTGTGCAACACTTTTTGACAAATTCACAACCCCAAGGTGTTTCTCATTGGGCAAACCCTGAAGTTGCAGCATCTCATGTTACTTACCAATCGCATCGTCCAGGACAGCAAGCACAATCACAACCAAATTCCTGGCCATTACTACAGACGCAAACTCCACAAGAAAGTTCTCAATCATCTCGCGAAGCTCTCTCTGAGCAGAAACAAGTGCATCTGATGCCACCATCATCTCAAATTCCAAGGCAGCAGAATTCTAATGTACCCAAGCTAGAGGTATGAGTTCTATTTTATAAATTTGATGATGTAGAATTTGTGATTTTATTATCCTGTCACAAGAATTTTTCAGGCTGTTGACTTGGTTTATGACATTCAGACTCGTCTGTGAAGTGTTTATATGGATTTCAAGAAACTGATAAATTCAAAAAGAAAATGTAGTGTTTATATTAATAAACAATTAATTATGGAGTGCTGAGCCCAGAGGGGCCTTGCAAGGCTCGTCTAACGTTGTAGGTTTAATCAGTTGATGCTAAAAAGCTTTGGCTTGACTGAGGCACTGTAGATGGAATTATGGCACACAGATTAGTGCAGTCTACATGCTTATTACAGATGCACACCTCCTTTGGTGGACAAATATATTCTGGATCACAATTGTCTAAAAGATAAACTGTTGCAAACTAGTCATTAGCCTAATAGATAAGCTGCTGCACTATAATTAGCAACAATTAAGAATCCACAAGCTCTGAGAATTCTTATGAATGTTTCTCTATTAGTAAGACAAGATAGGAATTTTTTTTTTTTCAAAATTTTAGGGCCTCAACAAGTTGTACCTGTAGAAAAGAACTCTTGAATTTAAGTAGGAAATAGATGTAGCTCACCTCATTTGCATCATTGCATGCTTGTTCTTCGTTCTTTGAAGAATGATTTGGTACGATACCTGACCAGTAATTCCCATGCAGACTTCTGTTTAAAGGATTCGTTTTAAAATGTTGACATTATTATCTTTTGATATCCTTCTCTCTGTTTACTTTTCCCCCTTATGATGGTGTGCTCTGTTAATTGAAGATATGACTCAATGTAACATTTTATTCCAGTCTCCACAGACTGGAAGCAGCCAAACAGTTGCTGCTACTTCAGTTGCACCTATAATTCCCCAAAGTCTTGACAATGCGGCTCTGCTTGAGTGTGACTGGAGTGAACACACCTGCCCAGAGGGACACAAATATTACTATAATTGTGTCACTTGTGAAAGCAGAGTAAGTTTTCTGCCTTGTATGTCATTTTTCTATTTTTAGATTTTCTTTCCAAATCATTTGAGCAATCCATATTAAATTTGTGTTGCAGTGGAATAAACCGGAGGAATTTGCATTATTTGAGAAACTGTTGCAGAAGAAGCAAAATGCTGGCCAACAGCTTCATTCTAACCCAATCATAACTTCTACAGAACGAGTTTCTCAAAATCAAGAGGTGCAGGTTCAGACCAGTCTCATGCATCAGGTACTTAAAGTCCGGCGTCCTTTGTCTACATTGGTCAGAATTTGTACTTTTTTTTCTTTGAACATGTTTTTAATATTTCATTTTTCGCAATGCACCTTGTTTTCAGTTCATAGACGTGGTAAAAGTAACCAATGAGTAACTGAGATGGATGATTTAATTTTCTACAAAACTCAGAATCTCTTTCATGTGTTCATGTCATACACTGTTCTCTTGTTACGGCATATTTAGATGAAGGTATGATTTACTTGAATTCAGTATATTCTGGTTTTACAGGGACTGGACCATTTGCAAATCAAGTCAGAAACAAGTCCAGTTGTTGATCCAACTTGTGTTTAACTGTATCAGGTGCCAGCATCTTATTTACCCATGCTGATGGAATTTTGCATGATGCATAGGTTATTGTTTGCCTTTTTGGTCTAGCCTGTCATGCTAGTCACGTTCTGTAAATGAGTGGCTATTTGTGATAATAGTAAGAAACACATGTAGGTCAGGCACACGTGCAAAACTTTAGAGCACTCATCCTCCTCAACCATCTCAGTCTTCTTTCTCTTATTTTGTAGTTTGAGTACCTCTTAACTTAGGCTCCATTTTGATGAATTTTGTTATAGCAGTGTCTTAGAGAACCACAAGGAAAACTTCAAAGATTATGTTTGTCTACATTGTTCATTGTCTTCCCTTTATTTGCGGTTGTTCACTCTCAAAAACAAGCACACGAAGCTGGGTAACTTGATTAGGAACTGTAGTTGCAGCTCTCTAAAGCATGTGTTTGACTCAGTTGGAGCGATGCTGCTGTCATTGCTTTCTGCGTGATTCAGGCCAGGTCATCATCTGGTTGTTATTATGCTACATAAGTTTCGTTTCTTATACATAATAGTTATTTATTTTTAATCTCCTTTTTGCCTCGTGTTGGTTGGATAACTTGCAGACAGGACTCATGTAGACTTGGTTACGGGCCGGACCGGGCCGGTTTTCACCGGTTCCGATCCTAACCAAAAGAGAACTGGTCCGAACTGGTAGTAAACCGGTCCGGACCGGTTCTATTTGTTATAAGAGGCGAACCGGCCCGGTTCGTTGGACCGGTTCGCCTCAAAACCGGACCGAACCGGTTCGGTCCAATTTTTTTTTGCTTTTTAAAATTTTTATTTTTAAAAATTTATATTAATTTATTTTAATATATATTAATATATTTTAATAATTTAATCTAATAAATTTATTTTTATAATAAATAATGTTAATAGTTTTATTTAACAATAATTTATTATAAAGTTATATTATAATTTATTTAATTAATGTAACAATAATATAAAAATAAACTATTATAAAATTATTTAATAAAATTATTGTTATAATAAATTAAAGTTATATTATGAATATAATATTATGATAAAATGATATTTGATTCAAAATATAAATAATGATATTATGAATATTATTATTATATTCATTTTGCATATCGTTATTTATATTCATTTATTATATTTATTTTGCATTTAAAATAATTTATTATATTTAAAATATCATTTACTTAATATTTATTCATTTATTTATTTATTCATTTATTTAATATGTTTTTAAAATATTAATTCATTTTGTTTAGGGTTAAAATTTTTTTTAATTATAATTAAAAAATAAAAAAAATTAAAAAGAAAAAAGTATTTTCTTTTTTATTTTTTTTTTTAACCGGTCCGGTTCTGAGTCGGGCCTTTAACGGGCCCGGTACCATATTGGGTCGGGGCGATTTCGAACCGATACTATACCGGTTCGGATATTGGGCCAGATTGACCTGATCAGGTTGCGAATCGGGTCGGGCCAACTCAACCCAATAAGCACCTCTATACTCATGTAATTACAATTCTGTTAGTGAATTGCTGATTCTTGTTTTTGTTAATAAATTGGGCACATCAGATTTACAATTCGAAATTGAATGGTGGATCTGTAGCTATTTGTTCTTTTAGTTCAGCTTTAAATGCTAAGTGTGCTGAATTAATATGAAAATATACAGCTATGCGATGCAAGACAGTTTCTTAATGTTTTTACCCCTAAACCGCATTTCGGGTGAATGTTTTCGGATCTCGGAAGCTTGTAGAAATGTACTGATGTCAGCTAGATTCCTTGCTGATCTCTTAGCCTATGTTTGGATTTAGGGTGGAGAAGGGAAAGAAAAGAAAAAGAAAGTAAAACAAAAGAAGGTTGTAAACCTTTCTTTTGTTTGGGAAGATTTTTTAGCTAGGGAAAAGAAAGAGAGGAGTGAGCACCTTTTGCTTTCCCTTGAGTTACTTAGTTTTTTTAAAATCCCAATTTGGGGTAAAAGGGAAGAAAAGGAAACTTAAAAAAAATTTTAACATGTAGAATATCAAATTTAACCTTATTATCTTATAAAATTTAAAACAAAAAGGGTTATAATTGGAAAAAAAACATTACAATAAATCATTTCCTTTCCTTTCCATTGTTTAACCAAACAAAGATTGTTAGGATTACTTTCCTTTCCTTTCTTTTATTAATTTTAGCTATCCAAACAAGGGATACATGTACTTTTTCTTTTTCTCTCCTTTCCTTTGATTTACGTTCCTTTCTATTCCTTTCCTTTACTAATGTTTACCATTCCTTTCCTTTACTAATGTTTATTAGTGTATAGGTTTTTATAACATAGGAATTTTCTAAAGGGTTTTTATTACACTGAACATTAGGCTCACGTCAGGTTTCACCCTTTGGCAATCTAAGAATTAATTGCAGCTTAGGGATTTCTGTGCTTTTATCTTAGCTATCCAGAACGCCTAGGACCCTCGTTTAGACATGCTCCAAGGCATTCAAATATAGCTTTTAGATCGTGGTATAAACCCTTATGTTGCCTTTTTAGCAACGACAAATTTTCTTCGCTAGGATAAAAAGAGTCATTATTACAGTTAAATAAAAGTAACAGCCTCGGCGGGCGGTGGTAGGCCCTAGGAATCACGTAATAGATTATCAGACTCAACAGGGTCGAGGTTATTCTTTTAGCTTTCATGAAAGGCAGCTGATTAGCCCATTTGCATTCACAACCATTTTCCCAATGATCAAGCTTGCAACAATATAGTATATACAGTGACAAATGCACATGGCCAGCAGACATTCAACCTCAAAGAAACTGTGGATAGCGATTTAAAATCCCGCCCCATGATATCTATTAGAATAAAAGAATCATGCTCGATCGTGCAATAAAAGAATCATGATATGTAAATGGCTTTCATCTCCCTCTTCTGCAATGCACTGAATCCCCACCCTGACCATTCAATGAACCAAATCTATGAGATTAGACGAAAGAAAAGTGGGGAAGTTACTTAAGTAACACAGGCAAAAAAGAGAGGTCAAGTCGAGTTATTGTTCCATCTGCCCCAAGCATATTTAGATACAGCACATTTATTTTCTTTGTCATCAAATTCTTACAATTTGCAGGCCGCATCAGTGCTACCAAAGATTTGGATTTCGTTGATTCCCAGACAAATAGAAAGCTTTCTAGCCTCCATATAAATTGTTCTCTGAAGAAACTCTAGACCTCAAAATCTCGAATGCAGTACTTTCAATGGGAATCAATGCACATTCCTTCAACGACAAAACAAAGATATAGGACAAACGCTGTGTCAGAAGTATTGAAGAAGAACGAACCAAATTTCCGTGGTGTATAATCTCTACATATCCAGAACCACCAAACCAAATGAGGCAAAAATGGAAAAAAAAAAAAAACAGCCCCATATTAGAAACTAAATTCTTGCATTGGATCAAAAAGTAAAAGCAAGCTACATTAATATTCATCAAGGTTTGTATAAAGGGGCAGCGGGTTTCTTGTACAAGAAAATCCCACCTGTCAGCGAGAAAATTACATACCAGCAGTGAATGATCATTTTCATCTACACCTCCTTTCACTCAAGTCAGTGAGAATTACATATAGCGGTAATGGGTGTTCTAATCTACTCTTCTTTCAGCATATGGGATGGTATAATGTCCTGAAGCAGGCCATGGTCTTTAAGCAAAGATGGCCCTGCGGTGCAAAAACGCCTCTCTTGAAGAAAACCGGCGTTGATAGAACCATTGTGGCCAAAGTTCAAAGGAGACAAGATATTCGAAAATGGCAGTTGATGCTGCTGATAGTTAGATGGAGTCCTTTGTATTGGCATACCAAAAGGTTCTGCGACTCCGGCGGAGATGCCTGAACTCAGATGAGCACCACCAAGACTTGGCCGAGGCATGACTGGGCTGGGGTGGGTGTGTTGGCCTTCGTAAGTGGTTACCACAACGCTCGGATCACTGAAAGATCTCTCAACTCTTTTCTTCACATTACATGAGGTGCTGGTGCAACGATAATAACTCCTAGGGAAATTAAACAGTGCAAATTAAGTTTACTCATCAAGTTTGATGTCTGAAAACTATCTAAATTGGTGGAAAGAACAGCATACAGAATGAGGGAACTAAAATGGGTTAAACTTTGAGCTTCGAAGTTTGTACCTCGGAAAGGGGCTGTTTTTAACAGCTTTTTGGCCGTACTTTCTCCATCTGTACCCATCTTCCAAATGATCAACCTCGCTCTTTGTCATGAACGCGAATCTCGGCTCTCTCTGTCTCTTCTGATTTGTCTTCTTGGGTTTCAACCTACACCCACCATCACAAACGCCAAAAGCCAATGAAAAATCCAACAAATCTCTTGATCAGCTTCAAATCACTTTGATGAAAAACAAAAACCTCATTTCTTTTCCAAATGGGTTTCCGTTTAACAGTAAACCAAAATCCAAACTCAAAACATAGACATAAAACCCATCTCTTTCTTTGTCGTTCTCCCACGGATCTCTCACTCTCTTTGGAAAAAATAGTAATAAAAAAGGTAAAAAAGAGAAAGAATTATACTCACTGTTTCTTGGTTTTTTGCTGGTCTTCTTCTTGGTCATCTGCTTTAACAGGTTCATCGTTGACAGCCTCACTTGATGCTGATGAAATCGAGGAAGAGTTAGGAGTAGCAGGTTGATTACAAACCTCAGGAGACTCGATCTTCGTGGAAGAAGGATTCAGAGGTTGGGTTACGAGAGATGGAACCTGCTGCGGCATATCAAATAAAGGAGGACTCAAGTCTTGAACACCCAGCAACTCCATAAACCCTAATGGGGTCGTCTCTCCTTCACTACTCAAATCAAATATACTTTGTAATGGAAAACCATTCGCTATGTAATCAGAAAATGATGAGTTTCCCAACACATCTTCCATCTTTACACCCTCTTTTCTCTCCATGGTCAGTCAAAAACACCAATTTCTGTTCATCAAAAAACTTGCACCCACAAGAGAGAGAGAAGCTTTGTTCGGTGAGAGAGAAAGAAAGAGTAGAGTAGAGTAGAGTCTAATCTGATTTATAAGGCAGGAAAGAGAGAGAGAAAGAGAGTTTTAGGCTTAGAAGAAAGTGAGATTTTTGGCTTTAGGAAATGGAGAGCGAGCTACAATGAGGGGTTGGCTAAACGGCAACGAAATAAAGGTTGACTGGCAATTGTAGGTCAAATTTTTGTACGGACTTTCAACAGTGCCGGTTGCAATTCAATGCAGAATCTCATCGTTGGTAGTGGTTCGGCAGTGTGTTCGACGCTTTTATACGTAGATTTTGACCGGTTAACTGGTTCACAGTGTGAAAGGAGTTCCTCTTATCTTCTCCATGTGAGATTCATACGGCGTTAAGCCCTTGGCTTTTGGTGTATAAACCAAACTCGCTCCGTTGTTCATGCTCTAGTGTCTATCCGACGCGCGTGTTTGTAAGTCTGAATAAAACAATAATTTCATTTAGGTTTTTTTTTTGGTAATAATTTCATTTAGGTTTGTTAGTTAAATATATTTTTTTTTGGTCTAAAATTGAGATAATCGTTTAATTTGTAAAAATTCATAAACTTTTAACTTCTTATAAATAAATGTTTAATTTTTAAATAACATAATTAAGTATAAATTTGTTAAATGTTTAGACACAACTGAAGTGGATAACTTTATGGTTTGTCACATGATAAGTTATTTATACAGCACAATAAAAAAATATTATTTAACAGATTTAAATTTAATTATGTTATTTAAAAAAATTATGATTTATTCCATAAAAAAAAGTTGATAGTTAATATTTATTTTATGCAAAAAATTAATAATATATTTGAGTTAAGCCTTTCTTTTAAGACTGTTAAGGTATTTTCTATTTTATTATTTAAATTAATTTTTTAAAATAATTTCAATACCTTATTTTCTTCAATTTCTTATATTTAAGACTTTATTTTCGAATCAATATTTTTATAATAATCAATCAATATAAATAATCAAACAAGAACTTGAAAGATTAAAGAATTTGAGAAGAATGGTTCAATAATTGGAATATGAGGTATATATTAATACGTCTCACTTAAATTTTATATTGTTCTCCTACCATCACTTTTAATTTAATATCATTTGATAAATGTTTAACATAATTAATCTTTATAAGATATTCTTTTTCTTTCTATTGATAAGATGATGTGGAGTTTATATTGTTTTAAGCTAAATATTGTTTAATTTAAATGGGGGCAACGTGTATGGTGGTGAATTTCGGCTTAAGAAGATAAGATAACGTATTAACGTAATGTTTTAGCTTAATAAAGTGAAGGATACTTCTGTCCAATAAACAAAAGATAATGTAGGGACTACGTTCTATTATAAAAATAACGACATTACAATTATCTTAATTGCATTGTTAATGGCGGGAAAACACTAAACAGTGCCTTTAAATATCAAAGTGCCTAATTTGAACCTATTATATATATATATAATGAATATATTAAAATTTGAATTTCAATTAGTTGAAAATGGGTTTAATAATTTGTGTATAAATTCGTGTTATTCTCATATAAAATTTTATTTATGTTAAAATTTGTATTGATACGACAACATAAACTTATTTTTTAACTTTTACTGTATATATTCATGTACAAATTTTACCAACATTTGTCTTTTTTTCTTTTGTCAAAACCTTTCGGTATTCGAAAGCTATTTTGGGCTTTGACTAATTCGAAATCAAGCTATGAGCGGACACAATAGGGGGGTTCTTCCAATGCTATTTTTTCCATTTACAAAGCTCAAACTCAAAATCTTACTTAAAAGGCATCGAATTCCTTTATTCTATCTACCAGACATTGATAACTTTTGTCTTTTAATAAATATTACCTATACATCTTTTATTTATGTTGAATTTACAAATGGTTAGATCTAATTAAAAACCACATTTTAAATAGAAGACGAATCAATTAGGTTAAACATTGAATGAACTTCTCTCATTGAATTGCGGCTGAGAAATAGTAGCTAGAAAATCAGAAATTTGTCAGCTTACAAAGAACCTGACGAGCTAGGAAAGATTATGGGCATAAACAAATTGCATATATGCTCAATATTCACTTATTCAGTCGGTGATAATGGCCACCTTTTCTTTTCTGCAGCCAGCGATAATCCCCATGAAAAAGGCAAAAAGGAAGAAGAAGAAGATCGGAATTATCTTGCCTTTGCCTTTAGGCTTTAGGTTGGGAAGAAACATACATATGAAAGAAATAAAAGATAATGCACGTGCGGTGTAGCATGAGGCACGATGCAAAGCAAAAGAATGGATGGCACGCTGACATAATTTGCGTGTACTCTGGGCTTAACCTTGCATGCTTCAATAATTCGGTTCCTAACTTTATTGGGTAAGAATTAACTTAGCTTCTTCTTTTCACACCATTTTGGAATAAATACGGATACTACATAAAGTACTCTCTTTTGCACACCTTACGACACCCATCATTATTTTTTCTTCTCATCCCCAGGTGTTCCCTTGCTACATCAATGCCATCTTTGTTGGTAGGACAAAGATGAGAGCAAAATTTTTATTAATTAATTCAATCGATTAATTCATTTGTTTGGATAATAAAGAAAATTAGAATTCGATGTTTTTTTTGCATAAAATAGAAAAAAGAACCCACCCAATTATTTCTTCAAAATGTAACTCTCGTAAAATTAATTACAATTGAATCATGCATACATCATGGGTTGTTTAAAAATAGAAATGGAATTACCAAAGAAACTGTTTTTGATGCGAGAGAAAAGCCCAAAGTAATGAGTCACATTGCCTTGTGCTTCACTTGATTCCATGTCAACTACTCCCACCTACTCTCTCGTGAAAGGTATAAAACCACTAGCTAATCACTAGCTAGATAGGTGACTGAGATATGTACAAAATAAATTATTATTATTATTAACCTATTATTGCATTAAATTCTCTTTCTGATGCCCCAGACAAGACTCTTTGTCCACTTATATCTTTCATTAGAGATATGGCATTCAATCTTATCCAATACAATACCGTATCATACTCAACTTAGTTTTGAAAGATTTTTCTAAAGATACTTAATTATCACAATCCAACATCAAAAATAGGGAAGATTCTTTTTTTTTTTTTACAAAGGAATGTAAATGCAATAAATTAAAAATTAAAGCATTCTAAATGCATGGGGATATGTGACTTCCCAGGCATCTGCAAACAGTAAACCTGTAAAGGCTCAGGAAGACTTGTCAACACCTCAACCCTTGCCTCGATATCACATGCAGCTTTTGCTAAACAGTCAGCACAAAAAGTTCCCTCGCGAATGACATGATGTAGTTTCACTGCTCCAAATATATCCACAATCCAAATATATCCTTAATTTTTAGTATAAAATAAAATTAAACTTTCATCATTTTATCACATAAAATTAGTTCATAAATTTTTTATTTTATTATAAATAAATTTTTAATTTTTTAAAATTATGCAATTAAACTTAGATCTGTTAAATGATATTAATTGTCATTTGAATATTTAATGTGAAAGCTAACATACATAGCTTAGTTGGCTACCACATGGCATGCCGCATATGCAATATTAACGAAAGTTAGTGTCATTTAACAGATTTAGACTTAATTATATAATTTTGAAAGGTTGAGGGTTTATTTATAATAAAATAAAATTTATGGAATGATTTTTACGCGATAAAATGTTGAAGATTTAATTCTATTTTATGCTAAAGGTTGAGGATATATTCAGGGGCGTAGCCAGAAACAAAATTCAGTGGGGTCACATATGTGTGCTAATCCATATTATATAAATATTTTTATATTGTATTAAAAATAGTTTTTTGACTCCGCATACGGGGTTAGGACGAAACACATGTCTTTTAAAAATATTAAAAATAAAATAATACACGTGTCATCATCCTAACTTCACTTGTGGAGTCAAAAAAACTTTACTGACAGTGTATATAATAATTATCCAATTATTATATGAAGTAATTATTTTTAACTATATAAATTAAATTGAAAATTGCTTGATTAGTGATTTTATTATTTATATTTTAATTTGCAAAAGATATCCTTAGACGTATAGATTTTTTTTAATTAAAAAGAAATAAAAATTAACATTATATTTATATATAATAAAATGTATGATTTTACTTTTATATAGAACATTTATACATAAATATATCTTTATAAGAAATTATATACATCACATTTTATTTTTTAATACTTATTAACATATGATTATATTTAGAGAAATTACCAAATATACTATTAATAGAGTTTTTAAACTTCATAAACGTAGTTAATAAGATTATACATATCCCTTAAGGAATAGTAAAAAAAAACTAATTAGAAAATAATGTAGGATACATTACAATTTTTTAACCATGATTGTGAAATTAAAAATTTTCATTGTCAATATATCAAAAACTAACTTTTATAATTTTACCAAAATATAAAGATTTTTTAAAATTTTCTTTGCAACCTAAATATTAATATTATCATTATAAAAATAAATAAAAATTTTATTTTTGATCATTTAGTTTATATTTTTATGAAATTTATTGGCTTTAATATAAAAAATAAAAATTTTAATATTTCTACATGTATAAATATAATTTGACTAAAACTCAATGTGGTCAATTAACCCCACATTTTGTACATGACTACGTCACTGGGTATATTTGGCTATTAAGCTTAGTTTCACTTGCCAAAACCTTTGGAGAAGCTCTTTAATTCACAACAAAAGATTCCATAATGGAATCATCAATAAGTTAAAATTTTTTGAGCTTGTGCCAGTTACGTAATGCAAATAAAAATTAGTTCAAATGAAAACGAGAACATCTCGTGAATTCAAAGAATACCTACAGTAATCAGATACATAATTCTAGTTCCATTATTATCATTTTTTTCATAAAACAAAGGGTGTATTTAGGGTAGAAGTACACAATTAAACTTAATAATAAAAACTTAACATTACTTTTAGTACTTGTTATTCAACTCATCATGCCATTGGTATAAATTCAAGCAGTATTTATATATCACATCAGCCCATGAAAAAATTTAACTGAAAAATGAAATATTTCATAATGCCAAGAATTTAATTAAAATAGAAAATTTGAATTTGAATTTCATACAATAAAAAATAAAAAATATAAATAAAAATAGTAAAATGATTTATTAAATTAATAATATAAAGTCACAAAATGTTAATAATGAAGACATTGATGATCAAATTTGAAATTTTGAAATATTCAAATTTTTAAATATTAGTTTAAGTTATTCACTTTATTTAGGTTTTTTTTTTTCATTTAGTGAAATTAAATAAAAGCAAGCAGGCCATGATACACGGCCCGGCTGTTCCCCTTGAGGCGCGGACACCGATGGCGCGCGACCGTCGTATCCTTTCGCCACCTTTCTCAATCGCACACGTGCAGTTTGGGGACTGGCCTTGCTTTTAGGGGACCCGCCTTGTTTTTTCTTTTTGGGGGCACCGCCAACATCCACGTGGTTAATCCAACGGGTAAGATTGCGTGAAGAAAATGACATCAGGAAGCACGTGGCCTTGATTGTGCCGCGAGTTTGGCATTTTGGCCAAGAACTGTGTGTTTCATTTCATACCTTCTCCTATCCAACCCCGTTATCACGTTGCATGATTTGGGATCATTTTAATTGGACCGTTCACCTTTTTTTTCCCAATGCTTTGTTTTTGTTGCCAAATTTTCCTTAGGTGCCGTTTGATTTGAGAAATTTTAGATTATTAGGGGAATTTTTTTTTTGTCAAATGATTATCATGTTTTGTTTACAGAATTTTTTCATATCGGGAATTTTTTTTTATTGACAATGCAAAAGAGGGGAAAAATAGGAGAAAAAATGATTCCCCACTTATCTTGAGATTTTTTTTCGAAGGGAATCTATTTTTTTTGCTTATTTTACCCTCAAATAATTATATTTTATTTCCATTTTACCCATAAACCTATCTAATATTATAACCATTGTTTTTTTCTTATTTTGATGAAGAGAAAATTGAATTTAAAATCAAATTGACTAATAATAAGATGAACCCTATGATTTTTTATTAGTCAAAATCAATTTAATATAGTAATAGTTTGTTAAATCAAAAGAATTTACATAACAAAAACTTTATAAAAAAAGAGACTAAATAAATAAATAAATGAGTATCTTAAATAAATAAATAATTAATTAATTTAAATATAATTTATGTCAAATGTTATTCACTCTACATTAACTAATAATATGGAGGGTATTATAGTAAAATAAGTAATTAAGTAATCTTACTTTTCTTTAACCAAACACAGAAATCTTATATCCCCACCAATGCAACCAAACACAAGAATCTAATATTCCCATGAATCCGTCAAGTAAAATAATTTTTCTTCAAATGATTCTCAAAGATAATCCTAAATTCCGCGAACCAAACGGCTCCTTAAAGTTTTTCTTTTTAATTTTTAAAAATTTTCATTTATCATGTGAATACCGAAAGTACATGGCATCTACAAGCTCAGAGAAATCTAATAATTCCATAGGAGAAAGACTCTAATAAATAAATTTGGAAATCTTTTTTTCTTAGTAAATTTGTTCTTTAGTAAGAATCTAACTCTGTAAGTATAAACATTGATTTAGAACTTTAAAGTAAAATTTTCTTGTTTTGGTCCAATTTCAATAATACTAAATAAAAACCTCCAACTTAAATTTTTTTAATCCTTTTTATGATTAATTAAAATTTTTTATATTCAACTCTTAAATTTTCAAAAACACATTAAAAAGGGTTGTGATTTCGAGTAAAAAAAAAGTTTTGGGAATTGGAAACACAAGCCAAGCCAAGCCAAGGTAGACTCTTTAGAACGGAAAGGGCAAGTTTGTACGCGGCTTGGAATATTCTAAGAGAGGGTGGTTTGCTTTCGATGCACGCTTTAAAGATCCTTGCGTCGCGTTCTTTATTCTACAGGTAATATCTATATTTATGCATGTTAGTGGGAAACTGTTTCAGTCACTATTTAATATTTTCCCTAATTCTTAAATTAGTCCTTTTTTAAATTATTATTATACAGTACATTAGTAATTTAACACTGTTTGACTTGTGTTTCCTTCTCGGATACGTTTGGGAGCTAAAAAATAAAAAAGGAGAATTCTTTGTTTAAATTATTAAAAGTTGTTTTGTTTTGTACTGATCCGCCAAGTCGCCATCTACGATGCCAGCCAGCCTAGTTTTTGGACTCGAGGCCCAAAATTTGACTATGGCCGCAAGTCTTCGCTTCGTATTCAGACTTATCTCATTCCCATATATATATATATATATATATATTATATTCTTCCAATGCTTTTGGTCAAATCTTACAAGATTGCTTCTTCTTTTTTGGTTTGGTTTTTAGTGACATTGCTGAGTTTAATTTTGGCTACCAATGTTCTGTCTTCGTGTCCAAAGAAAAGAATGTGACACCATGAGAAGAGTCAAGCAATGATACAAATTTTGCAGTGATTCATCGTCAATGGAAGTTTGCGTGGTCAATATATATAAAAAAATATTATACATGATATACGAATAAATATACTCAATGAATTTAAATACTAATATATTCAATGTAAATATAAAAAGTTATAATTATTTTTTTAAATATTTGAATTCAATATATCATGATAAATAATTTAATTTTAATAGTTGAGTATTGAGGGAACTTGTAATGGAATTATATTCAAATGATATTACATAGAAGTTGCTAATTAGCCTCCATTATTGGCGGGTCATATGATGAATATTTTTATATATGCTAACAGATTTGTCGGGTCATATGATGAATATTTTTATATGTGCTAACAGGTTTGTTAACCCACCTAACAATTTCCTTTAATATAAAAAGTGATCACCAACTTGAAACGAGCCGTGAACTTATCCTTTTCCATGACCAGACTAATAATCAAACGAATAATACAATTCCCTCCCTTTTCTTTCACTATCTCTCTCGCTATCTCTATGAGAATGGACATTCTAGAAGAGAAGCTCCCTTCCACTACTATATCTGACTAGCCCGTGAATAAGAGTTTACTTTTCTGGTTTCATCTCGTTGTGAATATCACTCTCGACCACATTAGAGCCAACAAAATGTTGGTTGAATTAATAAGGATTACCTACTTTGCTTGTAAGATTTAGGTTTGATTTTCGCTATCAATAATCCTCTTTGATAGATGATCAGTAAGTCCAATATTAATCCACATTAAGGCTTTTCTTGGTATGCTGGAAAGAAAATTAGTTAATCAAATGATTAAACTATAAAGTAGGAAAGTTGTTATGAAACATAACCATTTGATTAACTAATTTTTGTTCTTCACTCTTTTCTTTTCATCCTACTAAGCAAAGCCTAAAACTTGTTGCATGCTCGGATTTTGGACCAAAAAAACCTTCTCTCGTCCAATCTTTTCTCTACCAAAAAAATCTCGACCCCATTAGAAGATTTATTCAAATCAAAAGTAGGATGCGAGGTGCACATGGCATGCGTAAGTCAAAGTAAAAACATTAGGGTTTTGGCATGTTAAACATGATATTTTTTTATAATAAAATAGGATGGTACTCCAGCTTTGCATGGAATTTTTTTCTTAAAAATATATTTTATAAATAGTATTAAAAATAATAATAAATCAAGATAATTATTTAAAAAATATTGATTTATTAAATGAAAATGATAATATCTAATTTATCAATTAGTCATCTTATTTATTTTTTATTTTATTTTTCTAAAAATAAAATAAAATTTTAACACAAAGTTAGAAAATTAAATAGACTAAAATAAAAAAAAAGCTTATAAAATATTTAATTTTTATTCAATTTGATCCTAATTTGTTTGTCTCAAGATAAATGTAGGTTAGACTTATCTCCCCTCTCACTTTTTCTTTTTATTTGTCGTAGTCACTAAATGTTTAATATTGAAATTATTTATTTATTATTTTATTTCCTCTTTTATAACGTTCAATTTTCATATTTAAAGAATTTGCTTTAAAAGTTTTTGATTAGTGGATTTAATTTTTATAATTTTTTTGTTTTTATTTGTGTTTAAGTTTTAAAAAATTATTTTTGTAATTTTTTGTTTTATACTATAATTTTACCATTTTTTAATCTTTATACTATTTGTAATTTTTTTAGTATTTTATTCAAATTTTGTCAAACCAAATTTTTTTGGTATTTGATTTGAATTTTTTAAAAAATTTAATACTAATTTTTGAATATTTGTTTTTTACATGAATATTTGGTTTAGTTTCTTAAAAAAAATTATTTGAATTTTAATTTTTGTTCTCTCTCCTTTTTCATATCTTTTGCTTCTTTTTTTTATTATTATAACTTTGGAAAAATAATAAATATTTATAAAAGAAAAAATTGAGAATATCTAATTTAATTCTTATCAAAAAATTTTTGTTTGAACTTTTCATTATCTTTTTCTTCTCTACATAGTAAGTTTTTTTTTATATATATATATTTAGTATTTTAATATTAAAAAGTTTTATAAATAAATATTTTTATTTCAATTAAAAACATCACATATAAAACTAAAAACTACCATATGGCTAAAATTATTTTTAATATTTTTAATATTAAGAAAAAAATAAAAATTTGTTTCTAAAAAGGTAATGAAGTGTCATGTGACAATCACTTACTCGTTAAGGGATATCTTTTATACCCACCATTATGTTAACCCATGCTCTGCCATGGTTTTTATCAAGCCAAAAAATATAAAAATTAAAAAATATAAATAATTTTTTTTAATTTGCTCATAAAGGTTTATTGACAATGTATAGAAACTATACACTGTCAATACATCATATATAAATCCTATAATTAAAATTTCTTGAGGGACTCTCTTGGGGAGAGAAGGAAACAAATCTCCAAAATTTAATGTTTGTACGCTGAAATCTTATTGATGGTGTTGGAATCCTATGGAGAATATCAGCATCCTGTTCTTCTTCTACTGTCTCCTCCTTACCATCTGTCTGCATGTGTGTGTCTATACGAGAGATAAGACTGCTCGATCGGAGTATGTACCAAAAATCAATTTTAACTGTGACCTTGAAACACATGCGCTTAATAGATAAGAAACATTGAACCCAGCAATGTAGGAAAATTTTGGATGTTCCTGAAGAAAATTTTGATGACAGCCAGCAGCAAAGCATTTACACGTTACTAAGGTAATAACAATAAAAACAAATATGCCGACAGTAAACATTAGCTTTTAGTAGTTTGATGCTGTTGCTGCTTCTTTTTTTTCAAAAAAAAGTGGATCTTTGGAAATTCTAGGATCGAGTCAGCAAAAGCTGCAAACCCCGTTTTCAGCATTCCGAAATGTTCGATTGATGCGTACAAAATCTGAAAATTACAGGATTATGTTCATAGCATCGGGACGCTGGTCCATAGCCCATTCGCTGGTCCCGTCCTAATCTCGAATGCATTTGCAGCTGAATTGCCTTCTTTCTGCTTAGTTGTTGCCGACACACTGTGCGATTGCGTCTAAATTGGAAAATTTGGCTCCGAGTGCTCACCAGAATGTCGGTCTCAATTGTGTCTTTCAACATACGATTTTGTCTCCGGACTAAAACGTGTTCTATTTCTTCATCAAATTCAACTCTCGTTTTCTGCCACGTCCTAATTTGTTGAGTCCATATCCTTATTCTTTCAAGATCTTTAATGGATGAGAAACCATTCACATGTTTCAGAGACTGTTGTCTAAAACTATCACACGATTTTTAAAGGCAAAGGCTAACATTTTTCAAAACTAGTTAACATGAGATTCGCTTATTAAATCTAATTAATGAGATGTCCCACTTGGATTCGTTGATAATGGCCTTGGAAATGTTCCAAACCTAGAAACAATACTGCCGAAATCAGCGATATCATGCGGGAACGATCCTGTCCTGTCTTTGCCTTTATCACTATGATATAGTTTTGCCTGGCAAACAGATCTTCTCTAGTGCAAGTCGGTTTCCCTGACCCACTTTTTTCTTTTAACTTATATATATTTTCTTCCAATTGCTTCCACTCAAACATCAGGTAACACTGAAACTTGACTAGTACATTTGAGAATATGAACTAGCTTTTGATAAAGCTGGAACACAAACCGAGAAATAAGCTCTGCTTTAGTCCTTGTAAATTGTTGGAATCTACATAAAGCGTGTCCTCAATACCAAAGAAATTCATTGTCTCAACCACTAAAGATTAAAAACAACTTGCCTAGTGCTTACGTCCGTGCACTTGGATAGCCGGACCCAAAGGTTGGGATTGGGTAGGCTCGGCCCGCTTAACGCCTTCTCAAATCCTAGCCGGTAGCTGGTCTATAAGAGATCCAAAGGCGGCCGACCTAAGAATCGGGTGGACATTTTTACCTATCATTTGGGAATGGCAATAAAAAACGGGGCTGAAAGATTTTGTCTTGTCTGTATGTCTGAACAAGATTATGCAACTGTACACCGTTAATCCATGGTTCCATCAATCTTTTTGTATTGCATTGAAAAAACCTTTTGGGTTGGAAAAAGTGTACCTAGACAGCTGATTGATGAGAGGAGAAAATTGGAAGGTGAGTCCCCTCTGGTAGTCAGGAGATCAGATTAAGGATTATAAAGAGGAGGAGAAAATAGGAAAGTGAATCTTCTCTAATAGTCAAGAGATCAGATCATAAAGAGTGCGCACTCTAGTTGCTAGTATGACATAATGGCATTTTCTAAAGTTAAACTAATAAAAAATTTACGATATTATATCAGCTATTCTGTTTAAAATTTTCCTAATAAGGCAAAACACATATTTTAACTGCATTATTTCAAACAGACGGTCAATTTCCAGAATTACACCAAAATTAATCAAGGTTACCTATAAGTAAAACAAACTTTATGAATAAAGAGAATAGATAATCTGACCAACAACCTCTTGGTCTAGTGGTTAAGGATGAGTTTTGGTACATTGTAAGTCTTGAGTTCGAATCCAAGCACTTTCATCATCAGTTATTTAATGTTTCCCTTGTAACAAAAAAAAAAGAATAGATAACCTGGGTGGGACCACATGGTTTCTTAGAGAACCTCACACCCTTGATTATGGAAGCTGTTTGTACCGCAACCACAGATTCATAACAGCCATGGAACGTGAATACCCCCCCTGTTTCATATGCCAAGTTCAAGTATCAGTAAAAGAGAATCATGTGGTGTTCAACGTTGGTAATAAATCTCCCACAATAAAGTATGTTTAACCTTTCTGCTTTCATCATCAAATTAAAGCCTGTACCAAATCCTGCTTTAAGCAAACTGTAGAAACCAAATAGCAGATAAAAAAAGAGTCAAAACATTAGTTATTGTGATAGAATTCTACCTAAAAGTTTGTATTTAAGCTGTTTATACTGAGTCATGATCAGAGAAGAAACTTTCTAAATGTTGTTTGCAGCACTATTTTTTTTATTTACTAGCACATTCATAATTGCACTAAGCTTGAACAAAAATGCGTAATTAATGAAACAATGACATATCTTGCACTAAATTATGCCCTAGAAGGCTAACCATAGGTGTTATGTCATGAATGATATAAAAAGAAAGAAACTACTATTAAAACCATAAAAAGGGAGACAGTCACCCAAAATAGAAAAGGCAAAGTGGTTAGCGTACTTTATTGGTTATTCCTTATGAGAAAATTTTCAGATATAACAACAATACATTAAGCCTTTACCTTTAGTATGTAGGATTCAAAATACTAAACATACAAAAAAAAGTTCAAAGTATGCACCTCAAAATAGGTTAGGATAACCTTCAGTTCTTTAAGAAATTTTTAATCAAAGGTATTCCTCAGGCAAAAAGACTCTTCAAGCCAAGGAAAAGAGCGTAAAATGATCAATTTCAATCAGGTTGTACATTCTAATAAAATTAAAATTTGAGTTACATATCAGTATTAAAATTCTAATAAGAAATCAGATTAATCAACTGAAAATAAAAACTTATTCTGTCAATGCAGATGGCATCTAACACAGGGCTAAGAAAGTTGAAGAGGCTCAAGATGGACTCGGAAGAGTTCAAGAACTTTGATATTCAATGAACCACCAAAGGATCACTATCAATTACAGCACGTTGCAGTTTGCTATCTAGCAAGATGGATAAATAAAGAATAGAGAGCACTGAATACAGGTATTCCAGATCCTATTTAGTTAGGGTTTTTGAAACAAGAATTGAACCCATGAGAATGGTGATAGGAAGTCCTGACAGCACCCTTATCAAAATGGCCTCTATTCTTTCATATAAACTTCCAAGCGTTTATCCAGAGCTTTCTCCTAGAGTTGTTTATTATCTTGGTACATGAAACCTAACATTTACAAAAGCGAAAGATTTGCCCCAGCATCTTAAACACTTGGAAAAGAAAGGAAGAAAGTAGGTGGGATTCAAACCTATCAACCAAATACTAGTTTCCATTCAGGGTTCAGTTTTGAATTCCCAATCACAACCCCAAAGGTAGAAACCACAAAATTTCACCCAAAACCACTTGACCATGATTCGGATACTAAAAAGACCAGCCAAAAACTTTGAAGATTTCATGACAGTATTTCCACATGCAGACCAACTAGATTCTGAGGAATTACATAGTTAAGACGTTCCTTTGACTTGTCCCAGCTTTTGAAGAAAAGGGAATTCAGTGCCGAGATCTAATCGATGAAGCAAGATTGTAAGAGGATGAAAACACGATATAAAAGTTTTTCAACAAGTCCGCGTACCTAATTTTCTGTCAATTGGAATGGTGTTCTGCTGGACACCATTACTAGGAAAGTCTAATCAGTAATCCCTTCTTTTCCTGCTAATAATAGTTTGATTCAAGGCTTTTTTTCCTAACATAACAAATCAAAAAGCTGGAATAATTTCTCAAAACAAACTCACTATTTTTTTAAATAAAATAAATCTACTCATATTTAATCTAGATTTTGACATCTTTACCTTGAAATTCTAGAGAGTTTCTGCTTCTTTACCTCAGCAGGTAGGCTTCGACAACAGCAGCTACTATTTTGCTATTTTTGATCTCCAAATCAAGAGATTAAAATTGACCTTCTTCAGGGAAAAAAAGAGAACATTAGACAGACAGCGACTAGAAGAAACGATAAGAAAGAATGAAAAGACAGATTACGAGTTTGTGCGTGAATCTAACATGAAACTAATCCACCTTCCAATTTTTTTTGTGGCTTACCGTTTTATTAGATTCACGCACAAACCTGAAATATGCCTCTCCTTTTTTTTTTTTTATTTCAAAATTTCCTTCTGTCACCCAAATCTGAGAGGGAGATGGGAATAAGGGAGAGGAGGTTATGCTTTTATACTACTGTAGAAGCTGTTTGGGGAAATATGGGCGATAAACCCTAATTTAAGTGGCTCAGATGTGACGGCAGAACATGACGCATGATGGATCATCGGATCGTTACTCGTTAAGTCGCATCATGTGAGCTTTGAACTGCACCAACCGCTGGCTAAAATTTGTGTTGGTAAAGATTTTTATTTGCCCATCAATTAAAAAAAAAATTTGAGTTTAGGGTTTAGCAGTTGAGCTCAGTCTAACTCGGGCCTTGGGTGTGTGTGAACTCGGGGCGAGTTGGGTTTGAGACGCTATTTAGTGTAACCTTATTGATTTTGGGCTAGCTGACTGCACCAAGCTGGGCCTACGTTGCTCAACTATTTGAATAAAGGAAAAGAGGCTCAACTCTTAGGCTATGCTTGGTATAATGAAAAAGTGGAAGGATGGAAAGTAGTGAAAGGAAAAGTGAAAGGAAAATAGATTTTAGGTTTGCTTGGTAGAACAGAAAATGAGAATGAAAGAAAAGGTGAAGGAAAAATGGTTTCTGTTCCAGCAAAGAAAACCCATCCGTCCAAATCGGACGGAAAGGAAGAGAGAAAATGTTGGTGAGTGCATAAATTAAATGAAAATACAAAATTACCCTTACTAGAATTTTATATTATCAACTTTGCTTTTATCATTTCTTCCATAACTCCCGTAACTCTCACCACACTCTCTCCCAATCTCTCATTCTTTGTCGCCGATATCCTCTTTCCCACCGCCGTTTGAGCCACCGTTAGCAGTGGGTGGGTGATTCGAGCTTGGATTTTGGAACTCCTTCGTCTTTTTAATTCTTGTCTGTTAGTTTTAAATTGCCATATGTATTTTGAAATGACAAAAACTTAAATAAACCTTAATGTTTCTTTCATATTGTAAATTTGCTTTATGACACATGATTTTTTCAAACCATTTAAAGTGATAATATCAAACATTAAGATCATGATTTAATGATACATTCTTATTGGTCTTAAATACTTTATAAAATGTTTTTGAATATTTTAGAAAATTACTTAATGAATTTTTAGACCATATTTTCATTAGAGAAAGTCAAGGAAAACTCCCACAAAAATGCCAAAATGTTTTGGGTTGAATTAGGATCAAAGGCCACATCATTTCTAACCCTAAAGTGCAGGAAAAATGCCCTCTAGAAGCATGAGATCGATCCCACAGGGAAAGGGATCGATCCTTTCATGGCAGAAACACTTGGATGCGTGGAATAAAGAAAAGGATCGATCCCTTTGGTAAAAGGATCAATCCCGTTATGTCAGAAAGCCTCCAACGGCTAGTTTCTGTGAGATACAACTGCTAGTTTCTGTTTTGGCTCCAACCAACGTCCACAAACCATCTAAGGGACTATAAATAGAGGATTAGAAGCTGAAGGAACCAAGAGGAAGAGCTCAGCACATTCTATTCTTCATTTTCCTCAAATCTTCAAGCCTCAACAATATTTCAAGAGCTACAAAGTCTTCATCTTCCATTATTCACACATTCCTTGTAGTGCATAGCACAATTCTTGTATAGGCTTTTACTTGTGCTTAATCTTTGTAATCACTTGCCTATCTAGAGGCCTTTCTTTGATTACATCTCTTGTAAACCAACTCATTCCTTGTAAAAGGGGAGGTTTCTCTTTAGCCTTAAAAAAGAGGGAGGTTTCTCTTTAGCCTTAGAAAAAGAGGGAAGTTTCTCTTGAGCCTAGAAAAAGAGAGAGGTTTCTCTTAAGCCTTGAAAAAGAGGAATTGTAAACATAAATTCAAGGATAGTGAATTTGGAGAAAATCCTTGGGAGCGTCTCAAGGTAGAGGACGTAGGCAAGGTTGCCGAACCTCTATAAATCGCTTGTGTAAATTTCTCTTTCCCTACTCTCTTTATTTACTTGCGATTATTTTGTGTTTATTGTATTGAATTTATATTGCATACTTGAGTAGCCTAGAGAACTTAGAAAATATCAATATAGGCTAGAGAATTTAGAAGAATCGAAAAATGAACTTAAGGTTAGTTAAAAACCGATTCACCCCCTCTCTTGGTATAGCCTATAGAGCCAACATTGTCATTTCATTCTAATTACATTAGGTATTCTACTTACTCTTTTTCTTCTAAATATATTTCAACTTCTGCATTTTAGTCTCTGTTATCAGTGGTGCTTTGAGGGTTTGATTGTTTTGTGTATGTGGAACTGCATGTCTTCCTTGTTATGTAGCAGGCATATAAAAAATAGATCCAATTATTCAACATCTATGCTCTCAATTGTTTGTTGCATTGCATTGCTTTTTCGTTCATTTTGCGTGTTTCTTCTTGTTTACTTAACTTCAGCTAATGGCAGATTTGGATGGTGAGCTTTATGGATTATGATTGAAATTTTATGGAAAATCTCTGATCTTTGATCAAACATCCTGAATAAAGTCTAATCTTAAACCTGTGTTGAAGAAGACAAAATTCTTTGGTGATTGATCTTAAAATTACAAAAGAAAGATGTTGCTTGTTGTCATTAGCTAAAAAACTTACATTTTTGTTCTGAATCCTTTGGATCCTTTGGCTTTTGGTTGACTCTTTGGATCCTCAATTTTTCAACTGAAGCCACCTACCCGTATCTGTCAACTTGTTTAATGTTTGTGTTTCCATGTTTGTGGACTGGTGCAAGTGTGTGCGTATTGACTTGTGAGATAGTTGCAATGTGTCAACAACAATTAAAAGTTGTTTTATTTGTTGGATGAATAATGATTAAAACATAGCATCTTTCTTCTTCCTGAAAAGAAAAAAAAATTTTCCTCTCTTCATTATTCATAGTCAAGTCTTTATTCTCTAGTAGCACATTTTGTATGCGATTCTACTGATAGAGTACTTTCTTGCAGAACAAAAATAAGCAGTTCAAATGATTGGTTAGAACTCTTAGATCCAAATATTCATCAAGCAAGCTAAAGTTGAATGTTTACAGGAAATGGGGATGTATATACATTTGTTAAGGATCCATTGATGCTTTTTGATGCTCGATGATATAGTTGGTTCTGGTAGAGACGACCTAAGTGAGAAGGTTCCCACAAATAGGTAAACATGCTAGAAGGTCATGCCATGAAATTTGTATTTCTTCCAACAAAATTGACTACATGATATACCCTGCTGATGTTCTAGTTATAGGAAATGTTAATGAGAATGGAGCTCCTATGAACATTGTTGCTACTGCTGAATTATCTTATCTATGAAAGTTTCAAAGTGGCTTATAGCCTGCTGAATTGTTTGTAGTCATGAATTCAAACAATTCATCCCACCTCCAATTATTAAAAAGATTTCAAAAAAAAAGCTAAGGTTTAATTTTATTTATGTTATATGATCATACAAAAACTCAAAATATTTATTATATCGACACTGGTTAAAGAATTCAATGGGGATATAATAAATTACTTAGGTCTTCTTCTGTTTTCTGTTTGTGACAGTGCATTCAATGGGGATTCCCTGATGGAATCGTTTTGCATCGTTGCAGTAATCATAAACCATGTAATTCTTTTGCACCTATTTCAGCACTTTCTGACCAGAAGAATCCCGCTCTTGTGAAAACCAAGCATTGTTAGAAGATGAATTTGAGCTGCAAGAAAAGACTCCATTAGACTAAACACAAGCATTGGCACTGAAGTTCCTGAAAGAAGCTGTGAAAGGTGCTTGGCTCCAATCTGTCTTCACAAGGCCTCCTCTAGCGGCCCAGTCACCAGCATTCCAGAGGCTAGAATACATTCTCATTGGTTGCGTTTTTGGGTACTGAACACTAGCTGCCTCTGGGTTCTTGAACTCTCTGATTGGTCTGCCATCTACATATAAACTGAAACAAAGAAAATTGGAGTTATTACATGATAGAAGTGCAGAGGTTAGTTATTACATGATATACCCTGCTGAATTGTTTGTAGCCATGAATTTAGGCTTATCTAAGCTTTAGCATATTTTGGATGACATTGTTTGCAGCCATGAATTTAGGCTTATCTAAGCTTTAGCTAGCATCACAGACATCACTTTCTTTTGTCTATTTGGATTTGCTTCGATTTGCCTTAAAGTTTTGAACCTGCAAAAAGTTACTATGCTAGTTTATAATTTAATTTCCTTGTGGTCCATAATTAATCATTAGCATCAGTTTCATTCTCAACTTTATCTTATATTTTTGTATTTTAATATGCAGTTCTGAAAATGGCTAAGAAGTATAAAAATAGTGAGTGCACTAGTGAGGTTAAGAAGGCTAATCTCAAATGGACAGAAGAGATGGATGATATATATATATTGATGCAATGTTAGAGCAACAAGTGAATGGAAACAAAGTTGATGGCACATTTACCCCTCATGCTTATGACAACATGGTGAAAATATTAACTGAGAAAGTTAATTTCTCATTTGATAAAAATCATTTGAAAAATCGTTTGAAAACTCTCAAGGAAAATTTTAGTAAATGTTTTGATTTGTTTAATCGTTTGAGTGGGTTTGGATGGAATTCGGTGGTAGAACTTTTTGAAGCTGAGGCTGAAGTGTGGGAGAAACTTATAGAGGTTAGTAATTGCCATCTTTTATCCTAATCTTCTATATTGTGTTTGTCTACATTTTGCTACTTTAGCTCCTAGTTTTGTTTTTCTTTGATAATTTGCTATGTGTATGTTGTTACCAATAAAGCTTTTATGAGCTTGTGATTATGCTAAAAATCTGCCTTCTTACGATGGTTCTATATGAATACTCATTATCCTACTGATTTTGATAATGTTTGTGTGTGATATTTTAGGCAAAACCTTCTGCTACAAAATGGCGATATACCAAGATTCATGCTTATGGAAAGCTATATGAGCTTTTTCGAAAGACAGAGCTAATGATAAGGGGGCTTGCAGTGCAAAAGACAGAATTCGAGAATGGGCAGCGGAAGAAAGTAGTGCAGATCTAACTTTCATTGATCTGGAAATAAATTGTGAACCATCATCTCCAACATCCGTATCAAATTCTGTTGCACAGCAGTTAAAGAGCTCTAAAAAGAAAGCTCGCATGGAAGATTTATTTGAAAAACAAATTGATGTTTTAGACCACGCAATTGGCAATGTGGCAGAGATAATGAGACAAGGCAATGCCATTGCAGAAAAAGTTGCGCAAATTGCTGAAAAGGGATTGGCTATTGCTGAAAAAGGAAGGCCACACTGGTATTCCGAAGCTGAAGTATTTGATGAGTTACTGAGGATTGATGTGCCAGAAGATCTCTAACTCGATGCCTTTTTATTTCTAAATCAAAGCCAACAAAGGATGAAGCCTTTTTTTGGAGTTCCGACCCAACGACGTAAAGAGTTACTTTTGAAGCTGATGAGTAAATGAAAAAGCTCTTAGCATTAGGAATTTTTTTTATAGTACTTTTATTGCTTGGAACATTGGTTGATTTTTGCTACTAATGAAAAAATAGGAAATACTTTTGGATGGAAATACTTTGAATATGGACTCGTTTATAGTACTTGATGCATTAATATATATCAACATCTTTGTTTTCTTTTATTTTCTTTGGGGTTGACATATGGCATATTAAGTTTTTTGTATAAAAATAATTTTATTACTATTTTAGACATTATTCTTTTTTTTTTGACATTATTCATGGTTGAGTTGATCATTTAACAATTATTAGTCATTACATAATTAATTAATAATTAATAAATTAATTACTTATCATAAATTAATTATTAATTATAATTAATTATTTGGACTAGATTTTTTTTTTGAAAAAAATCTCATTGAAAATGAAAACTCAATAAATGCCAAAAAAATTTATCCAAAAACAATTACACTTAATAAATATTTGAATAAGGGTAGAATGGTAAAATCATTTTATTTTTAATTTTCTTTTCTCTCACTTTTTCACTTTACCAAGCAACAAGAGGAAAGAAATATACTTTTCATCCATTTTTCCATCTTTCATACCAAGCACACCTAAGGAAAAAGATTAAAGTTTTCCATCTTTCCAATTTTCCTTCTCTTCAATTTTCTATCTTTTCAGTTTGCTTTCCACCCTACCAAGCAAAGTCTTAAGGACCCGTTGGGCTGAAAGTGACAGTGATGCAGATCGCGGTGAAAGTTTTTGCAGATTTTGCTGAGTGAATGGAAATATGGAATAGACATTCAATTTGCAAGGAACCTAAATTTTTTGTACAAAAACAAAGATCTTTGAATTTTGTGTCTTAATAATTCGAATTTCAGTTCCAAGTTTTGTATAATAATTTAATTCCTTTCATTAAAGGGTTAAAATCTTATAAGATTTGACCAAACATCTATTATCAATTGGATATATATATATATATTAGAGGACTATGTGTGTGTTTATATTTTTAAATTATTTTGATGCATTTTAGTGTATAAAATTTATAATGGTAGTGGATGAATGTCATCTCATTAATTTATAAGTTTTAAAATAAAAAATAAATATTATTAAATTTTCTTAGTGTAAACCACAGATATCCTCGTCCGTTTTAACGGTTTGAGACTAATCATGCTCGGGACTTAGTCACAGTTAAGGCTCTTCACCATTCTTCAAAGATGTGTTTAGTGGGGATCAAACCCGAAAGCTCTTTTCACAAACTATTATTAAATTCACTAATTAACAAGGTATCATAATATAATTCAATGATAATGTATATATTGGCAATGCACCAAATATAATCTAAAATGATTTTATAATCTTTCTCTAAATGTATTCCAATTTATTCAAAAGAATAGCTTTGGTTCGAGAAAGGAAAAAAAGCACTTTATTTGAAAGAAATATTAGAACTTGACTTATAATTAACTTACTATGTTTATAAAATTGGATGATACATTAGAAGAAAACTTCATGAATCCTTTTTTTTTATATTATTAATATGTATGTTATCAATTATTATTGTATATCTTAGATCAAATTTATCACTTTTTTGGGATAATTATTACATATATCATTGGTGGAGTTTTTTTCTCCACAAACGATATTAGGATCATAACACGTGTACTATAAAAATATTTAAAAAATAAATAAAAAAATATGTGTCATTATCCTAATCCTGCTTATAGAGTAAAAAAATTCACTAGTGGTGTATGGAATAATTATCTTTTTTATTTTAGCCTAAGTAGGGGATGTAATTGAAATATAAATGAAAGTTAGGCTATTTAAAGAATAACAAATCCATAAATTTTAGACAGGCATCTTTGAGAGATGATTCTTTTTTTTTTTAAATCAGTTTCTTCAATCACCCATACATAAATTTGAATGAGAAATTATCCTATGCTGAATGCAATAGGATAACTAGAAACATCGATGTCTTTTTTTTTTTGTCGAAATCACCCGACATCCCTATACCATCCCATACCATCTCTCGAGTGTGCCAAACCACTGTTAGATGGACTGTGGGCTTAAACCCGAAACATCAAGTAGATTAAGCTGACGATGAATGAATCGATCCTTCGGAGAAAAGCTTGTGCAGACTGAATAGGCGCTCAATAGAGCCCAATGAGCTGAAATACCTAGCCCAATTATTGTTTCATCTTCCGTTCAGCCCAATTACTAAAAGGACTAAATTTTTTCGGCCTAATACATAGATTATTGTTTTGCTTTTTTTTATTGAGCATAAATTTTTTGTTTGGCGATAGAGAAAATTGAAAGATGATTTTAAATTATTTTATATTTTCAACACGTTACTCTATCTTCAATTAAAAAAATTTTCTAGTCCACTGAAAAGTACTATTCAATATTAAAAAAATTATTGGTTTAATTAATCATTTTGAAACCAGCTAATAGAGAATATATTAACTGAAAATTGTTAACAATATAATTAATTTAAATTGTTTCAAAATTTTCTTTAGCCAATAATTATAAAAATTTTCTTATTTTATCACAATATCTATAAATCAACTAATTTCTTTTACATTTTTTTTAATAAAAATAAAAAGGGTTCAAAATCACTGGCCACTTGCTCTTCGGTCTGCCTTTAATTAGGCCAAGGTTGGTTTTGGGCTCTGTAAGCATATTAAATATGTAACAAAAAAAAAAAGCAAGCATATTATATTCTGTAGCCCCTTCAAAATTGAATTCCCCAAACCGTATGGTCATGAGCTTATGATGAATGCATACAATGTGCATCCATGGATGCACTGATAAAATATGTATGATGGCACCACAAAATAATCAATGAAGGATAAATTTTTGAACAGTCAACTAAGTAGCTGGAAGAAAAATCTTGGCCAAAGACTTGAACAACGGTTAGCCGTTATTGTTGTTAGTTAAAATTGCGGTTGGTCATCTAGCCAACACGACTTCACTTTCATGAATCTTTGGATATTTTTCTTTAATCTGTCGGTGGAAGTTGATGAACTTGTTAACATCTGACCGACCAAAAAGAAGTGGATAATCCTTTTGAATTTGCTTAAACGCGTCTTCACAAGCAACTGACTCGTGCTCTTGCATAACTTTCTTTTTTCTTTGAGAATACTTTTTTGGGTAAATTTTTTTTTATTTTTCTACCCTTTATCTAGATAATCTAGATATATGACAAATTTATCCAAGAGTTTTGGATTTTGTACAGCGGCTTGTACACAGTGCTGCACAGGTGTTGATGAAATGAAAGTTCATGTCTTTTGTCTGACGAAACCGTTAATAACAGTTATTACCGAATCACCGCTCTGGTAATATCTTTGAAAATGACTGGTGATGAAACCTGAGCATAAAGACATCGGTCTCTCTTTGGTTCCTGCGATTTGGAATGTTTCTTGTATTTTTCTTTATCTGACAGTTTAGAGCCACGTGTCGGAACTGAAAGTTTAACCAAGCTAGTTTGCTGTCATTTGTCAATGTGTTTGTTTCGATGATTTGGGGAAAATGGAAGCAGCCATTTGTTCATCAACCATTAGGCCATTTTTCCTGAGTCCCTTTGTTTTGATGTTATCTTCGACGATTCGGGGGCTTAGAATCTGTAATCGGTGTTCTCTTTTTTCTTATTTCTTAAACTTAGAATTATTGGATTAATAATTTGTGCATAATGTGCGTTCCAGGTCTCCTCCATGCTTTTGAAATTGATTCAAACTTGCACCAACACCAAATGTGCCCTATGTTTTAAAACATGAACAGCGACAATTTCAACTGTAAAGTTGAACTACTTAACCGCAGAGTAACTGAAATTCAGATTAGTCAAATCGGTCAAAAGTTTGTTTTAAAGCAACCCAACTGAAAGGCCTAAAGAGAATAGGGAGCTATCCTTGTCTTGCTGCTCCTTGCCTGCCTCTAAGCATAAATGTAACTGTATCAGCTGACGTTTACACTACTTGCTGTCGAAACTGGTTAGAAACTTTCTAGCGTGTTCCTTGTCTATGAATTCAGATATCTCATCATTATGTTGAATATAATTTCTTTGCTTAACCTCCTAAAGCAGTGTCTGATCTGATTTTATCCTTTATCCAACTGTTTTGCTTTATTAGCTTGTAGTTTAAAAAAAAGTCTGAACAGTCTTCTCCATTATTTGTGTCTTTCCATGACATTGAGATTCTTCTATGTTCTTTTCATCTTTAATTCCTTTCGGATTTGCGGTATATGTACATTCAGAGCTCATATATATAGTGAAGACAGAATTAAAAATACACTAAATTTAATATTATTTTCAATTAATGAATGGATGAATGCACATCCCTACTGAGTTCAAACTTAATCAATAATCCAAAACTACTTAATTAAAAGACAAAAACAACATCAGAAATTCCAGCATTTTCTTCAATCCAGGGAATATTCAGTGTCAGTTTGCCATCGGCAGACCGCTCGTGCGCTGCCTCAGCGCCATTCACATAACAGACCTTCGGCGGAACACTGGAATAGACTAGGAAGTTCCCACCACCTTTAACTTTGATCCTGGCAGAAGTGCCTGCGTCATCGTCGTTGTACTCCAATGCTTGAATTGTTCCTCCAGAATTGAACATGTTGGTTAGGCCAATGGGGGCGAATTTTGCAACGCGACCGAGCTTTTTAAGAGGCACAAAGCTGAAAATCTCAAATGAAGATGGTTGGACAGTGACTTGAATCGGATCGGATTTTGGTGTCAGAAAGAGCAGTTTCTCGGCCTGGTCAAGGTAGACCACGTATTCTTCAGCATCACCCATCACAGCAGCTTCCATGCATTGGTCCCATTCAATATCAGTGACATGCACAGCACCGGAGACAGGCTTGTAGCACTGTGGATAGCCCATGATCCTCTGCTCCTTATCGTCCCATCCGGCTCCTTGGCAGTTGAAAGCTCCAATAACACCTCCATACTGCATCAAGAGAGAATTTTGTTCACATATCCAAGTAACTCCATGTATAAAGAAAAAAATTGATAACACAAAGATATGTACCTTATTGAAATTCCATAGCTTGAGAATGGACTTGTTGTCAAACAGAGGATTCACGAAAAGACAATCTCTGGTTGGAAGGGCAAAGCGCTGGCACTTGGGGATGGTGCCATCAGGGTGAACAAGCTTCTTAATAAGATCAAAATCGTGACAGCCGAGCGAGTCGCTCAGGTAGACAGGACCGCCACATATTGCCCTCGATCCAGCGTGATATTTGGCGCAAACATGGTCGGATTGGAACATATCCCAGTCAGGTTGTATGATCTGACCCATCCACAGACTGTTATAGGCACAGTGGATCATGTGAACACCTTGCAACCAGAAAACTCCTTTCGGATCCCCATTTGGATCCTGGAACCAGAAATCATCACCTGTCATAAAAAATAATTAAGATAAGTCAATTTGTTAATTTACTACACCATATGGCTGATGTTAAACGAGATGATTGGAATGAAATGAAGAGGACCATCTGTTTTGACTTTCTTACCAACTCTTCCCATGGCTATCTGCTTTGTCCCAAGGAAGAAAAAGTCGTTGCCTTGTTGCATGCTGGAGATAATTCCGGTCCCTTTGAAGTTCTTTGACAATGATTTTGACAACCCATTGTAATAAGCTTTGGCAAGCTCCACCCTGCCTCCGTATTCTTCAGATACATATTCAAGAGTCTGGATTGAAAATTATCATACAGAATTATTACTATGCTCGGTCAAACAGAAAATACACAAACAGATAACATATATTAGTACTTCAATTTTTAAATCACTTACGTGAATGACATCCACTTTTACTCCGGTAATACCGGATTTGGCAAGGTGAGAATGCATGGAGTCGTAGAAATCATCAGCTTCACTTGGGTCAACTAGTCCAATCCCAGCTTCAACAATTTTATCAACGGCTAAATCTGGCATAGTCCCCTCAAGTCCCGAAGAGACATTGCAAGGTACCACTTTGCAATTGAGATGAGTTGTCCCTGGCCTAACACCACCCCAGGCACCACAAAGAGCATGCCACACCCAAATGTCATCTAAACCTTTGAACTTGGTTCTCAAATCCCTTGTAAAAGCCCTCATGCCATAGTTATCAGCCTTGCAACCACAGCTTCCATTCGACAGGCTGCTTTCTTCTCCTACAAACATATCGTCCAGTTCTTGTTTCAGCTTCTTAATCTTGCATTCAAACTTGGAAACATCTGTGGCACCAGACTTCAGGGCCTTGTCACGAGCCTTGATGGCATGCTCGACTTCAATGGCCTTTGTGATGAGCATCTTGGGCCTCTGTGGATTGAATGAAGGAGCGTTAGGACCCAAAAAGGACCCACCCTTGTATTTTCTGAACTTCTCGCCCTCTTCAAATCTGTGAAGCCTGGCGGTCATTTGTTCACCACCAAGGACAAGGTTTTTCATATCCTCGTTGGGGTTATCACTATCACGATTGATGCTTTGCCAGCCATCATCGATGATGATAAACCTTGGTGAGACGCCGCCCTCAGCAAACTCTTTCACACCCTGCCAAACACCAGCGGGTTCTACGGTTAAGTAAAATGCATCCCAAGTGCACCAACCAAATTTGTCAATGATAGAAGGAAGTCTTTTTTCTTCCAAGAGCTTAAAGGTATTAAGATGAACTCTAACAGCGCTAAATGCTTCTTTCATCAAGTTGAAGGGGTTTTCAGACACATGCACATAGGCAATTGAATTGAAAGAAGATGACTTGATCTGAGTAGAACCACTCTCAGCAAAGATCATGACATGGCCATCATTGCCAGGACAAAGAGCAGACCTGAAACTACCCTCAATGATGGGTATAATTATAACATAGGACCTTATTTCAGGAACATCTAAGACTACCCATTGGGTTTCCATTTGCAAATCAGACCCGGAAGTTCCCACCCATTGTGTAGACCACCATGTTTTGAACCTAAAGACACTCAAAAAGTTCCTATCAATGAATCTACCCAAAGAGTTCATCATGCTATCAGAAGTTTCATCCTTGCTGAATCCTAGGAACCCACCTTTATGAGACAGAGTCTGCACACGCTGACGCAGAGGAAATGGAGCATCTGACTCTGAGGAGTTAAAGATAGACGAGAACGGTGTGAAAGTCACATTGCTAGGAACATCATAGAGTAAAGGAAAGCCTTTGACGTTGAACTTGCTATTAGACAAATCAAACTCAAAACTAATGGATCGGAGGAGATTGGAAATAGAATTGGAGGGAGTGCTTGGAGGTGCCATGACAAAGTCAAAAGGAGAAAACAGAAATGTAAGAAAAACACAAACCAAACAGAAAACAAGAAACAGGAAAAAGAACAAAATACCTAAAACTCTCAAAGGCTAGCTGAAACTTGAGTTCTATATCTCAGCCGACAGGGTTTATATTGAGAACCAAGGACCACTTTCTTTGGAATCTGAATATACCTAGAGATTTTAGTTAAACCAAAGGCTAAAAATCTGTTTTCTGTGAATTATGATATATTCTTTAACTCGGCTCCCGAAACAGGGAACTGCAAATTTGCAATTAATGATAACGAAAACGAGTAAGGAAGCAAGAGATTTACAGGAAAATCAACGCAGCCGAATTGAATATTCAAAATATTCGATACACTTTACAAAAATAGATGGTCTAGGAGAAGGTTACAAAGGAGAAGAGTTATTGCAGTTGGAAAAACAACAAAGCTGATGAACGAAAAAAAGAATGTTGCTAAAGATAGCTTGAAGAGATGCTTGCTCGTACTCACAGAAGAATGGTGGTGAGCTTGTTCAGTAATGCACGTATATATAGAGAAATAAAGGAAATGGGTGCGTAATAAAATTGAATTAAAAATAGAATCAAGTTATCTTTAGATAACAAATGTTGGGCGGTTGGTTTGATGATGACAGTTTCTGGTTTCTGCTAGCTTTCTGGTTTCTTTGGCCTTTATGCTTCCTTTTTCTTCTTCTTTCTACGGAAATCCTCCATATGAAAAACAAATTAATTAACAGTTGCTTTGCTTCCCTGTACCATATGATGGATGTTATGACTAGAAAGTTACATCCAGAAACACATGGAGAAGGATGATATGTTTCATGTATGTATGCTAAAGCTAAACATTGACTGTCCAGCTAAAGAGAACCGGGAGCTTCTCTCAACACTTGACTTTAATTTTTGAGGTATTTTGTTTAGCTGGAGGCAGGGCTGCCTCTTCCTGAGATGCAGAAATAGAAATGGTAGTTGGATAAACTTGTTGTAGCAGTTGATTGAGCTCCAAATTAGAAAATTTAATATTACATATATGTTTCTTGGAGACCCCATGGGCCATAACGCCATTGACATGGGAAACGATGACATGAGGAAAGGATCCTAAATAGCAATTTGCAACTTTATTTCTTGAAAAATTCGATAGACAAGCTGGACAAGGAACTTTCTCGAGGGAATAGTGGTGCCGACTGATGAGCAGCTGTGGTATTTTTTTTCATTCTCTTTTGTGGATCCAAACCAAATCCAAGGTTACAAGCCGAACCTTATGCTCGGCTAAAGCGAATTAGCAATTGTAAATTAGTGGTTAATAAAGTAAACAAACAGGAAAAAGTTCGAGGCAAGCGCGCCTGCCCTGGATAATTAAATTTTGATAACTAAAATATTATTTCTTTTTTCTTGTTATTCAATTTAAACTGTCAGCTTTAGGCTAATTTAACAAAGGAAATATTAGATATAGTGGCCAAGTGGTTTCTATCGAACATTGCATATCGCTGCTGGTGGAGGAAACTGATGCTTTCGAGATAAATTATCTTGCTTTTTTTTAAATAGAAATTTAATTTTAATTAATTATGTTAACAATTTTTTGTTTATATTCCTTGGCTTGGTAAGAATAAAGCATTGGAGGTAGTTTGGTTGATACCATAAAGAAAACGTATCTCTTTGCATGGTCAATGCTTGTGTGCAATAAATCCCGGACGAAAGTTTCAGGCAAGTGAATCAAATCTTTGTCAAAGAAATTCTTTCCCAAAGTTGAAAAGACAAAGGTTACTGAGAACCGTGCCAATTCCCAAGTTTATTTGTTACTAAAAAGAGAACTGAACAAAATTGGAGAATAAAGAGCAAAGTTTTGGATTAAATGGATAATTTATTAAGATAAATTATTTGATACGTTAAAAATAAAACGTACGATAACCTTTAAACCTTACTTTTTATTATGAATTTTATCGAATATAAACCGTTCAGATTAAAAAAGTATACGACTAAAATCCAACGGGTTAAAAGGAAAAGGAATGGAGAATGAAGGTCCACCATGGTCTGAGCTTGTGTCGGTGAGCCATGGGCCAAATATCTATGGAAAAAGTCAGTATTAAACTCAATCTGGGCCTAAGTGAAATACGGTGGGTGAGAAAAAATGCTCCTTGGAAAGTTGGAACCGACCATCAAGGTAAAAAGAATTTAAAGAAGTTTTGCTACTTTGCGCTACGAAGAAAAACCGTATTTTTTTAATTGTGTGGAACCCTCTTTTAAGATGCATGATTAAGGGCTAATCACACTAACGTAATCAGATAATCTCCGTGTGGCTGTGGGGTTTGGCCAAAAAAACAAAGGAATAATCTCCATGTGGGACAGTCTACTCTATCCTTTGCTCGTTGAATCACCACCAACGGAATATTCTTAAAGATTGACACGTGCGAGCAGACATACCAATTTCAAGAATATATTAAATGATTTGAATTTAAAGATGAACAAATGAAAAAAATACTGTGTAATAAAAATTTTGCAGAATCGGGATTTGAATTTTGATATTTGCATTTTTTTTTTAACGTCATATATATACATATATATAATTATGGTGCAAAGGATTCTAGCTAAAATATTAGTGCGTCAAAAATAAAGCAACCAACTTCGGCATTAATTAAATTAAAATGAATTACCATATCAAAAGAAAAATTAGTACTCTTAACAAAGTCCAAATGTCGGTGCATTCAGTGCTATATGTTTGTCTTAGGATTAGGATATTCCATTTCCTTAAACAAAGACATAAATTAGTCATATCTTTGCTTTAATATATGCATAGATAAATAGATAGTTCTATAATCTTGGTTTCCGCTTCTTTTTTTTTTTAATTTTTTATAATGGAGGTATCTGGTTTAGGGGAAAATTTTGGTTTTCAATTTTTAAATTTATAGAATTTTCACATTTTAAAAATGAAGATTTAAATCAATTTTTAAAGTTTTTGATGTTTACTTTTGACTTTTGCCTTTGAAGTTATGTGCTTTAGCTTTTGCATTATTAACTTATTTTTTGTCAAGGGTTTGATGACTGATGTAGATTTAATAATTTCATATACGATATAATGACACCAAAAATAATATAAAAAATATAAATATAATATGAATTAAAAATTGATATATGTTGTATATGAATTTAATCAAAGTTAAAAAAGTGTGTTGTATTTAGTGCGCTAATACAATTTTTTTTTTATTTTATGCAGCGCAAATATAATTTTAAGCAATATGGAACGAATTACGTGGACAAGCTTGCTTGGTTTACATTGATATTAAGAAGTTAATTAATTAGTAAAAAGACATGGACATCCTTGACTTTTAAAAGAAATTGGGGCTTATGGCCCAATGGTCCATTGGGTTTATAGTCCATTTCTAGTTGATAATTGCAGATGAATTCATTGTAGTTGCCAAAAAGTTTTTAATTTGAAAGGGGATTTTTGAAGAGAAATTTATTTCAATTAACATATTTAAAATTTTAAAATTTAAATTTTTTTTGGTGAAAAAAGTTTGAAATTTTCCAAATTTACTAAGATATTCAAAAGAAAATTTGAAATACTTAAATTTTTTCTCGAAAATTCACTTTAAGAAGTGATTTTTCAAAATTTTTCTAAAACTTATATTGTTTTATTACACAACCAACCATTAAATCAAAACTAAAATAAAAATATCATTTTATTTAAAGAAAATATATATTATATTATTCATATTATTAATAATATAGATAATTATTACATACACAGCCAATAGAGTTTTTTTACTTCACAAATGGTGTTAAGATCGTGACACATATCCTATAAAAATATTAAAAAAATAATAAATAAATAAAATATGATATGTGTTATGATCCTAACCCAACTTGTGGAGTAAAAAAACTTCACTGGCGGTGAATGAAATAATTATCTTAGTAATATCTATATATTTTTACACATTTAATGATGTTCATATTACCTATTTTATTTTATATTTTTTTCTTATATTTAATATCATTATATTTATTTTTCAATTTTTTTCATTTTATCAAATTCGAATCATCACTAAGTCAAATTTCCTTTGGTCAGTGCCAGCCACATGGTGCGAATGAAAATTAGTCTCATATCTATTGTGGTATGAGAACAACTCATGATTTAAAAGAAAAACTAATAGTCAATATTTAAAAAAATATTTATTTAAACAGTATAGTTATAAATATTAATACTTCAAATGGATGAATTTTAAAATGTTTTTATTTTGAAGTTTTTCAAAATTTTAAAAATTTTCATCTAAACACACTATGAAATATTGTACCCATTTGTTTTTCTGTCTACCACAAGGCATAAGGTAAAACGAAGAAAATCCCCTGAGAAAGCCTTTCATTACTGATAAAATGCAAACCTGAAAGGCCGCTTTTGCTTCTGTATGAGTTGAATTGATGCGTATGGGAATGAAAAGCTTCATATAACAGGTAATAAAATGAATAATTGTGATTCACCAGAAAGAAAAAAAGGAATAAGATCAAAACTAATATAGTGACAGGTTAAATAAGAGCAGTGGATAAGATTTAAGAAGATATTTGTTTTGAAATTTAGGTACTTGTTTGACATTCCTTAAATTTCTTTATTTCAATTTGATAATGACAACTTTTTCTGAATCGATAATCGGGAGTAAGAAAATTTCGAAAATCGAGTTAAAGCTCTGTCAATATTTTTTTCCATATCTTAGGCAGTGATTATTATTATTATTATTATTATTAGAGAAGGAAAGTTGAATTCCTATACCTCCACCTTGTGCTCCACCTGTACCACCCCCAACACCTCCTCCTACACCAGTGCCACCACCCCCAACACCTCCTCCAGCACTTACACCACCTCTGATTCCACCTCCACTACCAACACCTCCCCCACCGCCACCACCACTGCCACCTACTCCACCTCCTATTCCACCACCAGTCCCAACGCCACCACCTACACCAACACCACCTCCTACTCCACCAACTCCAGCACCTACACCACTCCCAGCACCACCTCCCACACTTCCACCTCCACTGTTAGCACCTCCTCCTGAACCACCTCCAACAGCTCCTCCTACACCACCCCCAGAACCACCGCCAACACCTCCCCCTACACCACTACCACCTCCTACTCCTCCACCAACTCCAACACCTCCTCCAGTACCTCCACCTGCGCCATTGCTAACACCACCTCCTCCTCCTCCACCAACCCCAACACCACCTCCTACTCCACCACCTTTATTGCCAGCACCACTACCTGTACTTCCACCTCCAACACCTGCACCACCACCACCTCCACCACTGCTACCTCCAACACCCCCACTAACTCCACCACCCTTTACAAAACAACTACCATTCCTATGAATATCGTAAAAATATTCTTTCTCTATTCGTTGCCCCTCTGTTTTTCCCATCGAAATTACCGCTAAAAATATCAGCGTGGCAAATATTTTAACGTTTCTTGAAAGCTTTCCCATATTTTCTTCGAAAGAAGAAGGCTATGAATTCTGGCTAGCGATCGATGCTTGTAGTTCTGTGGCATATGAAATGCATTATTTATAGGAAAAGGTTACAGGAGCTTTAATCTTAGCGATAATGTGGTCAAAATGAAATTTCCAGACCATGAAAGCGAATTATTCCCAAATTGTCTTAATTTTTGACTTCGGTTCACCTTCATTGCTCTCTACGGCCGTGAGTCATTTTCCTGTAATACAAGAACGTGGCAATTCAACATGAGATCTATGTTAATGACAGCCCATTCTGTTGGAGAAAAGTTTCATGGGAATTGAAGCTCCTAGATTAGCTTGAACAGTGAAATGCAAAGGTGGAAAATACGTGCCCCTGCTAACTGTATCCCACAATGGGTAGTGAAGTAGGTTTTCAAAATGATTATCGACGCCTATAAGCGATTGTAACATCAAACCCACTTTGTTTGCCTTATTTGGGTTGGTGAGAACGAATAACAATCCAGTGAAAATTAATTTGGGCGCCAAACTTTTTATGAACAGACATTTGTCAGAGCAAAGAGGCGTAGAGATATCTGTACCTAAAGTACAATTTTTTTTCCCAAAAATACACGGCACCAAGCACAAACGAAGCACGCTTCTTGGGTCTGCCTGTCTCTTGGTGTTGAATACTTGAACTGATGATGAGGGGATCAAAATAGCGAAATCTGATTCAAAGAACGGAGATGTATGCCACCTGTTACAAAGCTCAAGCGCATTCTCAGAATACAAAAGTGAAAATTGCAGGAAATAATCTGCCAGTGGTGTTGGTGGGAAAACTCTATGAAACTCCTCAAACCACTTCACAATGATTATGCATTAAATGAACACCATAAGCACAAAGAACGTCAAAATGAAGAATTCGCTGATGTTTTGGTATCGAACAGTTAATTGATTGATTTGGGAGAGAATAGATGGGAAGGTGAAATATTTAAGCAACCAAGTAAAAATATAGCCGTTACGAAGGGCGGCGTGACTGTTGGACTGGTTAATTGGTTTGGTATCATACGTTGGACAATGCTTTGCATTATATCTCATGGGTTTTCTTTTCTTTATAAATGCTAGTACTAGTTGTAGACCCAAGAGAGCAGAACGGGTCGATGGGAAGGACCTAAAACCCAACATGCAACCTACGGATTACTTGCCTTGTGAGCCCAAGCTCACAGATTTGCATCGTTTAAACTTATGATGAGTCAGTATTTAAATTGTTTGATCAGCAACTGCTCTGCTCCAAATTTTCCTCACGACGGGTCCGAGCGAAGAATGCGGGGCGCTCTCCTCGAACCATCATTTTTGCTTTACTATAGGAGCTAGATGAACATTTTGATTTTGATTTTGCTGCTTCTTTTTTTTTTTGATTCCTAGAGAGGTAAAGGAAAAATGAAAACTTCAGACTTTATCCATTCTAAAAAGAAATAACAACTACTATCAAGAATTGATTGTTGATTTTGCTTTACTACTTCAGTGACAACGGAGTACGTGATAAAGCATGCATGGCAGATGATAAAATTGCTACATATACCACTCATGGTCGCAATCTGTAGCTACTCTTTGCTCCTTCTATATTCAATCGCTGACTCAAAACAGTAAAAAAAAAAAAATTCAAATAAGTGGTTTAATTTATGAGCAAGTTATGCATTTGTGCAAGCTTTAAATAGTTACTGCTGAATACAGTATTAACAAGTAACGAAGGTAGAGGTGCCCGGTGAGGGAGAGAGAGAGACTGAGAATGTGTGTAAATTATTCATTAATTTGTACAACTTACAGCGATAAACATGAGGAAGAACCAAAAATTACAAAAAAGTACAATAACATTATACACTACTATAAAGTAAGAGTCTGTAATTTTGCGATTTGTTCAAACCTTGTGCTTTCAGGATGAGTTCTATCATCTTGAAGAACAAGCAACTTTAGGGTGCCGGATTCCCTTAACCAGGCAGTAACTACAGGACCTGTTGATACGAATCTACCTACATTACACTTAGCAAGACGAAAGGGTGCACCCATGCCAATGAGGAGTGCCTCGACAGCTCGTCTTAGTGCACCATCACCAACTACTTTGCTATGTTTGCCCCAACCGGTCAAAATGCTGGACAAAGGAAACAGATTTATTTTTAAAACAAGATGGTACAAGGAACATGTTAATCGGCCCATTAAATGCAAAACCAATTTGGTTACCTTAGCAGTTTTGGCAATTCATGACCTTCAAAGACAACAGAACGTATGTTTAGCAACCATGCATGCACCATAGCTCGAGCAGCACCAGAGGACATAAGATGCAAATCTAAGCAAGAATTAGACCACACATTTTCCCACACTTGCCGTCGTTTCCCTTCCAGCACAACCTGTTGGGCTCCGCGTTTCTACAGCATAACATTTTAACAGTGTCAAGCTTTTAAAGCATACAAGTTCCTCAAAACAAAAAGATAGGAAACATTGAACATCATAGTGAAACACAACAGAGCAAGAAGGGTATCAAACTAGTGGTGCAACTCCATTTCCAGAACTAACCTGACCAAAGTGCCACAGCATGTCAGTAAGAGCATTATAAAAGGCAGAAGCAGTTGAAGAATCCATCAACTTCACTTCATCAAAAAGGGACTGAGCTTGGATCCAAACATTCTCCCTATAGCCCATAAGAAGCCCATGAGCAACACCATAGACCTGATTATCAAACAACCTGAGCTCTTCCAACAGCATCGAAGCATCCTCAAAGGAATCACAGCAGCTGCATCGAAGCAATACATGTTTTCAGACAAAAAGTATTTAATATGTAAAGCAAGAAAAGATAAATATTGACAAATAAAGCCCCACTATTTGCAAATAAGATAAACCTTGCCACATCAAGTAAAATTTGGGGCGTGATGTATTGTGTGCTTGGCTTGTTCAACTGCAAGTGGATAATGAATAAGCTAATGAAGCACAAACTAAAAGTTGCAGACAATGCCATTTTTCTTGAAAACATAGAACATATTCACTTATTATAGTGCATGCGTATCAGTTCTGCACCAATACATAGCTGAGAAATTTAAAGGACCATGCATGACGAAAAAAGGAACCTTTATTATCTAGTTTTAAGTCATAACACATACTTGAAATTCACAACAACTACTCAGTGAAGCTAGAAAGAAACAGGACTCTGGGACTGTTACGCCAAGTCCACATTTTTCACTAAACAAGATATGAAAAGCACTGACTATTGACAGGCACAGGAAAAGGCAAATAACTATACCTGCAAGCATTTAAGATGGCTGAAAAGGTGACAACATTTGGTTTAATTTCTAACTCATGCATCTTCCCAAAAACTCCCAATATGCACAAGACTTCCCGCTTGCCTCCACAATCTTTCTTTTCTTGACCTCCTTTCTCAGCAGCCAGCTGCCCAAAAATTTTTATGATCCGGTTATCCTCCCTATCAGATGCTTTGCCTTCAATACCACGCTCCGTAACCAATGAAGAAGAAGAGTCAGTTTGCAACCCAGTGATCTTGCCACCGTCAAACGCATATTCTGAAGTTGCAGACCGACCAAAAGCATCAATGATAGAATTGTAAGTGACAACATTAGGCCTAATTCCTACCTTTGTCATCTCATCAAGTAAGGAGACAGCAGATTCCACCAACCCATTCTTGCACAAGGCATCAATTAATGCACTATAGAGTACAACATCAGCCTTCAATCCTGCCTGCTTAAACTCTCTAAAAACATCCATAGCCTCCTCATATAAACCCCCCTTTGAATACACATCAATTACTGTGGAGTAAGTCAATAAATTAGGTGACACCTTATGTGCTTTCATCTCACCAAACAGCCTTCTAACTTCTTCATACTTCCCTTGTTTCCCATAACCACCCAAAAGTGCATTGTAAGTAACAACATCCTTCCTGATCCCTGAACCCTCCATCTCCCTGCAAATATCTAAAGCCTCCTCAAACCTACCAAGCTTTGCATAAATAGAAAGCACAGTATTATATGAAACTCTATCCAAACCAATGCCCAAAAATTTCATTTCGTTAAACAAATTAAGCGCGTCATCGAATCTACCAGCTTTTGCATACCCATCAATCATAGTACTATAAGTAACAACATTAGGCAAAATATTTTTTGCAGGCATTTCAGCCATAATCTCAAAAGCCAAATCCATTTGTCCACCTTTACAAACCGCATCCAAAAGTGTATTATAAGTAAAAATATCTTGATCAATCCCTCTATTAACCATCTCACTAAACAAATTCCTTGCAGCCTCCCATAAACCTCCTCTACTACAAACCGCAAGCAAAGAATTAAAAGTAATTCGATCTGGCTGCACTCCGCTACTTAACATTTCATCAAAAATCTCCACAACCCTTTTAAACTCCACACCTCCTTTCCCACAAGCATCAATCACAGCATTATAAGTAACTAAATTTGGCTTCAATCCATAATTTTTCATTGAATCGAAAACCTTTATGGCTTCATCACAATACCCACTTCTCCCAAAAGCACTAATTAAAGCAGAGAAAGCATAAACAGTATTTCCATAACCCTCACTTAATGCAGCGTCGAAAATGCCCTTAGCAAGTTCAACTTTTCCCAATCTACCAAGAATACTAATCATGGCACTAGCTAATTTTCCTTGTTCAGTTTTTCTTCTCTCTCTTCTAACCGCGAATTTAAAACACTTGATGGCTTTTTCATACTCACCTCTGTTTCCAAGCTCTCGAAGCAAGAAAGTGTAGTCATCGGAGCCGCAAAGCTTAGACTCAAACGAGACGAGGGCGCTTTCAAGGCCAGCTTGGCCATTATGTAAGGCAAGTTGAAGGACTTCTTCGGCTATAGAAGTATGGCGGGTGTTGATGGTAGTTTTGGGCCGGCCCAAATGCATTTTTGAGACGAACCGCGTTGATCGGCGGCCAGAGAAATCAGGGGCGAGAGAAGGGAAAGTGGTGGGGGCCTGAGAGAGGGGAGCACGGGTGGTGGAGGAAGCTGCAGCGGCAGCGGTGGCGGCGGTGTGTTTGGCCGCATTGCAAGGTGAAGGAAGGGGCTTCGAGAGGGAGAACTTCTGGGGGTGAGGTTGATTTCGTTGGTTGTTCTGGTGGTTACGGTGGTTTTTGAAGTGGTTTTGTGGGTACTGATGGTTCTGATAGGGCTTTGTTGTAGCTGTGATTGAACAGTGCGGCGGCGTTGACGCCATTCAATAACTCTTGATTAAAAAAATAAGAAAGGAGGACGGTGGCGTACACCATGCAGGGAGGAGGCGGAGGAGGAAGAGAGAGATTAGCTAAAGAGGGTTTTGGTTGGGTTTAAAAGGAGAGAGCTGCCATTGGGAAAGGGTGGAGAGTGAAGAAGAGAAAGTGGGGGGTTCTCCTAGAAAAGATAAGGGAGAAGAGAGAGACAGAAAATGAACTGAGTTGGGTCATTTGGTTCAGACATCGAAATCTACGCTCACTCGTGTTATTACTGTTTTACTTTAATATCTTTCTGTTTTTAGCTTTTTAAGGACTTTTTTATTAAATTATTATTCGGCGAAAATTAGATGAATCTTCGTTTGGCTAAAATACCGGAGAATTTGGTCCAATCACAATGAATTTGTATGCCAACTCCAAGGGACCCTGGATTTAGTGGGCCATTTGCTGATGTGGACTTCCATATCTGATCTAATACGTGTCAAAATCTTAACATATTAGTAATTGGAAAGTGTAAATGGACGTGGGTGGTTGACTCGTGGGTTGGTGGTGATGCTTGATAAAAAATAACAAGGTGATGTCCATGGAGGGCACATACAGCGGCGTAGCACCAAATAAACTCAGAGCGAATTAATAAAGGCACGGACCTTGACTGGGTAAACAACTTTGGTTGGGTTAGGAGGGATTTGCATCGAATCCAGCTAACGAGGATCTAGTGGGACAGCCGACAGACAGCCTCGCTCCCAACGGAGATGATTGATGAAATGACTATACTATCCCTTTGTTACCATGAAAATTTGAACTTGCAGGAGTGGGGAGCACGCACAAAATCGACAGTCAAACTGTAGAAGAAGAAAATTGAAAGTACAACTGTTGAGTTGGACCTCATTTTGAAGAGTAGCAGTGCGGGCCCTCGTCCTCGGAGGCGAGAGGGATACCATTCCCTCCTCCGCACGCTTGAGTGCCAAACAAGAAGGCAGTGGACCCTTGGTAATTTTTGCTCCAGTGGTTTAAACCGGGTAACTTGATTGCCAATATCTTCCACCACTTTCACAATTCAATTATCTAGGAAAAAATTTAGAAGTTTTCTAAATACTTGAACAGAGTTCAGCTCTTGAAAATCTCTATTGTTGAAACACTTAACCAGAGTTCAACTCCTGAAAATCTCTATTATTAAAAAAACTTTACCGATTACCACTCACGATCCAAATAAAATTAATCTCAAACCATAAAACTAATAAAAATACTTGTGCTTACACAAAAAAATTATCTAAGAAAGAGTGAACCATTACACCTCAATTGCAGTTTTATGGTTTTACTTTAAGGTATGAAAAAGAGAGCAAGACGAGCGTATAAATTACTCATGTACTCTACCGACTGCATTTGCTTCTACAAAATATATTCAGGTTCAGTTCTACAAGCTATGAAGTTACAATTTTGCATGGGAAGGTTATAATGCTGTCATCAAAATGACGTTAAGGGAAGGTGTTAATGCTATCATCCAAACTAGATCGACGGCTGCCAAAACTTGAGAAAAAATATCGAAAAATAAAGTTTTAACAGTCAAAACATACTCTCATGCCTCCCAAGTACCATCCCATTGGTGGAAAAGGGTTCCTCAATAAGTCTTCTTTCTTACAATTGGCTTCCGTGCTTCTTTTTTCGCAGTTGTCATAAAACCTGGTGTTGGTATGCCCGTAGCAGTTTGGTAGATGTCCTTTAATCTTTAAGAAGAGGTATAAAGCACAGGAGAACATTATGATCAGAGAATACCTATACGAATATGAAATCCTGAAGCAAATGGGGGGAAGGGGGCAAAGAATAAAAAGACAAGAGTGTATTCAAGTTACCTTGGAATGCTGAGAAAGAGAGTGATCACTGAAACTCCAACAATTAGGGGGAACACTGGCGCTGGAGTTAATTCCTGTAGGTATGCCTGAGAGGTTAGAAGTTAACAATGAGTGAAATGTTGGATAGCAACTGTACATAATCAGCACTGAGCAAAAATCAAGTATAACTGTCGAAGAGAAGTAAGAGTGTAAGACTCCTTAAAATCTACTATTCTACAAAGTTGCATGATTGTTTGAAAATGGAAACTTATGCATTATTTTAACAAAATTAAACAAACCTGTTTGTGATGATCCTCCTTCACTCTGTATCTCAAGGGACCCACATGAATTTGAGCATTCTTCTCTAGGTCAACCTCAATAGCCTCTGACTCAATTTTGTGAGTGCTTGAAGGGAGATTGGATTTGAGCTGAACGATATGCTTTCCCCTAGGTAAGTCCTTCACCTGGAAGAAGTTGGATAATGGCAGTTGGAAGACGGACTCTACTTTAGACGCATCACCCGCAGACTTGATTTCTACCAATAAATGAGAATGTAGTTCCCCGATCCTATTCGCTTCAACATGGCCACTTAATATAGTCAATTCTGGCTCTTCAAAGACCAAAAAGTCTAGTCCCTTGATATCCTTGTTTCCAACCTGGCAAATGATGAAATAACCACATGCACATCAGAGTTCAAAGCTCTCAATAGTGCTATGAAATGTAAATGGAAATGATTCAAAAACTTGGAGTTTTGAATTTAAAGAAGCTTCACCTAGTTGATTCCGAATCATAAAACCTTACCATCCACAGAACCCACAACAGTAAATTGCATTGAAGTCAAAGTCAAACATTGAAACAAAAAAGCTTCATACAAAATAATAATAGTAAGCTTTTAAAAGAGCTACAACACAGTTAAGAAAATACAAAAATATAAAAGAGGGAAAAACAAGTTCCAGCGAATAGAACCAACCTTCACAGCAATGGATTCAGGAGAGGCTCGCTCAATTTTAGCAGTACCCAAGCCATCCTTCTGCACAACTTTGATTGAATATGATGTGTCAGGAAGAAGTCCTCGCAAACGATAACTCCCAGATGAATCAGTCATTGTCTCCTCATAGTAGCCTTTTGACTCTGAACGGGCCTCAATTGAGACACCTTCTTTTGGTTGGCCAGACAGCAAAGTCACCATACCCATTGCACTGTGAAGAAATTAAACTACCTTAAAGCCACACAAAGCACTTTGATTCTGACACTAAGCTAGACATTTTCAAGAAGCCATATACTAAATTTAGCATTGCTGTGTTGAGAATCTTAAAGTTAAATGTTCAAATTTTAAGATAATTTCTTAAATACTAAGATAATTAATGTAAACCAGTGCTACTGTGCCAGGAAAATTTAATAAATTTACCATCAATAATACCAGGGAAGTATGTCCTTAAATGTTTACAATACCAATACCAAATAGACAACTGAAGGAGGGTAACAACAAATAAAAAAAAACCTGTAAGCAACACGTGTAGCCTGGAAAACAACTTCTTTAGATTCTCCAGAACCAAGTTCTATTGCCTGTGCTGAAGGTGAGAAAGCATATTCCTACAAGAGCGAAGAAAAATCACAGTTGAAGTAATCAATGATTAAGCTAGCTTCAGAATATACAAAAACCTTTATCCAAACCATCTTCTTCAAGAGGTGATTTTAATTATGCTGCACCATTAATTTTATTTCATATAATGCGTAATTAATTCGAACAAATCTAGTTTAAAACTCCTTTTGTGGAGCTTCTGTGCGTATAATGTACATATGGTCTTTGATTAACTCAGTTAAAGTGCTTCTGTGTGCATTCTTGACCCCAAAAAAAAAGTGCTTCTTTTTCTATATTATGCATATGGTCTTGATTAACTCAGATTAACCGAACGCCCAGTTTCCCGTCGCAGCTTCATCTAACATAAGAAATTGAGTGATCAAATCAGAAGAAAGAAAAGAAGGTACCTTTAACAGAGGCCGTAGATAGAAGCTTCCAGGAAATAAGTTCTCAAAGACGAATATCCCACCAGTCCCTGACATAGAGTTGTTCCTATACCCATCATCCCCACTCAATGACAACAGAAGAGCGGGCATAGGTTCAGTGGCATCATCCCTGGAATATATTTTCACAGATATTTGACTAAGCTTCTGACAAGAAAAAGAATACGTCCCTATTTGTTTAAGATGAAAGCCAGGCTGCACCAAATAAGGGAGACATCATGGAATATAACAATCAGTTACACACAAAGGAAACAAGAAACAGGAGTTACACATTAAAGATTATCAAAACCTCAGCTAAACAGATCTTTATCTTGATTATTTCAATCATACTGAACTGAACCCAGAAAACCATATAAGAAACTATGTATCCATGATGCTTCAGATCTAGGAGCATTTACGCCACACACAAAGGGTGAAATCTTATTTTCCATCTAATCACAGAAAATCAACTAAAAGCCATCCATGTACCTAATGCTAGAAGTTCATTTCACCAGGTTCCAACTTCTATGTATCACATACCTTTTCTATTTATTGTTAGTAATCAGAAGGGTAAAGGCTAGCAGTTCGCAATAACTGCAGCGATGATGGGATTTACCACCTTTTATAGAGCATGCTTCAGTCCTCTACCATTAAAATGGTTTAGACATTCAATGTACATGTCCTCACTACCTGACCCATTGCTAAGTAAGATTCCATTGCCAGCAATGGGTTTAGCTCTTCAATCAACAAACTTCGCTACTCAAAAACTCAAATTTTTTCCTATGTTAGATTAGTTGTTAAATTTGAAAAGAAAAGGAGATTCAAGCACACTGGCTCTAAGTTGATGTTGAGAAGAAATAATTCCAGAATAAACATCCCATACCTTTGAAGCCTTGATATTATAAGTTATATCATCATATAGAGGTCCTGCAACAAAAGACCCATCTGCCTCTGTGTCAGTTTCAAGCACTACTACTCCTTTCTTGACTGAAGCGATGCTGCCTTCTTCACCAGCAATAATCTGTATATGAACACCGGAAGTAGGGGGAGAAACTGATCCCTCCAAGTATAGCCCTAGTCGACCAAAGAATGAAGGTACTGAAGCTTGACAACCATCATTTGTCACCAAAACCTAAGAAACAGTGAAAGAATTCACCAATACGAAGATAGTTTATCGCTGCAGATAAATTTTTATGTAAGTTACTCCATTTGATGCTTACATGGTGTAGTCTAGGATAAAACAGAATCTTTTTTTCTCCATTATTCCTGCAATAAATCACCATTCACATTAAGAGTATAAAATGGTGCACCAGTAGCAAGTTCGCATAAAAAGAGATTGAACAAAGGTCTCATATAAGTGACAACTACTTGTATTGGAAGACATTTCATGATCAATCAACCATTTCATGAGACATTTAATGTAAGTTAGCGTAGCCAATTCTAAATGCTACTTCATTTCAATCCCATTACATAATGCAACATGTATCTATAAAACCCATCATCTATTGGATGAATTTATCAATAACCCTGTACATCATTAATCCAATGTTACAGTTGTGTAATATCATCAATCAAATATAGATATTCAATGCACAGGCCCAATTAAAATAAGTCAACATTGTACATTAAAATTGCCAGTAACAATTAAATAAATAGAGCTCATGGAACAAAGTAAACAAGAAAGATTGAAAGCCTGTAAGTTTCTTTGCAACCACGAACAAGGCTGAAGCAAGTGAATAAACTCATGGCATTGCCTTCCAACAGACCATGATAGAATACTAACAAAGACATGTTTCAAACAAAACAAGATGACCATAATCCTTTCTTCAAGGAAGCAATGAGAGCATGAAAAATTAAAATCATTACTCAAGCAATTTAACATAAAATTCCAGCAGAAATGAAATGTTATAGTTATGGAGATGTTATACATAATTATCAATATCTAGAGAAAATATCAAATTCCGAAAAGGAGAGAAAAGAAGATATAAAGATCATTTTCACAGTGATTAAAATCTTTTAGGAGATAATATTGTTTACCAAGTACAAACCATGTGAACATGCAGAAATGACATAAGAGTAGACTATGGTCTATAAGAAATACGTGTATTCACAAAAAAAACACACTTTAATCAATGTTCTTTAAAGAGAGAAGATGATCACAATTGCTTTAAAATTTTCTATAATGGAGATTGTCTATGCTTTTCAGCCCAAACAAAATGTAGAGTACAACTGACACAGACAAATCAAGATATACCTGGGGTCTGTAGGAAGAAAAGTAAGCTTTTCCCCAACTTTGGCCCACACAGAATACTCATATACAGCAGTCCTTATTTGGTCATTTGCACTGGATGCAAGTTTGGCATTCGTGCTATGCATAATTGTGCCTTCACCATCCAGGATGTCCACAACTATACCCTCAGGCAATTCACTAGATGAACTGGAATTGACATTGATGTGTCCTCTAAGGAGATACTTCTCTCCTTTCAGATAGATAGGCTACAGGAATGAAATAAATTGAAGCCAACAATTAATATATTAAGAAAAGATTTGTAAGTTCAATGTCAACAAGAATCAACAAGTATATAATGCTGTACCAATGGGTTAGATGTATCAATCTTCACTGATGAGCTCCCAAAGAAAATACATGAGTTAACAAAGTGAACTTCATGCACTCCAGGGAATTCGACACAAATATACTGGGAACCTTTCTGCAATTGCATAAGAAAAGGTGTGAATTACTTACAGAAAAAATAGCATTGCAAATAGTTATGTAAGTTTTAACTTGTGAGAAATGAGTATTTTACCAAACAGACTAACCTTAATTTTCAAATTAACAGGGGAACCATCTTGCTGAGTCATGTAAGCATCTACATCATGGGTAGAGACAACATTAACCCAATAACCCTTCTGGACAAATTCAATTCCATTAATATCCTCTGCACCAACATCCACATCAATGAAGCTTTGCTCCCAGCACCAGTTATCTCCCTTGGACAAAGCTTCTGAAGATGCGTGTTTGACCTAAAAAGATGAATAACATTACAGTATCAGCAGCATTCTTAAATTAAACTGCACATACAATAATATTTAAACATATCAACTGATAAAAAGAGTTCAGGAATAAGGCACTATACCTCAAGCCTGTACTTTCCAGGCAAAACATCAGGAAACAGAAATTGGCTGCTCTCATCAGTCAAACTCACTATTTTTCTCCCTTCATTATGTTTTCCACCTAATCTCACGAGGGTGACAGAAACAGAAGCACCACATTTCTCCTTGCAAACTACTGTACCAAGGACATTGACTAGTGCCTTAATCATGTCAAGGGGAAAAAGAAACATTAGTGAAAACTATTTGCACCAAAATTGTTCCATAAACACACAATTTTCTTTAAACAATCATTGATGTCATCAAACAAATCCATAACTAAAGAATTTAAAAAACCTACTCCATACTTGTTTGCAGCTTAATACAAATTAGAGAAAGAGTTATTTAACCCAACCTATGCCCCAAGTGGAAAAAAAAAAAAAAAGAGAGAAAGAAGAAGAATGGAATCTGAACATCTTAAGAATGCAAGATAGTATAACATACATAATAACAACATGAATAAAAATTTTAATAATAGGGGTAAGACGATTCAAGCTTAACTTTCCTAATGAAATGAGAAGTGTACCTGTGAAAATTCTACATTAAATAGAGGGCTCTTGACCACAACATCAACATAAGGAGGTAAAAAAATAAGTTCAGGAGCACTCTCAGGTGTGGCACCCAAAGCAGATAAGCGATATTCACCCGGTGGAACCTGAAAGATTTTGAGGATTGGAAAGAGAGATGGCACTCATCAGAAAATGAGAGTTAAATGCAAGAAAATGTGTAAAACACTACCATTTTGCAGAATCCTGCAAAATTAAAACTGCCCAACAAGATTTCAGAATCTCTGAATTTCACAAACTAGAAAACAACCTCCTCCTTTAACTAAATCCTCATTATCATCATAAAAACTACTCGGGATCCTTTAAGTTGCAAACCTCAAAGCAGAAGTTTCCACTTTCATCTGTCTGTTTCACTTGTGGCTTGACATTCTCTGGTCCATGGGTCAAGGCTACCTAAGATTCAAAACACGACAATAGTTAAACAAGATACGCCACAAAACAGTAACTGATAGAGAAAAAAGCAATTCTTAAAGTTACCTTCGCCTTGGAACCGGAGTCAACTGTTCGTACTATGCCACAAACATCATAAGAAACTGCTTTAATGTCTGCAACCGAAGCCATATTTGGCTTAACCTAGAAAAAAAAGCAACAGAAAACAAAGAAGGAAAGATCATCCTAATGCACTGCAGAGCCAACAAAAGTTAGAACTGTTCACCATGCATAAAACTATTTGCCTTGTAAACATCAATAAAAGATGGAAGCCACATCAAAGATTCAAGAAACCAACGTAAGGTTTTATATCATATACTTTACCAAGTAATCCTTCAACTTGTTGAACTTGAAATGCTCCTTTATGGCCTCTATCGTATAGTGATTTGATGTAACCTAGAGGTATAACGGGAAATATTAGGGGCAAAAAAGTGTCATACACCAGTAGTTAAATTTACTGCGTCTTTCTTTAGCCATGTTAAGATATTTTCCCAATAAAAGTAACTTTAACAAGAAAAGAAAAAGCAGAAAAAGAGATTTTCAGCTGCCGTGTCAAGTTTAGCACAAATGAATCTAGTCCACTACTGAGGCATATGTCTAATTTTTTGCCACTACTGTGAATCTAGTCCAACTTCCATGGTCTCAACTTTCTAAATTAATGAAAAATGATAAAATAAATCCTCAATTAACCAAAATAAAACAGGATATCCTGATGAAATCCTTTTTAAAAAAGGTAGATGTATAGATCCTAAAAAGCCGTTAGGATTTAGCAAAATGTTTATTGGTAACAGAACATTCAGTACAATGATCAATAGAGAGATAACAAAGAAGTTTAGCACAAATGAACTATGACATCTGTCTAATTTTTTGCCACTTGTGTGAATCTGGTCCAACTTCCATGATCTCAACTTTCCTAAATTAATAAAAAATGATAAGCTAAATCCTCAATTAACCAAAACAAATCAGGATATCTGTGACGAACTCCTTTTTAAAGAGGGTAGATATATAGATCCTAAAAAGCCATTAGGATTTAGCAAAATGTTTATTGCTAACAGAACATTCAGTAAAATAATCAATAGAGAGATTAACAAAGAAACCTGATCTCACATAGATAATGGTCTACTATTGGCCTAAGTTATGAAGACATTAAGTGTTCATCCAGATTAAGAAAACAGGATGGTCGATATTTGGAAATTGAGAAATAGTCAATCAACTGACAAGAACAACAGATCATCCACAAACTTGGTAATTGAGAGCAAATGTCAAACCATACCTGATCAAGCTTGTAATAACCTTCTTTATCAGTGATAGACCTTTCTTGACCATCAACTAGAATTTTAACACCCTCCACCCCAATGTCATTTGCATCAACAACACGGCCTCCAACAGAGAAACCAGTAACCTATATGTCAATAGAAAAGAGGATAATCCACGTAAATGTTTATATAATGAAAAGGCAACAAAAAACGTGGCAATGATGACTATGCTATGAAAGAACTGAAGAAATCCTAGTTGTAATGCTCTCAAAGAAATATTCCACTTTGCAGAGGACAGAACCACAAGGCCAAACTTCATTTTGTGACCCAAGGATTTGCTCTGAGGCCTGGGAATAAAGAAATAGGCTTACAGAACACATCTCATGCAGCCAGAGTCATCTTGGTTATGATAATTAATCACAATCATCAATCATTAGGTTGGCAGCAGTAGTAGACAAGGATCAACAGTTATTCTATAATGCACAACATTATTAACCTTTATATAAGTGGCAATCAGGATAACAATGCAAATTCATGCATGAGACAGATTAAGAACAAATATACATGTACATGCATACATACATACATACGGGGAAAAGCAGAGGCTGCCGTCTGGCATACCATATACAATCATGACAGGACACGAAAATGGAGTTTTATATCTTACTTTAGATTTCTATAAAACTAAAAAGAAAAGTTCAGATAAAATCTAAAAGACTGGATCATAATGCCACATCAAGAGAAATTACTTGTGCATGTGGCAACAAAAGCATCATACCTCAAACTTTTGGGGAACTGTTACATGTTGATGCTCAACTGAGACTGACAAGACAGAAGGTGAGACATCAAACACTGTGTTTTCACCCTTGTAGTATGGTATAAGTTCATAAAGCGCTGTATGTCAGTCAAAGTAGTCAACCATCAGAATAAATTAAAATTCTTATACCAATGCATGGCAACATAAGTTCTGTTATACTCTTGTTGTTAAGTTCCCAACATCTGTTCAGCATGACTCAAATATCCATCATTGAAAAACATAAACAAGAGTAATATATTAAAGAGAAAAAATGCTTGATAAGAAAAATCTAAACTGGTGTCAGACCAAAAGGCTCTAAACTATAAAAATCTCCAGGGTAAGAATAAATGATAACTTATCTTAATAACCAAAAACTTTTCTAGTGAACACTAAAAACAGCAAAAATGAACAGGAAAATGGCCACATTCGTAGAATAACAACATTGCAGCAATATAACATAAGCCCTACTCTGAATAGAGCAACCTATGTTCAAATTCCTTAAGCAAGTCCAGCCACATCTATAACACATTCTAAAGTTCAGACCAGAGTTGGCACTAAATAGCATTTTAATGAATAATAGGCATGGGTATCTGACAAATAATATCCCCTATCCAGCTGAATAGTAATCAGCCTTAAATTGGTTTATAAATGTCAGTGAGTGGAAGGTGCGCATCCGTGAAAAAAATGAATGTCTGTAGGTCATATAAACATTTAGATTGGTTTACCACAAGGTATTGATTTAAATGTGAACATCCCATCAGCATCAGAGACAGCATGACATAGTGCTTTTCTTTGTCCAGGGGCATTACCAGAACCTTGGGGACAATCTACCTTAACAACATCATCAGAATATAAATACATATGAACTCCCAAGATGGGATTTCCCTGTCAAAACAATAACACGATTTTCAGAGGGTAGAGAAGACATATAAACCTATGCACTATTGCATTATGCATCTCTGGGAAAAAAAAATTACTCAAGAATTCTCTTTTAAATATTTAAAGTGTAACAGTCATGCATAATATGATAGTTGTATCATGAGATGTGCAAATAATATTGGAATCTCAACGGTTGTTGTTCAGTACCTGGGCAACCACAAAACCACGGATGTCATACCCAGGAACAAAGACAATGTCTTCAACTACACCATTTTGAAATCCCAGTTCCACCTGCAAGAAGTGCATTTCCAGATTGTTGGCATATCGTAAAACATGGTATAGTGCATACATGAAGTTGAGGAAATATACAAAACCTCTGTGGAACCTCTAACTTCAATTTTCAAATCAGGATGTGAAGCGTGTAATTTGTACTTTCCTGTACCATTAGAAAGATAACATGAAAAGTTAAAAACATTAAGAAAGAGAGAGAAAGGCTTCTATAATACAAATTATTAGGGTAGACAAAGAGTTCATGTTAAGTGGGACAGAGGAGTAAGTACGACCAAGTTACTGAGCACATTATTCTGGTAGATGAAGGTAAATTATCTTGTTACTATCCATTCAGTCAAATTTTATAAAGAAGATGGCTTCTGTTTGCTTACATTTCACAAAATTCACAAATAACAGCAAAAAGATAAAATAACAATGAATGAATGAATGAATAGATGAAACACGGAAATTCTACTGACAATAAATTAACATGGAAGCATCCATACCTGGAATAATATTTTTGAACAAGTACCTTCCATCTGACATTGTTAATTCCGAAGATATAATATCACCATGAACAGATAAAAGGTCCACATTCACATTTGCAGGACCTCCATTCTTAAGTGAGCAGCTCTGTCCACCAACGGCTCCCACAATCTTACCAGATAGGGTAAATCTACAATATATAAATAGGCAAAGGATTATTGGAATTGACATTCAGAGGACAAGAAAACTCAGATAGCACATAATCAGGATTGAAATAAAAATACACAAAAAAGAATACAAGCTCTAAAACAAACCCTGTAAACCGAAAATTAATATCCTCATTATTGTTGCAACCATTGTCGTCAATGACAACAGGAACCTACAAAACAAATTTTAGCTTTACATGTAAGAACACACAAGTTGTTTATCAAGAGAAAAAAGGATGTGCAGCCTGTAAGAAAATGTCTACTGAAAAAACAATGAACCAAACCTTGTCTGGATCCCAAGACCATCCTTCTGGTCCACTAATTTTAATAACAAAAGAACCCTGTAAAAAGAAACTCTACTGATCAGTCAAACCAGGAACTACGTGCCCATATAGGGTGCTCGAGTAAGCATGCAGCATGGATCAGCACCACATTCGATATGGTTTGAATATGCAAATAGAATAGGGAAGAAAAAAACTATTAATACCGGCTATGAGCCAGTAGATTAAAAGATTTATAGAGTATAATTATTCTTGCGCTGACATTAGCTAGGAGTAGCTAAGCAAAACACAGTCCCTGAAAATCTCAAATATGAATTCACATAGTCTGAAGCCCAGAGTCAAGGGAGTTATCGCAAAACAACCTTATCATATACTGGAATGAAGTAGTATCCATTTGGAGCACACTGAGTTCTGTCCTTTACTAACCCATCTACCGTCCGGAGCTCAACCTATAAATAAACATAAATTTCAAATAAGCACCGACATAATCTTGAAATCAGATGATAAAACAGTTAAATAATCCCCAAAAAAAATGCGGTTACAATTTCATATTGACATAACAAATACTCAATGCTAAATCCGTACCGTGATGTGAGAATAATCCAATTTTGCATCAGTTGCCCTCCTCGATTTGATCACAGATGAGCTTGCCTACAAGAAGATCGATTCAGTTTAAATGGCGGCAAGAACAAAAAGAATTTAAAAGTAAAAAATAAAATGACAGTTGCATCGCAAGTTCGCAACTGAAATCAACGAATTCAGATCGAGAAACACAGAAATAAAAAAAAAAAAAAAGAACTCTTCTCCACTAAAGCGAAATGACTCCCGATGAGTTCACCGCCTTGGAACTAACGGTCAAACTGATTTCCAAGAAATTACGGAATTAAAGATTCGGAAATAGTTTTCTTGAAACTTACATATAAGAAACAGTAAAGAAAAGAAAGTGTTAAAGTTCACCTCAACGAAGCCGCCACAGCCGTGGACGGAATTAGCAGTAGCAGATGAGACTGAGTAAACTAAGATCAAGAAGCAAAGTAAAGCATCTCTGATCTTCATCTTCTGACGATTCTAATTGATTTGTCGAGGCTTTCGACCCCGTTGAGACTTGAGAGTGCTCTGAGAAAATAGAGAGAGACTGAGGACGGATCTCGTGTTTGATGTTGGATTTATAAAATACGACATTTCTATTTCAGATTTCTCATTGCTGGTTCGGCAGAGCGGAGGGTTTATGGGTTAGAATAAAGAAGAACCCAAACCTTAGATCTGTTCGTGAATCGAGTATGGTCTGGACCCAAATCTTTGTACTTCGATCGATCTTCAAGGTAAACCCAATCAAAAAGGCCCTTCAGGCAGTCACCTTAAATAGCTAGAATAAGACGGTCAAAACCCTAAGGGGTCGTTTGGTTCGAAAAATTTAAGATTATCGGGAATATTAAATTATCGAAATATTATTTTACTTGACGGATTACTGAGAATATTAGATTCCTGTGTTTGGTTGTATTGGTGGGAATATAAGATTTCTTTGTTTGGTTAAAAGAAAGTAAGAGGTAAAATTATTTATTTTACTATAATACCCTCCATATTATTAGTTGATGTAAAGTGAATAACACTTGAAATAAATTATATTTAAATTAATTACTTATTTATTTATTTAATATGCTTATTTATTTATTTATTTTGCCCCTTTTTTAAGGTTTTTGTTATGTAAATTATTTTGATATAACAAACTATTACTATATTAAATTGATTTTGATTAATCAAAAATCATAGGGTCCATCTTATTATTGGTCCATTTGATTTTAAATTTATTTTTCTCTTCGTCAAAATAAGAAAAAAACATGGTTGTAATATTAGATAGGTTTAAGGGTAAAATGGATACAAAATATAATTATTAGAGGGTAAAATTGGCAAAAAAATTAAATTCCCCCTGGAAAAAAAAAATACCTCAGGGAGAGGAGGTAATTTTTTTTCCCAATTCTGGCACTATTTGGCACTGTTTGGGCACTGTTGGTAAAAAAAAATTACCCCCGGAATCCGATTCCCCCAACCAAACGCGGGAATCATTTGACGGAAAAAAAAATTCCCCCAGGTAAAAAAAAATTACTGAAACCAAACAGCACCTAAAAAAATCAGTTAGTCAAATATTTTTAACCGCCTCAGCACAGTAAATTACAAATAGCCCCATTAGGCATTCACCGTAAATGGCTTGATAAGACGGTCAAAAGTCTGTTAAAAGACGGTCAAAAGTCAAAACCCGAAAAAGTCAGTCAAATATTTGTAACCGCCTCAGCACTGTAAATTACAAAGAGCCCCATTAGGCTGGCATCATAATATATATACTAGATACAAACCCGAGCGATGCTACGGATCTGTTTTTATTTTGTAATTTTTAAAATTAATAAAATTAATTATTAGATAAGAGTTGTTGATCATAAAAATATTTATTTCTTTCATATTGTTTAGTACAAAAGAGAAATATATTTACTAAGGATAGAGTTTATATATCAAACAAAATATCCAAAAATAATTTTTTAAGAAATTTGGATTAGCTTAGATTAGAAAAATACACAATACTTAAGTTAAATAATATGACAAACAGATAATTTGTGCTAAAAACAAACAAATTAAGATAATGATGTAACAACAATAAAAAGTAAAAGCACCAAAATATATATATGACATAGTGGTTCAGACAATTTAACAAAGAAGTAAGAAAAATTAGCCAAAAATGCTTTATTCATATTATTAATCAAGTGTAAGGTTTAAAACCCATCTGTAAGCATTTTTATTTTAAGAATAACTAGTTGAACTATTTATATTTACTCCAAAGTACAATATGCAAAGTAAAAGTATTTTTTTTTAAAAGTTAGAGGTAAAAAAACTCTTTCATATAATAATTTCATTCGAAAGCAAAATATATGCAAGTAGAATAAGCAAATAGATAAAAATATAAAGCAATACCATAAAACAATAATAGATGACTAGATTAAAAAGAGTTAAAGAGCCATGTAAAAAACATGTTAAGAATTTAACTAAAAAAATTGTTGAAAAAAAAAATAAAAGGACCTAAGTAAAAAAAAAGATGTTGAGGAAAAAAAACAAATGGACAAGTGTTAAGCAATGGAAGAGGAGGAGACAAAAATATATTATAGTATAGATATTTTTATATATATATATATATTATATTTCAGAAAACAATAGTAACACGTGTCACAATCTCGTTAATTTCAACTTTTTATTTTCTTTTAAATTATCTTTTTTATCAAATTAATCTTATGTTAACTACTGTTATTATATTTTTTTAGAGTTTAAGATTTGGTTGATAAATTAACTGACAACTAATAAAGTTTATTTAAATATTTCAAATTTATTTCAAAAACGGAAAATTAGTGGTTATTAAACAAACTGAAAATTAGCAATATAATGCTTCAGTTAACCTAAATTGAGGAGTAAAAGAGGGAACAATCTTAAACTAACAACTGATAATTTCAAATTTATTTCAAAAAACAAAAAAATAGCGGTTATTTAAAAAAACTCACCATTAGCAAGATAATGCTAATTTGGGTCCACAACTCCTTTTTCTTCGGTTGAAAGTTTGAAACTAGACAAGTAATAAACGTGAGTTTACTGTAAAACTCAATATTTGAGGCGTAGACGGCAGAGATAACATAATAAAATTATTTATTATAATCAAATTAGTGGTTATTTAAAAAAACTGACAATTAGCAAGATAATGCTTTAGTTAACCTCAATTGTGGAGTAAAAGAGAGAATAATCTTAATTTTCATTTTTTATTTTCTTTTAAACTATATTTCAAAACTAAATAATATTTTGTCAATTATCTATTTATCCCTTTTAAATATTTATTATTCAAATTTTAAACATTATTTAGTTATCCTATCAAATTATCTACTAATATCTATTTTAAAGAAATTAATTAATTAATTAATTTAATAAATATTTAATATTCACATCTTTATCAAAATTTTCATGATTATCAATAATAAACTGGTATTAATTTTTTAAATTAATATCTAATCAAATCTTTTAAAATTATTATCAAATCTATTTTAAATTCTTTATTAGCTAATTAAAAAATAAAAACCATGTTCTAATAGCAGTGCTATCTATTCTACTCTAAAACTACTCCTTTCACGTTCTAATATCCCTCTACAATCCTTATTTTGAATCCACATTGTAATAACCCTTTCTAATTCTCACTCTAAATCCATGTGTCTAATAACCTTTTGCAATCCTTACTCCAAAACAATTCAACCATTAGCTCAAATTTTGTTGCTCCTGTTACAAGTTTGCACATTGTCAAAGTAGAAACATCAAAACAGGTTTGACACATGACATTTATTATATTAAAATAATAATTATCATTTTTAAAATTTCAAAAAATATAAAAATCTCTCATTATATTTATATATATTAAAAATATAAAATAAATTGATTATATTTTTAAATCAATTGTCTATTTCAATTCTTAAATGATAAAATCAAAAAAAAAATTATTAAATGATAAACATTTATATTTATATATAGATTAAAATTAAATAAAAATATCATTTCGTACATTAAGATTACAAAATATAATATATATATATATATTTTATCAATTAATTTTTTATTTTCTAAAATATAACATCTATATATATATAAATCAGTATGGATAATGTAATATATAACATGCAATAATATATCAACATCTTACACTTAATGATTACAATTAATTTTTTATAATTTTCTAAATAATAACATCATTTTATTATTTTTTTTTAAATTTTTTAATTAATACATAATATGTAATCATTCATTTTATTTCACATTAATATTACACAATATAAAATATATATCTACAACTTTTATCAATTAAATTTTTTTAACCGTGCATCTATCTATATTAAAAATTCTAATTTTCTCAATTTTTATTATATAAATTGCATGTAATCATCCCTTTTTTTCATCAATCATGGATCTTAATAGTCAAAAATTGAAATTTCTACTTTTTGTATTTTGATTATGTAAATAAAATTCTAGCATCGAATTTCATCACACACTACATAAAAAATTAGTATCGGATGAGATTTCAATGTTTATAAATAGGACACCTCTACTGAAGATTAAAGAATCGGTTATAAAGACACTATTCAAGGTATTAGATTAACATATTTTCTTTCAATTGTAAAATATGTAGCAATATAATTTTAAAATATAACCAATTTAGCATGTATATTGTTATCGACTATTTTTGTATTTGTGTTATGTATATAGAGGGAAAATTTTTCACCAGTAGAGTAACTATCATAAAATTAAGTTGATACAACTTTTGATTGGTATTATATGTCATGTGAGTGCAATAAAAACTGTTTGAAATTGATGAAAAATTTCACTGTTCCTCATGTAATGTTAATGCTCATAATCTAACTCTAAGGTAAATAATAATTATATTTACTATATTTAAAACATTAAATAGAAATTATTCCATGATGATAAAAAAGCATTTATAATTTTAATATATACAATTCAATTGTAGCATTTTGTATATCTTATAGGTACAAATTGAATTTTGAGGCATTTGATGGTACTTGAAAGTTGATGTTTGTATTTTTTAAGAAGTTAAGAATTTAATTAATAAAGATATTGATAATATTTATGAAATTCTTTTAAAGTATTGATTAGTTAATAATTATTTTAATATCGTCTAATATTCAAATTAATTTAATGATATATTTATAAATATGATTTGGGAAAATAGATATTATAGAATTCAAGAGATATTTGAAAATTTTAGGAGTGAATTTTTTGTGTTCGAAACAAAAGCGATAGACTATAATATTGAGACAATAAGTACTAAGCTTACCGTGTCTAAAGCATATCATTTTTATCATAAACTTGAATGTTGAAAACTATTGTAATAGGTATGTATTCATTTATATAATATAACGATCTTTGTTATATTTTTGCATATAGCATATGTTATAACTGAAAATTGAATTGCAAATTAATATTTTATTCATATCTTTATTTTATCTGTGGAATCTATTAGATTATCAAGTAAAGTGACACATTTTATCATTCAGATATAGCAATAAATACTCAAGAATTATTTATTACAACTTCAGTTCAACAAGAATTCATTGAAGAATCTCTATTTAAAAAAATTTGTATACGATATTGATTTTAAGACAGAAAAAATTTGAATTTATTTGAATAAAAAATATGTTGAATTTTTTTATATAATATTTTTCATTTAATAAATTACAATATGAGTTTGATTTAACTTTTATAAATTTTACATAATTATATCAAATATATGACTTTTTTATATTACTGTTTTGTAATATATAAATTTCAAATAAAAATATTAAATTTACATATGTTGTTTTTTCATAATCATAATAATTTATATTATGAAGTTTCAAAAAATACACATTATTAACGACTTTGTTGTTTTGTTAATGTATTTTTGTGCATTGCATGGTTTTAAAACTAGTAAGAGCTTATATATGATGTATTGACAGTGTATAACTTTTATATATAGTAAATTAATTATAATATGACATTTCATTAATAAGCAAAGTCTAAAATTGTATAAGTCATTAAAAATAAATTTAAAAACTTTATTAATATTTATTTTTAAGGACCTTCATATAATGTGCCATTTCATGGTTAATTGACAATGTATAAAAAATATATACTGATAGTGCCTTATATATAAACTCTTATAATAAACCCTCTAATCTTTAATTTTTAATTAAATAAGTATCAATCTTTTATTCAAAATTGACTATTGTTAACGCCTTATGTTTTAAAACAAATGTTAACGCCTTATGTTTTATATAATAAAATGCAAAAAAAAAGAGAAAAAGATAAATAATTTAAAGGTTTTTTTTAAAAACTTTTTTAACCTTAATAAATTGATTATTGAAACGCTAAATCCTAATGGTCTGTCCATTTAGATGAGGTATTATAAAAGAAATTTTGTTCTCAATTAGATATTAAATATCTAAAATTCAATTACATTATTTGGTATAAAAATTTCAAGAATTTCAAATTTTAAGAAGAACTCCCTCTTGAAAATTTTTTCAAATATCTCTTTATTTTATTGTACATGATCTATCATTAAATATAAAATTAAAAAATGAAATAACATTTAATTTAAATATAATATTTCCATGTTATTAGTAATATATATACATTTTTACTATCTACTAACACTTATATTATATTTTTAAATATTTTTATATATAATATCATTATTTTTAAAATTATTTTTTATTTCATCAAATTTTTTTTCAAAAAAATTATTAAAACAATTCAAATAATATACGATAACACGATATGAAAATAATACAAAAAATATATGAATGTGATACGATTTAAAATTTAACAAAAATTGTATATGAATTTAAGAAAAGCAAAAAATATAATTTTATTTGGCGTGTCGACATGAATTTTAACACAATAATTTTTATGTTTTATATGACATAAACATGATTTAAGATGACACGAATACAAATTGTCAAGTCTATATCAAATAAATAATAAATAATTACTTTTAAATTAATTATTACATAAAGTACAATAAACCGATCATTTATAAATTGGATTAAACTCATATATAATATTTATTATAGAGTTAATTAAGGAGAAAAACTATAGACAAAAAGTGTGAAGTAAATAAAAAAAAACTAAGAGAATAATTAGCAAAAAAAATCAATAAAAATACATTTTTTTTTCAAACTTACGAATTAAACTTATACTCACAATGAAAAAATTATTAGAAATTTTAAAATAAAATGAATGTGTAAATAAAGATGAAATGGATTTTTTGACCCATTTTCTTAACAAATTTTAGTGGTGTCAATATATCAAATTATTAATTTTCTATATCAATTATATATAATTTCATATACATATATTATTTTTTCAAAATTTGACATCACTCAATCTCACGTGGCTATGCCACTAGGTTTTATTGTTTTATATATGGATTTATATATGATGTACTGACAGTGTATAATTTCTATACATTATTAATGCACTAGAGGTTGATACCTCATCAATAGACCCTTATATGCAAATATAAATAAATTTTTTAAATTTGCTCATAAGGGCCTATTCATGAGGTGTGAACCTCTAATGCATTGACAGTGTATAGAAACTATACACTGTCAGTGCATCATATATAAACTCTATATATATTATATTTGAATTTATATATAATGCATTGATAATATATAGAAGTTATAATCACGGAATGACACCTCATTAATGAGTAAATTCAAAAATAATGTATATATGCATGCACTAATAGTGTATAGTTTCTGTACACTATCAATACACAAAATATTGACACCTTATCAATGAACTCTTATAAGCAAATTGAAAAATTTTATTTATATTTATTTTTAAGGGCTTGACATGTTTTTAGTTTGCATATTGACGAGGTATCAATCTTCGATGTATTGATAGTTTATAAAAACTATATATTGTCAGTACATCATATATAAACCCATTTACAAAATATGTAGACTCTTAAAAATAAATATTAATAAAGAAAATAAATATTAATTATTTAAATTTTTTTGCGTAATACTATTTTTTATTTAAAATTTTGGATTCCTTTTTTCATCATTTGCGATAATGATGCGAAAACTATAGTCACACGTGACAAGATGACAAATTCACAGGCAAAGCGTACCGCCACAAAGACTTAAGCCGCCGAGAAGGTCCCAAAATTTTGGTCAATAAACAAGGTTACATTACAAGGCGGCTAAATTGCATTTGAGGTGTTCGGGCTAGATTTCAATTATTTTGACGAGGTGATTGGGAAAATCTTAGTTCAAATGAATATTTTATTAATTTTAACCTTTTCGTTTCGATTGAGAAAAATAAACGAAATTCATTACTATTTAAAAATCTATAGTTTTAAGACAAATGTGATTTTTTAACAAATCAAACAAATATAAAAAAATAACTTAGGTTTTAAGTTTGATAAAAAATTTAAATGTTAAATAAATTTGAAGTTATTTACCAAATTACTTCATTAAAAGGTAAAGTAGGACTGTTTTAAAGATGGAAGTACGAGGAAATTGCAATTTGTTAGTATTTTAAAAAGTCAAGTGCGAATTTGTTTCATAAGTCGGTTAATGAATAAGGATTGAGGACTGCAAAGAGCTTGGAAAACAAGCTACAAAAACCGAAAGACTCGCTTCCATAACGAAATTTCGTTCTCGACGATGGTTCAGGTCCTCATGTTAGCGTTCTTGGTATTGGGCTCCGGGCTAACCAGACAGGTGAGCTCGCACGAGGAATCGGGAGAGTGGAGTTGCGAGTCAAACGCCGAGATCCGAGTGCAGGCGGATTTCAGACCAGGAGTCATCACTCTCGATGGTCACGCCGATGATTGGACATACATTGATGGGTTCGAGTTCCCTCTCCTTCCTGCTCTGGATCCACATGAGGACCATGAGTACAAAGATGGAAAAATGACAGTGAAGGTAATGTTATTGCTTGGACTCAAAAAAAGACAAAAGCATTTGACCGATGAGTTTTGATTCGATTTTTTTTTTTGTGGAATTTTCTTAGGCTTTGCATGACGGAAATGATGTCTTCTTCTTGTTGCAAGTTGATGGGGACTATGCCTTCTCCAAAGGGTAAGTTTCTGCAGAACTAGATTTTTGCTGTGTTGCACGTTCAATTGAATTGTACTACTATCGAACCCCAAAAGATGTTGGTATTTTTGGTTCTGTTTCAGATGTCCAATAAAGTTGGATTTGGCCTTACGCAAATAGTTAGGAAAGGAATCTTTGTGGTGTCATCATCTTTGCTTTATGCATCAAGAAATCATTATCCATAGCATATGTCAAATCGGTTTATTTAGTTTGTTTTTTGTTGTTAGTTTTAATTTTCATTCCTTCTATTGTGTAAATCGAGTAGGGAGCATTTTTTAGCTGAATCTGTTGCACACTCTGACTTATCCATGTTAAAGCCTTATGGTTAACTGGGTTTTTACTCTTTAATGCAGGGAAAACACCAAATGCCCATCTGTGGCTCTCATGTTTCAAATTGGCAACGATGCAACCTACCATAATGTAAGTTATTCGATCTAGCTTTTGTGCTATTTTTATCTTGCTTTGGTACTTTTTGTTAGTTTCGCCTTGATACAAGGATGAAAGTTGAGAAAGTTTATTGTGGTGCAAGATGGGTGGCTGTAAAGAACAAAGGGGCTCTTGTACAAGCAAGACTTGCAAAGGTCATGAAGTTGACATCATGCACTTCTCTATTGGAAATGCTATACCTGGAAGGCTTTATGGTGGCAACCCGATAGATAACAGAGATGGATATGGTGGTGACAGGTAATGTAGTACAACATGATTTGAAGTAGTACAAAGAATCCTTGGCAGTACAATACTGTGTGATCTACTCTTCTGGTGAAATGTTCCAGAATTAATTATTTTATGATTGCACTTTTTATTTACTGACAGGTTTGGTCATTTGGTTGATGTATATGCTTGGAACCCGCACTGTAGATACCTCGATGGAATGGGTCCTTCTGGTAAATTCAATGATTCTATAATCTCATTGGCCTGTTTTAATGACTATGATATATGTTGTTTGGCATGAAAACGATGGGACTTCCATTAAGCATGGTAAAAGCAAAGTGGGATGAGGCACTGAAGAAAGTGACACAGGGGTCATCTAGGTGGCATAGAATGAGAACTACTCCCAAAAGTCTAACTTTTATCTTTTATGAGACACTAGATTTTGCTTGCTTAATGGATATGGCACTCACTTGAAGAAACTTTTTCAAGATCTTGACCCTTCTTTAATTACTTTAAATCATCAACATGGCACATCAACTATTATTTTTAATCTGATTCACAATGGTTTGATATTATTCTTAATGCATTAGGATTGTCTGCTGGAATAGCTTATCATCTTGCCCTGATGGTGTTTTAAGTGTTGAAATTACCTTTTTAATCACTGTCTCTACCCTTTTTCGTGTTACCTTCCAGAGTTCCACTTCTCCTTTAAGTGTCTCCAACCGGGATCAATCACTCATTTGAATTATTGCTTGTTTCTTCTATCTTATACTATTGTTTTGAGAAGGAAATAGAATAATCTAGTTTCTTCATCATAGTTTTATGTTTCTCATAGAATTTCCAATTCTTATCTTCTTTTTTTTTGGATAAATTTCCAACTCTTATCTTCATAGGACAAATTATGCCCTTTTTTGCTCTTATTTTGTTATATGTTCTGTCATCCTCTCTATTACATTTATGACTTAATAGATTTCTCAAATCTCACTCATTTTAAGATGTTAGCATTATTTATTTTTGGTCGAACATAGAAGACAAAAAGTTGTCTTACTCTATTTGATTATGTTTCCTTTGATAACTTAGCTTTGCTTATGACTGTGAGTTTCTTCTCTGCTTTTTGCGTAAATCTCATGATCTGAACTGCTAGCCTTCTCTGATAAGGATCATCCTTTTTTCTAAGACAATCTTTGCCTTTAGTGTTTGTTCTTCCCAGTAAATGGTTCATTAAAATTATATTGTTATAAGAAACTTCCTAGTTTTTTCTCCTCACTGATCTGATTCTAGCTAGAAGGAGATGATTTGTTTCGACTTGAAAACTTGCAAATCCATTACACAGACTAATAGTAATGATGGTTCTTGTGTCTAAATGCCGCATTTCAATGTCTGCAATATATTCACCGCTTCCTGCCCTATTCTTTATTATTTTTCTATCCCTTTGGGGGTACGCTTTACCGCATAGTTAGTGGATTCTTATCTATGTCTTTTAGTTGATTGATTGGCTGAGATACGTACGAGTAAAAAGGAAAATTTGTAACTTAAAATTTTATTCTGCCTTTATTTAATATATTTAGCTGATGATGACTTGCTGCTCTGTCTCTGTACTTTCTCTCCCATTCCCCCACTCCCTGCCCTCTTTAAAAGGTATTGGTTTTCATAAAGTTATTATTTCTTCATTGTTTATTTTTAACATTTATCCTTATTCACTGTTAGGAAATGATTCTGGTGCACAGAATAACTGGAAAGGGGCATGGTGGCACAGTAGCTTCACAGTTCATTCAGGTAATTAATCTATTATGATTATATACTAGTGGAGTTCAATATCTAGATTTTACTTCTCCCAAGTCATAAGTTTATTTATCCGTCAAGATGTATGGACTTGTTGTTGATTGGCCATTTTTATTAGAGAATGAGTATATCCTGTGCCAACGGGTTGCATCATCTATAGGCTGATATGCATTTCTACAAGATGCTTCAATATCCTCAAAGCTGCTGAGTATTGATTGCTCCCTTTTGCATTTTTGGAGCTTAGATAGGCCATTTTCCATGCATCAGGTTGGTGAAGAGCATTTTGTTCTGCAACAAAATAACAAATGAACTTAGTTTATTTGTATATTTCTCTTGTAGAGTATGATTTTTAACATCTGGAACAAATATCTGGTTTGTTGGCATTATTATCTGTTGGTCAATCAGTTTCGATATTTTAAATCTGTTTATGCGTAATGAATGTTATGCTTGAGTATCTTAGAGAGTTAGAGTCAATATTTCCTTTTTCAAATTCTCAACTTTAAACTTACATACCTTAAACAGGTTTTGTGGAGGAAGATAGTCCTTATAGCACAGGAGGTCAGAAGGGAACATATTATTTTGAATTTTCTAGGCCTTTGAGAACCATGGATCGTCTTCAACAGGTTAGATAACAATCTTCTGGCTAGCCTTTTAGCTGCAGGTATTAAATGTTACAAATGCAAACCCACATTTTTTGTCTTTCTGGAAAAATTCTTTAATCTTTGTATTATACAATGTATGTGTGATGTTTCTCTCAACAAAGTAGATCAGGGCCTCAAAATTGTTCTTATCGATTACTATTGGTGGATTTAACATGGGACTATAAGAGCCCTTGCTCTCAATGAACCTTGCCAGGGAATTTAAGACCCATTCTACCATCTCTCATTTTTGCATATGTTTGGCCTTGGGCTGCATAAGGGGTAGCTTTCTCCCATCTCATAAACCACCTCTCCCTCTTGATATTTTCGGTATTGCAACTACTAGATGGCTTACTGCTAGACTGTATCTTTAAAGACATAAGTTAACAATCAGGGTCTCATTACTAGTGGAATTCACTCAAATCATATTATTGTTGTAACTGCTTCTAGTTAGTTTTTTATATGTAATTTAAGACATAATTTTTTGCCTATTTAGGAAGTAAAACAAATAAACATGTTCACCCACTTCTTGCTTTCAGCTGTGTTTCTTTGTTTATTTTCTTAAGAAAATTGGTAATCTGACTCTGTTCCTATTCTAAATTTAGTAGTTATTCTGGTAAATAGGTAAATTATGCTACCCTGCTCAGTAGAACGCTGATGTTTAAAATGAAAGTTGAATGTGTTAAAAACTCTGTTGTTAAAACTTAAACCGATAGCGCTGTTGTTGTTCATTTATCCATAAAAAGGAAAGATAATGGTGTTCATTTCTGTTAAAAGTATTTACCTTGCAACACCTGGACACACTGACATCCTTCTTGCATTGCAGGATGTTCAGTTCACCATTGGTGCATCAAGCCAGATGTCTGTTGCATTCTGGTATCCAGTTGATGGGAATCCATGGGTTGGATCCAGACACTATTCTATTAACTGCAATTGGGTGTCATTGGATATCGCTTCAGGTGGTTCTATGCTAACCAAGTCTGCACCAAGCAGCTCCTGGGATGCGACCAGCGCCTTTGCCCTTTTATTCTCAGTAGCGGCTCTCTGTGTAGCCATATTTGTGGCGTATCAGGTTTTTAGACCCAAGAATGTCCCATTTACACCAATCGAAAATCTTTAGATAGTTATACAAATCCGCCGTTGTATATTAATTGAGTTTGAGCTTGTCATACATGTTAGGGATTGTACTATTGCTTGAGTTTGTACTGCCTAGCTTTGTACTTTGAACATTTCCCACTCCCACTACTTTTTTTTTATTAAAAGGATTAATTTTAGTTTACTTTCTGCTTTTTTGGTGAGACTTGTCTCTTATTGATGTGTGGTCTGCGCCATTGCCTTGGACACAACTTGTGGTAGGTCTGTCCTGGAGTGGAAAGCTCAAATATTATGCTTTCTTAAATTTTTTAATGCTTCTAGAGATGCCAATGGGGTTGTTAACGAGATTAATATTTGAATGTTGTGGGTAAAGCATTCATAGAGTTACAATCTCTAATTTTTTGTTGATAGGTTATTTATAAGTTTGAAAAATTCGCGGATAAAAGTTCAATAAATTTGTGAATTTCATAATGAGTGGATGGTTTACTTTTAACCTTGGAGTTGAAATAATCTCGTCCTCTTTAAATTTTCTGTAAAGGAAAATGCTTTCACAGATTATCGTGATGCCAATAAAATAAATTGAAGAGAAGCCCTTGAACTTTTTCCAAACTTGCAGTTCAGTCCTTTATCTTTTGGTATTTGGTATAAATAATTTCATATTTTGATAAGTAATTATACTAGAAATATCTTTAACATTATTATGTTATTATGAAAAATTATCTTATACACTGTCAGTGGAGTTTTTAACTCCACAAACAGGATTAGATTGATAACATGTGTTTCATTTTATTTATTTTTTATTTTTTAAATATTTTTAAAGGACACTTGTTATAATCTTAATCCCGTTTGTGGAGTTAAAAAACTCCACTGACAGTGGATAGGATAATAATCCAATATTGTACAATTTTTATATACTGTCAATACATCAAAAATTGACACTTCATCAATTGGTAAATTAAAAATATGCTAAGTTTTTAAAAGTAAATATAAATAAATTATTTTAATTTGTTTATAAGGACTTATTGATGAAGTATCAATCTTTGTTATATTAGCGATATATAAAAATTATACATTATTAATGCATTGTATATAAATCTATAAAACAACTGCGTTTAGTACACTCTAAAATTGTTTGGCACTTATTGTAATTTAATCTGTCTCTTCTTAGGCGGTTCTGCTGTCCCTTCAAAAGCAAAAACCCTAAACCCCTAATCCGGGCTTTTTTTTGACCCCATTGTTTATTTGCTGACAGTTTTCCGACGGACTTAATAAAAGTGTTGATTTCTTCACTAGATGTTTGGTACCTAATTTATATATTCAAAATTCTCTCCAATGGCTGTTGAAGGGAGCAAAAAGTCTCAGGCCTCAGCGTCTCAACCCCCGCGCAAGATCAACGTACAAAAATTCGCAGAATCCAGAGCCACGGAGCTCGAGTCGCTTCACTCAACTATATCAACTCGACTCAACAACGATTTCCGGTCTCGTAGAAACAAGAGAAGGAGGACCACCTCGTTCGACAGTCAAGTCGCCAAGAAGAGAAACAGAAAGAAGCCGAGATTAATCAAGGTTGATAAAAGCAATGTTTCGGGTTTAGAGACGGAGCAGAAGAAGAACAAGTCTCCCCTTCCACGTCGTATTCGTCGGAGATTAGAGCTTAAAAAGAATCCCGATAGTGGTTTCGTTACTTCAGGGGATGGTACCAAGAGGTTGAGAACACACGTTTGGCACGCGAAGCGGTTTACAATGACGAAACGGTGGGGGTTTTACCTTCCTTTAGGATTGCACGGCAGGTAAATAAGTTAATTGCTTAAGCCTTTTTAACGGTGTAGAAAGCCCAAATTTTGACAATCTCTTATTTGAAATTCCCGGGATTATATGATATAGAGGAAGGGGATCAAGGGCAGTTTTGAGGTGGTTCAAACAGGGAGTGCTTGTCCATGATGCGAGCTATAATGTTGCTGTTCAACTGGAAGGTCCAGAGGCAGGCATTTTTTCCTTTTAAATTTAATTTACACCTTTTGGGGTTCTTTCAGTTTATAATAATATTGTAATAATTGGATCAGAATTTTTTACTTTATTGTTTACCTGCTGTCAGGATTCTTTAATGGCAATATTACAGATGGTTCTGGTGCCTTCTCCATCAGTTCAACCTGAATGTGTTTCTGATTCTGTTCTCTCTGGTATTACTTATGGAACTGCGATGGTATGTCATTCTATTTCACCTTTTATTCTGATTAAGAAATACTAATACTAAATCGTTTACTTTTTTTTTTTTTTTCAGCTTCATCATGTTGGAGCGCCTTTTTCACAGCCAATTGCACCTGTGACTTATATGTGGTGTCCTCACCGGCAGAGTAAGGAAGATGACAGTAATAATTGCCTTGCTGTTATTGAATGTAATGAGCCATGTAGAGCTGGCCATCATTCTTGCTTTCGCCAACTTTGGCTTTGGATTCATGCCTCAGCTTTTAGTGAGGGATATGATGCGCTAAAATGTGCTTGTCAAAAAATGGTAAACTATCCATCATTGAACTTTTAAGAATGTTTTGAATTATATTACAATTCACGAAGCTCATGAATGTGAGCCAGCTATTTCATTTGGTCTCACATTGATATCAAACATAAAGACTATTAGTATAGGCATTACATGCTGTTATTATGTTTGACATCAAGCACCGTGTTTAATTATTTTCAGATGATTGAGAGAGGTATCACTATTAATTGTTTTTCACGTGAGGGTCAACTTGCAAAATTGGAATTAATTGGGTCCAAGGCATTTCAGCTTCTTCAGAAGACTGTTCATCCTGTCTCTTGGTTAGTTATTTAGAGGTACATTCTGATCGTTTTGACCTAAGATAAAAATTTAAAGTGAGCTAAACAAGTTTATTGCATTTGCAGCATTGTGGAGAATTGTTGGCAACTGCAAAAGTGCTCAATTGCAAAGGACAGTGATGACTTTCGAAATAAGAACTCTTTTATACTTGAAAATGAGGAACATGTTTCTTCTTGTGCAATTTTATCATTTACTATCAAGGATCCTCGTGTATTGCTTGCTACAAGGACCACAGATTTTCTTGAGCCAGATTCTATCCTTGATATGCAAGAAGTCAAAGCTAATGACCGTTTTAACTTAATTGGAAATTTAGATAAGAATGAAGAGGTTGCCTCATCCTCATGTGCAAAACCTGAGGGAAATGGAATGTTTTCTTGTAACAAGAATTTGTGGGATGTCAGCAGTAGCATAGACCCTCCGGAGGAAGAAAATGAACTTTGCATGGAAAAGCATCAGCAGTGTATGGGTTTGTTTTTCCTTGATGATCCAAAATCACGGCTCCCAAAGACTTCAAACAAGGTGCAGTCCTCGCGTTCTTGCCCTATTTTGCTTCTAAAAAATAACAACAAAAAGGGCTCTCCTATGGGGTAACTACTTTTTCCTTTTTTCTCTACGTATTAAATATTTCTAGAAAGAAGTTGACTGCTTCAAATCTTAATGTATTAGAATTTGTTTGTGCATTATGCATGCATTTAACGATAATCCTATCCAACCAATTTACTAAAGGCTAAGAGCGAATGGTTTGATTTTTTCTTTCATCGCATGACAACTCTTTTCGGTGGAGAATTGTGGCTAAGATTTCTAACATTTGCATGTGTTTCATTTCGTAAAAATTATTTAAAGAAAGGAGAGAGAGATAAAGGAGATCTTTACCTTTGAGACAAGCACAATGGAGGCAAATGGTTTTAGTTTGTAAGCTTTGAGCTACAAACTTGTGCTATATTAGTTTAAGTTAGGCATGTGAATTGGATGTCTAACACAAAGGGTTTTGTTATTACGTCCTATTGGTCGAGACAAATGTCTGGATAAAGCTATTTGACAATGACATTTCTGTGCTGCTTTAGGTTTATTTTGATAGATCAAGCAGGTCTTGTTTATTTTTGTTTGCCATCATGAATGCAAAATATTTTCTTTGCAAAATCTTGAAACAGAAATCTTATGCGTCATCAATGATTTTACTTCCCTCATTCTTTATTGCAGATGGTCTATTATACTACCTATAAGTTGGTCTAGGGTCTTCTGGCTTTTTCTTGTTTCAAGAGGGGCTCATGCAATTGGGCTGAGAGAGAAACACTGGGTTGCATGTGAAGTAAGTGTGTGGCTTTAAAAATCCTGTCTTAGAGTAATATATTATCAAAAGTTGTGTGTTAATTTTATTTCTTTGGCAGATTGGACTGCCTTATTTTCCTTCAGATTTCCCCGACTGCAGGGCATACTTATCCCTAAAGGAAATTGAAGCCACTGCCTCTAGCCAAAATGCAGAGCAGCGTCCTCCTGCTATTAGACCTTTCAGAATTCCCATCCCACCACCTTGGAATGTTGTCCATGCTGCTTTTGACAAACTATCTGTGAGGTTGGAAGAAGCTGAAATTTTAAGTGGTGAAAATATGGTTGGGAAAAATTTGATGACTAATTCAAATTATGAAAGAAATGATGTAACATCGTTCAGGTGTCACAATTCATTTGATGGCATTGTAGCAAGGACATCCAATATGCTGACTAACTTCTTGAATGGCATCCATGATGGACTATTTCTTCTTTTTCCTCAATTTCAAAATAGCAAGTCAAGTTTTGTTAAGGTTATGAAGGATAAAAGCATGATGGGAAAAGGCCAACATCCGAGTACCCAAATTAGCTACGGTCATAAGTTATGCTTTGTCAGGGTTCATCTTCATGCATACAAGGAGGGTGTTTTTGAAGATGGAGCTATTGTATGTGCACCTTGTTGCAAAGATATATCATTATGGACTTCCAGGTAGTTATTTAAAAAAATTCCTTGCATATTCCAAATGCTTCTTTATTTGAAATCTGCAACCTTGCATGCTGTTGTTTGTTTGTTTATACATGCATGTATGTCTTCTAATTATTGGGGCTCTTCCAATGGAGATAGTTACCTGAAATTTGTTCACTCTAGTATGCTTTGAACGTCTATAATACATGACTATAGTTATGTGACAAACAAGAGTTTGTGCAAGGATCATCCTGGTGTATGATCTGACACCTTTTTCAGGGTGCAAGTATCACCTCTATATAATCTAACAAGAGTGGTTTTTTCCTTGGCAGATCATTCCATAAAAATTTACCTTTTCTTTTTTCTGCAAGATCAACTATTTCTTTTTTGGCTAATTGTGAGATTAATTACTTGAATTTCGATATATTGCAGCACAGGTAGCATTGAAGGTGGACTCCAAATGCCTAATTCAGCTGTGGCATCATACTTTAAAGAACAATCTTCTGGTAAGTGGGAACTCCAGGTACCAGAGGACCCTGCTTCTAGAGAATATAATCGGTGGCCAGTTGGATTTGTCACTACTGGATTTGTTCGAGGGAGGTTAGTTTAACTGCTTTTTCTATACCGCTACCGGCAAAACATAGATTCTCCTCATTGTTGCATATAATAATTTCTTAGATCTGCGTATGGTAATTTTATTTGTATATACATGCAGCAAAAAGCCAACGGCAGAAGCTTTCTGTGAGGCTGTCTTGCTTGCTAGTCTGAGAGAGGAGCAGTGGAAGGAGATGCCAGTGAATCGTAGGAGGAAGGAGATATATGTCCTTGTCAGGAACCTTAGATCTTCGGCGTATAGACTTGCTCTTGCTACAATTGTCCTGGAACAACAGGAAGAAGATATGAGATTCTTGTGAAATTCTGCCTGCCACTGGTTGACCACAAAATTATTGAAGAAGACGTATTTACCATGAACCTTCTTTTGCTTTTAAACTGCGGAAGAAGCTTGCGTTTGGGAGGCTGGCATCAACTGTTTGGGAGTCAGACACGTATATCTTGGATTCCCAGTCAGCGAGGAAACATTTCTTCAATTTTGTCAGTAATTTATTACTACCAAGATATCAAACACCAATTTTGACTTTGAATATGAGGGAAAATAAAATACGAAAACATGAAAATGATACAATAAAAGATACTACAAATACCTGATCAAAAAAAAAAAAGATACTACAAATAAAAAAATTCGATAAAAGGGGCACAAAACGAGAGAAATAATAGTTATCAGGCCTGTGGAAGAAAGCTATAAGCTTAATTTCTTTAAATTTTGCAGTTTTTTATGTTTTTATTTTTTATATTTATTAATAGATATAATAACCAAATTTACTATTTATATTTTGCACAAAGTTTTCTAAATTTTCAACGTTGTCGGTTTATAAATTTTTATTGTCATAAATAGACTTATAATCTTTTAATATCATAAAATTAAGTTAAGATTTATTTAATAACATGAATTTTAATTTATGTTGCTGGGTGGCATGTTACATGACAATTTTTTTTTTTTGATTTCAACATGACAAATTTTAAAACTATCCGCTTTAACTGTTATATAATATATATTTAAACGAAGGTGTCATATATCAAATTTGAATTTAATTATTAGATTGAAATTTTTATTAAGATTGAAATTTATTTATAAAAATAAAAAATTATGAAATTAATTTGTATAAAATAAAATATTAAAAATTTATATAATTTTTTGTGTGAAAAATTGAGGGTCCGTTTGGAACTCACTGGACCCATAATGCGATAGGTCCTAACATAAAAGAAAAAAAATACACTATAGACAAAGCAAAAACAATTGTATGCACTGTAGATAAAATGAAAACAAATATAATTTTACTTTTTTTACCCTTTTTTCAAATATATTAATATTATTTTATTAAACTTATTTTTACTTAATCATTATTTTATTTTTTTAATTTCATCATAATTAATTTTACTGTACATTCAAATTAATCCATGAAAATATATTTGGTTTTTTTGTTACAGCGTGTATTTGATATTAAACATAAATATAAAAATATATAACTTACAATAATTATTTTATAACTAATAAAATTGTAAATTCTTACCTAATTCTGATGTGTTTATAAAAGAACTTGGATTACGAAATGGAAGAATCGTAAAACGTTTTAGCTGGACCTTCTCAGGAGGTGCACGAAGGGATCGAATCCAAAGACTAGAAAAGTAACAAAAACCGTCTCGTTGTTTTTTTAGTCCATTCTTACTTTTTGCGACGAGATTCACGCCAACAAAACAAATTACAGGTAATTCTCTCTCTCGATTGAGTCGAAGTTAACCGATTTGAAGTTTGATGTTTTATGATTGTCTTTCCTCCGATTTCTGCTTTTTTTTTTCCAGAAAATTCGCTTTTCTAGGTTTTTTTTTTCTTCTTTCAATTGGGTGAAAGAAGTTTTCATGTATTTCAAATTTCAGCTCTTAGATCTTAGGGTCTTCAACTTCAGTCTTGATTCTAATTGCTGTGAACTTCGAAGAATTCTTGTAGTTTTGGTCCATATTTGGTTTCCTGGTATTTAAATTTAACAATTGGCGCCTCTTATGGATTTGTTGTTCCAAATCTGCCAAATAAAGCAATAAATATAGTAATAAATTCTGTTCGTACATTTTTAAAATTAAAAATTTCGTAGTTTATTTACTGCTTCATAGCTAGTAATGAATTTATATGGCTCTAGGATTTGACATTAGTTTTTGCTACTAAATAAAGGTTCGGGCTTTCATTGTTGGAACTAAAGTTTTGAGTTGATGGCGAGGATTAAACCACAAGCTCTGCTACAACAAAGCAAAAAGAAGAAGGGACCAGCTCGAATAAGTGCTACAACAATTATACTGTCCAGTTTGGTTGTTATTTTGACTCTGTTTTTTCTCTTTGCCACATACAGACACTGGTCTCAAAGGTTTGTTGCCATTCGGGTCTTGGCCATAATTGGAGATATGAGAAAATAATTTGAGGACTGGGATCTAGTGCTGCATTTAAACTTTATTATTTGTTTGGCATGTTGATTCATGTGTTTTACTTCATGATTTAGAAATGAAACTGCTTGTGGAGAATTAATTATGGTTAATAATTCTTATTCAGTGGGACTTGACCCAGTTTTCTTTTCTTTAGGTCAAGAATTAAAGTAGAGATCAGGCAATCAGTATTTGAGGTACACACTTTAAGGAATCTTATTTATTCATTTTATAATGGGTTTCTTGATCTTCATGGTATCATATTTGTTTTAAGTCTTTGTTTTGTTGGTAAGAATGGAACTCTCAACTCTGTGCCTAGTATCAATAAATCATCCTTATAAGAATTTGATGGCAACTTTTCACCGTTCTTGTGTGCTAATGTATCCCTAGTTTATGATGCTTTCAAAAATGAGGCATTTCATCCTTTCATTATCATTGTTTCTTAATTTTATGCCGTCTATTGACTATGGCCGCTTTTCTTTGGTAGGGTGACAGCTCTTTCGAGGATTCCAAGAAATCTGATCTACCTGGATATGCTGTGAGTTTCTTTATTTGCCAAGCTCTCCACTAATTAATATTTCCTGCCTGCTTGAATAATGTCTAGTCTTTGTGGCGCTGGCTTGGAATGTGCTGTCTTAGTTTTTAGAAACAATATTGTAAAACTTTGCAAATTGACCATAGATAATTAACTTATAATGCAGTTTTCTTATCCAATGCAAATATCTTTTATCTATTCAACTAGTTTTCTGCAAGTAATTCTCTCTTTAGCTTGCAGGCAATTGCTTCTCTGAGTATATGAATTCATTAAAAAGATATTACAAAAAAAAAAAAAGTTGTCATGCTTTTGATTGCTTCACCTATTAAGAAAACAGAGTTCCTTAGAATGTCTCTTACAAAAGCCTTTTTTCATTTTTTTTTTACAATCTTGACTTTTAGCCTCTCTTAATGAATGAAGTTTGGCTGAGATTTTCATTAATTACTTTGTCTCAGCTTTTAGTCTTTTACAATGAATTCCTATTTAAAATGGGTTTTATCCATTGACTTAACCCTTTTCTTTCCTTCTTATGACTAGATTCTAGAAACTGCAAAAGGCTCTATAACAGTGGAGCTCTTCAAGGACAGTTCTCCTGAAGTTGTTGATCAATTCCTTGATTTATGGTAACTGTTGGACTCATAGTGTTCATTTTACTTGAAATGATGGATTTTCATTATCTAGACTAGAACTATCATAAAAATTCCATGTGTTTAATGTTTGAACTGGAAATAAGGATGTGGATAGAGCTGATTAGATCCTGTTTGTATCAGAGTCAAGAACTGCTTTGAATCATTTTCTGTATATCACATTTTTTTCTTATTTCTAAATTGTAGGCTGTAATCTTGCAGCATTGCCATATGTTTTAGTTTCATGATGTTGATTTTGTTGGTTCAGCATTCTACATCATGCCTTTCAAGAAGGCATGAAATTTATCAATATTGTTTTAATTCCTAAGAGCCATACTGAGAATTTGGTTTAAACTGGCGAATTCATTTAAAGGAATTGATGTAGGAGGCTCCATCTGGTCTGGGTTCAGTGCTAAATCAACTTTAGCCATTAATTTATAATCTCTCATCCCTGGGCATAAAATTGTCTTCCCATTTGTTTGTACTTTCAACTAGCTGTTGAATCATGGAATGGGCGGGCAGCCAAATTCCTCTTGGAAGTGCTGCAGTTTCTTTCTTTTTATTTTTTATTTTTAAATATATAAAATCTTCCTTTCTCTTGCCAAACATGGTATGCAACTGAATTTCATTAACCTATGCAAAGGAATAACATGTGTCTTCCAACATCATCCTCACTAATCATGAATTTGATTGATCTGTAGTCAGAAAAGGCACTTCAACGGCATGCGTTTCCGCCATGTGATAAAGCACTATGTGATTCAGGCTGGAGATAGTGATAAGCTGGGAGCTGCTGAGGACTGGACTTTGAAAGGAAAGCATTACAGCCAACTTGATGCCAGGTCAGTACATCAATTGAACTCATATTGACCCATTAGCTATTTTCCTTCTTCATTGGTTTACCATACTGTCAAAGGCTAGCCAGACACATGCTCTTAATATTTTAGTAACTTAAATTTTCTGATGTTCAACCAGTTTGAAGCATGAAGCATTCATGCTTGGAACTTCTAAGGCAAAGCATGATAATAAAGGATTTGAGCTTTTCATTACAACTGCACCAATCCCAGATCTAAATGAGAAGCTTATTGTCTTTGGAAAGGTTGTTAAGGGAGAGGATGTTGTTCAGGTAACAAACAAACTTTAGTTTCTTTTTAAAGTGTTTGCAGTGACATTTTTAAAAAAAATATGATTACTAAGCACATAGCTAATCTGTAGTTCATGTTTGGACACGTTTTACACGTTTTCCTATGATCATATCTTTCATGTGGTGGTTTTTTTCAGATACCATATGTGTCGTATACCTAAGAAATTACACTTTAAATTATATCAATTGTGTTTCACAATATTTTTCCCAGGAAATCGAAGAGGTGGATACAGATGAGCATTATCGACCTAAATCTTCTATAGGGATCCACAGTGTGACTCTGAAACAAAGCATCTGAAATCAAACACAAGCAAAGGAGTTTTCTGCGCCGCATTTTGTCATTCCAAACAAAGTTTCAGCACCATCAGTAAAATGGGTCAGAAGAATTGAAGTGAATTCTTTATGAACTTCATATCTCATCGAGGCTGGTATTACTGAAGGTCTATAGGCGAAGCTCCTTGGAATTAGTCTGCTTCTCCTCTTGGTTGTCCTTTTGTACTAACTTATTAGTATTCTCTTCTCTTTTTCTGGCATTTGTTTCCCAATCTGTTTTGATATGCGCATGGACATTGTATCTGTACTTGGTATAATCAAATGGCTGAGATGTAACTTACATGTCCAACAGAGAAATCGATAATGTGCTTGTACTTTCCGAGAATGATCCACTGTGTAGCTATCATTGATTCCTTTTTCTTACCGCATCTCGTCTCGTGGACCCCAAGGCCTAAGTCATCAATGCTCATTTCGTTGCGAGTTTTTGGAACATTTCTCTGTAGCGTTCTGACAATTATCCCGAAGTTGATCCCTTGGGAAGGGGGCTACTTGGAGGTTGGAACATGGTTCCCAGAAATACTTAATCAAAACTAGGCATTGGAAATGACGGAATCTTAATTATCCAAAGAAAAAGAAATGACGGAACCTTTTTCCCGATGTCTAGTAGAAAAACAACTACAGTAAGAAACAAGGAAAAGAAACTCCAAATTACCCAAAAAATTGGTTGGTAACAGTAAGATTACAACATTCCTCGGGGCAAGCAAGCTTCAGGTTACAACATTACTCAGGGCAAACATTTGCAAGCAAATCCTGAAGCTCTGGGCTTAGTTCAATACCATCGTCCTCCAACCTTTGACGCATGTCAGGAGCCACCTTACCAGCGGCTACATAAGTTCTTAGCAACCAACGGTAGGCATCAGAATCAAGACGATTGTTATTCTTCAGAACCTTGCAGAACAACTCAGCAGCATCAACATCACCCTCATTCACGAAATATTCAAAAAATGCCGTTGTAGTTTCAGGATACGAAGGGCTCCAGTCATTAATCTCAGAAACCGCTGCTTCCATTTGCTTCAGAGCCAAATCAAAACAACGTTTCTTTAAAAAGTAAACCACGAAACACTCTCGAGGCCTAGTAAAAGGACCTTTTCTTCTCTTCATAGCATTATTCAAAACAAGTTCAGCCTCCTCGAGCATGTCCCCTGATAGATAACCACGGATAGTACTAGTCGCCAACCTCATATCATAAACAGAGCAACTAGACTCCCACTCCTCAAAGCATTTCTTCAACCCCTCAAAATCCTTCAGTTTAGCAAGCGCTTGAACCATAATAAGATAGCTCGTGTTGGTAACGCTGGAAAAGGCTCGTTTCAGAGCTTCCCACACTCGATAAACCTCAGCTAAATTCGAAGTACCGGCATACAAGCTAATCAGAAAATGGTAAGCCTCGCGATGTCGAGGCAGCTTATCTTTCTCTAACTTCTTAAGACATGCCTCAGCTTTCTCAAACTGGCCAGCCTTGACATAAATTGCAGCCAGATTACTGTATGTTGTCCAAGTACACTTATCTTCACTATCATTTGACAATTCCTCCAAAACTCTCTCTACTCCCTCAATGTCATTCAAATTCGCATAGCTCTGCATCCAGAAAACATAAGTGAAGCGACACCGCGGAATATTTCTCCGCTTCAATTCATCGATAAGCTCAGGCACCTTCTCGGGTTGTCCCAATCTCACATAGAGGCACATGAGATTGTTGAAAGGTAAAGTGTTGTCGATGAGCTTCAATTCATCCATTTTCTTGAAGAGAGCTAATGCCTCATCCTTCATAAGATTATTGCAATAGCAATTCAAAAGAGCTCCGTAAGTTAATTGATTCTTGGCAGTGGGAGGAAGGGCGCTTAAGTAATCCTCAGCGGCACCAAGTCCTCTGGTTTTTGCAACGAGATCTACACGTATAGCATGGTCGACGTGGGAAAAATGCATATTCCTCTTCTCCATCCAATCCATTATCTACATTATAATAACCATAAGCAAAAAAATGCTAGCTAAATTCAAATTAAATAATTGGGTTCTTTCTTTTTCTTTTCCTTACAAAAAAAAAAAAGGAACAAATCAAATCGAAAATCAAATTAGAGAAATGTTTCTTAAGTTGTAGAAACAGGGAAAATAAGGAGAAGGGGTTAGTGGCCAAAAAGAATGAAGAAGGGTAAAATGGGAAGTAAGGGCGTACGTCAAGGGAGTGCTGGAAACGGCGGTACTTGCGCAGCTCTTTGACACAGCGGATCAGCTCATCTTTCCTGATCTTTCTGCCGTCCATTATGAAATCGTTTAACACCCCTGACACTGTCCCTCCCGTCGCTCCTAAAGACGATAGCCTCGGATACAGCCTATTTCTCGTTGGAGCCGCCACCTCCACCGCTGCCGCCGTCGCATTCTCGGAGGACGCAGTGCAAAGCTTCCTCACCAATCGTGAACCCGACAAAATCAGACGCCTAAAGTTCATCTCTTTCTCTCTCTTTTGAGAATCAGGCTATCAGCCACCGGGGGTTTTGTTCGGGTTTAAGCTTTCCTAAAGAGACTACCCAAAAACTAGAATGACAGTATACGACAACGTTCTGCTCCTTTTCTTCTACCCTGTTAAGACGCAGCGTTTTTACATGAATCTACACTTTTAAAACTCCACAAAATAAAGGAAAAAGATCGTTCTTATTAATTTATTATTTGGATTTTTTAAAGTTCATCGGATAGCTTCATGAATAAGCGCGTAGGGATTTGTTTCAATACCTCCGACGCAGGTTAGTATTTATAAGCATGGCACTGTCCAGTTTACCTACAATCCAGGTGCTTTAACTTGGAGTTCTTGCATTCTTTTGCAGAGTTTCTGCAAGGATTATACGGGGGTTTCTTCGGTTATCGATCCAAACTTCAGCGATTATAGCTCTCAGCTAACCCTCTGAAACTCATTTTGCTTATTCGATGCAAGATTGTCAGCAAAATCAGATTGAGCCCCCGATATCTAATTTGACCCTATTGTCTTTCCTTTAAGTTTCATTTCTTTACCATCAGCAAGTCAAAGCCAACATCATCCGGTGCAGATGTCCCATAGAGAACCTTGCCCGGACATACGCCCAGTTGCGAATATCAAGAAGAATTAAAAAGAACGGATGGGACGAAGTGTTCAAAGGCGCAAGCTGTGTGCATAACATCTTGACTCAAGTTTCCAACAATATTGAGGTTTCTGTCATTCTATCTCTTTCTGCAATTTATTGAGCTAGTTAACCTTGTATTTGAGATTTCATCAGAAAAAAAAAAAAGTAGTTTAGATAAAACGAGAAATGCCATACGGACACACTCGGGCTCTGGCAAATACACCATTGGCACCGGAGGAGGGGAAACAATAACAGCCACAATTTTTTACCAGGGTTTCATTGTAACAAAATTGCCCTACAACTGTCTACAATATCTATCATCTCTCAATCGCTCAAGGGATAAAAATCAAATGTTTGTTGATTGACAAAGTATCATGTACAAATCAAAAATTGTATCACCAATTGTGTTGTTCTTGTAATTGAAGTAAGATGAATGAGCATTTCCCAGCCTTTTTAGCTGATCACACTCTCCAGCCCAGAGAAAGGAACTTAGCAGGTTTGTTGTGCAGGGCTATTGCTCCTATCCTATCCAATAATTTTCTTTCTCCGCTGCATTTCCATGCTTAAATTTAACAATAACATTGGACAGATAAAAAGAAGATAATGATTTCATTGCTGAAAACGGGCTTGCTATAAAATATAAAAAGAAGTGAAGATAAAAAATTTGTTTAGTCAATTATTAGATTTCATAACTACATTATTACTTCGTACTTTAACCATTGAATCCTCACTCCTTTCCTTCTTTCTTACCAAACAAAGTCTTAGGTTGTGCTTGGTGCAGATAAAAAGAAGAATGAAAGAAAGTGAAAAGTGAAAAGAAAATGAATTTTGAGAATGCTTAGTACAAAGAAAATAAGAAGGAAAGAAAAGGGAAAGAAGAGTATTTTCTTCCCTGTTCACAAAATTCAATCTCTTCAAATTGGAGAGAACAAAAAAAAGAGAAAGAAAATGTGATTCATGTGAGTAAATTAGGTAAAAATACTAAATTACACCTAATCACTTTGTGTTTATTTTCTTTCATCTCATTTTTCACCTGTACCAAGCAAAAGAAAAGAAGAAAATATGTTTTCCAATTCACTATTCCATCTCTCACCAAGCACATTTATGGAAAGAAATAATATATTTTCTATCGTTCTACTTTTCCCCCCACTAAGTTTCCTTCTCTTCATATTTCTTTCTACCCTATCAAGCAAAGCCTTAAAGTCTAAAAAGGATAATGCTCTCCCAATGCTATTAGTCGAATAAAGCAGATATTAGATACACCAATCCATATTCTTTCATTTTCTTTTTAATTCCATTGCTTCTTATTTGCTATATTCTTAAAGTCATGGAATGGCTATGGTAATCTAGCAGCATGAAAAGTGCGATGTGTACCTATAGCTCCAAAAAATTCTGCTGCAATTGAACATATTATTATCAACTCTATCAACAAACTTAAGATTCTCCCCAAAAAAGAACTTACGAAGCGGGAAAGTTTCTGAGCAAAAAAAAATGTAGAAAAATTAAATTCTAGAACTAGAATATGAAATTAAATAGAATTTAGAATTGAACAAAAAGCAGAAAGAGGACTTACTAAGCTTGATAATTATACAGACAAGGTTAATTCAAGATTTGAACAGATAAAAGTCCTGTTTATGCAAATAGCATCATCCATCAATGTATAAAACTAACGGTCCCAACCAGAGGGCCTTCGTCTTTCTCTAGGTTTATCTCTGGAACTGCAAAAACAGAGCCAAGTATGAGCTTAAATAACATCCAAGCCTTGGTTAAAAAAAAAAAGCACTGCAGATTGGTATCATAAAATAGCACTGAAAAAAAGGGACCTCTCTGAGCTCCTCTGGCTAGCGTTTTGTCCAGTATTTTGTGAAGTTTTCAATCCTGATGTAGGAGTAGCGCTGAATGAACTGGTCAACTGAGACTGATTTATATCTCCACCAATGGTACCACCAGATACAAATCCAGCCAAAGTTGGTCTCCTTACACTTGAACTGTTAGTGATACCTTGACTTTGAGAGCTTGATGAAGCAGCAACAAAGTTACTCCTAAATTGTGCCATCATGCCAGTTTTCAGAGAATTGACAGCAGCATTTCGACTTTGAACAGCCTGTGATGAAGCATTACTGGATTCTGGATTATATCCAATACCCATACCATAATCAACTCCACGTACACCGCGACCGCTCCCACCACCACCACCACCCCTTCCTCTGCCTTTCTTTCCACCTGCATGACATAGTACACATCATTTGAGAATTCAAGGTACTTTCAGAAATCCAGCAAACATAAATTATCATGGAAAAACATACAAGAAAAGACAATTGAACAAGGTTTTAGTTGCAAAAACAAAAGCTTGTCGGCTATTTTACACTTTTGTTCTCTTTAAAAAAGCTTAAACAAAGTTTTAGTTGTGTACAAACAAGCATATGCATAACAATTGCATTGCTATGTCATAAGAGATTCATACCTCCTTTTCTTGCGTCACGCTTGGACCTGAATCTCCCATCCTATTTATAGACAAGGCAAATGTCACTACATAATTATAGTACAAGTACATCGAATCCAAAAGCTACAATTTTTTAAGAATGGAGAACTAGGGAAGTGTATAAGATAGTGCCATCAGTCAGAGGTATTGTTGGCAAGCATTCTCAAAGACTGCCAAAATTGAAGAACAAAAACAATGTTGCATATTGATTTCTAATATCTTTAATGAATGCCATTGATTACAAAAGAAATAGTAGTCGAGTAATTGAATTACCTTCATAGCGAGATCCATCAGTTCCATTGAGACATTCTGACCAGCAGCGATCAAACTATTCACCAGTTCACCAGCAAACCGAGCCTCCTTCTGCGTTATCAGAGTATATGCAATGCCATCTTTATCACCAGCACGACCTGTTCTACCAATTCGGTGCACATGCATGTCCATATCTTTTGCAATATCAAAGTTCACAACTGACTTAATTGACTTGATGTCAAGACCACGGGCAGCAACATCAGTTGCAACAAGAACGTGATAGATGCCAGATTTGAACTTTTGCAGAATTTCCATTCGAGAAGCTTGATCTTTGTCACCATGAAGGGCAGCAACCTTAAAACCCTTTTGAGAGAGTTGTGATTCAATCTCATCAACACTAGCTTTCTTTGAAGCAAACACCAAAACATCACCCTCATCAATCATTCCAGGTAGCTTTTCTAGAAGCCAAGGTAACTTCTCAGAATCAGAAGGAATTACATGAACAAGCTGAGTAATATCCTCATTAGCCATTCCAACTTCTCCAACGGTAACTCTGATTGGATCACTGAGAATTTCCCTTGCCAGCTTCTCAACTTTGCGTGGCATTGTCGCCGAAAACAGTAATGTCTGACGGTCAGGTCTGATTTGGCCAACAATGGATCTTATTTGTGGCTCAAATCCTAGGTCAAACATTCGATCAGCTTCATCCAATACCAAATAAGTTGCTCTCATCATTGTCAGTGCCTTCATTTTTAGCATGTCTATCAATCGACCAGGCGTAGCAACGACTATCTCACATCCTGCCTTCAGTTCCTTGAACTGATCAAGTTTGGACATTCCACCATACACAGCAGACGCACGTATCCCATATGCCTTTGCAAATTTCTTTGTTTCCAAGAATATTTGGTGAGCCAGTTCTCGGGTTGGTGCACATATCACTCCAATTGGACCTTCTTCTTTCTGAAGTTCAGGCTGATCCATGATGTGGACAATCATTGGAAGCACAAAAGAAGCAGTTTTACCAGAACCAGTTTTTGCTATACCAATAATATCCCTCCCAGCGAGGACAATAGGTAGGGCTTGACATTGAATACCGGTAGGCTTTTCATAACTTTGTTTCGCAATAGCGCGCATTAATTCTGGAGCAAAACCACAGTCTTCAAATGTCTTAACTGGTCTTGGGACATCAAAACCAGAAACACGAATAGCCAAACTCTTCCGATATTCAGCAACATCCTGCTCACTCATTCCTAGACAAGGAAATATTTTAAAGAAAAACCAAGTTTAGCCACAGGGTGATCTCAATGAAGAATGTGGTCTTTTTTTGTTAAGAATATAAGCCATAATGACTAACCAAGCCATGATGCATATTATTTCTGCACAATGAAAATAATCTCCTAGGGTCATTAACAAACATTAAGATATTATAAAGTATAAACCAATTATACTTATGAAACAAATCTAACTTTCATTATTATGTATTTTATAGACTTTAGAAGTTGCTCAGGAAATAGTGCATTACAGATAATTACAAACAGCTGCCCATTGGCATTGTGTAATAAGCATTATAATGTAATCAACCAAGCCATATTCAAACTGTAAGTAATCATAACTATCCAACTAACCTTAAATCCAATATCATCAATAGCCAGAGATAACCTAACATTTTTAAAATTATCTTATCCAATAGATTTCTTTTATTATTATTTTTTTTAAGAAACGACTCTGCTTCTAAACATCTTAGAATTTAAAAGTATATGATATTTTGAGATTTCAATTACCTGAAATTGAAGTATTCTCCTCATAAAAATCCTTATTAAACGGTTCATACTCAATGGAACTGTGATCAAGAGCAGGAATCGGCTCGATCTTCTTCTTGTCAACAACCACTGGATTATCATCCGAATCATATTCTAACAATCCCGCATCTACCGCCTTTGCCGCCGCATATACCTCCTCATCCGAATCATACCCCGCACGCAAAGCATCCGCCGCCAACGTCAGCCCAACATCCTTCTTCGACCTCAAGAAACTCTCCACCGGGTCATCCTCATCATCATCGTCTCTATACCTCTCCGCCTTCTCCTTCGGCTTAGAAGGCGGCGGCGCTTTCAAATCCTCCTGAATACCTTGCATGAACGCGTCGAGAGGGTCAATTTCGTCATCTTCCGCTCCGTTTCCGTTGCTGTTGGATTTATTATTGTCGGCGTCTTTGGAGGCATCATTATCGGCGTAATCGATGTTGTCAAGGTCGGTGTCTTCGTAGTTGTCGTGACCGTGACGAGATGAAGGAGGGACGTAGAGGCGTTGAGGAGCTTGGGATCGCTCGAAGTTGTAAGTAGGTTGACGGTTTATCCCAAACCCTTCGAATCCGAATTTCCGTTTCGACATGGTTGATTGTTCTACAAAAAAGAAAGACCCTAATTTCGCATGGGTTTTGGGGATCTTTAGGGTTTGAAATCAAAAGCAACTTCTACTTTGTAAAAACAAATAGAGATTGTCTCATGAATGAGTAAAGAGTTGTACCAAAAAAAAAAAAGGAGTTGCGCTCTGGAAATTAATCAGTGATACTGTGATAGTCGTTCGAAGGGCAATTCCAGATTAAATTGGGCACGTCGGTCTAGGTCCAGACCCAGGAACAATTCAGTCCGGTATATATAGAGTTCAGACTCCAGAGTCGTGTGGTCTTATTAGTCAAACTGGGCTTTTCAAACGGAAATATTGGGCCATATGGTTGGCCCAAAACCTTGACCGTAAATAGATAAGGAAATTTGCCTAAAAAAGGAAATGACAATAATTAACAAAAAATAATTATTTTATATTGTCAATAGAGTTTTTTTTATTCTAAAAATAGGATTAAAATGATGATATATATCTTTTAAAATATTAAGAAAATAAAAAATAAATAAAATAATATATATGTCATCATCTTAACTCTGTTTGTAGAGTCAAACTCTATTGACGGTATATAGAATAATTATCCATTAAGATGTGGTGTTATATTTTTTTAAGGATTTATATATGATGCACTGACAGTGTATAGTTTCTACACATTGTCAATGCACCAGAAGTTGACATCTCATCAATAAGTCCTTATATGCATATATAAATAAATTTTTTTAATTTGCCCATAAGGGCCTATTGATGAGGTGTCAATCTCTGATGCACTGACAGTGTACAAACTCTTTCTTGAAAAAAATAATGTTACAATTAATATATTGTTCACTCTTAATTTTAATAAAAAACTGCATCAAATAAAAAAATAGTGTTTGGTAAGCTTAATACATAAGTTTGTAGAATGTTGAAAACTATTTAACAATATTTTTATATATTTTTAATAAATTAAAAGATAATCAAATTATTAAATTAAATCATAGGTTTTTATGCGAAACAAATAAATATAATAAAAAATTTTTAATGAGAATAAAAAACAAAATCAATAGAAAATTTAAACAAAAAATTTTAAAATTAATGTAAGATAATATATAATCCTCTTATAATTTTGAGAATTATTGTACAATAAAATAAAAATATAGAAAATCATTAAATAATTGTTATTAAAAGTAGTTCTTATTAAAAAACTTATTTATAATTTCGTTTAAAAGCTATAACTTTTTTTTGTAAAAAACTAAAAATCTTAAAACTTTAAAAATCAAACATTGAATTCTACCTTTTTTGTAGCAAATAAACTCTTTCATAGATCAAACACGCACTTAAAATTGCAAGAAAAAAAAAATCAATCAGTAAAAAGAACATTAGCACGTGCAAAAGTTGAGAAATGAAAAAGGTTAAACCGAAAAAAGCAGAAACAAAAATCCCGTGAGTAGCGGTAACATTGTTTTCGTCCATCTTGCAAAGCTTTTTGTGATAAACAGTAATTTTCCATTGTCATTCATGTAATCCAACTGGAAACAGCTTGGAACATCCATTCATCTTGCGATCGATCGCAAGAAAGAACAAACCGTCGATCCTTGTCCCACTCACGATTCACCTCTGATCTCTCATTCTCAAAATCTGCAACTTTATAGCGTAGTACTAACCGTACGTCCTCGGCAAATCCAAAACGTTGCTTAACTTAACTCGTTGAATGTTGATCAGAGAGCTTGTTTATTTATCTTTCTAATGCCGTGCAGAGAAATGCATAGAACATGGAATGATCAGTGTTAGGTACGTATAAACGCTCCGGAGTTAGGCGGTAGGTGATACAATGATTCGAGAGCGGAGGGCAATGCAAGATACCAGTAGAAAAATAAATAAATAATTCCACCTGACACACACAACAATTTTCATGATAGGATGCTTGTGGTTGGCGGACCAAAAATCATTCCATTTTCTTTAATGATGAGATACTTGTATGAAAAAAAAGCTCATACATATATTTAATCACATTGAAATGAAGAATAGATCACATTAATTAAATTATGTATAATATATTTCAGTGTTTTTACATAGCCAACAAGAAATAACAAGTGCAACTCGATCGGCAAAAGGGCCCATCTACGAACGAAATTATTACAGATATGTAGAATTTGTTGGTGGGTCTTGTCAATTTGAATTTAGTAATGGTTTGGAGTTTAATCCAATGATCACGTCTGAGATTACAAGTATGATTAATAATTTGTGATACAAAATTTAGTTCGAATTAACTTGTGATTAATTTTTTAAATTTAAGTTTGATTTAATAAAATATTTAATTTAATATATTCGATTTATAATTTTTTAATTGTATATTATGAATTTAAATTGACAAATTAGTAATAAAATATAAAAATACATGTTTAAAAAATCAATTAAATTTACAAATCACTTTGAATTGAATGTGAAGATATTTTAAATTTAATTTAATTTATTTTTAATAATTTAAATTCAAAGTGACTTAAAAATAATCTTAAATAATCATGGGATTGAGTTTGAATAGCTTATAAATGATTTGAGAATTGTTTAGACGTAGCAATGGCGTTATAATACTCGTGTGCATGCCATCACCTGTTACACCATACGAAATCTTGCTCTGAATTTTCTTTTCTTGGTGTCACTTTCTATCAGTTGTCACTATCCACCTGCAGTCTCGAACCAAGGCCTGGCTTCGGTGGCAATTAAATTCGACCCCGCCCACCGCCTTTCCAAAGATTCATGGCCACGCTTCAGGCCACGTTTACCCTTAATAACTTTTTATTATTATAATAAATAATAATTATAATTTCATTATTAATGCCAGTACTATTAATTGATTGATAAATTCGTTTGCCGAATATATTAGGTTTTAAATAATATCATAGCACTGAAAATTTAGTGGCAGTGAATCAATATTATAGTTTTGGTAATTTATACATTTGCATAATATTTATTTTACATTAAATACATGTAAAACAAAATTTATATAAATATAATAAATACGAAAAATTTTTTTACTAAATTTATATATAATTTTATCATAATTTTAATTTATATTATTTTTTTTACGTTTTCCAGTCGTAACTAAAATTATTATTTTTATATTAATTTTACCAATCCATTCTAATCCAATAAAAAAAATGAAACGTTAAAAAAAAAAAAGAATGGTTGTGATTACGATGTCTCGCGTCTTATTCTTGCGTTTTCCATTTTATTATATCCGATCAAAGGGCGGGTAACTGTCAGCATCAAACGAACGGCTAGGATTTTGACCGTCTAAGAGGATAACGTTTACCCTTGGTGCAGATAATTTCTAGCTGGTTAGTGATTAGTGACGTGGTGACGAACTACGTTTTTTTACCGTTATGTTCTTTATCCGTTAACGACGCACGTTAGGCTTAAAATAAAGACCGTACATCAGACATCGAAAAGGGCAAAAAAGAAAAAAAAAACAAAAATAAAATAAAAAAGAATTCGCGAAAAGAAAACAAAATAGAATGGGGAAAAATGTGGTAAAATAAAAAAGAAACTCAAACCGAAAGCTTCTCCGGCACTGATAACTGAGTGAAAGAAAGCCAACGGTATCTTCCAATTCCATCAACAGTCAAGCTTATTCCCTGTTTCATTTTATTTTTGCTCGTTTGGACACTTGAGGTGTTTTCTTTCTTCAAGCTGAAGTTCTTCGACTCGGGAACTCAGTAATGGCATTTCTGACTCAGTCATTTCGTGCGAGTTTTGATTCTTGTGATGTTATCTCCACCGTTGGGTCCTCCTTTGTTGGCTGTCGCAAATAAGTTATTCTCGTAGTGTTGCTTCATGTTTTTGGTCGTGTTATGCTCTTTTGAAACTGTGATCTCGCCGTTGGTTTGTTGGAATCTCGCCAGATCTGACTTGTCCCCGATTAAGATCAACGGCGTCGGTGATGTCGGGTTTTGCTCTTTCAAATCCCAGTGGTAATTACTCGTTTTAACTTTCCCAAGTTATTCGATTTCCTTGCCATTTCAGTGTAGAAATTTAACTCTTCTGGACTTCCAAATTTGGTTGCTTGGCAAAAAAATCGACGAAGAACAAAGTTAATTCCTCATTTTTCCTTTTCATCCAAGATAAAGATAACCTAGTTAGCTAAAGAGCCGAATTAGGCTGAATTAAGAAGTATAAATTTTGATGGAAACTTCACTGACTCATATAAAGCAATTATTCTACTTAAAGATAATATTGGACAAGTTCTTTTTCCTCTCACCTTTGCTTTTCTGACCTACTGAAATTAGGAGAAAAGACAAATCTTGTTCTTGTTTTATAGGGGACTATGAATTACCTACTATTTATTTTGATGCTATAATTACTACCGTGTTTTGGGTAAAAATGGAGTAAAAAGAAGAAGCTTAAAAGAGAGAAGTTAAAAATTTTATTAGCATGTTTACTATTTTCACAAAAACTAGTAATTAATATTAGCTACATAGGTCGTTGAAAGAACGAAGGTTGATTATTTTTGCAAAGAAAGAGGTAAACTTGCATTTGAGTGCACTATAATCTTTAATGGCCAGTCATGTTTGTGATTTGCATTCTTTTGGAGTACTTAAGGATTGTAGACATTGAAATTTTTATATCATTGTTATATATATGATTCCTTACTTGATTGAGCGTATTCTTAATATAACTTAACAGGAGCATTGGGAAATGTCTGTTCATTTTGGGTGAAAGTTGTGGTTCTAAGTTGTGCAATTTCGGTTGCCAATGCTGATGTTTTCAGTAATCTATTTAAAGCGCCAGCACAATCTCCCGTCGGTGCGCCTGAGGGTGCACCAGCCGTTTCTGATCTTCCCCTACCTTCCAATCTGCCATTCGTTCATAGACCACGCCAAAGACAATTTTCACCACATGGTGCACAAACACTAGTAGCACCTGCCCAACCTCCTCTTTATGGTCCATTGATACCTAACAGGCACCCTCCTACCAGTTCACGCCTGTCAAAACCATTGATGAAGAGGAGTGCATTAGTGCCTCCCAGTGTGGACTTGCCAAATATTGCACCTACACAGATCAGTCCCGGTGCAATTCCTGCTGGTTTAGCTCAACCACCATTGTCTCCTGAAGTGTCCGGTAACATGTTAATTATTTTCTAAATCATTTTTCATCAACTCTATTCTATTTTTTCTTTACACTTCATTACATATCACAATGCAACATATTTTATATCACTTCTATGCAAGTTGTTAATTAGGAGGTAGCATCCAAAGCATTTGTTGTTAGTATTAATTTACTCACTGAAAAAGAAAGAACTTGTTAATTTGCTGACTCATTTTTATACTGTGTATGAGATGCTTACATGGGTATTTTCTCACTTGGCCAGATTGTTGCAAACCAGATTCAATTTTGAAAAGAGGGACTCATGGTTGTCATTGCGTGTATCCCATAAAGCTTGATCTTCTCCTTTTAAACGTCTCACAAAGCTCAAATTGGAATGTTTTTCTAGCTGAGTTAGCTTCTCAACTTGATTTGCTGCCTAATCAAATTGAGATTATCAATTTTTACATGCCCAGTTTATCAAGATTAAATATATCCATGGATATTACTCCACACACAGGGATCAGTTTCTCTGCTAGTGATGCTTCTAAAATAAACTCTTCACTTGTAATGCATAGGGTTCATTTTGACTCCAATGTAGTTGGAGATTACGAAGTCCTTAATTTTACGTGGTTTGAGCCTCCAGTGCCTTCCCCAGGTAAATTATGATATTATTTAAAAACTTCTAGGATGTAGTGACTGTAAAAAGCTATGCTTTTCTTGATTGGATATAGGTTTTATGTGATATGGGTTTTCTATGCTATGGTTTTCTTGACAGCTCATATATTTTGTTTTACTTTTAGTTTCATATGTCGGATTATGTTATCTTGTTTTATTTGTCCTGACAAAGGTCCGCATCTTACTCTTGTTTACAGCTCCCATTGTGGCTTCTAAACCTGTAGCAGCACCAGCACACCAATCCTCCAATTCTGCATCACTCAGCCCATCAAACAAGGGGAAACATTCAAATTTGATTCTTATATTTGGTATTTCTGCTGGCATACTTGTTTCTGCTATAATTTCTGTGCTTATAATTTGTTCGTGCAAAATCCGTGAGGGAAAGACAAAAGCATCTCCCAAGGAACCTGGTATGTATATTAAGTGCAATGACTTTGAATTTTTTTTATTGGCTCTGAGGTTAATGTTCTGATATTTTTTAACAAAATTTTATCAAACTGGCAATTGATCTCCCCCTGGTTATGCTGTGGATGAATTATGGAGTGAGAAAACTTGTTTTTTCCATGTAGAATGACTGAAAATAAATTGTGAGCTGAGTTTCACTTTTGAGCTAAAAGTAAAGGGAGAGAAAAAGGATTCAGAACCCTAACATTAGCAGAACATAATAATAATAATAGTAATGCTTAATTTGCCTGATTTGCAATTCTAGTCACAGCTTATGAACAAGAGTGTAGATTGATGTTGCACATCATCATCATCATCATCAAAGCCTTTATCCTAAGAGATTGGGATTAAATTCAGATTCTTGCAGGGAATATAAATGTTCTATTAGTCCTTAGCATTTTTTGTTTCTTGCAGTAAAGCCAAGGACTGTAGATACAGTTGCCCGAGCAGGGTCTCTTCCCCACCCAAGCAGCACACGGTTTCTACAGTACGAAGAACTTAAAGAAGCAACAAACAACTTTGCACCTGCAAGCATACTGGGGGAGGGTGGGTTTGGCAGAGTTTTCAAGGGTGTTTTAAGTGATGGTACAGCTGTAGCAATTAAAAGGCTTACCAGTGGAGGGCCTCAAGGAGATAAAGAGTTTTTGGTTGAAGTTGAGATGCTTAGTAGGTTGCATCATCGTAATCTTGTGAAACTTGTAGGTTACTATAGCAGTCGTGACTCTTCACAAAACCTGCTTTGTTACGAACTTGTTCCAAATGGAAGCTTAGAAGCCTGGCTCCATGGTATCTTGCCTCTCTAAATTTGATCCTTTTGGCAGCTCATTTGTTGATTTTATGTTTTTTCTTTCCTGGAGTCAATTGTGATACATGATACTGACTTTGCTCCTGTTTTGCCTCAGGCCCCTTGGGAGTAAATTGTCCTCTAGACTGGGATACCAGAATGAAGATTGCACTTGATGCTGCAAGAGGACTTGCATATCTGCATGAGGACTCACAACCATGTGTTATCCACAGAGATTTCAAAGCGTCCAATATATTACTTGAGAACAACTTTCATGCTAAAGTTGCTGATTTTGGCTTGGCCAAACAAGCACCTGAAGGCAGAACAAATTACCTGTCTACTCGTGTAATGGGCACATTTGGGTCGGTTTCTACTCTACTCTTGTAAATCTTGCACTCTTTTGTTTATATTGACGCTAACGTAGAATCATATTGATTTATAGGTATGTAGCTCCTGAGTATGCTATGACTGGACATCTATTGGTAAAAAGTGATGTTTACAGCTATGGGGTTGTACTGCTTGAGTTACTCACTGGAAGGACGCCGGTAGATATGTCACAACCATCAGGACAGGAGAACCTTGTCACTTGGGTGAGTAGTAACCTAGAGTTAGCCTCATTGCATGTTGCTAATGTTTCTGTATCTGGATTTCATGCAATTAGGAATTTGTAGAGAATAAACCTATATTAATCATTTTATCTCTGCTAGATAACGTTTACAAGTTGGCTGTACTGCTTTCAGGCGAGGCCAATTCTTAGAGACAAGGATCGGCTCGAAGAGCTTGCTGATCCAAGGCTGGGAGGAAAGTACCCGAAGGAAGATTTTGTACGGGTTTGCACAATTGCAGCTGCTTGTGTTGCTCCTGAAGCAAGTCAAAGGCCCACGATGGGTGAAGTAGTACAGTCATTAAAAATGGTGCAGCGTGTTACAGAATATCAGGATTCCATGTTAACCATTTCCAATAACCGGCCCAACCAGAGGCAGTCTTCTACTACTTTTGAGTCTGATGAGACATCTTCAATGTTCTCTTCTGGTCCTTTCTCCGGTCTAAGTGCCTTGGACAATGACATCTCGCGAACAGCAGTTTCTTCTGAAGATCTTCACGAAGGACGATGAACACGTGAGTTGGAAGCTCTTGACAACAGTAAGAAATTTTCTCAGTAGGAAATCATAAAATTTGAAATTAGGATTATAAGAACTGTTGTAGATCTTGTAATTTGGATAGATGGGGAATGGGTGCCCCTTCTTGTCCCAATTGTTGTACCACTGTTAAGGTTTCCCCATGCAGTGGTGGATGAAATTTTGTACATATGTGCTTTATAGCTTTTTTTGTTGGATTGGCCTTCAATGGTTTATATTATTATATTAAACTTTTCTTCTTTGGTCTTTGTTTTGACTATTAATTTTGGATATTTCGGTCTCATGATTCTATTTTCCCCTCCAACCGAATGGAAAACTGGTTATGCTAAAATTAGACTGTGTGGCACAGCTCGCAGGGAGACGCTATTTCCATGCACAACCGATGCCTTCGGGTGCTTAAAATTTTTCTAAAATTCCCTTCTCCGACCCAAGTTCACAAACCCTTCTGCTTTCTCTCCTCTTGCGTTGCTTTCCTCCAAGAGAAGAGATCATGGAGACCAACCATTTCCATTTCATCCTCGTCCTAATCTCCCTCTCCTGCCTCTGCTCCTTCTCTGCTTCCGCCGCCGCGCCTGCACCCCTTTCCGGTGTATCCGAGGGCCCCTCTGGATCACCGGCTTCGGCTCCATCTTCTTTCGATAGTCAGTCTTTCAGCTTTCCTCAGCCCCAAGGGGAAAAAGCCGATCAATCAGTAACTATATTACCAGGCAGCGCCCATCCTGGGCTTCAGCAAATATGTGGAGACACTGACCACCCCATCGAATGTGTTACGACAACTGTTCCGTACCTAAACGACAAAGCTGCAGTAGAACCTGTTACCGTCCTTAAAGTTGGGATTGAAGCAACGAATAACAAGAGCAGGGAAGCCTTGGCCCAGGCTTCGAAGCTTTTGCTGAACCCAACCACCCCAGAACCCGTCGCTTCCCGCCTTGAAACATGCATCGACAGCTATAACGCCATTCTGGAAAGCAATCAGAGAGTCCTTGACGCCATCTCTGTTCGCGACCTTTACCAGTTGAACGTGGAGCTCAGCTCCAACGTGGAGAATGTTCACTCCTGTGAGGATGCCTTCCACGAAGCTAACCTTGAGTCGCCAATAAAGGAGATTGATGAAATGCTTGCAAAGATGATTAGCAACAGTTTGACCATTGGGGTCGACATGATCCGCTTTTAGGGGGACAATTAAACAAGGAAATTAAGCCTAAAAATTATTGTGCTTTAGTAACAAACTTAGTTACCTTGTATAACTGATTCGTCGTTTCATTTAAAGCGGAGACCTTTCCTGGGAAAATAAAAGAAACTGGTTCAGATTACACTGTCAGTGTATTTGATAATTGTCTATCTTTTTTTTTTTTTGATGAAAATACGAGTATTAAAGTCCCCAAACCAGGGAATCAAAACATCAAAGTTAACTCCCTACATCAACGGGAGCAGTACAAACAAAACGAGGAAAAGAGATTCCTCTTCTATCAGCGTCTAAAGCTAGAGTAGAATAAGGAGGAGGATCCACAAAAATAGAAAAGGAATTTTGGAGTGAAGTCCTCATCTTCGCCAGTATGTCTGCAACATTGTTGGCCTCTCTAAACTTATGCACAAGTTGAGCTTCCTGGAACTTCGCCAGCAACCACCTGCAATCATTTACAATAGCAGAGTAAATATGAGCTTCATCAACCCCAGAGAGAACTAACCTGAGAGCCGTTTGGAGTCAATCTCCATAATGAGTCTGTTAATTCCCCTGTTAAAAGCAATTTCCAGTCCATCTCGAATCGCCCAAGTTCTGCGCTACAGCTAGTGGATGATCCCAAGTTTCTTGCGTAGCCAATGATCCATCCAAGCTCCTGTGTGATCCCTTATAACTCCTTCAGACCCAGCCTTGCCTGGGTTTCCTCTTGAGTATCCATCTGAGTTCAATTTCATGAATCCTGGTGGTGGAGGTTTCCACCTAACATTAAGTTGAAAACGTTTTGATTTTGGTTTGACCTTCCGTGCAATCACCCATTACTCTTTAGATTTTTCCTGGATTTTTCTAACAATAACATCTGTATCTTCAAGGGTTCTGTTAAAAACCAACTTGTTTCTTCCTAACCAAATGTGCCAGATAGTAAAAGTAAAGATAACATTCCATGGAATTCCTGGAATATTAGAATCAGCTTTGCTTTTGCAATTGGCATCAATCTATTCGGTCATTCCCTTATCGAAATAGGATAAGACATCTTGAGGTAAGGTGATGGAGTTCCAAAGCTCCTTACTATTTCTACAATCTCTAAGAACATGTAGAGGAGATTCCTCATCAACATTACATCTTGGGCAGGTAAGATGGATCGACATTCCCCTATTACAGAGGACTTGTCCAGTAGCAATTTTTTGGTGTCTGCACAACCAAAGAAAAAACTGAATTTTGGGAATGGAAGGCGTTTTTCAAATTTCCTTCCGACCCCTATCAAGATTTATTGTACAATCTACATCTAATAACATCCTAAACTTCAAAAATGTTTAAAATAAGATTTAAAGATAATAAAAATAATTAAATTTAATGATTAAATAGTTTTTTTTGTGTAAATCACATATATCTTCGTTCGTTTTAACGGTCTGAGACAATCTTGCTTGGGCTTCGTCACAGTTAATGATTAAATAGTTGATTTGTTATTTCTTCTGTCAAATTAATCATATCAACCTATGTTATTCTTCTTCTTTACTTGGGATAGTTTTTCATTATTATTTTGAGATATAGAATTATCGCCTTCTTTATTATCAATATATTTGCCAAGTCTAACATATTGTCTTTTCTTGCGCCTAATTTAATTGAATTATTAGATTTCCCTATTTAAACATTGACTTGAGAATTGAGTGGGAGAAACTATGATATTTTTCTATGTAAATGATTCTAACGGTGATTTTAACTTCTAAAGAGAACAGTGAAATGAAAATTTGAGAGTTGTAAAGAAAAGAAAAACTGATGAGCTTGAATGAATGAATAAATAAAAATATAAGTTTTTAAAGATAAAGTAGTATTTTCTTTAAAGATACATTAGTGGAAGTTTTATACATTAAGTTAAAAGTAGTGTTAAACTACTTATTTTATTCAATAAATTTTACTTCAAAATTATCTTTTAAGTTATTCTAAAATACACAATCAAGCACGTTAAAAATATTAAATTGTTAAAAAAAATTCTATTTTCAATGAATCCAACAAACAAGCTCTTTTTTTTTCTTTGGCCAAAATACGGCTTATTCTATCATATACATAATACATATACACATACACACACATCTATATGTGTGTATGTATATATAGAAACAATTTACTAATAAAAATTGAGTTTATATATGATGCACTGACAGTGTATAGCTTCTATAAATTGTCAGTCAACTATGAGATGACACTTAATTAATGAATAAAGTCTAAAAGTGTATAAACCCTAAAAAATTTAAAAACTTTGTTAATATTTATTTTTAAGGATCTCTATATGAGGTATCATCTCATAATTGACTGAAAGTGTATAAAAACTATACAAGGTCAATGTATCTGTATAAATTCAAATTGAATTTATACATGATGCACTGACAGTGTATAACTTTTATACACATTAAAATAAATATTAAAATTATAAGTTCAATAAAATTATTATGGCAACATTATGAATTACTAATTACACAAACTTTATTATTTTTTATTTTTTGGTTATTTAAAAATAAAATAAATCATTAATTAAAATATATATTTTTATAAAATAAGAAAAATAAATATACTTTTAAGAAAATAAAATTGACACTTTGTTAGAAGTTATAATTTTTTTATTACAAAAAATTTGGAAGTAAGGGAAATTATTCTATCTTTAAGACTAAGACAAGCCGACAACCCATTATTGAGATTTAGGATTGTTTAAACATTCACGAATTGTTTAGACTTGTAGATCACTTAACAAGAGAGAACCCTAGTGATTCAAACATGTATTCTTTACGCGTAATATTCAAATTTTAATCATTTGTGCCAATCATTTGGGCGAAGTTATAATTTTTTCTAACATTTTATAAAGTGTTGTTATTTGTTTTTTTTTTGTTAATTGAGAAAATATTGTAGAACATAATAGGATTGACAAATTGAAAAAAGGAAGAGAATATTATTTAAAAATATTAGTATTATTTAATTTTGATGGACAATTTTAAGAGTTAGCATTTTATAAATATATGACTGACAACTTGTGCTTGATAATTTTGACTTAAAAAAAAACTTTAATTAAGAATATATTGTGATAATATATAAGTATGATTCTCATGATCATTTTTAAATTTGATATTTTAAAATTTTATTTAGTGATAAATATGGAATACTTATAAATAAATGTGAAATAAACAATTTATTGATCTCAAATTCGTCTTTTTAAGCATAACATATGTGCGATTGGACTAAATTGATTCTCTTGGAAAGAAAAGAGAAAGGACAAATTTACAAGGAAAGGAAGGGGTGTCTTCATAAATTTCATAAAACAAACGCCCCACCCATATGTTCGGAGGAAGAATAGAGCAATAACACTGCGACACGTAGCACACAATACGGGCAAAGAATAAAGGAGGGAGCCACTATCCTGAGCAAGTGTGTGCGCAGGGGCTTAACCTGCGCACGCTTTTGCAGCGTAAAACCGTGTGTAGTAGTACTAGAAGAGAGGCAAAATAAAAAGCGTTAAGGCGAAGAAGGGAAGAAAGAACGAAAGGAAAGAAAAGCGCGAGAAGGAGAGAGAATGAGTGAGCGAGAGAGGGGTGAGTCGGGTCGGCGAGTCAAGTGACCGAATCAAAGATCTAAAAATCTAAAGCCCCCCTTCCAAGTTCCAATCCATCCAAACGAAAAAAAACACAGGGGCGGGGTGTGGCAATAGCCAAAAAATGGTGAACGAGGCGACAATAAGTCCCCTTCCTCTCCTTTACTTCTATCTTTCCCTTCCCATTCTCATCATCATTGTTACTACAACTACTATCTATCCTTCTCTAACCCTAATACCTCTTTATCTTTTTAACCTTCCCACCCCTTTCTTTTCTCCTTTTCTACGAAAATCCCTTTATTTTCTCACATTCCCACCTAATCTATTTACCCTCCGCTCTACTCTTTCTCTTTGCCTCTGCTCTTTCGTCATCTTCCTTTTGTTTTATTCTTTCTTCTCTTTCGAGGGTTTCTCGGTTTCTTCTGTACGGTCATATCGGCAAGGTAAATAATCGGTTAGTCGGGGGGTTCTTTTATTGTCTTTGCTGATTTGATCTATGGATTTGGGTCGAATTTGTTACTTTTTGATAATGGGTTTCTGTTTCTTGGATTGATTCGTGTGACTTTGGATGTTTGTTTTTAATCTCGGGTCTGCTTTTGATTTGTTTGGGATTTGGTTCGTGCTGAATTATGGGATGATATTATTCTCTAATCCTTTCTATCTTCCTGTTTCATAGAATTATTTAGTTTTTATCATTTGGATTGGGGTAATTAATTCCTCTTCTACTGCATTGTGGTTTTCTTCAATTTCTTTCCCGGTTTATTTAATTTGGATAATTTGATCAATTTGCATATGAAAATTCAATTTCCTGATTCTTTTACCTCCCTGTTGCGTACATTGACGAAATTCCTATTGCTAGATTTGCCCCTATGGGTTTTCGATCCTTAATTTTTTATTCGATTATTTTATACGATTTTATGGATGTTATGTTGTGAATCTTTAGCCGTTTTATCTTCAATTATGGTTTAATCTGATTGGACGCGTGATAAATTAATTTTGCTTTTGTAGTGATTTGGGATCTCTGCTGTGCAGTACCAAATCTCATATTTTGGTTTTCGTTCTTCTAGGATTAGTGGTCTTGCGGGAGCGTCCTTCTGGTGAAATTAGGTGATATTAACGTTATCTCCATGGAAGAGTTTCCCGGCAGTCGGTTTGATGGTGTCAACAATGCTGTCAGGAAGAAGAGGAGCCAAACTTCTCGTCGGCCTCGTCCTGATTCACAGTCTTTTGCTGAAAGTCAAGATCACTCACCCTTGTCATCAACACCGCCCTCAGATGATGTCAGCAAGGTATCCAGTGATGAGAATGCTGGTGGTGATGCTAATTCAAAGCGGAAGGAGTTCAATGTTAATCAATATGGTTCCAGGACGTCTCCTGCTGTAGGTGTTGGAGCTGAGAAAGCCCATAAAAGAAAGAAAGAAGTTGGAGAATTCAATGCGTTTTACAACAATGAGCCTGGGCGAAGTGGGGCAAATGGTAAGCGTTCTAGCGAGGGTGTACTTGCTCCTGCTAATTGGAAAAGCACAAGCAAGGAGGAAGGGTCAGAATTAGAATTGAGGAATGTAGATATATATGGTGAAAGGAATGATGAGATTCAGATTTCAGTGCAAGGAGATGTTATTGATTGTAATGAAAGCAAGGTTAAAAAAGTTAAGCTTAAGGTTGGTAGTGTTACATGCACACTTCATGCCAACTCGACAGCTAATGGGTTGCCAGGGAATGGGTCTTCTACAAAGAAGAACAACCTCCAGGTATTTAGCAGTTGTTTCTCCTCAGCTTTAGTTGGTTAATTATGCTATATTTATATTAAAATCTTTTCTTTTGTTATTTACTATGTGTGTATTTGTCTCGACCACCAGGTATTTAGCAGTTGTTTCTCTGTGGCTTTAGTTGGTTAATTATGGCTAGTTTATACTGAAAAAGCTTGTATTTTGTTATTTAATGTGCTTGTCTTTCGACTCAGTTAGGTCAATGCATAGTAGTTACTGTAGCCACTGGAATGTGAGAAGGAAGAATCTGATTTATGCGTTACAATACCTGATGAAACTTGCACGCTCTATATTATCAATTTTGTTCCTTAGGGTGAATTGTCATAGATACTCTTAATGGATCATGTGGGATTTAATGGTTTGGTAATAATATTACAAAGTTTTTTAAAGCTTGTATGGAAGATTATCTATGTACTAATGTGTTTTGTCTGAGCATAATATTTATCCATATCTTTCAGTAACATTTGCAATCCCACATAATCTTATTATTAATTATGTCTTTATTTCAGGGAGGTACTGATGGTGGGCACTCTGCTTCAGATAAAAGGAGTGTTTTGCAAGGAGTCCCCTGGAAAGATTTTTCCAAAGGTGGTTTTAGTTTTGGGAAGGAGGATTCTTCTATGGCAAAAACATCTGGAAAAAATATCTCTGGTAAAAGAGACCAGGCTGGCTCGGTTCGCAAAAGCAAGCGGGTCCCAAAGAGACGTTTACTGGATGGGGAATTTGGTGACGATGACGAGGATGATGAGATCCGCTACTTGGAGAAACTTAAAACTTCAAAGATTGCTCCAGCACACAAGGAAGGTGATGATGAATCAGGTAAGAAACAGAAAAAACTCTCTACGGTTTCAAACATCGAAAATTTTGGCACTTCAAGGTCTAGCAAAGATGAGAAAAGGAAGCACAGATCAGATAGGGTATCTGAGGATACAGACTATGAGGCAGAAGATGAACCAGTGTCTGATAGTGAGCTTGAAGGAAAGAAGAAAAAGAAGCAGAGGAAAGAATCTGTTGATGTATTGATGGAGAGTAAGAGGGAAATAACTCTGACAACACGTCAACGAGCCCTTCAGTCGAGCAAAGATGCCTCTTCTGCTCCTAGCACAAGCTTGATTGAGTTTCCAAATGGTTTACCACCTCCTCCATCAAGAAGTAAGCAGTTATTTCTGTCATATGTTCTATGTTCAAGTCATTGGTTACTTTTCTCCTTTTTTTACTACTGTTTGTTGTTGAATGTAGAGCAAAAGGAGAAACTCTCAGAAGTGGAGCAGCAGCTAAAGAAGGTGGAGGTGGCTCAGAGACGAAGGATGCAAGTTGAAAAGGCTGCTAGGGAGTCTGAGGTTTATTTCTCTTTGAGCTTTGGGTTACCCTATGTTGCATACGGATTTTAAAACTGCGGTGCAAAAATTGAGTCTGTTTGAATTAATTTTTGTAGGCTGAGGCTATTAGAAAAATTCTTGGCCAAGATTCCAGCAGGAAGAAGCGGGAAGATAAAATTAAAAAGCGTCAGGAAGAATTGGCACGGGTACTTGGAATCGGATCTGTTGGATTGTAGAAAATGTTAAATATAATTTGTTTGGCAAGCCTCACTATAAGGCTATTTTTTCTAATTTTCTCGCCTTATTGTATACAGGAAAAGGCTGTCAATGAAGAGATGCTTGCATCAAATACCATCAGGTTGGTCATGGGTCCTAAAGGGACAACAGTCACATTTCCCAGGGACATGGGTTTCCCTAGTATATTTGACTCCAAACCCTCTAGGTATTTCCCATTGCAAAACTTAAGTTGATTCAATTACTAATGTTTGCTTTCTGAAATCTTAATGTTTTTTGGTTTGATCATTCAGTTACCCTCCTCCCCGTGAAAACTGTGCGGCTCCATCGTGTGCTAACCCATACAAGTATCGAGATTCGAAGTCGAAGCTACCCCTTTGCAGTCTGCAGTGCTACAAGGCAATTCAAGAACAGCTAATGCCTGAAACTACCTGCTAATTTTGCTAAAAATCCGTCTCTAACCTTTGTGCATGTGGTAAATTCTGCACATTTATGTTCTACATGTACTCGAACATCAGCATGATGGCATAATTTTCAACTTAGCAATTAGCATAGATTGATTAAACTGAGTATGTGTTCATTGCCCTCTTATACAGCTCAGTGAAACGATATACAGAAGTTTTGTCCCCCCAAATTACTGAAATCTTTTAGCCATTATGTTGGAAGAGCATAATATGGCTTACATTATTTTTCCAATGTTTAAATGTGCAAACATTTATGTGTATATACCAGAAATTTCATTGCAGATAATTTTATATTCTTGTATGTTTTAATGTATGTCAATATTGAATTATTGATGCAAGCAAGTGTTTAACAAATATTAATGCAATCAAATTTTGTTTAAATATGGTGATTTTAATTAGAAAATGAAATTAATTTCTAAACACAGGATAATGAAAATGGTCAATATTTTACACACGTATATGTATGAATGCATGCATGTAGGTATATTCAATGGAATCAATACCATAGTAATAATAAAAATGTTTTTTTTTAATCTTAATAAAAAATACATTAAATACAAATTTTTTTATTTAAATAATATTTATAACCATCTATTAATCGAACTTTTTAAAAAATATAAAGTATAAAGTGCTTCTGGGTCTTAAGCAGTAACTCATCCGTAATCCAAATTCGGGTCAAACTAGAAGATTTGCATTTTGATGTGAATAGAAGCTCTCTTGGCGAAAAGATATTCAGAAGTCACTGTTTAAGTGAAACTAGGACCATTTCCCTGCTTCGTAAGGGCCCTTTTTAATATATATATATATATATATATATATATATATATATATATTATATAGTATTAAAAATAATAATAAATCAAGATAATTATTTTTAAAATATTAATTTATTAAATGAAAATGATAATATTTAATTTATTAATTAATCTTATTATTTATTTTTAATTTTTTTTAAAAAATAAAATAAAATTCTAACACAAAGTTAGAAAATTAAATATATCAAAATAAAAAAGGCTCATAAAATATTTAAATTATTGTTAGTTTAATCCTAATTTGTTTGTGTTAAGATAAATTCAGATTAAATTAATCCTTACTACCACTTTTTTTTATTTATCATAAGTGTCTAATATTAGAATTATTTATTTATTTATTACTTTATTTTTTTATAGCTTTCGATTTTCATATTTAAAGAATTTTCTTTGAAAGTTTTTTATTCATAGATTTATTTTTTTATAATTTTTTTGTGTTTATTTGTGTTTAAGTTTTAAAAAATTATTTTTGAAATTTTTTGCTTTATACTATATTTTTATCCTTTTTTAAAATTTTTATATTATTTGCAATATTTTTAGTATTTTATTTGAATTTTTGTGAAACGAATTTTTTGTATATTTGATTTGAATTTTTAAAAAATTTTAATATGTATTTTTGAATATTTGTTTTTTTACATGAATATTTGATTTAGTTCCTTTTAAAAAAAATTCTTTGAATTTTAAATTTTGTTCTATCTCTACTTTCCATATATTTCGCTTATGTGTTTTTATTTTGACTTTGGAAAAAATAATAAGTATTTATAAAAGAAAAAATTGTAAATATTTGATTTAATTATTTTCAAGTTTTGTTTTTACTTTTTATTATCTCTCCCTTTTTTATAGAAAGTTTATTTTTTTCGTAAATTTATTTTTTTACATAAAAAATTTAAAAAATAGATATTTTTGTTTCAATTAAAAAACATTACATATAAAACTAAAAATTATCACATTGTTAAATTTATTTTTAATATTTAATATTAAAAAAATTTAAAACTAATTATAAATTTAAAATAAAAAAATTACCTCTAAAAGGATAATGAATGCTATGTGGCAACCACTTACTCATTAAATGATAACTTTTATAACTACCGGTATTTTAATTCACGTTGCTCATTGTTTATATCAAACCAAAATAATGTAAAATTTTTTTATAATAATTACAAAACGAACTCAAAAAAAAAAAAGAATCCCTTTTTTTTGCTTTTTCATTTTCATATTTTTTAATTTTTTAATTTTATATTATATTTTTTATTTTCATATTTTTATATATTTTTAATTTTTATATTATTTTGGTTTGATAAAAACCATGGTAGAGCATGGTTTAAAATTCTGGTGGATACAAAAGATATCTTTAATGAGTGAGTGGTTGTCATATGACACTTTATTACCCTTTTAGAGAACTTTTTTATTTTTTTTAATTTATAATTAGTTTTAATTTTTTTCTTAAATTTAAAATATTAAAAATAATTTTAGCCATATGGTAGTTTTTAGTTTCATATATGATTTTTTTAATTGAAATAAAAATATTTAGTTTTAAAACTTTTTAATATTAAAATACTAAATATACAAAAAAAGAACTTACTAAGTAGAGAAGAGAGAGATAACGACAAGTTCTAACAAAAAAAATTGAAAAGAAATTAAATAAGATATTCACAATTTTTTCTTTTATAGATATTTACTTTTTTTCCAAAGTTAAAATAAAAAAAGAGAGTATACAAAAATAAAAATTCAAATAATTTTTTTAAGGAACTAAATCAAATATTTATGTAAAAAACAAATATTTAAGAATACATATTAATTTTTTTTAAATTCAAATCAAATACCCAAAAAATTTGGTTTGACAAATTTTGTATAAAATACTAAAATTATTACAAACAGTATAAAAATTAAAAAAAGGTAAAATTATAGTATGCAAAGAAAAATTGTCAAAAATAATTTTTTAAAACTTAAACACAAATAAAAACGAAAAAATTATAAAAATTAAATCCACAAATCAAAAACTTTTAGAGAAAATTCTTTAAATATGAAAATCAAATGTTATAAAAGAGGAATTAAAGTAATAAAAAAATAATATCAATACTAAATACTTAAAGACTACGACAAATAAAAAAAAGTACTAATGGAGATTAATCTAATTTAAATTTATTTTGAAATAAACAAATTAAAATTATATTGAATAAAATTTAAATATTTTATAAGCTTTTTTTTTATTTTGGCCTATTTAATTTTTTAGCTTTGTGTTAATATTTTTATTTTATTTTTAAAAAATAAAATAAAAATAAATAAAATGACTAATTAATAAATTAAATATTATCATTTTTATTTAATAAATTAATATTTTAAAAATAATTACCTTAATTTATTATTATTTTTAAATATATTTATAATATATATTTTTAAGAAAAAAAAATCTGATGCGATGCTGGGATACCAATCTAGTTATAGGTAATAGACTAGTTTCTCGTTCCAGTTCACTTCTCTAGAGAACTACAATATCCTTTTCGTCAGCGAACCCCAGCGGCGCCCGCAGCCCTAAATTGCGAGATAAGGTCACCTTACAGTTCTCAGTCCGATACCATAAAAGCCAAAAAACACGCCTCTGAATTGGCTGAAACAACCTAGTGTTTCAGTTTTGGATTAAATCTGGTTCAGACAGGTAAGGTATCTAAGAATGGCACACACGTGCGTTTCGACAGCGGCATCGTCTCTGCGTTCGAATTCTCTGCTCTTCGTTCCGAACTTAAGCACCAATCTTGATTCTCATAAGTCGTCTCTCGCTTTCCATCCGCTTCGTCCCAGGTATTTCCTTTTTTCTTATTCACTCTTACTCTTATCCAAACTAGAAACTGTAATAAAAAAATTTAAATTAAACGTTTAATTCGACATTCTGGAATCTAGGAACTAGAGTTATCCTTCTTCCAACCTTAATTAAAAACCCATGTTTTGTTTTAATGTTGGTTTCTTTGGAGAGGGTGCAAGATGGATTTTTCTCCTGATGTTTTCCTTTTCACCTAATTGGCCAAGTTCGAAAAGTAATTTCTTTTTAAATTTCCAGGAAATTGAAGAAGCTAGTTAGTAATCAAAAGAATGTGATGAGGTCCCAGCCAAAGGCTGTTTGCGCTGGACAGTTTTGGGCTCCAGAGAAAAGCTCTCGAGTAGGAATTTGGTCAATAAGGTAAAAGCTCCTTTGAAACTACAACCCTATGTTATCTACTTTCCTTTTTTTTAATAACAGAAATGTGCTAAAAGATTGGAGATTTTATTTTGTGAATATGCAGGGATGATTTGGAAGTCCCAGCGTCGCCTTACTTCCCTACATATGCACAAGGGCAGGGGCCACCTCCTATGGTGCAAGAGCGATTGCAGAGTGTTCTTAGCCAACTTTTTCAACACGTACGGAACTGGTTTGGTTGCGCATTCTGGCTTCTTAGGACGTTGGTTTATCTCTTATCAGCTTCTTGAATTGGTTTTTTCTTTCGATTATTAGAGAATAATTCGCTGTGGTGGAGCTGTTGATGATGATATGGCAAACATTATTGTAGCTCAGCTTCTCTACCTCGATGCTGTTGATCCTCATAAGGTCTGTTTGGTTCCGTGGTTGCTCTCTCTCAATAGCACACACCTTGATATCTTTTCCTTAATGAAATAGAAAATCTTGAACGCCGTTATGAATGTTATTCACCACTTGTGCATTTCTTTTATCTTATCAACAGGATATTGTCATGTATGTCAATTCCCCTGGAGGTTCAGTTACAGCTGGTAATATACCTATCTATTGAGAATGGTGTATTTATATTTCTACTGGTTTGCTTCAAATAGAAAGCTAGGGGAAATTTTTTTATTGACTTGCCTAACTTGTATGGTTTTGAATTTTTTCTTAGGTATGGCCGTATTTGACACAATGAGGCATATCCGGCCTGATGTCTCAACTGTGTGTGTTGGACTTGCTGCTAGGTATAAATTCATTGATTAATTGTTTCTGTTTGTAATGCAATTATATTTTCAAATCTCAATATGGAACATTGGATGACAATAGTTTTGCAGCAATGCTTTTTTTGTTTATTAGTTAAGGATTATTGATCTTAACCTTGAAACTTAAATTATGGTATTTAATTCATGCTGGCAGATATTCGATCCTTGATGATAATATTTCTTAATACACGTAATATATATGTTTTTACCAAACGGGTTGTAGTACTTCAATTTGTTTGATTAAGATAGAGGGCTCATAGTGATAGAAATTGGTTTTATACCTCTTGTTCCCTCAGCTTGATGCCGCTTTGTATTTCAAAGCCACATTTGGTTTAAGCCAAATCTTTGGCAAGTGGGGTTATGTGCATTCTGATTGGTGTCCCAACTACCAGGACATTATAGGTTTAAAGCCTGGTTGTGGATTGTACATCTGTTCATAGTAGCTTTTTTGGCTGCATTATGCCACATGGCTTACACTCAGTCTCAAATGTGCATTTTAATGCATAATAGCATATTTTATGAGCACTAAGGGTGGGATGGAAGCTGATTGCTTGACACAATGGTCGGTAAAGGGCAAAGGACTGACCTCTGGTATGAGGGTGGCATGGATGGGTGAAGGATTTGGGGGATGGGGTGCCCTAAACTGCCTGATCTTTTTGCAGAAAAAACCTATCTGATTTGGGCCGGTCTGCCTAGAAACACAACTGGTTTTGTTAAAATTGGAACTTTTAGATCAGCTTTTCTGGTGATTTCTACCTCTGGAGAATTAATTGCCTAATTCCTTATCCTTGATTTCTCCGGTAAGAACTGAGGATCTACAATTAGGGTTTAGCTATTTATAATATTTGTTACAGAGCCAAGGCCAGTACCTCTCCTCGGCTGTGGATTGAAATTCTACTAAAAAGCTGGTTCTTGATTCTGTTTGAAATTTTGAAAGCATTTTTATTTAATATATTGAAATAACTTTCCTTTGTGATGGAATTGTCTGGCTGTAATTATTGATTATTTTCGGGCAATTGTAGATGGATGATATGAGGCTGTTTCAAGATTCTAGTAAATCCCTTTGTTGTTCTTATATTCTTAATGACAACATAATCTCACAGACAAAATAGTCTTATGTTCTTTCTTTCATCTTTCCCAGATGCTTGGAAGCTGAGTATTGGGTCGTAGCTTGACTTTTGTTAATTATATGACAAAATAATGTTTTTAGTGTGAGAACCTAATGATTGATTTTTTGAAATTGCAAACCCTTTGATGTGAATTTCATTCCTGAATTAAGATATCTGTGGATGTTCGTGGGAATAAGATTTTCAATTTCCATGGGGATGCAATTGTTTTCAATGACTAATCGATATATTTTGTTTTTCCACAAACAGCATGGGAGCCTTTCTGCTTAGTGCCGGAACCAAAGGTATATGTATAATGCTTGCAGTTTGTACCAATCATAGCTCCGTTTAGTGTAGTTTCTCCAGTCTACTAAATGCGCTTATCCCTTTGTTTTCTTCAAAACTCCAGGAAAACGATACAGTTTACCTAATTCAAGGATAATGATACATCAGCCTCTCGGTGGAGCTCAAGGAGGTCAGACTGATATCGATATTCAGGTATGTGTTTTTCTTGGCAAACCTCATATTGTTTAAATTTTAAACCTCTGCCTCCCATACCCCTCTGCATAAATCTTATACAATCAGTTGGATACCTTCTTGAAGATTCTTTCCAGACATGAATAGTTTTGATTAAACTGCTTTGTATGCAGCCTCCTTTTCTGTTCAGTTATAAATACTATACCCTGACCGGTAGACATGATTTGCAGGCAAATGAAATGCTGCATCATAAGGCAAACTTAAATGGGTATCTTGCTTACCACACTGGTCAAAGCTTAGAGAAGATCAACCAGGATACCGACCGTGATTTTTTCATGAGCGCAAAAGAGGCAAAGGATTATGGACTCATCGATGGTGTCATCGTGAATCCTCTCAAAGCTCTTCAGCCGCTAGCTGCTACAGCTGATAGTAATGAATAGCCTAGTGTGTATTTTCCTCTAGGAATTTTTGCTATCAATGACATGGGTATATTTTGGAGATAAATGGAATTGATTGCCCAGTTTTCGGTCTGTCTCCTTCCACACCGAATAATGGTTATATAAGTTTTAATGTTAATTATTTAACAATATTAAACCTTTAAAGTTAGTAGATCCGGCTATTTGTGTTTGTATTTTAGTTCGTGTTATTTAAAATTCTGTTTGTATTGTTTAAAATATAAAAATTTCATCTTAAAATCTGGTCGAAAGATCAATCACAAACCCATATGTATACCGGCTAGGGTTGGAAATGAATCAAACATGAATAAACAAATTGATGTTTTTATTTATCTGTTTTTTTTTAGTGTTATATGTATACGTTCATGTTCGTTAAAAAATTTTGGTTTTTACGTTCATATTCGTTTGTTTGGTAGGGATTGTTCGTTAACTTTTCATGAAACAAGCTTGTTCATTTTGTGAACATTTAAACAAACGAGTTCGCGAACAAGTGTTCATAAACCATTAAACAAATACGTTCACGAATATATGTTCATGAACAAGTATTTATAAAAATAAATTTAATATTAAATATTAAAAATCTTACATAAAGATTAAATCTCACATGTAAATTGAAATTATCCAACACGAAATCTTAAATACAACACAACTTAAGTCAACAATATTTTATAAAGATTGATAATTACACTTTTAAGTATAATTTGTATCATATACATATTCATATATTAGTGTACATATATTAAAATATCTTGTATGTATACACACATCTGTAATGTATATATAAATGGTCAATTGATAAAAATGAGATATTAACTTATTATGAAACTTTTATTAATTTAATTTCAGTACGTTATTTTTAAAATTTTAAAAAAATAATTATTATAAGCATAATTAATTAATTCAATTTTATAATTATTTTATTATTATATTTTATTAATTTTTGAAGCCAAAAAACAAAGTTGTATTGTATAAATATGTTTAAGAATTAGGTACTAATTTTTTAGGTTAATGTCTTAAAAATAAAGTATATATATTATATAACTTATATAATATAAGTAATTTTAGTATTTTAATAAATAACAAATGAACAATAAACAAATATCACTTTAAATGAACAAATAACAAATGATACTTTACATGAATGGACAATAAATAAACATAAATAAACTTGTTCGTAAATAAAAAAGAACGAACCACACTTTTATTTATGTTTGATTCGTTTAATAAACAAACACTAAAATATTATTAATATTTGTGTTCGTTCATAAAATTTAACAAACGAACAAAAATCGAATAAATTTACTAACAATTTATAAAATGTTATGTTCATTTATACCATTGCTCAAAACGCCTTCAAAGGTGTTTGCTAAAAAAAAAAAAAAGGCCTTCGAAGGTTGATAGGAAGTAGACCTGCTCATGGGCCAGGTCGGGCTCATGACAGATAATAATAAGGTTTTTATACGTTCAAGCCCGACCCGACATTCGGGTCTGATTTTTCTGTCCAAGCCCGTTTTCATTTTTATACTACAAGCCCGAGCCCGACCAGAAAATAATTTTTTATATTTTAATTTTAATTTTATTTGTTTTTTATTATTTTATACCCTTTAAAATTTAATTTAATTTGTCAAAATTTATATATCAATTTTCATATTAAATATTTATAATCATATTTATTATTTAATAAAATTTTATATACATATAATTATATTATATTTAGTAAATATATATAAATTTAATTAATATTAAAAAAGATATATATATATAAAATAAAAAATAATAATAATTCGGGCCGGGTTGGGCCTGGCTCTGACTTTGAAAGGCAAGCCCAAGGTTCGGCCCGATTTTTAAACGGGCCTAAAAATTTTATCCATGTCTGTTTTTTATCAAATATTTTTATCTAAACTCGACTAAATTTAGAACGAACTTTCGAGCTAGAGCGGATAACCCGACCCTTGAGCAGGTCTAGTAGAAAGTGTGAAGCTATCGAGAAGTGAAAATCCTGCTGCTTGATGGGGTGGCTTGAATTGATGTCAGGATTTGATGACATGTTGTAACGTTGGATACAGGTTGTCACATGAACAGTAATCAACAAGGGAAATCGATGTTTTGAACGATAACTATATAATCATTTTTTATTTCATCTTTGATATGACCTTCCACCAATACTTTGATTTTTGTTGTTGATCGTCTGCAGCCGTACTGGTTCGACAGCTTCGGAAAACAATGAGGTAGGCCCGTAGGCCAAGGACGTTGAAATGCGAATGAATTGCTGCAAACGTTTCTCTGTAGAGAGTCTAAGACGGCGAAGTTCAAAGTTCAATTTAAGGTTAATTGGAATGGAAATTGAGATTGATTTTAGTGAAATTAAAATAAATTAATTATTAAAGATATATATTTTTTAATAAAATGATAAAAAAAAATTGAAACTAAAGGTGAAAGGATAATTATAGCATTCTATAGTATTTTGTCTTTTTTGTAATTTTTCATTGCGCCGAACTTTACTGGAAGTAAACAGACTTCCAAACTAGCCCTTAAGCTATTGGACATTGGGAAGACGAATGCAGATGGATAGTGAAAAGCATTTGCTAATTAGATGATAATTCTTAGATTACTCTGATCTTCGATCTAATACAAATACACGGAGGGAGACGAGTAAAAGGAAAGCAATGCATGGATGACGCTAAGTTGGCAGGCCATTGTAGCTGGTTGGCTGTTCCGAACAACTTGACAAACATTATCAGGTGTAATTATCTTAAAGAAAACAAGAATTAGGAAAGGGTGAATTTTCCATCTTCGCTGAAAATGGAGTTGAATAAAGGCATTTTTCGATTCTGCTGTATTTAATATTTTTCTTGCCTAGAATGTTTCTAGTGTTGTAGTTATTGTTGGTTTTTTTTTAATGCAGAATTTTTTTTTGTGTAAATCACATGTATCTTCATCTATTTTAACGGTCTGAGATTAATACTGCTCAAAGCTTAGTCATTATAAAAGTTCTTCACCTCTCTTCAAAGATGTATTTAGTGGAGATCGAACCGAAAACTTTTTTCATAAACTCAATTTATGTTATCAATTGAGTCACAACCTATGAATTTAATGCAAAATTTTAAAGCTTCTTTGTGTGTGTGTGTGTCTTTGGAATAACTAAATTTTAGATATCCAACGAAAGAGTTATCTTACAGAAAAGTATAGATCTTTAATAAGTAGCTTCAATGATTTGAGATACCCTCTCCAACGGGTACTAATTAATTAGTTTCCTTGTACCAAAAAAGAGAAAATCACGTTATTTAGACTTCAAAAGTAAGAACAAAGACAAAGGATTATAACCAAAACGGAGTGAACGCATTATCCTTCAATTAATATATTAAAAAAATTTTATTTCATATATTATTTGTAAAATTATTTTACTTTATAAGTAAAAATTTTTTTGTTGCACTCCATAAATAAAGTTAAGATCATAATACATATATTATTTTATTTATTTTTTATTTTTTAATATTTATATATATATATCATAATCTTAATACTATTTACAGTATAAAAAAATTCTACAGATAATGTATAAAATAATTAACTTTAAAAAATAAAATCCAAAAAGATAGGCCTAGATTCTATAAAGCTTCAACTAACAGTCTTACTAAAAACTAAAACAGTGGTACCGCTTCTTATGTGTTTACCTTCTAGTGGTGTAGTTATGAATATTGAATTTGATTGTCAAATGTCAAGTCAATATTAATACTGAGTTAAAAACTTAAATTCGAATGACGCGCATGCATACGACATGGGCATTTGAGAAATTTGGGGCCTGGCCGGCCCTGGGAGGTTAAGCCGAAGGCCAAGCTCTCGCCTCCATACGTGAGATACTTGGTTTAGTTTCGCATCTTGTTATTTGCAGAAGGAATCCAAAAAGTACACGGCAAACCGAAACGCCTGTCAGGAGACAGACCCGGAACCTGATGCGGATCTCTCAACCCGGAGCTCAACAAAAAATCAACTCAAACTCTTGGTGCCGAACCTCCCTTCCCAATCCATGGAGTAAAACTGTCACGTGTCCATTAATCAATCCCTACAAGAAGAAAGTTAACAGGAACCAACGACAAGATAAAAAGGTCTCAAGCAAAGCAGTGCACCCTCGCGTGAACCTCGTGCCTCCATTAATTAATAATAATGTGTAAAAGAGCTCCAACCAACAAAAGTAGCCACCGGCAATCAAAGAGCCTCTTTCTCTCTCTCTCTCTGGGCGTGCGTCTGTGGTTGTGTCTCTATCCGTTGGACTACTTGATATTTTTTCCCGTTCTGCCAAAAAGCAGTTTCATCCCAATCTCCCAGATAAAAAAATGACAGCATTCCACAAACTTTTCTTGCCAACAGTGATCCAACTTTCTCATTTTGTGAACACTCAGACAAGAAAAATAAAAAACTAGAAGATGGTAAACTAGAACCACTAGTAGTGGATAATCATTTCAATATGAACAACTTAGTTACATTTTCTTAAGACTGAAAAACACTTGGATCAAGAAGGGACAACAGGAATCCCTTCATCGAAAAACTTGCTTCTCATGAAACTTGTTAAAGCTGAAGATAAGGGTAGTTCTTCAAGCTCATCAAAGAAATCGTTTTCTTCTAATTTTGGTGTTGAAGATGCCGTTATATGAATGCAGGAGAGTGGCTCTTCATCCAACAGAAAACCCAGCGTGTCATGGGTTTTCTCTAGAGTCCCGATGAAAGGATCTTCTTGGTTAATTATAATATTTCGGGGAGAGCTTAATGGGGATTGTAGATAGTGAAAATGCTCTTCACTTGCATCTTCATCATTGCTTGTTTTGGTGGATTCGTTTTTAACTTCTTCTGGCGCTCGTTCGGAAGCTTCTGGCAGCTGTTGTTCTTTAGGAGTTGGGGGTTGATCATCAGAATGGTTGGTTTGGGGTTCTTTTGGCGACTGTGTTAGGTTGGTGGTTTGGCATGAATGGTTATGGCTAGAGGTGTAAGTGATGATAAGCATTGAAGCATCTGTTCTGCATCTTTCGACTTGCTTTTTGGCCGAACAGCCTTTTGATGTGCTGCATCTATAATACCCTCTGCATGATGAAACATCAAATTCTGTAAGAATTCTTGATGGGGAGGGGTGAAATGGGAAAAAGGCAGTCTTCTTGGCTAAATTTTAAGGTGTACGAGGAAAAAGAAAGTTAATTCAACAACACCAAAAACACGTATAGTTGGAAGAAAAAGGAGCCAAGAAGGAATGAAATATTTCTTCTCTTGGCTAAGTACGAATTTATGAGCTTGTAGGATTAACAATTGTGAAGAAAAACTGCAGAAATATCATTAGAAGACGAAATAAACCTAGGATAAGGAGATCCCTTGATAGGCTTTTGCCCATATTTCCTCCATGACCATAAATCACAAGGCGGCCCCTCATTCTTCAGCTTTCCACCATTTTCTCCTATCTTCACTGTCACAACAGTCTTCTCAACCACCTTCCTGCTAATACAACATGAGAAATTTTAGGAATGTCAGACAAGCTTAAATGCATGAAGGGGCACCCAATGTTAAGGATTTCAAAACTGTAAATTTCCTATGCTAGCAATCTTTCAAAAAGAAAAGACAAAAAATTGAGTATATGGTATATACCCAACCTTCTCTTGGATGCCTGAATTTCAGATGCTTTGAGTTCTAACTCTTCTGATGAAGCCTTCAAGTCCAAATTTGGAGAGACGGAACCGTCCATGATCACTTTCTGTTTCCTGCTGTTAATGTTTTTTCTTCTGCTTCTATGTTATAACAAAAAGATTAAAAGATACAGGCAGATCTACTTGGAGATTTAATGAACTTAGAATGCTAGGCATACGAAAAATAATTTCTAAGGATATGAAGATCAAGAGCTCAACTAATTGATTTTGAGCTAGAAAGAGAGAGAAGAGAGACAGATGAGAGGGAGTTAGGCAATATGACAAAGCCCTCAACTTGCTTCGCCCTTTCTTGTCACTCATTTAATATAAAGTTATGAGCAACAAATGCATAAATCACCACTGAACATCACCTCCACCCGACCTAGCAATAAAATAAACCTTTCGCACAGCTGCAGCAAATAAATGTGTAGATATTTCATGGACAACATATGCCGGCCCCATCCTCCACTTGGTTGGATTGATCGAATTTGAGCCGAGTTCTGTGCCCACACACAATCAATTTCCACGTGCCACGTGGATGTTGCGTGATGAAACTGCCGATCCTGAAATTATCTTAAACCAAAATCTTGAATGCAGCCACTTTATAAACCTCCCCAAACAGAAGAGGCTGAGTTGCAGTTGTATTATGCTGGATTTGGTGGAGAGAACATGACATTAGCACAAGTTGATGTCTTCTGTTAGTGAAGTATTAAATAAGGCAGCACTACTGATCAGATTCAGATCACTGTGTTGGGATTTCATTTTTACTTTGGAATTTGGCTATACTCTCAGCAGAATCTAACTCTAGACTCTAGTTCTCGTGCACTTTGGATTATGATCATAGCCTTGCTTTCTTTTTCTTCTCGTTTCCTTTACTGTTAGCTGCTGCTCGGAAATGCAGCAGGTGCTATTAGTAGAGGCGGCCCAGCTAAACTCGACTGGAGCTCCATTTAACTGATTGATCAATCATTACGCAGACAGTTCAGATTTAATCTACTGCTCTTATTCTTGTAAAAGATGATGATAAAATCTCGAAATTTTCTTTTGATTTGGTTTGACCTGACGAGAAAGATGAGAAAAATTAGACACAAAAGTTAGTAGGCAGATTTTTATATTGAGCATGAAACATGCTACAACAGAACAGATACAGTATCTCCATTGGGGTCATGAATTGTTTATAAATTTTGGGTAGAAAATCATTTCAGATTACATTTCGTGTGAACCAGACCATTTAAATATTAAAGAGTGAACCGTGAAACAGGCAAAGCTTTGTCTTGAACTGTTGAAAATATGGGAACTAGTGGGCCAAAGCTTGGAGAAATTTGAGACCCGTCGACAGACCAGACTTGTGATTTTCTGAACAGTGGAGTTTAGAGTAGGAATTACAAGGTTTCTGAAACTTGGATTGAAACTGTTCAAAGAATTATAAGTTCAACAGCAGCAGCGTTCTTCGTTGGAACTTGGAATCCCAGGATAAATAAAATGGAGGGGTTGTTCGAGTTTGGTTATCAAAACATTGTCAGTAGTTGTCAGAACCTCCAACCAAACCATAAGTTCATCAGACAACAAACCTTCTAAAAGATTGCAGTAAATTATGTTCTGATCGATCTTGACTAAACTTCGAAAGTCAATTAAATCTGAACGAACTGGAATGTTAAAGTTAAAAAAAATAAAATAATAAAAAGCAAGATGAAATTCTATAGAAGCTTGACCAACCTCATACACTTTTTCTCCCATTAAGATGCAAAATGAATTTGTTGCAGACCAGAGTGTTTTATGACGCATTTTGAGACCAAAGAAATGTAAGAGTTTAGATGGCTAATAAAATTTGTTTCGGTGAAATTGGAAACAATAGTGACAGTGAAATTAGTATGAAATGTTAATATATTGGGATGCATTCGAAATAACGACGGTGAAATAAATATAATAGAAAAATAATCATTATATATATTATGTTAAAATAAAATAAAAGTGAAAAAGAGAAAAAGTAAATTTAAAAATATAATATTATGAAAATTAGCAAAAGGGTTTAAAAGGCTCCCTAGTAATAATGAGTTTTGCAATTAAGTCTTTATCTTTTTTACAATCAATTGAGCTATTATATTTTCAATTTCATTCTATCGAGTTTTTTTTGTGAACGAAAATCGTTAAGTTTGTTTTTTTTACCATGTGTTGTACATATTTAACAGTTTTCATCTACAAAAAAATTCAATTGAATGAAAATTAAAATATAAAAATTCAATTAATTATGAAAAAAATAATAACTCAATTACAAAAACCATTATTTTTCGAAAATCTTTTTAACCTTTTAGCCATGAAAATTTTTACCGGGTCGTAACAGGCTGATCAGTAAGCCAAACTGGCTCATAGTCAAATGCGATGACTGGGGGCCATATATATACTAAGAAAACAATGTCCATGACTGGAAGATTATTGTTCGGTAGACGTCATGGAAAGGACCACTTCAAACAACTTTCAGAGGTGAATTTACGGTCAAAACATCTCGCCACCTATTTTATTACTCACAGTATTGTTGAAGCCAGAAAATTGAAAGATTATATTTACCAGTATATACATGTAATTAGAAAAAGAGTAACGAGTTTAAACCTTTAACGGCGTATCAAATAATTTTTTTTAACGAGCTCATGAACCTATCTTTCTTGCCGTTGAAGAGTTCATAAACTTTCAGCCTTCAGGCTCTCTATCCTATGCTTCGAACTCTATACCACATCGATGCCATATGTTTTCAACATTTTTAATTAAATTTATAATCATATATTAAAGTCTCCAGTCTCCATTGATTTTTTAAGAAATTTGATATTTGGATCTGAATTAGCTTACAATTACTATGTTAAAGTTACACATGCCAAGATAACCAATATTGCCCCCCGGCGGTAGAGATGTAGCAATCAGTTTAGGTAAAACAAGTGTTTAAGTAATCCGACAAGCCCTATTCATTCACCAGTAGATTAAAATTTAAAATTAGGTTGTTAGGGTTTGGTGTAATTTGTTTTACTAATTAATAATAAATTCAACTTGTATACATCATAAATTAATCATAAATTATATTAAACTTAAGCTTTGCCCACCATATGAAGTAGCCGATCAGGCCTTAATTACACTTGTGTTGACTTGGCTCTTTACATTTGTTTGTTTTTATCTGGTTAATTTCCAAAACTTAATACGCAAACAAATCTGCAAAGATTAATGAAGTAATTATTAGTAACAGAAAATATTAAATAAAAATTATTAATTCTAATGACTTAAACAATTTCGCTTTTCATGGGCAGATTAGATCATTGATTCGATATACAGTATTAATTAATAAAAGTTGGATAATATAATGTAATATTCCCTGATAAAAAAAAATGCATGAAGGCTGGAATAAGATACCATGTCTTTGTGTCAACTAATTCAAACCATGGACGTGGCAACCACTCTAATCGTTTCCTTTGGAACTACAAATTAATCCAATCATAAGGAATGGATCTATGTTTCTTGTCACACAAACAAGAGAGTTTTTCAGATCTTTTTTTTGTTGGTAATGGGAGAAATGGGGTGGAAGAATTTGTATCAGAAAGGTACGAAGCTACTGACTTCTCCCACCCTGAAAGAATCCTTTCACCTCCTTACAATCACCCTCCTCAGCCTCTTGCTTCCACTTTCGTTTCTCCTCGTCGCCAGGCTCTCTTGTTTGAACTATTTCTTAACCGCCATCTCTGCAAATCCTTCTCAGCCTTCCCCGTCTTTTCTCTTGTCTGTCTACTTCCCCACCAATCCAGCTGTTCTATATGTTCTTGTTTCAGTTGTAAGCATCGCCACTCTCTTCCATGGCTTGACAGGGAAAATCGCCTTTGTCAGCGAGTCACCGGAAGCTGTTTACCGGCCCCGTCTGTACACTGCGTGGATAGTTTTATGCGTATTGCAAGTTTCTGTTGGGTTGGGGATTGAAGGAAGCATAGCGTCCGGAATTGACGGTGCTGGTTTTGGCGTCGAGAGGAGTCTGTTAAGTAGAGTAATATTCTTCTTGGGTTTGCATGAGATTATGCTTCTTTGGTTTAGAGCAGTTGTGAAACCCGTTGTAGACGACACTATTTTCGGGGCTGCCGCAGAAGAGCGGTGGATTCAAAGGGCCGCCATTGCCCTGAGCACCGGCACCCTCTGGTGGTGGAAGTTGAGAGACGAAGTTGAGTCATTGGTGGTTGTGGCAGAAGCTAAAAAGGAGCTGTCACTGAACATTGAGATGGCCGACTTTCTCGGTTGGTGGCTGTATTACTTGACCGTGACAATTGGCATGGTTAGAGTTGTTAAAGCTCTTCTCTGGCTTGGAATTGTGTTGCTCTGTAGAAGGTTAAGAAGGAACGCTGATGAGAGTAGCGAGGAATTAGATCAAGTCAAGGTCTAAACTTGGGCCTTTCTTAATTCTTTGTTATTTTTCTTTCCCACCTAATATTCTTGTTTATTGTTCTTGGGTCAATGACGATCTCCCCTTTATGAACACAAAAAAAAAAAAAACTATCTTTTAATTCTTAATTGCAACCTGTACACTTGTAAAAGAAATATATAAGAATTCTTCTTGCTCAAGAAAAGTTGCTAAAGTATTTTATTATATATGAACTGAATTATTGATCTCACTGCCTCTTAATTGAAACCAAACGATATCAATAATAATCAAATAAAAAACGCGAAGGATGGAAAAAAATAATTATATTTAGTTTAATCAATTAAGTCTTTAAATTTTAATTTTTATTCCATTGAGTTTTCTATGGATGAACCTAATTTTTTTTACCAGCTATAAAAATTTTAGTGAAATTTAGAACAAATTAAAGAGTATTGAGAAGAACTTTTAAGTATTTTTTCGAAAATTTTCAACTCCACGAACATACATGAAATGATTCAATTGAAAAATTAAAATTTAAAGAATTTAATTGATTGAAAAAAAATATTAACAATTTAGATGAATTTAAGGGTTTTGTATCCTTAAACCAATGGAAAAACTCTTTTTTTTTTCTTCGAAATTTCTCAAACAAAATCAATTAGAAGTAAAGAAAATGAAATGATAATCAACCGCAATTATGAGATGTACGTGCAAAACAGAGGAAAACTTGTGCTATGAGGGCAAAATGTTGGGATAAAACGAAATTTTCAAAACTTTGAATTGTGCAAGCTTGTTGATCACAATCATCCACTTTTAACTCTTAAGTCATTGTCCACATAGAGATCGAAGAAGATGGATCAAGCCAACGGCGTTGCAAGAAACCAAAAGGTTTTAAAAAGTGATGAATCCGTACTTGTACTTCAATTGGGCGTGAGAGCCACAAGTCTCTAAAGATTGATTCAGGAAATGTAGAAATACTATAGTAACTTTTCCAGTTACAATCGGACACAGAAGTTGTGAGTTCTGTTCGAGCAACTAGATTTTTTTTTTTGAAGAACAGACGGCAGAATTAATACAGCACTTTAAATATTTATCAGGCCAATGACTCCTACCGCAAGTCTGGAACCACTGAAAAGATTCAACACTCTCGGCTCCCAAAAGGGCCCAAACCATGTGAAACAGTCCAACACTATTGTGTAAAACTACCCACTACCAACTTTCAGCAACTTTCCTAACGACTTGAATAGGTATGAATATTTGCATATATGATTTATGATTTCTAGGGTAAAATATAAAAATTCCATTTTAACTTATTAAATATATTTTTAGTTGTTATTATATTCATACATATCTTTTTATCGAATTTAATTTATTTCATTTTCATATCCTATCATCATTTCATATTTAAGATTATGAAACTTATCTTGATTGAATAATATTAAATTCATCAATATTTTAAACTATCCTATAATGGTTAATTAAGAATATTTTCGTATGTAAATAATGAAATATTAAACATGTCCTTGTATCAAAGATGTTGCTATACCCTTGTCATTTAGTTTTGTTCGTTTTATTTTAATCTATTTTATCGAGCAAGGTAAAATTTAATATTCCTGCTTTGGTTCCACAGTTTTATTCGAAACATTCATTTTGGATCGTTGCCCTCGTTTTCGCTGTGGAAATAATCACCAAAAATCATGTCTTGTCGTTCTTTGCGCCAAATGTGTTCACTAAAAATTTTACATGCAATCTTTTACTATTCAATTCCAACATTAGCTAACATTTCCTGGGGGCAGGACATGTTGCCCACATCGAAATATCAACATCACAATCGCAGTCCAGCTGATTTTCTTTTTCTTGATTACTACAATTTACAAACGTCAGCTATTACTATGATATTTGCAATCTGACAAGAATAAAGAAATCCAACAAGCTTTCGAGACTAGAATCCATATTTATTCAGATTACCAGAAGCCCTCCTGCATGTAAAGTTTGATGAAAAGTTTCAATAATTCTAAGATGTCAAGCGGCTTGTTCTCTTACAGCACTCCATTCGACTTCAGTGGAATCCAAGGAGGTTACAATCTTCAGGCTTATGAGAAAGAGGCTGCTGCGATGAAAGGTAAACAGGATCATTTGTTTGGAATCCAGGAAACTGGAGAGGATCGAGACAATTATGCTTTTTTTCCTGAGTTTGATCTTCATCAAGAAAATGTAGCAAAGAAACCTGAAGATCATGGAGAAAAACAGCAACAGCGGGGACAAGCAACCAAGTTAGATTACTTGAATGAATGCAATTTCAGCTCTGATTTCTCAACAAATCTAGCATTCCAAGTGTTTACAAGGCCAGAAAATATGCAAGACAAAAGTGAAGAACTTGTCAAACCCCCCAAGGAGATGCCGTCTTCATTTCAGTTGTCATCTCTGGAACTCCTTAGCAATTACGGAAACGGATTCAAGAAATTGAAAATGGGCAAATCCAGCGGCACTGGTGATGATGAGACTAAAGAACTTGGCCACAAGAAACTTTCGACAGAGGAAATCATGAGGGTAGCTGGAGCAAGATATGTACAATTTTCCGACCTGAGGTACGATGATTTTTCCATGGTCATGCATCCATTTGGTCATGCTCTCTCAGGTTTGTCCGATGACGAGACAAAAGATGTGGAGCTCGTGCATCTACTTCTAGCAGCGGCGGAGAAAGTAGGCTATGAACAATTTGAACGTGCTAGCAGATTGCTTTCTCGTTGCGAATGGATTGCATCCGAGAGAGCCAACCCGGTCCAGAGAGTCGTCTACTATTTTGCTGAAGCTCTTCGAGAGAGGATCGAGAAAGCAACAGGAAGGATCATAGCAAAGGAATTGGAGGCAAAAGTGAAGAATGAAATTGATCACGGGTTGGGCACTAACGTTACGTCAGTCATAGCCCATCAGTACATTCCATTTCTCCAAGTAATGCAGTTCACCGGAATACAAGCTATTATAGAGAACGTTGCATCTGCTAGTAAAATCCATGTAGTCGATCTTCAAATCAGAAGTGGCGTTCAATGGACAGGCCTGATGCAAGCTCTGGCAGAACGAGAACACCGCCGCGTCGAGCTTCTCAAGATGACGGCGGTAGAGCTAGTGGGCAATCGGAAGGCGGAGGAGTCTGGAAAGAGGTTGGAAAGTGTTGCCGCATCGTTAAAATTGCCCTTTTCATTTAATGTAGTGTATGTTGAAGACATGAATAATATAAAGGAAGAGCTATTCAAAATCGGAAGCGATGAATCTTTGGCTGTGTACTGTCCATTGGTGCTTAGAACTATGATTTCAAGGCCTGGTTGCTTAGAAAATTTAATGCGAGTGATGAAAAATCTGAACCCTGCCATAATGTTGGTCATTGAAGTCGAGGCAAACCACAATTCTCCCTCGTTCGTGAGTCGCTTCATTGAAGCACTGTTCTTCTACAGTGCCTTCTTTGATTGCCTCGACACCTGCATGGAACAGGGTGTTGAGTTGAGAACGAAGATTGAATCTGTGTTTTACAACGGCATCCGAAGCATTGTAGCCATGGAGGGCAGCGAGAGGATAGCTAGAAGCGTGAAGATGGAGGTTTGGTCGGCATTCTTTGCAAGGTTTAGAACGGTGGAACTGGCGTTCAGCGAATCGTCATTTTACCAAGCTAATCTGGTAATCAAACGGTTTACTTGTGCCAGTTCTTGCACACTTGACAGGATTGGGCAGAGTGTGATTGTTGGATGGAAAGGAACTCCAATTCTTTCCGTTTCAGCCTGGAAGTTTTCTAGAGAGGGAGGGAGGGTATTTGGAAACTACAGGTTCTGAGTCTGAAATCATTTGTTTTTACGTTGTTGTCGCTTCCTTGAGTTTAAGGTTAACCAGTCATAGATTTCCTGGTTTTCATGTGTAATTATCTCCATGGGCACAATCGGCTTCCTAGCTAGAGCAACATTTCCCTGTCAGCATGGTCACCTCTTTTTGTTTGGGAGGTTAACTGAGTTAAAGCACATATTTGATTCATAAAGAGGTACAACGGGGATAAGAAAATGGGGGAATCGAATTTTGGACTTAATCTCTCATAAAAAGAGATAACAATTATTAGATCAAACTTTGATTATTGAGTTAAAAGCACATATTATCCACAAGATCTAATTTGTAATCAATTTAACGGAGTGAATACATCACATCCATATCCTTAACTCTAACATTGATTTAAGGAAAAGATTATATACACACACGTGTGTGTGTGTGTTTGAACATGGAATTGATTTTTTCTTATATCAATGTTTAATATAATAAAAATATCTTATTCATTTATATTTTAAAATATCATTAAAAAATATTTATATGTATATCTGTGTATGTTTCTATGGGTATTTAACATTGTCCATAATTTAAAAACTAGTTTTTGTGTCGTGCAAGAAAGAACTTCGTCTGCAAACAAGTGACGAAGGATAACATGTAAATTACCGTACTTATTAAAACTTACTTTTCATTGTCAAGCTGTAAATTTCTTAGTAGCTTCTCTTTGTTGTTTATTATTGTCTTTGAACTAGGTACATTAATTGTAAAGCTGTAATTGATGGTGAATGAGATGTTGATCTCTCACTCGTAAAGGCTCATAACTTTGAAATTTACAGTATTTAGTTTTCAGAAATTATGAAACAACTCAGAAAAAAGTAATTATTAAAAAAAAAGAACTAGGTAAAAGTCTAGCTCTATGAACAGTTTATAATATTTTCAGTTGGACAATATATGAAATAATAGAGCAAGAAGTTAATTTAAAGTCATGGATTATAGCATAACCACTAAGTGGACAAAATTTTTTAACCTAGTTATTAAAGAAAAATTGCGATATAATGTAAGATTAAGTTCAAAGTCAAACAATATTAAACCCTACCTCCAGTTATTAAAGAAAAAAATTCACCAAGATTCATTTAAATCAGAAAAAAGAAAAGAAACAACTCTTATTGGTGATTTAATTCTTTTGTCATACCCCAATTATAAAAAGATATAGAAAACATTTCCATTAGTTAGTAATATTTTTAGTTAGTAATCTCACATAAAATTTCTTAGATCCAATTTATGCGATTTTTGGTTACAAAATTTATGCGATTTTTAAAAATTAGTATATAAAAAAGAAAAAGAACTTGTGCCCACTTTAATAGACTGTTTTTAAGCTGTTTTCGTTTGCTGGGCTTTGCTTTCTTCAGATTCTTCACTCAGTCTGGAATGAGTCGGAGTCGCAGGGCAAGCCCAATTCTCCCAACTATGGTTTGCAATGCAAGGCGAGCGACTCTTCCTTCCCGATCTTCAATTTTTTCTTTTTTGCGCTTTTTTCATTTGCATTCAATCGTTTTATTTATTTTCATCACAAATTGGATACTAGTTGCATAATACTCCGTCTCTTTTAACATGGAATACAATTAAATTTTATTTCTTTTTCTATTTTGGTTATTAGATTATGGTTGATAATAATTTACCTTAATATCTTGAGATAAAAGCTCTGATAACGACTATGATGATGATGAGATTATAGTTGATAATATAGACTTGATATTCCACGGAATATGATTTGCCAGAATAGTGGCTTGGTTTTTGGGAGCAGAGCTTTCTCCTAATTCCATTACCATTACCTTATGCTCTGTTTGGCTACTAATGAATTTTGCGGAAAGAAAAATGAGAAAAGGAATAATCTTTCGGAATTGAGTTTTTTCAAATTTCTATTTTGCTTGATCATCAACAATTTGTTTAAAAATAAAATGATGTCGCCGAAATCACATGGAGAAAACTCTGGTGGCGGCGTTGGAAACTTGACATATAAGTTTTCTTTTTGCTACATAAAACTTGACATATAAGTTTTTTTTTTTGGTACATAAAACTTGACATATAAGTTGAATCACCTTAAAAAAGCAAATTCAAGCAGAGAGAATTGCTTCAATAAAGGAACCCAAGGGTTGTGGTTTAGTTGGAAACATAAGCTGAGTTTGTGGAAAGAGCTTTTGGGTTCGATTCTCACTAAACACATCTTTGAGGAGGGGTGAACAGAATTAATATCAGACCGTTAAAACGAATGAAAATACTTACACCAAAAAACAAACTGCTTCAATAAAGGCAGATTAGTTATGTCTTAGTTATATTAATCATTTATAATTTTACTTATTATATTCTTTCTTGTTACCATAAATTCATGCCACATCATCTTCTTGTCCTTGAATTGCGCTAGCAAGATTTTTTTTTCAATTAATGGCATGGTAATTCAATGAGTAACTGTAACTCTGTTGCGTTCAACTTGTCTAAATTGAATTATTTGTGATCAACATGCTAGACAAGATACAAATAAATCATACTAGTATTTTCATTGTGTTTCCTTTTTGGCATCAACATGTGGTGTGCACAGGAAAAAGTTGAGAAGAACAGAAAGAAGCTAGAGACTAATATTTCAGAGATTTTGTTAGCTACATCAAGTAGGAATGTTCTATGCGTGGAGGAGAATGGATTTGGTAAAATGCTTTCTTCAAGAATCAAAATTTTTCCCTGTAAGTACACTGGATTTGCTCAAGGCTTAGGTGATAGAGACTATGCTAATGATCATGAAGTTGTATCTTCAACAAGTGCCAAGCTTCCGTATATTGAGAAGTTGCCACCATGTACAACATGGATATTTTTGGACAAGTATGTTGGATTACTATTTTAGTTGGCCTAATTTTGAGTATTCTATTCTGTTTATTATATGATGCCCTATACTTCAGCTTTAAATCAGTATTATATGTGTGTGTGTGCCCGTGCGTTTGATTACTCATGAAATAAAATTACTTATAATTAGGGACAATTTTTGGGGAAATTTCATTTAAAGACTTAATAACATACTACAGACCACTTGATCCAAAAAGCTTAAGCCATTAGGAAAATCTAGCCATGCCCAAGTTTTTGTTGCTATTTTTTAATTCGAAGTTGGAGATTTCAGAAGCATATGCATATCCACACATGAATTTATCACCTTTTCTACCACATCTTGTTTTGCATTAGATTTTGGTTTGCCCTCTTATCTTAAATATGCATCATTCAGCACAGAAATCAGGGAATGGCCGAAGACCAATCTGTTGCGGGGTGGAGACGTATATACTATGAGCAACATGGCGTTGAAGCTTTGATCTGTAGTGATAGTGAGGAAGATATTGCAGAGCCTGACGAAGAAAAACATATCTTTTCTGAGGGTGAAGATCGTATTTTATGGTATGTAAAATGTGGAAAAGTCAACTATATTAAATGTGTAAATATCTGTATCCCTAGAATTAAGGTTAGACAATTCCTCAATTATGGGAATTAGATTTAGACTAATTTAGTTTCCTATTTACTTCTTAACAGTAGCTGTATATAATCCTTAGAATTTTGTATCATTCAAGTAAGATTCAGAAATACAATATTTTAAATTCCACATGGTATCAAGAGCTTTAGGTTTTTTCTTGGAAATCAGTCACTGTTTCAGCTTTCATTGCTGATTTTTCTACAGTTTCTTCTTCAGCCTTCATTGCTGATTTTTTAACCTTAGGCCTTCATAGCCACTTTCTCATCAAGAACTTTTCTTTCTTGCCAAACCCTAAATCACCATATTTTTCCAAGAGCCGTTGTTGTTTTTTACCACCATGTCAGGTTCTGCTTCGGTTGTAAATTCTACTCCCCGCACCAGTAGTCTAATCAAGAACTCTACGTTGGTCACTACAGAAGCTAATGTTGGTGGACAGAATGTCCCTGATTTGTGTAAGATTGATGACAAGCCTCGAGTGTGGTGTGACCATTGCAACAAACCACACCATACTCAAGAAACTTGTTGGCATATCCATGGAAAACCAACAAATTGGAAGCCGAAGCAGAAGCGATCACAAGCCTCTGCCAATGAAGCAAATATGGGTTCCTTCAGCAAAGAGCAGCTCAATCAACTCTTGAAACTACTAAAGTCCAATCCGACATTTGGTACATCTAATAGTTCATTGGCTCATTCAGGTAGAAGTCCATTAGCCCTATCCAGTGTCTTTAATTCTACTCCATGGATCATTGATTCAAGAGCATCTGATCATATGACTAACCTGTCTAATCTATTTAGTTTATACACTCCCTATTCTGGTAATGAAAAAACAAGAATAGCAGATGGTACTTTTTCACCTATTGCAGGCAAGGGTTCTGTTAAACTTTCTGAAAGTATTGATCTTGAATCTGTACTTCATGTTCCTAAACTTGCTTGTAATCTTTTATCTGTCAGTCAACTCTCAAAGGATTCCAACTATCGTGTTATCTTTTTTAACTCTCTTTGTCAATTTTAGGACCAAAACTCAGGGAAGATGATTGGCAGTGCTAGAGAAATAAATGGGCTCAACTATTTCAATGAGGATTTCCTAGGTAATAAAAAAGCTCAAGGGCTTAGTAGTACTAGTTCAAATTTTGTTTCTGATAAAATAATGCAATGGCATCTTAGGTTAGGACATCCTAGTTTCCCTTATTTAAAACATTTATTTCCTAATTTGTTTAAAGGAGTGGATTGCTCTATTTGTCAATGTGAAAGTTGTCTTTTATCTAAAGATCGTCGACTTAAATATATTTCAAAACCTTATAGTCCATCAAAACCATTTTACTTGTTTCATACTGATGTTTGGGGACCTTCAAAGGTTACCACCTTGTCTGGAAAAAGGTGGTTCGTAACTTTTATCGATGATCACACTAGATTGTGTTGGGTTTACTACTAAGCAAAAAATTTGATGTAGAAAAACTTTTCAAAGATTTTTATTACATGATTGAAACCCAATTCAAAACAAAAATTTGCATCCTTCGAACAGATAATGGAACTGAGTACTTTAATGAATGTTTGGGGAATTTTTTAAAAGAAAAAGGTATTTTACACCAATCTACATGTCGGGACACACCCCAGCAAAATGGAATAGCTGAAAGGAAAAATAGGCATTTACTTGGGGTAGCTAGAGCTATCATGTTTTCTATGAACATTCCAAAATACCTTTGGGGAGATGCTGTGTTGACTGCATCTTACTTAATCAATAAGATGCCAACTCGTGTCTTACATTTTGAAACACTTTTGAATACTCTCAAAAATTACTTCCTAACATTTCGTTTATACTCTGAGTTACCTTTAAAAATTTTTGGATGCGCTTGCTTTGTTTATATTCCCCAAATTTTTTGATCCAAATTGGATCCTAAAGCTGAAAAATGTGTTTTCATTGGCTATGCTCCAAATAAAAAAGGGTATAAGTGTTTTAATCCTTTGACAAAGAAAATTAACATAACTATGGATGTCACTTTTCTAGAAAATCAACCCTATTTCAGCAAAAATCTTCTTCTGGGGGAGAATAAAGAAGAAGAAGATAATTTTTAGAAATTCTCTACACCACTACCAAGTCTCATTGAGTCACCAATTCAGTCTATTAAACAATTTAAGGAAATGGATGTTAAAATAATGAAAACAAGGACACTCTTAGTCAACAGGTGCCAAGTATTGAAGAATCTGAAACAGGAGGAGAATTACTTCAAACGGATTCATATAATCCAAATATTGAGGTTTAAGTTTACACTAGGAGGAAATCTCAAAAAAATATTACTGATCCAATTATTTCTCTAGCACTTGTTCAGCCAGAATCTCCGAGGGATGGTCCTCCTCCTCCTCAAACTTAGGTTAATCCTAAAATTGCTCCTTTAGTTTCTTCCATTGAGTCTCCAAATACTGATTTTTCTGATCTAGATGTCCCAATTGCTAACAGAAAAGGAGTAAGATCATGTACCAATCATCCTATTGCAAAATATTTGTCGTATCAAAAGTTGTCCAATAACCACAAAGCATTCCTTTCAAATATTTCTAATTTGCATGTTGCAAGATCTATTCAGGATGCCCTAGGTGATCCGGATTGGAAGTTAGCAGTGAAGGAAGAGATGGATGCTCTTGAAAAGAATGGGACTTGGGAGATTATGGAGCTACCAAGAGGCAAGACAACTGTAGGATATAAATGGGTCTTTATTGTGAAGTGTAAGGTAGATGGGAGCATAGAGAGGTACAAGGCAAGACTTGTTGCCAAGGGGTTCACTCAAACTTATGGCATTGACTACCAAGAGATTTTCGCTCCAGTTGCAAAAATAAACTCAATCCGGATACTTCTTTCTTTAGCAGTGAATTTCAATTGGTCTTTACACCAACTTGATGTAAAAAATGCCTTTCTTAATGGAGATTTAGAGGAAGAAGTGTTTATGGTCCTCCCACCTGGATTTGAGAAAAACCTCGGAACCAACAAGGTGTGCAAATTGAAAAAATCCTTGTATGGTCTTAAACAATCACCAAGAGCATGGTTTGAAAGGTTTGGAAATGTAGTGAAAAGCTATGGTTATATTCAGAGTCAAGCTAACCACACAATGTTCTCCAAGCACTATAGAAACGGTAAACTAGCTATTTTAATTGTGTATGTGGATGATATAATAATAACTGGTGATGATAGTGCAGAAATTGGAGAACTTAAGAGAAAGCTTGCACATGACTTTGAGATAAAGGATTTGGGGGCCTTAAAGTACTTCCTTGGTATGGAATTTGCAAGATCAAAGGAGGGTATCTTTGTTAGCCAACGTAAGTATGTCCTAGACTTGCTTAGTGAGACAGGAATGCTTGGTTGCAAGATAGCTGAAACCCCAATAGAGCCCAACTTGAAACTTCAGCCTGCTGAAACCAAAGATGTGGTGGATAGAGAGAAATACCAAAGACTTGTGGGTAGACTCATCTATTTAGCATATACATGACCTGATATAGCTTTTGCAGTAAGTGTGGTAAGTCAGTTTATGCATTCACTTAGCTCAGAACACTTTGAAACTGCCTACAGAATCCTAAGGTACTTAAAGGGAACACTTGGAAAGGGATTGCTCTTCAAAAACCATGGACACCTACAAGTAGAAGCCTATACCGACGCAGACTGGGCAGGAAGTATTACCGATAGAAGGTCAACTTCAAGCTATTGCACATTTGTGGGAGGAAACCTTGTCACTTGGAGAAGTAAGAAATAGAATGTAGTAGCCAGAAGTAGTGCCGAGGCTGAGTTTTGTTCAATAGCCCATGGGATTTGTGAGGTCATGTGGATTAAAAGACTACTTGAAGACTTGAAGGTTTCTAATCCCTCACCGATAAAGCTCTACTGTGATAACAAAGCTGCAATCTCAATTTCTCACAATCCAGTGCTCCATGATAGAACGAAGCATGTAGAAGTAGATAAGCATTTTATCAAAGAGAAGCTTGACAATGGAATAATTTGCATGCCATATATACCAACAAGTGACCAAGTTGCTGATGTTCTTACAAAGGGATTGCACAAGAAGTAGTTTGAAAATCTAGTGAGCAAGCTTGCCATGGAAGATATCTTCAAGCCAGCTTGAGGGGGAGTGTGGAAAAGTCAACTATATTAAATGTGTAAATATTTGTATCCCTAGAATTAAGGTTAGACAATTCCTCAATTATCGGGATTAGATTTAGACTGATTTAGTTTCCTATTTACTTTTTAACAGTAGCTGTATATAATCCTTAGAATTTTGTATCATTCAAGTAAGATTCAGAAATAAAATATTTTGAAATTCCACATAAAATAAAATGCAGCCTACATCATCTTTTAAGAGAAATCTAGTATTTAAACTTTCTTCTGGAAGAAAAAGATAGTTATACACAGTTGGGCTCAGAAAGTTGAACTTCCTGTGCCTTCTTATCATCATCCTAGTCACAAGTGGACATCAACTACAGAAATGCAAGTGGTAGACATTGTTCATAATCTTTCAATTTATAAGTGACATGGACTTTTAGCTGTTTTAGTGGGTAGGAAGATGAGGTGACACTGATGTAAAACCAAGATAGAAGAAGTGTGCTAGGCTATAAGGCTGCTGCAGTTTCCTTTCCCCCTCTGTTAGACTCTTTCTTCATGCTGGCATTTATTTTATACGGAGCTCAAATTCTATACTAACTAACTGGTCCAAGGATTTAGTGCAGAATAGACATGCTGTCATCACAGAGGATGTTTATTTGGATATCTGACGAACTATGGATAAGTTATTTTCTATGGTAGCTTATGAAGAAGACCATTTAATCATTTTATATTAACTGTGTTGAATTGGCAGGACTATCTCTCAGGAGTATGGTCTAAGTGAGGAAATACTGAACGTTATCAGCCAGTTTATTGGAGTCACCATTTCTGAAATCTAGGTATCCTGCATTACTAGCTTGTGAACATGGTTGTCTTATTTTGGATGATTTTTGGTTTCTTTAATCCCTTCTTTCAAAGGTTTGTATTTAGGTACCCCTTCTGTAAACATTTATTAGAAACTGTTTTCTTATGAGATTTGCAAGAACGGCATGGCACACTTGAAGAGAAATACAGTGACCAAAACATAAAAGATTCTGAGGATTCTGGATCTGAGAAGGGCATTTCTCTGGACAAGAGCCTCAGTTCTGCTTTAGATTCTTTTGATAACCTCTTTTGCCGCCATTGCTTGGTACTTTGCCCCTAACCACTCATTAACAATGTTATTTGTTGAAGAGAAGCATTGGCATGTTGATATCAAAAGCAGTTCTTTGCATTTTTTAACTCCCTTGCTCGTCTACTTTCTGTTCATCTGACAGTTATTTGATTGCCTTCTTCATGGCTGTTCTCAAACTTTAATTAATCCTGTAAGCATTGTGCTTCTTATCTTTCAATTTAATGTGAGTTTGCTTTGTTAGTTTTTCTGATTGGATCTGTTTCTTGACAGAGTGAAAGGCAGCCATATTGGTCTGAATACAAATATGACAGAAAGCCTTCCAGTGATCAATGTTAACTTCGGGTCTGGTTCTTATTATTTTTTTCTCTAAATTCTTATATCTTGTACTGTCTTATGAGTTCATACTACCAAAACCATTGGAAGTGTATGTTCATGAAATTAGTGTTGATAACTGTATGAGCTAAAGTTCTCCCATATTCCCTGTTTGCTGGGACACATTTGATTTTATGTGAATTTGCACTCATATTTTTGGAGTACCTTTTAGTTTCTTTTAACATGTATAGTTATCAGTATTATCATACCCTTATTTAACTTTTATTTGGATTTAAGATAATTTCTTTTGTGGGAAATGAATGAAGTCTTATGACTTCAACACCAATTCATGCAGTTAAGAATTTTCAAAGATGTGCCACAAGGTTCAGGTGGCAATGCATTGCATGGAGTGAAGACTACAACCTTAGAAGAGAAAGACCAGACTGCATCATCTGATGCCAAAGAGTCAAATACTAATGTTGGTGCAGATCTCATGCAAGATGAAAGAGACATCTCTGAAGGAGCGATGTCTGTTACTTTAGAAGGTATTTGCAGCTCAGAAGGTGCTGTTGAAGTTCAAAATTTGGAGATATCTTCCATGCCAATAGATAACTGTGAAAGTCCTGGAAAGCGCAAGGCCTCCCAAGAAAGAAATAGATCGTTAGATGATTCAGAAAACTGCCCTGATGGCAGCCAGGATTCTGCAAGTAAGAAACAAAAGACAGTACTGGCTTTTGATGTAGCTGCTGAGTCTTCTGAAGCTCTACCCAGTCAGGATCCGAGTCCCAATGCTAAAAGTACTAAAACTAAGAACGAGCGTGTTGGTACTCTTAATGAAAATGAAGCTCAAATTAGAGCCAAAAACACCCAAAATGAATCCGGTGAACAGGGATTAGAAACTTTTGACTGTCCTGCCTGTGCTTCCAGTGATAAGACTGAGGATAACATAAGCGTTGAAGCCAAAGATGTTACAGAAGTGCTCGTCATTTAAGCGGAAACCTGTTGAGAGAGAATTGTATTTGAAGGGAGTGGAGATTTTTGGGAGAAACAGGTAGAAGGGGTTACAACTTTCATCGGTCTTTGGCTTGGCACAGAATGCAATTAGATCCTGATTGTGTTGAGTATAAATTTTAATGTTCATATCTTTGGCATTGGTTTCTGCAATTCTAACTTTCTAATAGAGTAATCTGCAAAAGCTTCCTTAGATTAACTAAAATGTGCTTGCAGAGCAAAAATACCCATAATCTAAATTGTGTAACATGCTCGTGTTTGCACAATTTACCTGCTTTACTTTCTGTTTATGATTGATGGAATTGTTAAATTTAGACTTTTGCAAATGTAGAGATCTTTCTTCTTCCTTCTAGATGATAACATTCAAATTTCCGTTTATGCTAATGCATGATCCCATGCTTTGCAGTTGCCTTATAGCCAGGAACTTATTTTCTGGTTTGAAGACTCGCATAGAGGTATCAAGTTACATGTGTGATGCTGGAGCTTCAACACTTAATAGGTCCTTCATGACAAGTTCATTTTTGGAAGAAAATGGGACATCTGAAACAGATCATATGGTATGTACCAGAACCCTAATTTCTCTCTATTTCCTACTACATGGCCTTTCTTTGATAAAGGGGTGAAAAAAAGAGGTTTCGACCTGCATGATTCTCTTGAGGCCATATCAGTGATACTATCACCTTTACAAGCTACAATTGCGAGCTTCCTTTTAAAACCTTTTTTATATTTAAATGCTTTTCAATTGGAAAAAATATTAGAAAATTATCCTCCCAATCTTGTAAGTTACAAAGTTTGAGAATCCGTAGATACAGAGTGGGATCAGAATCTGCAATTGCAGTTACATGGCTATTACGGTTTTTCCATTTAGTTAAACAATGTAAAAAGAAGAAACCCATCTTTATAGTGGCTGATTTTCATGAACAATGACAAAGAATAAAATATAACAAAGCTGACTTAATTGCTGCGGTCTGATTTTCTTTAACTTATTTTGCCACTTCTAATATTTATTCATTATCGATTGATCTCTACTACTTCTTTATAGTGGGCATTGTATTTTTTAGGGTGAATAGTTAGCTCTCCATTGTAGAACTTTGTTTTTCTACTTTACATTGGATTATAAATCCTTTTTCCCTACCAACTTCTTTCTGCTTTTTAGGAGCAAGAGATATCAACAAGACCACGATTACTTCGTAGAAGGGGTGGAACACGGGAGCTTAAATATTCTTGGAAATCTGCTGGTCATCCATCAATTTGGAAGAGAATTGCAGATGGAAAAAATCAGTCTTGCAAGCAATATACTCCATGTGGATGCCAATCAATGTGTGGAAAGCAATGCCCTTGTCTGCACAATGGAACTTGCTCTGAAAAGTACTGTGGGTGAGTTAAATTGTTTTAACTTAAAATATGAAACATAGATGGTTATGGATAAGTAAAACTATATCTCAGTGAATCTGAAATATTTGCATCAGACCAACTGCATTTTTTATGATAAGATGAGTTGTTTCAGCATGTTTTTTTTTTTTTAATATTTTCTAAGATACCATGAGCTATGTCAAGCCCAGAGATATTTTAATAAATTCAAAGAAGAAAAGTAAGACAATACTGGAAACTAGTACATATTATGCAGTTGCTCGAAGAGCTGCAAAAACCGGTTTAGGGGATGCCACTGTGCAAAGAGTCTAAGCGGAAGCCGGCAGTGCCCATGTTTTGCTGCTGGGAGTGAATGTGACCCAGATGTTTGCAGGAATTGTTGGGTTAGGTAAAGTTTCATAGTCTCTATGATCTTATATAACATGTGATTAACATGTTCCATAGAAATTTTCTTTTGTTATTGGCTATTCCTCATTTAAAGAAGACTTTCCTCGTTAAAAATCATGCTTAAAGTTTCTTGTAAATATTATAAACCCTTTCCAAGTGTGTAGTAGACGTACTCAAGTCTTCAAAGTTAAGAGATTGTAATAGCTTTTCATAAATTAGGTTTGATTTTCGCAATAAATAATAGTCCAGCTAGAAACTCCATGTTGGCTTCTGTAGAAAGATTTTTTTTTTCTGTACACTATCATTTTCTTTTGATATATGAACTAGGTTTTAAAGCACTTTGAGTGGACAAATGCTGGAGACAAATGCTTTATCTCCAGCATTTGTATTAAATATTTTGTACCCTTTACAGTTGCGGTGGGGAGCCACCAAGATGAGGAGATGGTCAGTGTGGAAACGTGAGGCTGCTTTTAAGGCAACAGCAAAGAGTGGGAGACTTAGAATGTTTTAGTTGTAAAATTATAGTTTGGAAATGTTTTAAAGCAATATTTTCTTTTTGCTCTACTTCTAATCATTCTTATTTCTATTCTCAGATCCTCTTGGCAAAGTCTGATGTTGTTGGATGGGGAGCCTTTCTAAAAGTAGGATAGTATTATTTTTTTTTCTAATGGAAAATTTTAGGATGGTGAAGTTGTCTTGTGTTTCCCTCAGTTGTATTCTAACACTTTTCTGTGATCTCGATGATGCGGTTCAGAATCCTGTCAACAAAAATGATTATATTGGAGAATATACTGGTGAATTGATCTCCCACAGAGAAGCAGACAAACGTGGGAAAACTTATGACCATGCAAATTCATCATTCCTTTTTGACTTGAATGATCAGGCAAGTGGCATACAGAACTCCACATTTGGCGCTGAAGTTACTTTCTGTTAACAAAACCATCTCTTTTTTGTATCTAAGAGTGCTGCACTGATTCTATAATGAAAGTACCAAACTCACAATAATTTCAGTGCTTCATTATTTAATTCTAATTACATATACAGAACGCCACATTTTTTGTTCTGAGACGTGTATGGAATCTGAATGAAGCCGCTATTTTGTCTTTGCAGTATGTCCTTGATGCTTATTGCAAAGGCGACAAATTGAAATTTGCAAACCACTCTTCTAACCCGAATTGCTATGCCAAGGTGTACAACTCTATGATTCTTTTGAGGACATTTGTTGTTGGTTTAGCTGATACCTTAGGTAATGTTGGTGGCTGGGGATCATCGAGTAGGTATTTTTGCCAAGAAGCACATTGAAGCTAGGGAGGAGCTCTTTTATGATTATAGTTATGGCCCAGATCAAGCACCTGAATGGGCTAGGAAACACGAGGGTTCCAAGAGAGATGATACTTCAGTCTCTCAAGATAGAGCAAAGAAACACCAATCTCATTGATGCACTATTGACTGGTTTAGCATGTGCATCTGGTTTTTGTTTCAATATTACCTTCAGTTTTTTCCTATTCACCTTAGGTAAAGGTGTTTCTTCATAAGCAAGGATAAAGGATAACGTCATTATGTGCATATAGTTGCATTAAGTGTACTCCTAAAGATATTAGGGTCAAAAAATAATGTTTAAGCATTTATTATGCCAACAAGCTATGTATCTAAAAATAAATATGTCAGGCCAAAAAAAAACAATTAATATAGTAATTGGTGGGAGAAAGCATTTATCTTACAGAAATAATGAAAGTTTATTTTTTATGATAGCTATTTGCATTTTTCCATGATATGCATTTAGTTTTTCACTTTGGCATCTTTGGCCCTACCATGACAGTTGAACCAACATACCAAAGATCCCATCCCCCCCACCATCCCCATGTTAATGTATCAGATGTCGCAGTGCTACGATTGTATCAATACTTTCGAAAGTAGTGATTTTCAGTAGTTTTTTATTTTGGCATTCTCTTAATGCTGCTCGTTTTTAAGTAATTGTGAAATCACCAAGGCTTGTTTTATGGCATTCCGTTAATGTTAATGGTGTTCATTCCCAGAAATTGTTGACTCCTTGTCAATGAGTCAAGTCCCGTTTCTTAATTCCATTGTTTGTAGGCTTTCTTCTCCGTAGGCTTGTTTTTATCGTGGCCTTTGGCTAATTGTCCTTCATATTGTACGGAATCTGCTTTGCTGGATTTATATATTTTCTTTTAGAATTTATATACGATGCACTGACAGTGTATAATTTCTATACACTGTCAATGAACCAGAGGTTGACACCTCATCAATAGACCCTTATATGCAAATATAAATAAATTTTTTAAATTTGCCCATAGGGATCTATTGATGAGGTGTCAACTTCTGATGCATTTACAATGTATAGAAACTATACACTGTCAGTGCATCATATACAAACTCTTTTTTTTATTGCATTGCCGACCAAATGACTTGCCAATATTGATGATTAGCTGATAATTACAATAGACTGATAGGAAATCTTCATGTTTCTGAATGTACAGATAGAGAGAGGATCAATTATTTTCAATCAAAATTATGAATTTGACTTTGCAAACAGAAGAACCTCATCCAAGAACTCTCAATTGCATTTCGAAGACATGGCCCAAAAATATTACATTCTGCATGCTATCAGCCAAGAATACAAGCTGAAAGAATAGATAGAATATACATGCCAAGGATTACAATCGACTTTTCGATTGATACTTGTGACTCTGTTTGGCTTGCAAATAGAAATACAAAATCTCATTCCACGTATCTGGAACACCAGGAAGACACCAATGGCTGCAGTCTTGAATATTCGAGTTGCGGTTTCCTAGTTTTTTCCCGTACATTGATGGATGACCATCTATCCTGTACGCAGACAAACCAGTTACATTCAGTAATGTTACAGGAGTTTTCATCTGCAAAATGACCTCCTCCACAATTTTGTTCTTCTCAGGGTATCTCATGCCTGAAGTGTCATTAAGGGGCCAGCCAGCTTCCATACAGTGGCCACCTGAATTCCACTGCCCTCCCCTGTAGAATAATGATCAGAGCCTAATCAATGAATCGACATAAGTAGATTTTTTTTTTGTCAACCTATTAGAGTAGATGTTATGAAGGGAAAAGAAAGTTAACAGCAGCTTAATCAACAGCAAACCTGAAATGGGAAGGTGCTGAATTTCGAAAGAAAACTTGTGTTCTGCCTGGATTAATGTGTCTATCAACCCATGCTGCCCAGGTCATCAAAGCTATTCTAAAGGCAGTGGAGACATCAAGTCGGGGATGTACTTGGTTCCCTTCCTGATAATAGTTGATCCTAAATCATGGAAATTGCCGGTAGACATCAAACTTAGTACAAGAAACATACAAAGGCTTAGCTCAGATTAAAAGTATCTATAATAGCAGTGTTATCTTAACTCTCAGAGGACAGCTTAACTTGCTTTCCTAATAAAAAAAGGAGAACTTGGGTTAACTTGCTAGCTTACAATCAATGGTAATGAAGGATTGAAAACTTGAAAGGAAGATCAAATTAACAACTTTAGAGTGTACTGGCCGAGGTTTTCTTGAAGATTCACAGTTTTATGATGGCACTAACCCAGCTTTTGTTTTGTAATGAGACCACCAATGTGCAGTATTGAAGACCAAAATATCAGCTCCTCTCCATTTTGATGAACCATGATCAATTGCATCGATTCGCAAAGTGGGCTTCCGCTTCTGCCCTATTCTCGCCTTGCTCTCGTGAACCAAGAAGTGAGAAACATAGTATTCAACTGTACACTTATAATCCTGCAGAAACAATCTAAAAGAATCAACTACCGCAAACACTTAACAATTCCAATAGTGAAACAATGAGCAAATAAACTTCAAACAATCATTTGAGTACCACAAATTTGAAACTATAATTCCCCTTTTCTTTGGTGATTCTTCGCCCATGAGTTTCATAGACCTTCTTTGGATCTCTTATGGCTCCCATTAACATACAAAGCATGGATTCCCATTGGTTTCTATTAATCGAATCTCCCACAAAGATCAGTCTTTTCCCTCGGATCAAATCCAGCATTTTTGCTGCATTGAACCTAAAACAGAGAGCCCCAAACCAAGAACCAGTCTTTACCACAGCCAATGCTAGAATGTGCATATACAAGAAAAAGTATAAAGCAAATCAAAATTACCTAGGAAATTCACAATCTTGTGGTTGCCATTTCCACTTCATGTAATTTCTATCGCGCCTTCCATTGCTATCACAGTTAAAACCTTCATCAATGAAAGGACACGATCCATTTGTGTACAGAGGATAGCTCTCATCATAGACCCACTTGCCTTGTGTTACATCGCAGTCATTTGTCTTCTTCTTTTCGATTTTCCCATGGCTTAGAACTTCATTTTTATCAGCTAAAGTTACTCTCGTCTTCTTCTCTTCTTCGTGTTCCTTATTGCTTGGAAGCTCAAGTTTGTCAACTGAATTTGTTCTAATTCCATCCCCTTCAGTTGAATCCTTGCTTTCAACTTCAGTACCTTCTTCTGAAGGTCCAGGTGCATCCTCTTGCTCGCTTTCAGGATCCTCAGTTTCACCATCGCCATCTTCTAGCACTTCACTCTCGTTTTCTTGTCTCTGGATCTCCTTAGAAACTGAAAATTTATCAGACCCAGATGCGTTTCCGGGCTTAACAAAAGGGGAATCTTTCACTGTTGAATGCTTTACGGTTCCTGCTGAATAATCACTACTGAAACTACTCAAGCTCTCTACAGCAATGGATTTATGACCACCCAAATTAAGAAATGATTTGTTGAACTGAAAATGGGTTTCCTGACGAACAGAAGGGCTGGATTTGATGACCCAAGTGAACAAGAAAGCCAGGAAGATAAAAGAAGAAGATATTGTGAAAGAAAACACCAAGAATCTTGTGGATTTGAAACCGAAACTTCTCTGTCTCTCCATCAAAACGGTTCATCAGCAAAATGCTTCAAAATACAGTAAGAAACAGTTCTTCAATGGATTTGGTAGAAAGAAGGACTGCTCACTAATGCATGTATTTGTAAAAATATGTTACTCTAAAAGAGCAAAATTTTCAAAAAAAAAACAGCAAAATAATTGACTATCTGCGAAGAACCTTCAGGCAAAGTGGGTGGTTTGAGGCTATTTTAAGGAAAGTGACTGGTATATATTGTTTAATCGACACCTGAAAAAACATGAAATTTAAAATATACCCCACTCCTCGAGACGCGACAGCCATGCATTCGCTCGTGGCGATGTTCGGTATCTTTTGCTGGACCATATCTCGAGGCTCTGTAAATATAAGTAGAATACAACATTTCGAGTTGTCATGAGCTTTATCACAATTTACTGGCTAAAATAAACTGAAAAAAAAAGCCCTGAATGAACTAGGAATTAAGATTATTGAACCTGAGTTCAGTGCGAGATTAATTATTGAACACCAAAGCAAATTCCCTTGACAAAGCTGGTTAACATGCTGAATCATCCTTCTATTTGCAACTTGTTCCACCTATTTGAATGGTTACAATTCCGGTCGCCTTTGCTTCGGTTTCAAGCGATGTCAGTTATGACAAATAGAAAACAAGATAGATGCCGGCGTCATGGGCTGTTTATTATACACGAAGGAAAAGATTGTATGATGTCTTTTTGAATTTATAATTTTTAAATATGATACGATGACATACGAATTACATTTAAAATAAAAATGATTTGAATTTTGTTTATAAATACCGTGAAAGCAAAAAAAATATTTTTATTTGATGTGTTGCAGGTTCTGTGCTAAGGGATAAGATCTACCAGATTTATTCAACTTTAAAGAATTCAATACAAATTGTTTCAGCCAAAATGTCATTAGCCACCCATGTATAGGGCCATGACCAGGTAAAAGAGTTTCGGGTAAAACAGAATTCTTGTATCAGAAAAATAGAATCCAGGAGAATTAGGAAAAGTGTCCTCATTTCAAACACTTTAATGGTTACTGGTAGAATAGCTGTAAAATCTCTTTAGCTCTTTAGAAGGGGTGAGCAGTCGGCGGAATGTTGGGCTGCCTCATTGGTTAAGGTATGTACAAGCACACCCATCTAGGGCTGCCCTCCTTGGCCGGATGATGGTGTGGAAGAACCTATGTCTTTAGTAATCTCTTGTAAACTCTCTTTCATTAATACAACAAATTTTTGTTATGAGAGCACTTGTGGTTATGTTGTGTGAATGCTTTATGCCCCGTTATATCGTGATGTGCCCCTTATTAACTTGTTGCTTGATTGTGAATGGTTCATATTGTTGCGATATCTTGGCTAACTTGTGTGGACGAGACCATTCAAGTGCCGCACGACCAATTGCTTTAATGGGAAAAAGCCTTGTCCGTGACATGTGGTATCCGAGCTTAGTTAATTGCACTAGCAAACAAAGGGAAAATGGTGATGACTTGAGGAGGGTCAGATGATCGAATGAGAATTGAGGAACTCTAGGCTGCAGTGGCCGCCTTGAAAGCTCACATGGTCACTAACGACAGATTGGGGGAAATTGAGACAGCCCAACGGGAGCTGTCCGAGTCGCTAGCTAACTTGGGTGAAGAGACTAAAGATGCATTGAGAATTATTCAGAAAGAGTTCTAGGAACTCAAGGCTCAAGTTAGTGTGCTCCAACTAGCTGTGGGCAGGACTACTAGTGCTAGCACGATGGATAGGGGGAAAAGAGCTAAGGTGCCGGAACCGCGCCGTTATGAGGGAGCAAGAGATGCAAAAGAACTTGAGAATTTCTTGTTTGACATCGAGCAATACTTTCAAGCGATGCGCACAGAGTCGGAGGAAGAAAAGGTCGCAATGGTCTCGATGTATCTTGCGGGAGATGCCAAGTTATGGTGGCGTTCAAAGTTTGTAGGTGACAAGTGCTCCATCAAAACATGGAATGATCTAAAGCAAGAACTGAAGAACCAATTCTTCCCCGAAAATGTTGAATACTTGGCTCAGAGAAAGTTACGAGAATTGGTGCAAACAGGAACGGTGTGAGAGTTTGTTAGGAGCTTTTCTACCCTGATGCTGAATATTAGGGACATGTCCGAAAAGGACAAGATGTTCTATTTCCTTGAGGGACTTAAGCCTTGGGCTAGAACAGAACTCCAAAGGCAGAAGGTACAAGATGTAGCCACAGCAATGACTGCCGTCGAACGCCTTAACGATTACTATGACAACTCAAGCAAGCGCAAGAACCCTCCATCAGTAGGCAGTAACTCCAACTATGTAAAAGGAGGAAAGGCGGCTAGGGTGGACAGACCCTTAAGTGGGGGAGTGGACAGGAGACCACCAGGTAGAGACGCCCCTCCATCTAAGACAAACAACGCCCCGTCGCTCAAGCCCAAACAACCATTAGCTTGCTTCCTATGCCAGGGACTGCATCGAGTGGCCGAGTGTCCCCATAGAGGTGCCCTAAATGCACTAAGAACTTTTACCCAAGAAGCTCCCCAATTTCCGCCAGTGGCCAAAGAAACTGTGGATGAACCAGCGAGAATGGGTTCCATCTGATTCCTCAACGCCCTTCACGCACAGTTAAGTCAAATGAAGAAAGAGCCCGAGAGGGGCTTGATGTACGTAGAGGTAACGCTCAATGGGAAACTTACGAGGGCAATGGTCGACACAGGGGCAACGGATACCTTTATCACACCCGAGGAGGCCAAGAGGTGTGGTCTAAAGGTTAGTAAAGATTGTGGGCAGATGAAAGCGGTCAATTCACCAGCCTTTGCCATTTGTGGAAGTTCTAATAGCGTGATAACCAAACTTGGGCCATGGGAAGGAGGCATCAACTTCACCGTTTCCCCCATGGATGATTTTGATGTTGTCTTAGGATTAGATTTCATAATACTGGCTCAGGCGATCCCGATTCCAGCTGCCAGTTGCTTATTGTTCTTGGGGGAACGCCCCTGTGTAGTGCCAGCCACGATCCTCCCTCCTACGTGGCTATGCCGATTTGCAAAGAGGGGGACAAGTCAAAATCTGTGCCAGAGGGGATAAGACAGGTGCTAGAAGAGTTCGAGGAGGTAATGCCCGACCAACTACCAAAGGTCTTGCCACCAAGAAGATCGATAGATCATGAAATTGAACTCCTTCCCGGAGTAAAGCCTCCTACAAAAGGACCTTACCGCATGGCCCCTCCAGAGCTGGCCGAGTTGAGAAAGCTGTTAGATGAGCTATTGCAAGCTGGTTTTATTAGACCTTTCAAAGCACCATTTGGGGCACCAGTGTTGTTTCAGAAGAAGCATGATGGGAGCTTGCGATTATGTGTGGATTATAGAGCCTTGAACAAGGTAACGGTGAGGAACAAATATCCAATACCCCTAATAGCGGACCTCTTTAATCAGTTAAGTCAGGCCAAGTATTTCTCCAAACTTGACCTAAGGTCCGGATATCATCAAGTCAGAATCGTCGAAGGAGACGAGCCAAAGACTACTTGTGTGACTCGGTATGGTGCATTTGAATTTTTAGTCATGCCTTTTGGATTAACCAATGCTCCTGCCACTTTCTTTACCTTGATGAACCAGGTATTTCATGACTACCTCGACAAATTTGTGGTCATCTATTTGGACGATATCTTGGTATTTAGCTCTACTCTAGAAGAATATCAAGATCATCTTAGACTGGTCTTCAAAAGGCTTCGAGACTACCAGCTATATGTAAAAAGGGAGAAGTGCTGCTTCGCTCAGACCCGAGTACACTTACTAAGCCATGTTGTGGAACAAGGGCAGATTCGGATGGATATGGAGAAAGTCAAGGCGATTAAGGAGTGGCATGCCCCGAAAAATGTTAAGGAGCTTCGCTCCTTTCTTGGATTGGCCAACTATTATCGAAGATTTGTAGAAGGGTATTCCCGTAGAATAACAGCCCTCACGGAACTATTGAAGAAAGACAAAAAGTGGGACTGGTCGGGTAAATGCCATAAAGCATTTGAGGAGTTGAAGCAAACCTTAATCGAAGACCCTGTATTGGTCCTCCCAGACTAGGGTAAACCCTTTGAGGTGCAAACAGATGCTTCAGATTTTGCTATTGGAGGAGTGCTGTTGTAAGAAAGACATCCGGTTGCTTTCGAAAGCCGCAAGTTAAATGAGGCCGAAAGAAGATACACTGCACAAGAGAAGGAACTCCTAGCCGTAATCCATTGTTTGAGGGCTTGGCGGCATTACTTACTTGGGTCAAAGTTTGTCGTCAAGACGGACAACACGGCAGTTAGCCATTTCCTCACTCAACCAAAGCTCACAGCTAAACAGGCAAGGTGGCAAGAATTTCTCGCGGAGTTTGATTTTCACTTTGAATACAAAGCGGGTAGTGCCAATCTGGTAGCCGATGCATTGAGTCGACGGGCGGAATTAGCAGCACTTAGAAGAATTGCCCCGATGTCAGCTACCAAAGTGACCACAGAAATTCGAAAACTAATCGAAGAAAACCTGAAGAAAGATCCCCAAGCCAAGTGCTTAATGAAGATGGTAGAAGAAGGGAAGTCGAAGTATTTTTGGATGGAGAACGGGGCTTTGTTAACAAGAGGTCCAAGACTATTTGTCCCAAGAGCAAGAAACTTGAGACAAATGCTAATGCGGGAGTGTCATGATACCCCTTGGGCAGGCCATCCGGGTTGGCAACGCACTCTTGCTCTGCTAAAGCAAGGCTACTATAGGCCGCATATGAGACAGGATGTGATGGATTACACCAAGACATGCCTCATCTGCCAGCAAGACAAAGTTGAAAGAAAGAAACAAGCGGGCTTACTCGAACTATTGCCAGTGCCAACAAAACCTTGGGAAAGCATCTCCCTGGATTTCCTAGCTGGACTCCCTAAAGTTGGCAATCTTGGGTCTATCCTGGTAGTTGTTGATCGATTCTCCAAATATGCCACATTCATCCCAGCCCAGAAGTACTGTACAGCAGAAGACACAGCTCGTCTAATCTTCAAACATGTGGTCAAGTATTGGGGTATTCCAGAGAACATCGTAAGTGATAGAGATCCCAGATTCACAGGGTCATTTTGGCGAGAACTCTTCACTATCTTGGGATCCCAACTTAACAACTCAAGCTATCATCCTCAAACAGATGGACAAACCGAGCGGTTCAATGGGTTGTTGGAAGAGTACTTGAGACATTTCGTGCAAGTTAATAAGAAGAACTGGCCTACACTACTCGATGTGGCACAACTGTGTTTTAATTCTAGAAAGAGCTCTGCCACGAACAAAAGTCCTTTTGAGATAGTTATAGGACAGCAGCCGAGATTGCCCCACACTCCTCTTGAGCCGTATAAAGGGAAAAACCCTCGAGCTTTCAACTTCACCAAAGAGTGGAGACAGAACACCGAAATTGCCCGAGCTTACTTAGAAAAAGCATCAAAGCGCATGAAGAAATGGGCGGACAAAGGTCAGAGAGCACAACAGTTTAATGTGGGTGATTTGGTATTGGTCAGACTAGTTCCCGAGCAGCTTAGATTCCTATGGAAGAGAGACCGCAGATTGGTGCGCAAGTATGAGAGTCCGGTGAAAATTCTTGGCAAGGTGGGACAGGCCTCCTACAAAATTGATCCCCCAAATTGGATGAAAGTGCACCCGTTTTTCCATGTGAGCAACATGAAGCCATATCATGCAGACCCAACAAATGCAAGCCGAAGCAAAACAACCAGGGCTGCCATCAGCATGAAGCCACCTTCAGAACGTCGAGTAGAGGAGACCTTGGCTGATAGACAATCCGTAGTGTCAAGGAGACAAATCCAAGAATACCTTGTAAAATGGGAAGGACTAGGACCAGAAGAAGTTAGTTGGGAGAGAGAGCACGACCTTAGAGCCTTCAAGCAGAAGATCGAGGAGTTCCAAGCAACCAAGTCAACGAGGATGTCGACAGATTAGGTGGGGGAGGATGTCATGAGCCACTCATGTATAGGGCCATGACCGGGTAGAAGGGCCTCGGGGAAAACAGATTCCTTGTATCAGGAAAATAGAATCCAGGGGAATTAGGAAAAGTGTCCCCATTTCAAACACTTTAATGGTTACTGGTAGAATAGCTGTAAAATCTCTTTAGCTCTTTAGGATGGGTGAGCAGTCGGCGGAATGTTGGGCTGCCTCACTGGTTAAGGTATGTGCAAGCACACCCATCTAGGGCTGCCCTCCTTAGCCCGACGATGGTGTGGAAGAACCTATGTCTTTTGTAATCTCTTGTAAACTCTCTTTCATTAATACAATAAATTTTTCTTGTGAAAGCACCTGTGGTTATGTTGTGTGAATGCTTTATGCCCCGCTATATCGTGTTGTGCCCCTTATTAACTTGTTGCTTGATTGTGAATGGTTCAGATTGTTGCGATATCTTGGCTGACTTGTGTGGACGAGATCATTCAAGTGCCGCACGGCCAATTGCTTTAGTGGGAAAAAGCCTTGTTCGTGACACAAAACCTGTGTAATGTGTTTGTAGAGTATCTTCAATTACTAAAACTTAATTATGCCATGTCCATGAGTAATTCACTGGAAGAAAGACCGATTCTCATTTAAAATACTAGCAGAGTGTTTTCATTTTGTGATACAATAAAAAGTGAACCCTGTAAGCAACACTTTGCAACTTGAAATCTTGATTAATCATATATCCTTCAACTGCAACTTCTTTTTTCAAGTTGAGAAAACAGCCTCGACAAGGGCATGTGTCTTCTTGGGGTATCCCATACCAACCAGATGGCTGAGATAAACTTTCCCATCCTTCACAGTCGCCGCCGTGGCCAAACGATGCGCAGGACCCTTAAACTTTGCCACAACAGAAGCTGTCTCCCATCCATCAGAGCTCTCCACCAATCTCCCAGAAGGGTTTCCTGCAACCACAAGCTTTGTCGGAGAAATCAGCTCTAGACCGTCACCAAAGGCTAGTGGACCTCCAGCAACTTCAATCAACTTCACTTCCTCTCCCTTCGTTAGATCAATCTTAAGCAAATTGCCACTGAACGTATGAATTACTATCAAGTAGCCGTCTGGGTGGTAGACAATTCCGTTCAATGCAACGAAGCTTTTGTACCACTCTTTTGGAGTGAAGAGTGGGTTTCTGAGGATAGACAAGAACTCGCCATTGACACCAACCTTCCAGATTTTGCTGGCTTTGGCATCGGTAACATACGCATTACCATGTGCATCTACTGCAACGTCATCCGCGAAGGATTTCTCATCACCTGAGGACCAAGAAACTACGGTCAGAAAAACGTTTATAGTATATTAAATGCGTAAGGTGATCATGGTTTAGCATTGAGCATGTGAAAAGTGAATATAGGAAAGCAATTAAGAAATACTATAATGTCACGGGGTGTTGGACCCTGTTTTGGAGGGAAATAATTGCATTTTTTATTTTGTCATGTGATCAGTTACTTCACCAAATCTATGTTAATATATGCATAGCAGATTATGAGTTATGAGCTGGCATGATTGGCCTTTGGTTAGAAACATTACTTTCTTGATTTTATATAAACAGAATTAATGATACAGCCGTGATATGGGTGAAATTGATAGGCTGATGATGGACCAATTTTAAAGATGCAGAAAGTCTCTAAATTGAGTAAACAGAGAGGTAAACTCACCCATTGACAGCTTCATGCTTGGTTTAGTTTTGCCCAGACGCAAAGGCAATGATAATTTTAAAAATATTTTTTTACCATAAAAGTCAAGAAACGCAGAGGCACACGGCACACCCCTCCGTGAAGTCTGACGATAATTTTTTTTTACGACATGAAATTAATTTTATTTCAATCAAAAAATAATAGACGAAAAAATCTTCTTAATAGTAAAAATTCAAAAACTCATATTTTATCTAAAATATTTATAAAAAAATTCACTTTTTTTTTTATTTAGCTAGCGATTGGTTCACGATAACCCTTACGCTGTGCTAAGCATAGGCATAGGATAAATGGATAATCAACCATTGCCCAACAGGCATTAGCCCCATCCCCCAATCATAGCCTTCTGTTATCAAGATCATAGCTTTCATAAGCCCCGCAGGCCTCGGACATTAATCCCTTACTAATCCTTTTAATTAGCATTCTCAAATATCATGCAAATTCCTCCTAAGATGAACAACTATAGTTAAAACAGGAGGTTAATTTAATCCAATTCTACTGTAAAATAAAAACGCAAAATCCCGCATGAAATCATAAACATGATGGGGAAACAGCCATAAGATACCTCCAACAGAAACAAAATATTAAATACTGATAGCTACAGACAACTTCGGATACCAAAAGAGTTACTTCTCAAAAAATTCTATTCGACGAATTAATAAAAATTATTTTTTGTTATTGTTGTTGTCGTTGTCTGAAGGACAGATTCTTTTAAGAAACAACTTAGGACCACATAAACCATAATCTGCCTGCCCCCCACCTAATCACCAACAATCGAAAACTGTTCGACGGTTTAGATTAAAGACCATATGAACATGCTATTATCAGGATTTTAAACAGGATTTGACGAACCCGATTTAAGATTTATCATCCTCTTTTAAAAAATAATAATAATAAAAATAAATTGTTGTACTGAGACTTACTAGGGCCACTGAGCTGGGTTAGAAAGAGCCGCTTCCACGTTGACAAATCATAAGCCGCAAGAGCGCTGTATCGGTTGCGGAGCAAGTCAGCTACAGCCACAAGCAGCCGGTTTCTGGGGCGATCAACGGCTATGCCGAGGGAAACATTTCCGGTCAAGTCAAAGTCTTTGACGACTGTGACCTCTTTCAATACGACATCCGGAGAGTAATCGTTGGGGACGTGGATTTCACCGACGCCACCTTCCAAGAAACTGACGAGGAATCGACGGCCTTGGTCGTCCCACTTGGCAGACTCCCGGAAAAAGCCGGCGCTGTGGAAGTGGAAAACGTGGGTGGTAGGCTTGGCACGTTCTTCGGAGATGATATAAGCGATGGGAATTGCCGATACGAGGAAGACGAAAAAAAGAAACCTTGGCGAGCAAAACCGAAGCGCCATTTTTTTCTTTTAATGAAGAAAAAACGGAGACTGGAAGAGTTGTGCGAAGAAGCGATTAAGAAAAGGTTTAAAGTCAAGTCGAAAGAGAAAGGCTGTTGGCTTTGCTCCAATCCAATGCTTGGTCGTTTCGTTTAGTTTGCGGTACCATATTATTTTGTTTTCAATATTTTATGGATTTATATATGATACACTGACAGTATATAGTTTCTATATACTGTCAATGCATCAGAAATTGATACATCATCAATAGACCCTTATATACAAATATAAATAAATTTTTTAAATTTGCCCATAAGGGCCTATTGATGAGGTGTCAACCTCTGATGCATTGACAGTGTATAAAAACTATACACTGTCAGTGCATCATATACAAACTCTTATTTTATTTATGTAAAATGGAAGGCAAAAGGTGGTGGAGTTTTTCTACCATTTGTTAGTGGTTAGGTGGACGAGAGACTTTCTTAATTTCAATATTTTCGTTGAATTTTTAGGTGACAAAGGTGAATCATATATGCTAATTACTCTAATTTTTTTATTTTAATGATCACCATTTTTCTCTTTTCTTTTTTTGAAATAATTACCTACCAATGCTAACGTAACTACCATATATATTTAATATATTTTATAAAATTTATATTTAACTTTGATCGTTAAATTTTATATTTTATTAATGTAAATCATGCAGATTAAATTTTAAGTGAATCAAAAATGTTTAATTATTTATTGAATAAAAATAATTTTAAGTCGTTAATATATTAAAAATTGTTTTATCAATGAAAACGATAAGCTTATTTAATTGATTTAATACTTTATGTACATAATAAGGTTGGATAATCTTACGTAAAATTATAAAAATAATATAAAACAATTTATTTTAAGTTGATATAAACTCTCATCATCATATATGTATCGATCTTTTCAACCATATAAAAATTTTCAAGTTCCTTTGGTGATATTGTTTATATTTTTATTTAAAAAAATAAAAATAACAAAAAATAATTGAAATTTTAGAAAAAAATCTAATCATGTGAAGAGGATTATGGAAATATATTATATTGGTGAATTTCTTGCACCAAAACGAATTTAAAAAAAAAAAATCAACTCAAGTCTCTCACACCGCTTAATATAAAAGTCATTCGCTTCGAGAAAGTCAAACCAACTGTTACCAAAAACAAAAAAAGTCAAACCAACCATCAAGTTTACATTTTCTCATATCGTTTACGTAGTTGAAATTTTTGAACAAATTACTCCTTTTTTCTTATAGTTATTTTTGTTTAAAATTTCACATCAATATAAATTGATAGCATTTTTTTTCTTTTTTAATTTCGCAGTTTGTCAATTCATACTCAATGTGATGCATTTTACTTATGCCAAAGAAAGGGATTTTTAGATTGTAATGTGTAGAATCTTTTGAACTTTAGTGAGTAGAGCATGCAACTAATATTCCCTCTTTCAGCCTCATTCTCATCATTGAAAAGTTGTCACTTAACCCTAAAAAAAAAAGCACATCACTAAAATGCCACTTCAATCAATTTTAACCCATCTATTGTAGCAATATATAATTCATATATATTTTTTAAATTTTATTGGTTAAATTCAATTTTAACAATTATTGAAATAATATGATAAAACCCACATTAAATGATTTAATTAGACAAAGAAATTACATTAATAAGAGGCCACCCATATCACATTGATATAACATCTAAGATTTTCTAAGAAATAAATATCAAAGAATGCCAAACAATATTTCTAAAATTAGTATTTCTTTTAAAGAAATTATACGAAACACAGTCAATAAAATTTGGAATTAGTTGTAATGAAACATATTTTTGAAATATATTACATAATTTTAAAAAATGATTAAAATTATAAAAGATATCTATCATTCTTTTAATTCTACATACGAAAATTTAAGAAATTTATCACTAGTGACTAAAAATTAAAAAATAAGAGTTTTTTTAAAAAAAATTAAAAATGGGAAGATGCTTTCCTAAAAAAAGAAATCTGGCCCATGATCAAACCTATGGACACCTATCGACCCATTGAGAAATGGGGTTTTGTCTTATGGGTTTCATGAGTTCTGAGCCCATTATTCAGAAGGGCAAAATAGAGAATTTAAAAGTGTTGCGTTAGAAAGGTATACAGCCTCATTCTTTGAGGAGACTAAATTTCAATCCAATTAGATCCCTACTCTTCAACGCAACCACGTTCAGGTAAACCCTAATTTCTCCCCATCGGTTTTGCCTTCGATCTTCTCTTATGGGTTTCGTGACGATTTCCCTTGCGTTTTTCACTGTCTCTATCTTATCTGTTTTCGTGGAAATTATGGTTTATTTGTTTGCGTTATTAGTCCTGAAAGATCTATGATCTTGAGATCGATTTGAGGGGTTTACAAGCGTCCTCCGACGGTTATTTTAATACCGATTTTTCGTTTTACGATTATTCCATTAATGTTTTGAAAATTCCGGGTGAAATTTTTATACACCCAACTTAGATTCGAAACAGTTTTTGGAAATATATGTGCTTTTACCTGAAATGATATCTTTTAAGTCTTTCTTAAAATACAAAAGCTTTTGTTTTTCAATTTTTTGTTTCTTTTTGAGCATCAGTTAGGGCAGGCAACGGATTGATTTTATTGCTTTTTTGATTGACAACTATTGTAAATTTTTTTGAGAGTCTATTATGTTTTAATTTAAGTGTTTGGCAAGCTAAGAGAGTGGATATCTCAAGCTACCTGTGTCTTTAATTTGAGTGCTTAGACTTAAGAGATAGAAAGTAATTATGCAACATAAAATTGTTATTGAATTGAAGTAACCAGAAAATGAATAATTGATGGTGTTGATTTATGCATTGGCAAATAGGAAAGGCATTAAGGTCAGGATACGATGATAAATTTGACGTGTAAAGCATTAAACATTGAATGAGCTGGGATAGCCCTAGAGAATAGCTCAAGTGATAAAGTTTTGGTGGGGCTTATTTGGGTTTAAGCCTGTAATCTCTTATGGAACTAACATGAAATTGGTTAACATGGTATGCAAATGCAAAATTTATTGTTCCCAAAACAGATAGATGAATAAGCAATATAGATTATAACCAATCTTGAGTGAAAGGAAACAATATGTGAGAACAAATCTGCATATGTCGTTCACTTTTCCTCCATTGGAAGCAATGGAGTTTGAAATCATTGCTAGTAAAGCCATATGTTTTTCAGGAGTAACAGGAATTTTCATGTTAAAATTCCCTTCTATGTGTTGATTGGATATGGGGTTAATTTTGCTAGTTATAGTACCTAAATTCTCTTGGAATAAAAGCTCTGATGATGATGATGCTGCTGCTGCTGCTGATGGTACCTAAATTATTATGAATTGCTTTATGTTGTCACTATTAGGTTTATGAACATTTTTGTCTCTGCTGGTTGCATTTCTGGTTTGTCAGTTGATTTGTTTGTTAAAACTTTGTATATTTGTGGTGTTCTAAGATTTCTCCATATGTAGAGTTGGACAATGAATTGTTTAATTCTTGCTTCTAGGTTTACTAGATTCAATTAGAGAAGTGAAATGGCTGGTCCTAGGATCGCTCACGCTACCTTGAAAGGACCAAGTGTTGTTAAGGAGATACTTGTGGGAATAACACTTGGCCTTTGTGCTGGTGGGCTATGGAAGATGCATCACTGGAATGAGCAGAGGAAAGTGAGAGCATTCTACGACATGCTTGAGAAAGGTGAAATCAGTGTTATTGCAGAGGAATAAATGTCTCCATCTTGTGAATCTGTGGACAGCTTCGGCTGTATTTTGAACTTTGTCTTCCCTTTGTTTGGCTCTTGGATTCAAGATGAGCAAAACTGGATTTGGAGTTTTAAGAATAATTTTATTGTATTGAGATCTTGATCACATATTTGCTTAACAAATCCAACTGGTTTCCTCACCTTGTGCCCCTGTGCCTTCTATGAGGTTTCCATTGCATCTGTTTGATGTGTCGTTTGTATTTAAAATATAATAATAATAAATGCAACTTTCTCTTCCAAACTTGCAAGTCGGCCTGGTTACTTCTGGCCTTGGGACATACGGGGTTCTGTACCAACATGTCAACGTGATTTCTTAATAGAAATCAGCGTTCTGGATGTTTAAAATTTAGACTTGGGCATGTTTGGTGCAGTTTGAAAGCTATTTAGATCAAGACAAGTTTTTCTGTTGCTTTTCCCATATTTGCATCTCTGCGGGATTGAGGTTTCATTCCATCATTCCTACGCCGCGGTAGCCGGCATTTAAGTTTGAGAATGTTTTATTTCAGGTGAAATTTGTAGGTAAACACAATAATAACAAGCTTGTTGAAGTGGTTAAACAACCGGTAAGTTTGATATATTGCCCAAGCATTCCAATTACCAAGTGTTATGCAAATTAAAACTACTAAGATAAAGAGTAATTAATACATCGTTGTAATTTGCCACAGTCTGCATAAGAATTCTGAATTTCGAGTTTGCGAACTACATTTGATCAGCTAACGTTTTAGTACACTTCAAATGAGAGTGGGAAAGATACGAAAATGATCACCATGTATACGAGGTTGTAGATCATATAGGCCATATGCTAGGTACCTGTGCTTTAAAAATTCGAACCAAATTGCATTCTGGGGTTGCAGTAACATATGATGTCGCAGTAATCATCTAGGATTATGAAAATTAATGCATCGAAATTTCTGGCATTTGCTGGTTTGAATTTTTATGCGATCATGTTCAGTCCAATTTTAGTCCTTGAAGGCCAAAGTCAGCGATGTAATCTACAAAGACCAGAAAGAATGGAGAAATTATTACCAATTAGGTTGATGAATCTGTTCGACAAACGTTGGTGATATTAAAGACCAGAAAGAACAGAGGAATTATTAAGTTAACCACATTAATGACCTTGGCTTTGAATGGAACTGTCCACTTTCAAAATCATCTGCTAGCTCTGCACCAGCACCTCCACCGGCAGCAACTGCTTTGTTTTCAGACTCTGTAACTTCGTTGCTTGCTCTATCTTTGCTCATATCTGCACTCACTTCAGAAGGGTTTGAAACACAATGCTTTTGAAGCCACCTATCGGTTTCCCAGACAGCATGCATGATGCTTTCCCGAGCAGCGTAGCCATGGCTCTCGAAGGGTAGAATGACAAGGCGGCAAAGGGTTCCATGACCCTTCAGAGCATTGAAGAAACGATCTGACTGCATTGTATGGATATGCCCAACAAGGAAGAGATCAATGATAAGTCAAAAAGCTAAAAGACTAAAAATATACAAACAGAAGTGGAGCAGGTTCTGCACTTGATATGGGAGGGGGAAAAAAGGAACGGGAGAGGGCTAAGGAAGAGACCCATGATAAGTCAAATAGCTAAAAGACTATAAAAATATATAAACAGAAGTGGAGCAGGTTCTGCGCTTGATATGGGAGAGGGTAAAAAGGTACAGGAGAGGGCTACCTAACGTTGCATAATTCAATAAATGGATGATTGGGGGAAATAAATAAGCTTTATCCGTAAATTATTCTGGGGCCAGTTGATAAATCTGGTAGAACATTTAACTTAGAAGTGCCACATACGAGGGCGTGGAAAGCCATATACCTGCATGGTTAGTGTTCCAGGGTTATTGTCTTCTTCTCCATGGATAAGCAAGATTGGCTTCTTGATTTTATTTGCAGACATGAATGGGCTCATCTCTACATAGGTATTTGTTGCCTCCCAAAGGGTTCTATCCTCATTCTGCACCAATGAGAGAAAGGAAGCCACGAATCCATCCAAAGAAAAAAGACGACAATAGAGAAGAAAGGATAGAAATTTTAGGGGTGATAATATTCAAAAGCCGACAGGCATTGTGCATTACATATACAAATATCTAGTTCACTACCTGAAAACCGAAGGGTGTAAGGGTTCTGTTGTAAGCTCCAGACCGAGCAATCCCACAACAGAAAAGGTGAGGAGCATGTGCCAGAAGGTTTGCAGTCATGAATGCTCCATAAGAATGTCCCCCAACAGCAATTTTATTAGGATGAGCTACCTAAACACATGCATCATCAAAAAAGCTCAAGTCAGAAATTTATAATCAGTATGCTGCCAAACGTGATAATATGCGAGGGATTGAAGATGCGTACTCCACGTCGGATAACTTCCTCAACAGCTGCCTCTGCACTTGAAACCAGTTGCTCTACATACCTACATAGATGGTAACATGATGGGATATGCGTAAACACACAGACAAAGAGTGTATATACAATCTTACAAGTAGTTGCATTACCTATCATTTGCTTCTTCATCCCCTTCACCAATAATTGGGATTGTTGGCCCAGATAAAATAGCAAATCTGCAAAGCAGCAAAAATGGGTAACCATAATTAGTCTACCTGCAGTTGGCTCAAAAGGAAAAACCAGTGAAGGCAAACTAAAAAAAAAAAAGGAGTAACTAGCAAAAATGCAAAGAAGAATTTCATGCCTTCTAGCAAGCCAAAGGAGAGCTGATGTTGGACCTATGCCTGCAAACTCATTAGGAGAACCACGAACTTGTCCAGCTGCATCTTTGCTTTTAAATTCCCCTGGGTAAGACCAAACCAGACATGGAAGAGGGCCCTCTTTTGATGGATCATAGCCAGGGGGCAAGTACAATGTTGCAGTAAGTTGAACCCCATCCTTTCTCTGGTATCTAATCATCTCTTTTTGCAATGATGCCAACTGTGGATATGGATGAGGGAAGTCTGTGATCTGACATAATTTCTTATCTGGCCAGCTTTGAATGTAATATTGGGTATTCTCAATTTTTGACTCTTTAGAAGTAAGTATCTTCAGGTCATTAACGTGTATATCCCCTTCTTTCTGATCTGACATCAAAGCAACAACACTCTCATAATACTTTTCCTTGTCACTCTCCCATATTCGTTCTTTGCTGCCAGTATTTCTGGAAGAATTTGTTTTAGATCATGATGTGAGCCCCACAACAAGAACACACAAAAAAAGGTGAATTCCTAAACACTTACATGTCAAACAAATCAAGGAAGGGGATGTTCCCCTCTGGTGTAGCACCATTTCCGTTCAGCAAAATGTAAGTTCCTTCATCATTTTCCTTCCTTACTTTAGCTATTACATAAGTCCCAGCAGGGGTTCTCCTCAGCATGGGAGAACCAGGATCAGAGTACACATCCTCAGATGACCTATCAAAAAGTATGCGTGGGCTCACATCTTTTGATCCAGGAGATATCACCCAGGTTCTTGTTCGACGTGTCTTGTACCATGACTCGTAGACCAGAGCCAGTGAATCATCACACCACGAAATCCCACTGTCAATATGAAGAATCATGCATGTTAGATAACACTGTTAAAACTGTATTTGGATTTTCAAAAGAAAACATTAGCTTGCCATTAATTATCTGCACAATATCTGATATTTATTTCCAGCAAGGCACAGCTTGATCTACTCAACACTTAATATGCAGGTCAGTTGCTTTTGCCATAAACTATAGTGTTAGAATGATGCATCTAATACAAATATAGTGTTAGAATGATGCATCTAATACATGGCAGTTAAGTCATAAAGATGCATGCTAAGAAAAACATTTATCCCAACATATGCTGGAAGAATTCAAGGATCTTCGTATTAGGGAATCAAATGAGTGCCAAGGATGGTCGTCAAACATACATTAGTTAGGAGCAATTCAGTTCAGTGGACGTGTCTCACTGCATCTTTTAGTCTTGACTCATTTTTAAAATTCCTGAATTTTGATGTTATAGTTTTGACATCAGCAAGCAGTCAAACACAATGTTCTCCACATCTCAAAGGTTTTGAGACATCATTGCAAATACACCAGAAATAAAGGTCAGCCATATTTATCAACTTAAATCAATATGAAGAAACCTAGGAAGATAAATTTAAGAAATGAAACATGTATACCTACCCATAGCGAAGATCAAGTTTGTGTAAGATTTCTGGCTGTTCACCCTCTTGTGGCTCTGCGGGCTGTGTATAAATTATGTCACGTGGCGAAACTTCCACTTTTGCATCACCTCCATCCTGTGTCTCTGCCCTAAAAACTTCAGCAGAGTTAGGGAACTAAATTACAAAGATGAATAACTTCATGAGGAAAGGCTTACATTAAATTTTATAACTGAAGTTAGTGATTTCATAGTTACACCTTGCATCTTCCATGTGCTCATAATTTCAGGAAAGCTTTGCTCTCTGACTTCATGAACATCTCTAGTCTCATATAATTACAGTCGAATTCATCTTTAACAAATGCATAAATAAGTAAATGACAGGTATACATACCAGTATATAGTTGAAGGTTTATCTGCTCTCCAATTGATTGCCCTCATTCCTTTTCGTACACTATTGAATGCAATAGGAATGTCCTCAGCAAGGGGCAAGTCACAGAACTCTCTAACAAATTTCCCATCAGTTGTCCACACATCCACTTTCTTGGGGAACCTTCCGCATGGTACAATAAAAGAATACGGCCTCTGAATTGAACTAATCAGCAGGTACTTCTCATCAGGGGAAGGATCCATAGATGTGTAAACAGCCGGTGTGCCTATCTCCTTCACAGTACCATCCAAAGAAGCCAAAACAAGTTGAGAGGTGGCATAGTAATCAAATAAATCCTCATCATACTCATCCTTCAGCAAATCCTGGAATGTTCTAACTTGAATGACGGTTTTCTGCTCGTTGGATTGAATCTTAGGGCCAGAGGGAACCAAAGGTTTCTTTGGTGGGTCTCCACGCGACAAAGGAATAGTACAAACTAAGATGGTAGAGTTATTCACCCAAATATAATTATCAAAAACTGCATTCAGATAAACATCCGGTGACTGAAACAGCGGCCTAGCTGTTCCAGTTTCCACATCAGCAACCCAAACTCTAAGCTTACTACTACTGCCCTCCTCTTCCTCAACGCGGACGCTAAAGGCTAAATGTTGACCATCATTTGACCAACTGACAAAATTAATCTTAGCATCATCAGGGAATCCTCTAACCTCTTTTTCGGGTCCCAACGAGCCATCAGGCATCAGTTGATGGATTCCTAGACCAGTGTAGAAAGACATGCGGCTCCTTGTGTTGCATTTCCCATCAATCCGAATACCAGCAAGCTTTTCCTCCGGTCTTGCTAGTTCTTCCAGCGGAGGTAAAGATCTCCGCTTGAGAAACAGAATCTTATCCCTTAATGGTGAAAAAGACAGTGCGGGGAGCGGCGGAGCATCAACAATATCTCTAATTTCCGGCGGCGGGAGACGATATTTAACTCCGTTTGCAACATTCTCTACAAATTCAAAATTCAATTTTTAAGAAACTAATAACTTGTAACTGAAAGCAAATTCAAAATTCAATAAAAAGGGTTAAAATTTCTGAAGTAAAGTACCATCGTCTTCCTCAGTGAAAGTAGAGGAACCGATCGCAGAGCCATTGCCGGCGGTGCCGTCTTCAGATAGAGCAGAATTGACAGGGACGAGGTGGTGGAATCGGGAGGCGGTCATGGCTGGTTTGGAGGCTTTTCTAGAATGAGTTCTCAGATGGCCAGGTGTACGGAGAGATGAAGAAGGGAATCGGGCGTTGAGTTTGAGGTTTGGGGAGAGAACAAACGGAGAAAGTAGAGAAGAAGAAGAAGAGAAAGGAGCGATGGAGAGAGAAAGGCAATGATAAACTTTGTGAAGTCGCATCATTTATTCATCTTTATTCTTTATTTTTTTCTTTTGCTTTTCTAGGGGGTGGACTCATGGTGTTGTTAGCATTTTCCATTGTCCAATCATGCGAATACTGAAGGGAGTTGCAGTCTAAAAAGAATCTGACGACTTTCGGTAGTTTCTTATCTGCTGCCAAGGAGTGTACGCTCCTTACACCACGCTCTTCATCTTATTTTGTAGATCTGTACTGTACGACTAAGACAAGGACGATAGTGATTTTATGGGTTTATAAATGCATCCAAAAATTTATCTTTATATTACAAATAATTTGAGGATAAAAATATTTTTCGATAAAAAATAACTTTGACTTCGATAAATGAACAGTCTTTCTTCATCATTTTTAAGCTCTAATTGTTTCATCACTCTTATTTTGTTTATAAACTTTATAAATTAAGAAAAAAATGAATCATTTTTTAGCAAAAATTAACTATTATAGTAGAATAAAAAATCAGATAGCATGAAAACAAGTAAGATTTTGATAAAAACTGAAGTAATTTAGACTAAATATTGTTCCATGTGCAAGGTTCCTTGCTCAATATGCGCGCAGGGAATATGTTCTTGCGCAGTGTAGAGAAATTGTAATGTTCTCTGCGCAGCGCAAAGCTTATTGCACGGAGAAATTATGTTCCAGATATTTTTTTATTTTTTAATTTATTATTAATTCTTTACGTATTTTTAAAACATTTTTTTAGTATAGGGTTTTTCACTACAGTATGAGAAAGTATTTTGTTGTAGTGTATTTACTTTTAGAAATAGGATTTAAAGATAAAAAGTTATAGTGACTTTAAAAAATATATATGCATTGATTTTATAAAAGTTGGCACTTCATTAATAAGTAAATTAAAAAAATGCTAAATCGTTAGGAGCAAACTAAAAAAAAATTAATATTATTGTTAAAGACTTGGGATTTTTCCGTTTATTTATTAATAAAATGTCAAACATTAGTACATTAACTTATTACTTTGTTAGTGCTTCAAACTTCATATATAAACTCTTTTATTATTTATATATTTATTTATAATACTATCATAATTTCATGATAAGTTCTGTACAATTTGTACTTCAAACTACATGTTTTTTAATATAAGAATTTTAATTGCAAAATATAAAAATTTATAATTTTTTTGCTGCAAAAAATTTATATTTGCATAAATCTTATTGTACCCATTATAAAATTTGTACTTTACTTAGCCTTGGGGCTTATTAAGATGAATTTTTCCCTTGCTTTAAGTGAGGATGAAAAATTAGAGTTTAAATGACATCATGACTTTCCCTTTACTTGACAATATTAATGTTTGAACTACTTTTTAAAAATTATTTTATATGTTAGGATTATTACCTTATATTTTATTAGCTGAGTTTTTTTAATTTAACAATCAAACTTAGTCAAATAACACATATCCTTTTTGAAGATATTAATAACAAATTAACTAAAAAATATATGATTATATTTTAATTTACCTATGCTTAAAAAAAAACAGATTTCATCATCAATTTATAAAGTAAATACTTGAAAAGATTAAAAATAAACAATTTATATATAGTAACATATATATTATCACATACATAGCATTTTTTTTGGTGTGATCACATATGTTGCATTATTAACAATTTTCGTCACAAGCATATGGTTCAAGGTAGAAATTTTATTTAACGAACACAACGAAGTTGAGTCCTAAAGCTTCTAAAGTAAAAGATGATCAAGGAATTTATTGTTTCTCGATCAACCAACTTGTACACCTCGTCTCTCTTTAGATTTCTCTCAAATCCTTAATGCATTGTAGCTCAGCTTTCATAGCTCCTTATGGAGGGAGCCAGAAACCTTTCCACTTCCATGGAAGAAGAAACTGTAGAAATGGTGAAATGCACGGAACACATCATACGCCATAACCCCAACTTTCCCTCCCAAATAAGCCCCTACGAAACTCCCCGAACGAAACCCCCACTTCCTTTTCCATCTCCCCAACAAATTTTCTGTAAAAAACGAGACGACGTGATCACCGACAAAAGCGCCGGTGGCCTTGCTTATTGCCTCTCCGGTAGGACGTTTAGACTGAAGGGAACCTATCAGATCCGCTAGGAAACCAATGTAAGGTGCCAAATTGTGCCTTGCTGCCAACGATTGAGAATTCTCTGTTGGGTCCGGATTGTACTTCATTAAAGGATACAACTTCACGAGGGTCTTCGCTAGGCATATTGCGGTACCGGTTCCCATATCAAAGCAATCATCGGAGTTTTGGGGCCTGGATTTGTCGGGAGCCTCGTCGTCGTCATGAAGTCGACGAGCTGTTTTGGCTGAGAATAATGGGAAATTTTATCAAAAGTTTACAAGGCACGAAAACAATAAGAAAATGGCCAACTACATGACATTTGAATTACCTGCAAGATTGAGTAAAAGTACTAGAATTAAGAAAAACAATTGAACTTTCCCGCTTTGAAAAATCTTCATGTCTTCAATAATGGCGTAGATATATGATTGAGAACCATGCAAGAAGTTTCTGTATGATAAGCTTGCTGTAACTGTGATATATATCGAGGGTTAACTGCTTAAAAGGGAAGGAAGAATCGAAGTTATGGAATAAAGAAATATATTGGACATGAGCAAGCAAAGCAAGCAAAAAATTCCTTCAAACGTGACACTCATTTTATATTCTTAGCATACAAATTTAAGCTTTGCATTATAAGAAAGAACAAAAGGAAGTGAGAATGAAAATTTTATTAATTCAATAATTAAGTTATAAAATAATAAAGTAAATATAAAATCTAATTATTGGATTAACAAATTTTTCATCATCAATTATTTCTTTCCTTTCTACTAAATTAAGCCTCCTATTAGTACTTCGGATTTTGGAGTTCTTTTTATATTGATTCCAACAAGAAATTAGTGATAGGGACAAATTAATTAGAATCTGAATTATCAAGATCATATATAAAGGTCACTATTGTTGATCAGCATCTACGAATTGTGGCCTGCATGCTTTGATTTGTTTTAGCTTTTTCCAGTATGAACTCATAATGTTGTTGCCATTCATGTCCAATCGTTATCTTGTTATATAGTCCAGAGGAAATGGAATGTATATCTCTTTTGCTTTTCCTCTTTTTCCTTCGGTCGGAATTCGTTTCTTTCCTGCCACGAGGGAGTGCAATACTATGCACTACAAACAGTAGTACACCCTTTCAATCACCTAATTAAATCAGACGTTGGATAAAAGAACATGGATGAAATTGGATACTTTCCTTTTATATAGTGTTATTTATCATACTACAATTAAACTACAATGATCAATAAGTGATTGGAAGAAATAGAAGTAGATTTATTCTCAAGATACTTAAATATGATTCAAATCCTAAAATCATATCATTATTGGGAGAGTTTTACCATTTATCACTTCCAACTGAAAAAAAATTAGTTTTAGATTATAAAACAGATGATAATACCTGTAGTTATATAGAAAATACTAAATTGTAAAGAAAATTTTCAACCCGTTGAAATAAATATATTAATTTTATTATTTTAATCAAATAGATAATATGAAGATTAAAGTTTATCATTGAAGATCTTATTAAATTTAAGAAATTGAACCTTATAGATATTTCATAAATATTATTTTTCTTTTTTTGTGTATCAATCTATTAATATTTGAACTCATAAATATGTATAAAAAATATTAAATAAATAAATGCCTTACATTTTACAACATATATTATCTGACATGCTCCATGCATTCCCACTTATTTAACGACTATAAAACTCACAATTACATGTTTTTTCTAATTAATTAAAATTTCTCTCTTTTCCTTTTTACTATCAATGTATCTTTTTTTTTGTTCGAAACACTATCAATGTATCTTCAAACCAGCTTAACTACATCTTGATATTTTATTCATCATCAGACGATTTTAAGAGGGCACTCCTACATCGGTCCGAGTGCATTTAAGGCCTCTTGGTTGGAGCTAGATAGAATAAAAAATATTAACACATGTATAATATAATAAATTTGAATAAATTTTTACAAAAATGTTATAAAAATGTAATTTTAAATTAAAACATAAAAAATACAAATTCAAAATAAATTACACAGAAAAATAAAAAATAATTAAAAATATGTTAATATAAAATAATAAAAAATTATTGTAAAACAGGCCGATTTAAGCTTGAAAATGTAAACCTAAGCGCAACTCATTTTTAATGGGCTTATTTTTCAAGCTGAAAACTATTTAACAAGTTTAATATTTTTATTTAAATTTGTTAAAAAATGGACAAACCTTCAAATTTGGATATTTAACTCGACCCTTAAAAAAGTCTAGTTGAAGCTTGGATGGTTTTTTGCTTGATGATGGAAAAAGTAATTATAATGGGTGATCAAAAATAGATCAATTCTATTATTCGATTTCGTTGTTTGTTTTTTTATTGTTTGAACAAAATGGTTGAAAATTTTGATTTTTTTAATAATTATATATTTATATGATGAATTTATATATGCATGTTTATAAACTTAATTATAAATATATATTTATATATTTGTAAATATATTAAATGAAAATATTAAAGTAAAAAAATTGATTTTTTTTTATCCTCATCATTTTGTAGTTCCTGACACTTATTGACTGGCAGTTAGCTATTTTAGTAGTGACACTTATTGACACTTATTTCAAATTTGGAGTGCCAACAGATACAAGTCAATAACATGAAGTTTGTTTTCACCCAAAAAAAAAAATGAAGTTTGTAAAATTGCCTGTGAAACCGGTTTTAAAGTTTAAAAATGAGGACAACCGCATGGACCTTTCCGCTACGAAGAAAATTTTATGTCGTTACGAATAAATGGGACCATCACTATGAAAAAGATACTAATAAGTTATGCTTAATGGAAGGAATTGTCTATAGAGTTTAACCAAGAAGTTGTTTTTTAAGAATTCCATTCAAAGTAAATTCAAATTACGTGTATGTATATCTGTTTGGTACTGAAGGGCTTTTATTTTTAATTAATATAAGCAATAAGTCATTTAGTTTATTTGAATAATCAAGAAAATTTATACTGATGTTAAAAAGGAGAAAATTAGATTTCACTAGTATTTAGGGTTTTAATAAATATAAGCTGTGTTACTTTTATTTGAATATTCACGAATAAAAAATGTATGATAGTAATATATTATAATATTTTCACATGAATAAGAAGAATAGTAATTATTAAAAAAAATAGCAAAGTTTTGGATTCCAGATATTTTAAGACAAAAATAGACTTTTCGTAAATTATCAGATTTTTCTTTTTTGCTTTCCAAATTTCATTTATCCCTTTTTCTTTTTGTCAATTCCTATATCGTGATATTTTTCGTGTGTTCCACGATGACTAATCAATATAATGACCAAAAAAAAATTCAGCATATCACTGTCTCGTGGTTGGTCGAGATATTATTTATGGACATGGTGTTACGCTTCACATTGAAATTTCAATACTTTACGTTTGTCATCGATATTTTCTAAACCTTTACGCTTTCTCATGAATAAATTCTTATTGAAACAAATCTCACCGTTTTACTTGAATTATTTATAATAAATTTTTTTTTTGGTTACATTATCATAAAATATTATGAAAAATATTAAAAAAATACTATTAGAATAGGTGTTGTGTTGAGAATTCGGATATTATAATAAGCAATCGTTCGGGCTCGGGTCCCCTAGATCTCTACCATTACTACGAGTGGCTAATAAATTTCAGAACTAGATATTCCCGTTAAATGTTGAGCAAAAGAACGATATTCTTTGTAAAATATCTCAACTTTTCAGTCTTCTCTCGAACGTGGAAATTTTTTATTGGTTTCGATATGATAAGAAGTCTGTGTTCACGAACCATTGCAGTTCCGGATTAAAAAACCTTGCTGCTATCATATCATCTCTGGAAAGCATTACACACATTTTTCGCTCAGCCGAAACCCGGAACAGCGACAATCTGCAAGCAACGATGGCAACCCTGTGCAGTCTAAACCTCGTAACCCCAAGAGTTGTGTCCAATCCACCTGACTCAACAAGGGGTGGCCCCCTTAAGGTTCCAATCCTTAACCAGCCCTGGAAAAGGGTCTCCCAGTTGGGGTCTGGGCGGCTGCAGGTAATCAGACCGGTGAGAGCCGCCCCTGAGGGCCTGTCGGAGAAGGTGGAAAAGAGCATCAAGGCAGCGGAGGAGATGTGCTCGGATGACCCAGCGAGCGGAGAGTGTGTGGCGGCTTGGGATGAGGTGGAAGAGCTCAGTGCAGCAGCCAGCCACGCTAGGGACAAGAAGAAAGAAAACGATCCTTTGGAGAATTACTGCAAAGACAACCCGGAGACTGATGAGTGCCGCACTTATGATAATTGAAATGGCTCTTTAGTTTATAATCCTTTCCCTTTGATGATAAAAGGGGAGTTTTTAGATGTTGTAAGGCTCTTCATTTGTCTGTGTGGAACTGAAGATTTGTCAAGTGGTTGTTTACTTATTATAATGATGTAATCCTATACCATACACTCTGGAAAAGGATAATTTGGTAGTTTAAATCTTTTCTATGGATTACATTTACATGAACTTTCTGATGATTTGAGATGCTATTTTAATAATATACTTAATCTAATTCATAGCCTGAGACTTCCCATGCATATATACTCTAATATTCCTGCTATCTATCTATCTATTTATATAGCATGTAGGCAAGGGAAATAATTGATATGAAATATAAATGATCATAGATGAGACTGAGGTTATGAAAGATTATCTTTTGTGCTTAGATATGTACAATCTAACTCACCAGCAAAAATGACGACAACCCATGGATTTTCTTCTGCACCAATCGCTCCGTGCTTGTGGGATTTATTTTATAATCAAATTGAAAGCTCGGCAATTTTTTTTTTTTGAGAAAATCCCTGCTAGCATATGCAAGTTTGAGTAACTCTAAACTCTTGGAAGACTTGCTTAAAAAATCTATGGAAGAATTTCAAGCATTAGACCCTATTATAAGATTATTATTCCATATGCTAAAAGGGAATTTTTAGATTCTATGCAAGGCTTAAAAAATTAGCAAGTCTTTTAGAAATATTAAAATTTAGAGAAACTAATTAAAAAAAATGAGACACATGATAATTTTTTAATTTCGCTTGTAATGTTTATAAATTTTACTGTTATTATATAATAATCTTTATTATAGTACATTTATCTTTGGATCTTAATTTTCATTATTTAATTACCATAAAAATAATGATAGATGCAAGTGCAACTATGACTCAAGAAGGATGCTGGCTGAAGTACACTAACGAGGGATGGGGAGAAAAAATAATCAACAAAATACCTGCAGAATCTGCGCCCACAAACAAATCGCAAATCTTATTCATTTTTTATTTCTCAATGAAAATATCAGTACAATAAAATTATTGTATCGGTTTCGTGTGTTCCATGAATTCTCTTAAAGCATCCAAAGGCGGTTTATAAAAAAACTTGCAATTATTACCTAGGGGAATCTTTGAGTTAATCAGCAGATAATTACGGTTTATTTTTATAACACGCAACGAGTCAGTTTCTTATTTAATTCAGACAGAATGATTAGCCAAGAACTATTAAGTTCACTACTGCCAAAGCAAAGGCCAAGATTCACGATATTTTTCTCCCGTCGGCCAAATCATCTACCGTTAAGAATATTTGAAATTATTCCAAATGGTGCGCCGTCTATGAGAGTGGCTGCAGTCGTCGTCCATCGAAGTTGCATGACGATGAAAAAGTTTCAGACCAATCATGATGCATTAATTTATGGTTGGCGTTGCCTTACCTACGCAATCGTCACCCAGCGTGTTTTTGTTGAATTTTACAATATATATATATATATATACACACACGCGGGGGCGCACGTATAAATGAGCACGAAGAATCAAACGTGATTAGTGTGCCTATTCCTCGACACAAATTTCAATTTCGGTGAACTATGGGACTACCGAAATTGAACGAGTCCATCCTTATCCGCAGCAAGCAATCCGACAAAAGCCTACCAGTAACAGGGAGGAAGCAACATTTCAAGCTTGAATCTACATCATGACAGCTGGTATCCCCATAATCATGAAATGGGTCTGGGTAGACAAGGCACCCGAGTTGAATGATCTCATCCACCTGGAAACTTCCTTTATCATCATCAACCTTTGCCTACATTTCTTAAATATATCATAAATCAACGCAACAACTTCGTAGTCCTTTTGGTTGATAAGAGAACGAAGGTACATCACCACAAACATGTGTTCTTCTAACAGGAGATTTTTATTTACTACATTCACATGAATGAAGAAAATGCCAGCTCAGAGACATATGAACCTTCAATCGGTCTCATATAGGCACATCTAATAATCAATTAACAGGCAAGAATTGTGAACCAGTTACTGACATCGAACAAGAATCACAGGCTTAGAATTCCTAACACAGAATCAAATTCAAAACGAACATTGGAACCAAAGTTTTAAATAGTTCAACTTCTAACTGATCCAAAATTCCCTACCAAAATGCAACTACATGTTGATTTGATCACCCAATCGAATAATTTGGTGAAAGAACAAATGGAGTGACTACAAGAAAGAAATGCTGAAATTCAATTAAACTCCCAACTTGGCTAATCAAAACAAAAACCCCACTTGCTATCATCAAAGCAACGACATTGGAGCCTTTGCATTTTCTATGCGAAGTATGCCTATAGAAAGAGAGGGTGGACACATTTTCATTTACTACTAAAAATAACATACTTATGAAACATTTTTACCTTTTTGTTCTTGTCACATTGGATAAACTCAAAGTTTCAAACAAACCTAGCATAAACAAATCCAACTATACCTTATCACACTATGGCAGCGTTTTAACACCCTGTTCATGCATCACAATAAACAAGTAATCACAAAGAAATTGACAATCCAACGTAACCATTGCAATATTAACTTACCACATCCATAGAAATCCAAAAGTACACACAACGGAGAACACCAAAAGGTTTGTACCATACCAAACTTGAAACTCCCTATTCAACAGACTCCACATTAACATAAACCTAATTGCATAAAAGTAACAGAAACGCAGAATTAAGAAGGAAAAAGATAACATTAAGGAACGACTCACGAGCACAAACTGACTCCAACATAGGACCAACGTTTGCCCAACAGGGAAGAAGAGTCTATGCATCAACACTCGAACATATCAGCCGACGCCATAACTGGCTGTATCGGACAGGGGAGCTGCCACGGGTTCATCGGAGGATCCGGAATCTCCGGAATATCAACCGCATACCCGCTGACTTCTTCCACAATGTGCAGCACCGAGTTCAGGGATCGCAATCTCTCGGTCAATTCCATTGCCCGAGCTCTTAACACGTTGTTGGCAGATTCCATCTCGATGTAGCGTTGGGTGGTGACGTTGATCTTTTCAGATAGCTGGCTGTTATCTTTCTGCAATGCGCTCACTTCGTTAACCAAATCTTCCAGCTGCTTCTGCTTCCTCATTCGTGAACGCCTTGCAGATTCACGGTTTGAAAGCATTCTCTTCCTTTTCCTCTCGTCGATGTTTGCATAACGCGGGTCGGAATCGGACGAACTTGCCGGCCTTTGAACAGAAGCCATCTCAGGGAAGGGTTTCTTTTTTTTTTATCCGAGAGAATATTTAATATGAATTAATAAATCGAATGAAAAAGATTTAAGATTTTCAATAGTCAGAGAAATTAACTAGGGGTTAGATCTAAATAAGGAGATTGATGAACAAAGCGGGGGCCGGCTAGTTCATGAGAAAACGTAGAACCAGTAAAGGAAGACGACCGAGAACGAGTGGAGAATACGGATTCGACGCATGAGGGCTGGTCTCATAGAAAATCTAAAATCATTGGAATGGTTTTACAAAGACCGGACTACCAGCAGCGCATCGGACACGAACAAAACAGCCAAAAAAAATGAAGAACCCCAAAAAACCCTAGATCTAAACCAGATCTACAGAACAAAAAAAGGAAATAGAAAGAGCGAAGACTATTAAGGAAGAAGAAAGAAGAAAATTAAGAATACTTAGCTGGTTTGAGAAAAAGGAACTCGAAAACGGAGAGAATACGACACGCGTGCGACCAAAGGCGAAACGAAAGAAGGTTTTGCAAGGGGCGGAAGGGGGGTTTTTATAGGCAAAGGAGGAGGGGTTTGATTGGTTGTTTGGTTCGGTTAGTAGATAAAATAATAATGGTCTGGAGGGGTATTTATGGTCTTTTCACTGGCTAACTTTTGGAAGAAAGAGTGGGTTAGCTGTCACCGCTGGCGTGCGAAGTGACGCCAGCCAGCTATTTGCATCATGATTCAACGCATTATTTGCACTACTTTCAATTTTTGGAATATACCGAATAGATTCTTTTCTTTTCTTTTTTTTTTTGGAAATTTTACGAATTACTGGTATGAGTAGAAGACCAAAATTTTATTTTAGGTTTGAGTTTATTGCTTTTCCAAAAAAAAAGTTGGTTGTTAAATTAGGAATTCTTTCCAGATAAGAGCCATTGAGGCACTAGCAAATTTTTCCAAACTTATAAGAAATATTAAAATGTAATGAATCTTTTATTATTATTATTATTATTATTACAAAAATAAGGCAGTTACTTTGGATTTTTTTTTGTTTCTTAAATTTTGGTGAGGTGGTTGTAAGTTGTCACATCATCCGCTTATGGTAAGATTATAATTATCGTTGATTAATCCTTTCTTTTTTGGTACAGAATGTTGATTAATCCTCTATGATATAACAAAGCCCACATCCACTTGGTTGAAACTCAAAAACGATAGAAGCCACCACGTGGCATCAGGTTAGAGACATTGCAAGGCTCGTGTAGGCATGGTAATAATGAGTACCTTATAAACGGGTGCCCGGCACTATTCGTCCCATTTAAATAGGGTTAGGGTAGTATATAATCGGATTATGGTGGGGTTCGGGTAGTGAAATTACTACCCATCACGGGTTCGGATAGGGTTCGGGTGTATATCTTAGGGTACCCGCTACTCGAACTCGATTATAAATAATAATTAATTAATACAATATTTATATTTTCTATATATAAATTTTTTATTATTAATGTTGTATTTAATTAAATTAAGTCATTAAATATTATAATTATGATTTTTAACTTTAATTTTTTTTATGAGTTAAATTAAATTTATTAATTTAATTTTTTTAATTAAGTTATTCCAAAATTGATTTTAAATTTAAATTTAAAAGTCAAACTTTGATTTAATAAACTGGTAGTTAACGGGTTCGGGTAGTTAAACGGGTATTTTCCATTTTATAGGATTAGGTTCGGGTAACATAAATCAAAATAATCAGGTAGTTAATCGGGTTTGGGTATTATACATATTACTCGGGTTCGGGTGCGGCTTCGGGTATCTCAAATTTAGCAGGTACCCAACCCGTTTACATTCCTACTCGTGGGAGCATATGCGGGAGATCCCTCCTGCAGGCGATAAGGGACCTGTCGCTTGCAACAGGCCTCCAAATGACCACCCGCGTAGTAACCTGCCGTCGAATGTGTGTAGTATTTGTTTGTGGCCTCCCGCTTCACGACAGACCTCTACCGCCTCCGATTAGTCGTGTTAGCATCGTACTGGAAACAAACTCTTCTAAGAGGATGAAATTGCCCTCCAAGTAATTACTCTACAGTAATGGTAATTTACTCACCTATAAATAGGCCACATATATTATTTTTATTCTCTAATTTTTGACTTCTAGCTTTTACGTTTCCCAATACTCAAGAATCTTGAGCTGACTTAAGCATCGAAGTGCCTACACAGGGAAACACCCCCTGCATTCCTCTGACTTTGGTTATTTTGCAGAAGCTTTAAGAAGACACATAGAGAAAAAGACAAACACTTACGTCAGCAATTGCTCATTGTTGTTTTGTGCAACATCACTTTCAATTAAACTAAAAGGTTTTTGTTAAATAGTATCTTTAATTTGTTTAATTATTAGATTAAATAATATTTTACTTAATACATTTAAACTATTATATTTAATATAAATAATATATTTATTAAGATAAAAGATTATGCGTAGCCAATAATTTTTTATTAGCAAATATATTTTCACTCAAATCATGCACATAATCATATTATTAAAAAAGTTAATAATTTATTATACATAATATGTAATAAATAAATAAAAAAATTATGTCACGACTCGAAGGTCGTGACATACACTTGACACTTACACTTATTCCACTTATCAAATTTACGAACTAAATTTTTCCTTTTTGATTAATGGTTTGTATTCGGTGTCAGTGTAGTCACTAAACCAATTTCACTTATCATTTCTCATTTCGATTTAATTTTACTAACTTATTCTTGGATCCAAAAGTGAGTTAAATAACTTTCTAAAGCATATAATGATCATTTTTAATCTATAACGTAATCTTGCTAAAAACCAAGTTGAAAATGTCCCCCTTATGTTTAGAAATTTCCTCAGACAATGAACCTATAAAACATTATCACTTATCATAATCCAATCATACCAAATCTATTCCACTATCCACACATTCACTTCATAGTGTAATTCATCAAATAATTATCATGTCAACCTTCCTAATATCCACCATTAATTATCACATTTATATCAAATCCAGGATCACAATCGATCATCATATTACTCTAAAAATAATCTAAAACGATCCTAAGTTACATTTCATGACACAAATAAACTATAATGTGCAAACTTTATAGAATGTGCATGTAAACAAAATAATACGTTATTTGTATACCTCGTAAAATAGTGGCTCAAAGGACTTTGGTATGTACCTAGGCTTGGTACAGTTCATGATGGCTCACATAGAACTCCAAACGTGGACTCTAGCTTGTATGATTTTCGATGATGTTAGAAAGGGATGAGCAAACCACGGCTCAGTAAGTAGTTTAAGTTAATGCATGCTAGGCTTATGTTGATCTATACGCACGTATATGCATGAACAGAAAATAAAGTGACATGTATGCATGATACTATGTCTTGATACCAGATCTATCTACCTGAACTCATACTTTAGGGTTGAGGCTGTACGGGATATTAGTCGGAAGGATACGCTAGGTACCTCATTCCCCGAGTCTTAACACGATATTGAAAAGACACAGTCACTCATCACAATACTCCAATGTTGACAGAATGCACAACACTACAATGAGTAATGTGCTTGATTCACTAATGATTCCTTATTCACAACTCAAAACAAATTCACAATGTATTTGTTCAAAACCAAATCTCCATCCACTTTGTTTAGAACAAATTACTGATTACTTTAGGGGTAAGACTCGAAATATTAAAATCAATGCTTATATAAAAACAATTCCTTAAACACATGGCTCAAAACAAATAATGTACAAAACTAATAACTGATAAAATTATGTATAAAGCCTAAAATACTAAAACTAATATTGATAACAAAGTAGATTTTCTAATGCATTTTGTTCAAAATCGATAATCTTACTAAATTGAAAAATAAATAAGTTTAGTAATAAAATCTCAAAACACTGAAGACTGATACACATAAGAAAATATATTTCTAATACACTTAGTTTAAAACACAACCATTATGCACCGAGTTTAAAACACGATCACCGTGCACAGTAGTTCAAAACATAGTGACTATGCACACGAGTTCAAAACACAGTGATTGCACAAGTTCAAAACACAATAATTGTGCACGCATTCAAAACACAATGATTATGCACATGAGTTTCAAAACAAATTGTTAGCTCTTATAGGCAATACCGAGAGGGGGGGTGAATCGGTTTTTAACTAACTATAAGCTCGTTTTGCGATTCTTCTAAATTCTCTAGCCTATATTAATAATTTCTAAGTTCTCTAGGCTAGGCAAGCATGCAATCCAAGTTCAACGCAATAAACACAATATACTTGCAAGTAATTAAAGAGAGTAAGGAAAGAGAGATTTACACAATCGATTTATAGAGGTTCGGCGACCTTGCCTACGTCCTCTACCTTGAGACACTCCCAAGGATTTTCTCCAAATCCACTATCTTGAATTTGTGATTACAATCCCTCTTTTCAAGGCTCAAGAGTAACCTCTCTCTTTTTCTAGGCTCAAGAGAAACCTCCCTCTTTTTCTTAGGCTAAAGAGTAACCTCCCTCTTTTTCTAGGCTTAAGAGAAACCTCCCCTTTACAAGGAATGATGGAATACAAATAATGTAATCAAAGGAAAGGCCTCTAGGTAGGCAATTGATTACAGAAATTAAGCTCAATGAGAACCTATACAAGTTTTGTGCTAATCACTATAAGGAATAAGAGAATGATAGATGATGAAGGCTTTGGAGCTCTTGATTTATTGTTTGAGGCTTGTAGATTTGAGGAATATGAGATTTGGAGTTGCTGAGTGGTTCCTCCTCCTTTCTTTAGCTTCTAAGCCTCTATTTATAGTCCCTTGGATGTATTCTAGCCGTTGGGTGGAGCCAAGATTGAATATGACCGTTGTATCTCACAAAACTAGCCGTTATAGGCTATTTTCGAGCGAAGGGATCGATCCTGCTACAGTGGGGATCGATCCCTTTTGTCCAGAATCTTAATTCTGGGCTTCAGGGACCTTGGGAAGACTTTCTGCCAAAAGGGGATCGATCCTGCTACAGTGGGGATCGATCCTTTTCTTCCAGAGGACATTTTTCCTGCACTTTTGGGTTAGAAATGATATGACCTTTGATCCTAATTCAACCCAAACCATTTATAAGTTTTAAGGGAGTTTTTCTTGACTTTCTCAAATGAAAATATTGTCCAAACATTCATCAAGTGATTTTCTAAAATATTCAAGACATTACAAAGTATTAAGACCAATAAGAGTATGTAATTAAAATCATGGTCTTAAGTTTGATATGATCACTTGAAAATGAATTGAGAAAATCATGTGTGATGAGCAAATTTACAATGTGAATTAAGACATTAAGGCTTACTTAAGTTTTTGTCATTTCAAAATATATATTGCAATTTAAAGCTAACAATCTCCCCCTTTTTGATATGACAAAACTTAATGTAAATTTGCTTTGAAAATTCTTTGAAAAAAAATACTCCCCTTCAAATAAAGCAGGATTTTATAAAGCTCCCCCTTAATATAAGCATGGGTTTTGAAAATGAATTTTCCCTCATTATCTCTCCCCCTTAATATCTCTCCCTATATCTATCTCTCCCTTTATCTATCTCTCCCCCTTTTTGTCATAGCAAAAAGAAGGAAAAATAATAAAAAATATGCTCCCCCTAAAATCATGGCTATGTGAGAAAAAAATGAATATGCTCCATCCAACAAGAAACATGTTAGTACTTGGGACTCATAGCACAAATTAATAAGTCAATATTCACAAAGAGTATGAAATATTCATGCAATGAATGTGACTTATGATCTTATACCAATTGTTTATAAATGATTTTGATACCAATTGTTGATAAGTAATTTTGCAAGAAGGTTCCAATTGGTAAGAAGTTAAGCAAGCACCTAAGTATATCAATTGTTCTCTAAGGTCCAACTAAGGTGCATGGTAATACATCATGATTATGAGCTGAATTAGATGACATATCATATGCATGAGCTCATAAATCATGTTCAAGCAAGAGTGTGCATAGAATCAAAACATATAGCAATTAACTTCAAATTCTAGCACACAAGAGTTTCATGCAAAAATATCCTAAGAGAATTCTTCTCTATTTGTCATTTCAAACTAAAGAGCATGAGAAGAATTGTCAATTTAAAGCTCATACCAATTGGCAATTTAGATTTGGCTTACCAATTATTGAAAATATGGTTGCCAATGATATTAATTGTTATTTCAATCTAAATACCAATTGTTACTAATGGTTGACTTAGGCATTTTGCATGAATCCAATATCTATGTGTAGTGTGTTCATATCAAGAAAATAATCATTCCAAATATGCAAGAACACAACACATATCATCAAATATGCATATGGATCAATTAATCATTAGCACACTATCATAAAGTATTAATCCATATTCATATTCACAAATTTATACCATATGGAAGATTCAAAAAATCAAAGAATTCAAGCAAACACATTTTCTTCCATGGTTTCATGCACAAAAATCCTATGCTCATTTTCCAATTCAAGTTTTTAACCAATTACGAGCAAGGAAAGATTCAACATTACCATTTTAATCAATTAATAGCCACATCCCTAGTTGTTATCATCATTTAAAGTTCTAGAGGGTATGTGCTATTTTAACTAAAATGGTTTCACTTAAGTGAATCAATATAATCAAGCTAAAATATATTTTATCATCAAAATCCATAAGCTATGAGTGAGGTTAAGTACAAAATATCATGAAAGCAACTAATCTCATCTCATAGGCATGATTATTGATTCATCTTAAGGAAGTTCTACATCAAGAATAAATGCATAGATATCAATCAAGGCACATTTGTTCAAGGTTGCATTTATCTTTGAATGTCGGTGTTGTCATTAAAGCCCAAGTTCCATAATAATTTGGCCATAAGAGAATTTTAAGTTCATGGATGATAAATTTTCATGCATTATTACATTTAAGATCCATTTATCATCACAAATTATAGACCAATGAAGATTATGACCTTATACCAATTGTTGAATTTATATTTGAAATCAATTCTTAAGGTCAAGTTTTAATTGTTCTTCCACTAGATGTATAATTATCATGAAATCTAGAGTGGAGTAGTTGAGTCAAGCTTATGAACATAATCCTATAAGCATGCTTGACTAAGATGAACAAAAAGAATGAGAAATATTCATTATGTACAAGTTCATCAAATTTTCAAATATTTACACAAATCATTGAAATAAATCTCAAAATTATGTTTAACCATTCATTGAAAAATATTTCAAGATTATTTCAAGATTTATGCAATTCATAACCATCTTCAATGAGAAAACTGATTTAGCACTTGTGAGCTCATGAAAAATGATATTGATTGTTGAGAGTGATACCATTTGTTGGAAATGATATTAATTGATGGAGTTGAGGCATGATATCAATGAAAAATGAATTTTCATACATTAAATATCATCAAAAAGAAGTTAAAACAATGAATTTTAAGTTGAGAAGAGAGAAAATATCAAAACAGTGAAAAGTTCTTCTCAATTTCAGTTGAAAACATGCAGGAGTGCCTTTTCTGGCCTGGGGGGATCGATCCTGCTACAGTGGGGATCGATCCCTCATATGTTCCTGCAGATTCTGCAGTTGTTTTGACAGAAAATTGGACTTGTGAGGTACCAAGACTTCGTTTTTGAGTGTTTTAAGTCCAAGTAAAGGTTTAAACATTTGTAAAACATGATTTTGGACTTGTATGAATGAAAAACATGAATGAAAAACCATTTAACAAAAGATTTTGCAATTTTGGAAGCATTTTAAAAATGCATTTTTGGCCTCAAAGGAGGTCATTTTGAGAGTTATGCATATTTTGACCAAACCAATGCATTGAATTACATAAATATGTCAAAACAAACTTGTTCACATAGATTTTGAGCATATATAACATTAAAACATACATCTTGTGAACAACATGCCATGATTGTCAACATACAAGTTCTTCATTAATGCACATGACATAGCATTTTGCATATATGACATATTTGGCAATTTGAGGCAAGTAAATACATTATTAACACATAGAAAACTTGCTCAAACTACAGAAATCCAATAATAATCATAAATCATGCTTTTCATTCAATAATCCAATGCCTCATGAATTATCCATCAACCAATCAACAATCATTTTTCATGCCTTTTGATCAATCATTCAACTCACAAAGATTATCAACCACATTCTCATCTATGCACAAATAATCAAATAAAAGTTTTAAGGAGTAAAGAATTAAGCTTACGAAACTCCTTTGCTAAAGAATGCTTTGCCTTGACTAGTTGAATCCACCTTGTGCCATCCTTTGAAGAATTGTTGTGATGGATCCTCAAGCTTTTTTTTTTTTCTCATTGGCACAAGCAAACTCCATGCGGATGTGTTGAGCATTCAAACCCCATTGTTTCTTTGTAACTCCATGCTCTAACACTCCTACACCAAACACATTTTCAAGCATGCTTTGGTACCCAAATTTTCTTGGGTCCTTGAGAGTTAGTGCTCACAATTTTTGATCCTTTTGGGATCCATTTCAAGCTCAAATCATCATTAATTATTGCATGCTTTGGCACCCATATTTTCTTAACTACTCTTCCTCTAAATGTGGTTTTCCTATATGTGCATGCTTGTGAAGAGTGTCCTATTCTATTGCATAGTGAGCATGTAAGAGATAAATCATGCATAGTATTTTTGCTCACTAAAAAGTTCTTAAGATGGTTTCTTTTTGTTTTGCATTATAACCTAACCCATCTTTATCAAAGAAAGCTCTTTGGGTCTCAAGCATGTGATCTAATTTTTGTTGACCCATATAGAACCTAGAGAATGAGTTATGCAAATTTGTATTCTTTTTATTTAACTCATTTATTTCTAAGTTAGCCTCTTCTAATTTCTTTTCAAATTCTAGCTTAGCATTTATCAAGGCTTCATTTTCTATTTTTAATTTAGCAATGATTTTCTTATATTTGGAATTCATGCATTGAAATTCATTTGCTAAATCATTAAAGGCATTTTGTAGTTCACTAAAGGTATAGTCATTATCTTCACTAGAACTACAACTAGCCTCATCATCACTAATGGCCATAAAGCATGAGTAAGCTACCTCTTCATCTACATTTTCCTCATCGGAGCTATCACTATCACTCCATGCAGCCACAAATGCTTTCTTCCTAGGCTTCCTATCCTTTTCCTTCCTAAGTAAGGGGCAATCTAACTTAGTATGACCCGGTTCATTGCACTCATAACACACTAAGGGGTCTTTTTCTCTTCTACTTGACTCTCCCCTATGATATCTCCTATTTTGCTCTCTCTCATTCATTCTCATGAACCTATTGAATCTTTTGGCAAACATTGCCATTTCCTTTTCTTCCTCATTTCCACTCTCATTTCCATCATCTTCAATGACCTCATGAGTGGAAGACTTAAGTGCTACCCCTACTTTCTTTGAAGGCTCTTCATTTCTTTTTAATTTCATTTCATATGTAAGTAGGGAGCCCATAAGTTCATCTAGAGACAAGGTGTTAGGATCCTTAGATTCTTCTATAGCAGTCACCTTTGCCTCCCAAGATTTTGGCAAGCTATTCAAGATTTTCTTAACCATTTCTACATTGGAATAGCTTTTGCCTAATGCCTTAAGTCCATTAATTATGTTATTGAACCTAGTGTACATTTCACTCATGGACTCATTTTCTTTCATTCTAAATAGCTCATAATCATGTGTGAGCATTCCTACTTTGGTTTCCCTAACTTGATTGGTCCCTTCATGTGTGATGGCCAATTTGTCCCATATTTGTTTAGCATTTTCACATAGGGACACTCTATTATATTCATTTGGACCTAATGCACAAAAGAGAGTGTGCATGGCCTTGGCATTCAATTGTGCCACTCTCATGTCATTTGTGTCCCACTCATCCTCACTCTTAGGGACATCCTTTCCATCTACCTTCTTCATAGGAATTCTAGGACCATTTACTATAATTCTCCACACCTCATAATCATTAGATTGTACAAATAGCATCATTCTAGTTTTCCAATATGAATAATTCTCACCATTAAAGAGTGGAGGTCTAACTAATGATTGTCCCTCTTCTCCTAGGGGTGTGCCTACATTCAAGTGAGCCATTTATGATCGTTTTGCTCGATAGAGGTTAGTCTAATTCAATCTCGAGCCCAAGCTCTGATACCAATTGTTAGCTCTTATAGGCAATACCGAGAGGGGGGGTGAATCGGTTTTTTAACTAACTATAAGCTCGTTTTGCGATTCTTCTAAATTCTCTAGCCTATATTAATAATTTCTAAGTTCTCTAGGCTAGGCAAGCATGCAATCCAAGTTCAACGCAATAAACACAATATACTTGCAAGTAATTAAAGAGAGTAAGGAAAGAGAGATTTACACAATCGATTTATAGAGGTTCGGCGACCTTGCCTACGTCCTCTACCTTGAGACACTCCCAAGGATTTTCTCCAAATCCACTATCTTGAATTTGTGATTACAATCCCTCTTTTCAAGGCTCAGAGTAACCTCTCTCTTTTTCTAGGCTCAAGAGAAACCTCCCTCTTTTTCTTAGGCTAAAGAGTAACCTCCCTCTTTTTCTAGGCTTAAGAGAAACCTCCCCTTTACAAGGAATGATGGAATACAAATAATGTAATCAAAGGAAGGCCTCTAGGTAGGCAATTGATTACAGAAATTAAGCTCAATGAGAACCTATACAAGTTTTGTGCTAATCACTATAAGGAATAAGAGAATGATAGATGATGAAGGCTTTGGAGCTCTTGATTTATTGTTTGAGGCTTGTAGATTTGAGGAATATGAGATTTGGAGTTGCTGAGTGGTTCCTCCTCCTTTCTTTAGCTTCTAAGCCTCTATTTATAGTCCCTTGGATGTATTCTAGCCGTTGGGTGGAGCCAAGATTGAATATGACCGTTGTATCTCACAAAACTAGCCGTTATAGGCTATTTTCGAGCGAAGGGATCGATCCTGCTACAGTGGGGATCGATCCCTTTTGTCCAGAATCTTAATTCTGGGCTTCAGGGACCTTGGGAAGACTTTCTGCCAAAAGGGATCGATCCTGCTACAGTGGGGATCGATCCTTTTCTTCCAGAGGACATTTTTCCTGCACTTTTGGGTTAGAAATGATATGACCTTTGATCCTAATTCAACCCAAACCATTTATAAGTTTTAAGGGAGTTTTTCTTGACTTTCTCAAATGAAAATATTGTCCAAACATTCATCAAGTGATTTTCTAAAATATTCAAGACATTACAAAGTATTAAGACCAATAAGAGTATGTAATTAAATCATGGTCTTAAGTTTGATATGATCACTTGAAAATGAATTGAGAAAATCATGTGTGATGAGCAAATTTACAATGTGAATTAAGACATTAAGGCTTACTTAAGTTTTTGTCATTTCAAAATATATATTGCAATTTAAAGCTAACACAAATAATCTTATGAAAATAGATACTCGACGGAGTCGGGCACAATGCCTCGAAATACTGAAAACTTACGCTGAAATCAAAACATATAAACTTTCGGCATGAAGCCTCAAATCACTAAACTGTAATTGTAATAAAAACATATAAACTTTAGGCATGAAGCCTCAAATCACTAAACTGTAATTGTAATCAAACATATACTGATCAAGTTTAGCATAAGGTCTTAAATGCCGAACTGAAACTGAAATCCAAACGAATACTGATAAAGTTTGGCATAAAGCCTCAATTACTGAACTGAAACCGAAATCAAAATAGATACAGATAAAGTTTGGCATAAAGCCTCAAATATTGAACTGAATCTGAAATAAAAAAAACTGATAAAGTTTGACATAAAGCCTCAAATCACTGAAAACTAATACTGATAAAATGTATGCAAAGATCACCTCTTTTCTTTCTCTCTTTATTTCCGTTTCATTTGGCAGAGGCAATCCTCTACCTCCTTTAGATTCAAACATACTCTTACGTTAGTGGGAGCAGGTGATGTTTTGATTGGCTTCCTAGGAAGCCAATCAAATTTTATATTATTATTATACATTATATCATTATTATTTTAGTTTTTTATGTATACATATATATTTTTATATAATTAATTTAAATATTTTATATATTTCCTATCTTAAATATTTATACATCTATATATGTTATTTATATAAATATATTTCATGTCTAAAATGTATAAATATAGGTAGTGGTAAAATATATACCCATTAACTTATATCGTTAACGTACAAAAATATAAAAATATAAATTTATTTTCTTTATTGGATTTATATATACATATATTAATCAATTGTATAGAAAGAAATTCACTAATTGTTAAGCGCATTAAACTCAAATTTTCGGATTCAGTACTCAAGTTAATACAAAATTCAGATTACAATTCAATACTAAGTTTATTTAATTTAATTTATTATTATTATTATTTTACATTTATTTATAGTTTAGGCACAGAGAATTCGCAATCTTCACATATTATCTTTTTATTGGCCCAAAAATAGTAAGTATTTATATCAAGTGACTTATTAATAATTCTAGTAATAAATGATTGATTTGTTCAATAATATAATTACCTAACATGATTTTAATGAAACAAATATATACAAAAGTGAAGAATTATTTTATTTTCATGCAATCATTTAGTTATTAACATGTCTTTAAAAATTTAAAAATACTATTAACATTTAGTGAATATATGACATGAGACCTTTAACTCAATGGGTTGGTTTAATGATGTAAGGTCCTGTTGAGTTTTTAAGTGAGGACGATCTATAATCAGAAAATCTCGTGTTCCAAATTTCACGAAGTCAAATTTTCTTGAGCTAGCGCCAACTACGCAACGTAAGCAAAGATTAATCTCATATCCAATATAATATGAGAACACCTCATAATTTACACTGAAAAAATAATAAGAGACATTTTTTATGAGCTGTATAGTGTCACTATCCATCAAAGATAATGGTAGTTCTGCAAATTAAAAACAATTTACATTGATGTTAGCTGTTTTGTTTTCTCAATAATACAATTCAATACACATGGTCTTTAAAGATTTAAACTTTTTTTATTTACCGCCTAATTGAATAATCCAAATGAAAAATAAAAATTTAATAAATGTTATTAGTAATTGTAAAGTAGTGCATTTAAAATTAAGGTCTTTGAACATGATGTTGATCAGCTTCAACGTTTAAAATATTGCTGAGGTACCAAATTATGCGTGTGACAATGTTTAATAGTATATATAATAAATAAAATTTATTTCAACTTTTAAACAAAACTGATGAGATGGAGAATTTTATAGTAAGGTCATAAATTTTGACTTTACTATAAGGTCAATGTAAAAAACACATGATTAAGCATTAATTTAAAGTAATTAAGCATAAAATATGTTAGAAGTATCGTAAACACTTGATAATTAACTTAACGTTAATGTAAACAATACATGATTAAGCTAAACATAAATCTAAAGTTATTAGGTATAAAACATGTTAGAAGTATGAAAACACATGATAATTAACATTAACATACTTTATAGCAAAATTATCATGTGTTTAAATCTATCGACATTGATGTTTACATTGATAATCATATTTTTACAATACTTTTAACGTATTTTATGCCTACACTATTAGAAAATGGGTCTTTTGCAACGCTTAAAATTGTTGCAAAATGCAAATTTATCGTTGCTAAAGTTTTTTTATAACGACTTTTAGTCATTGCAAGGTTGTTGCTTAAAATTCTGTTACTAAAAGTATACGCAACAACTTTCGTCGAATAATAAGTCATTGCAAAAATATATTTATTGCAACGGCTTTTTTCATTACTAATTAAATTTTTGTTTTAGCAACGACTTAAAATTTTGTCCATATTTTTTTTAACAACAGAATATATTAGGTTGCAATTGCTTCTGGCAACAGTTTTTTGATTGTTGCAATAGTTAGTTTTGCAACGACTATAAATAAATACGAAACGACAATTCTGTCATGCTTAATTTTATTTATGACGACTATAGTCGTTGCAAAAAAAAAATGACAATTTTGTCGTTTTTAATTTTATTCATAATGACTATAATCGTTACTAAAAAATAATTAGAAAACCACTTTTTTATCGTTTCTAATTTGTTTTATTTTACAAACAAATTTTTATCATTGCTAATTTATTTTACAATGTAAAAAATTTAATAATCAATATTATTGTTGCAAATCTAAAAGAATTGATAATTTAAATATCTATTATTAATGAAATTTAGAATTCAATACAATTTAATGAAAAAAAACACAAGAAAATCTTGAATCTGTAAACCTAGCACAGATTTCTACAAATGACTCGCATCCTGGAAAGCTATCTTGAATCTATAAGCACTAAGCATATATGTGTAGCTACTTGACTTGATCTTCAAACTCAATAGCTTGGACAAAACATCCATGAGCGTCTCATTTCCATATGAACTTGGCAATAAGGTTTTTAGCTTGATTGCAGTAATATCATAAGCCTTGGCAGCTTCTTCTAGGGTGCCTGTAGATTAAAACAAGAATTAATAAGACAAAAGTTTTAGTGGTTAGCAATTTTTAGAAATAATTAATAAAAGAATACACTTGATTTTCCTCCCAAAATCCAATGTCTTAATCATAAACATATATTCTACATTCCAGATATAGAATAAAGAGGCATCAATGATGAATGGAAATTAAACGGAATACAGAGTAGATGATATTTAACCTGGTCATATGCCACAGATAATCAGATCTATTCTTTGTCACCTAAATGCTCCAACGTGCCTTGAAATGTAAAATTGTCCACACTCCTACCGATTGGCTCGTTTTGAGACCGAGTATTAATACCAAAAACAAGATTTCCATTGTTGCCAGAAACACCGATGGCCAAAGTACCTGTAACTGACGGCTATCATGCAGCTCACAGGTTTGTGATTTTTGAAAGAAATTAAAGAAATTGCAATAGTATTAAAGACACAAGTGTACTGAGTATATATATACATAATAAAGTTTATCTTCAAAAATAAACTCCTTGAAGAGTAACAATGCAGCAAACAGGGAGGTTTGAAAACCAAAATCTTCAATGATATGTGGTTGAAGAAACTTGAAAACCAGTGTTGAATTCACAATATTCATTCCCTTGCAACCGATATCATCGAATTGGACAACCCTGACTCTGCAAATGTTAATTTACTATCATAATCCAGATATTTTGAAGCTCCTGGAATCAACTGGGTCAGTTGATTTTGAAGCTCTAGTATTGGATCAGTGTAGAGAAAGTTTCTCTATAACAGACTCCAACCTTACAAAAAATTCCTGCTCGGCTCGAGAAAGTGTTGGCAACAACAAAAAGGAAGGGATCCATGGAAAAGAGTGGCGATGCTTACAACTGAAACAAGAATTAGACAAAGAGGAGAAAATATGGGGAAGGCTGAGAAGGATTTGAAGCGATGGTAAGGAGAAAATAAAGGCCTTTGGAAGAGATTGAGGAGGGTGATTGTAAGTTGTTATGATATAGGAATAGAAGAGGAACGACAAGAAAAATAAGAGTAGAAGAAGAATTAGGGCTTAAATGCACAATCATCGGTAAAAGTTTGTATTTAAATATTATTTTTGATCATTTATGTTTACTTAATTTTGTTATTATTAAATTATTTTTGAAAATTTTAAAAATATATTTATTGTTTATTTTAAGAAATTGCAATAATTAGAAAAAAAATAACGCTAATGACACAATCACACGCAACATGTATGATTGTGTATTAGTTTAGATTAAAATTGTTATTGCCAATTCTAACAGTAACATAAGAAATAAAGTTGTATATCGCATCATATACAAACCTTGTATATATAGAATATTTATTTATTTATAATAATTAAAAATTTGTTAAAATTCTAATTTTATTTTTAAAAAATCTAACAAAAAAACAACAAATACTAAAATGTACAAGGAAAAATTGCCCACTTACCTTGGAAGCCATTAATGGTGATTAAGCTCTTAATTGGTTTTGTCTTGGACTTTGCTCTCACAAAATTCATCACGTGACCAATAGTTGTTTGAAGATTGTTTCACCCCACCATCTTCATCCTATCCTCATGCCCAATAATCTCAGTTGTTGGTTTGGACTCTACGTTTGGATCATCCTTGAATTTATCGTGGTGACGATGGCAAGCATGAAAAAAAAAGACAGGTAGAGCTTGAAAGACTAATCGAGAGCATAGGTAGATACAGAGCTATTTAGAATTTAGGTGGAAACTTAAAATCAAGTAAGTAATCTTTTTATCGAGGAAATTCACAACCAGAACCCATGTTTCTGGAAAGAGAGAGTGTATTTGAAATTATTATGAAAAGGGAGCAGTTTAGGGTATGTACTTTCGATTTTGCCAAAAGATAGTAAAATCGTTTTGCTCATAATTTATATGAACGGTTTGTAGGCAAGAATGGTTTTTGGGTGGGTTCTCGAGCTTTTGGCATTTGTAACCCAAATTTCTGAGTTTATCATTGAATGAAAAAAAAAGGTAACTAAGCTTTTAAATTCTACTTGCTTTCATGCGGTCCTGTATTCATGGAAGAGCACTCTTCCCTGACTTCTTTTCCATCAATAAAATTATTCTTGCCTATCAAAAAAAAATAAGCTTTTAATTAGCGGATTTATTTTTACCCAAATTTGTCCTGAGTTGGTAAAGTTTTAACTACTAAGAGTTTTAATCTAAAAATAATTAGTAGTTTTAATTCAAGCAAACTATAATTTTGATTTTTTTTATTTTTTTAAATTAAAATTATTAAGCAAAACCAAAATAGATAAACTAACCCTTGATAAAATAGGGTGTCAACATAAACATAACAATACGTAAATAAATATACATAAAGTATAGCAAATTTGTGATATTGATATTTTTAAGATAATGAAAATAATAAATTTTCGAATACTATAGAAAAAATTATTTTGTATAAGATAATAGTGTTAAAAATCACATTTTTTTAATATCGTGAGAAGTGATTGCAAACTTGATAAGATTTGAAAGGACATATTTTTGTCATTGTGAATATGATATATATATATATATATATATATATATCGCAACAATTTTTTTAGTCGTTACATAAAATTTTTTAAAATCTTTTAAGGCAACGACAATGAAAAGTCATTGTAAACATAATAAGATATTATAACGATTTTTTTTAATCGTTGTTAATTTGATATGAATTTGCAACAACAAAAAATTTAGTTGTGTAAAGTATTAAAAAATCAAATTTGCAGCGACTTTTCAAAGTCGTTGTAAATATAATTACATTTTGCAACGACATTGTTAGTCGTTGCAGATTGTAGTTGCTAAAGGCTCATTTTCTAGTATTGTAATGACTCTAAATTTACACTTAATCATATGTTATTTACATTGACCTTACAGTAAGGTCAAAATTTATAATCTTACTGTAAAGATTCTCGAGATGAGATTAACAAAATAATATATACTCCTAATATACAATTAAATAATTAAAAAAAAGATATATAATAATATTTTTATTTCGCTTGCATAATTAAAAAATGGTTTATATATGATGCACTGATAATTTATAGTCTCTATATATTGTCAATACACCAAAGGTTGATACCTTATAAATATGTAAACTAAAAAAATGCCATGCCTTTAAAAATAAATGCAAATAAATTTTTTCAATTTGCTCATAAAGGCTTATCGATAAAGTGTCAACCTCTTGTATATTGACAGTGTATAAAAACTATAAACTGACAATGCATCATATATAAGTCCATTAAAAAATTATATTGTTAATATATTAAAAACAAAATTTTTAAGAAAAGCATTATGATATTGATTCAATATCCTTTTTTTTTTCACAAAGATATTTTATATTTCACTTTGCCATGTGATAAATGTGACAAATATGTTTCATATAAACTGGAAGTTTAATAAGGTTTATTCATGTTACCAGGAAGTGGTTGGAAGAAGTGAAAGTAGATTTATACTTCAGGTATTGGACAGGGTTCGAGTCCTAAAATTCCCATTATTAGTAAAGTTTTACCGTTTACCATTATCAGCTCGAATAGATTAATCTCAAATTGTAAAATTAATGATAATACCTTTACATATACTAAAAAAAAGGTTTACTCATGTTACCAATCACTAGCATTTATCTTGAATTTAAAAGCATTTTACAATAAAAAGTGTTAACAAAGTGAGTACTTGACTTTTGCTTAGGACATTTTAAAGATAAGTAATGGGGGATGGGGAATTAGAAAATGATGAGAAAGAAGAAAATAATAATAATTGTAACATAAGAAAAGTAGTGTTGTTTATTGGTGGAATTTTTTTTTTAGTGATGTACATTCCCTCAGTTTCAATTAAATTTAAATTGAATTAATCAAAATTAATCTTAATCGAACTTTAGACTTTTTATCTCATTAATTGAACTAAAATTTCAAATTTCAAAATTAACGAACTGAATTAAATTCGATTAATTCGGTTAATTAACCGATTAATTGAAATAATATATATTTTTATTTTAATTATTTAACTTGAATTTGTAATTAATTAAAGCACCAAATTTATACAATTTAAGTTAATGACAATGAATATCAATATAAAATTGTAATTATAATCATTGAAAGCATCAATCCATGTGTAATCGACATTAGTTAAAGCATCAATATGTAGGTTGGGTAAGGTAGTTTTTAATTTTGGATAAAATTTTAGGTAATCGATTAATTTTGATTTTTGAACCAAATAAATCGATAGTCGAAATTTTATCAAATCCTCTTTCGATAACCAACTGAATTTATTCCGTGACCGATAATTTGATCGAAATAAATTCAACTGATCGGTTAATTCGATTTTAACCAAACTTTGAACGCTCTTAGAAATTTTACAAAAAGCCAATAAAAAATGGAGTTGAACAAAAATAAATATTGTAGACACCAAATTTTGTCTGAAATTATCAATATATTTGGATAAGATCTTGTTTCAGTCTTAGTGATTGAGATTGAAATTTGCTCGATTTAATCGTGCACTTGAGTTAATCTTGAGTAATTTGGCTTTCGAGATGAATTTAAAGCTTTAATTAATTCAAGTATCATGAAAATCAAATTTTGTCTATTGAGATCAACTCCAAATTTGTCTTGAATAATTGGGCCTGTTTTGTTAAAATTAATTGAGGAAAAACCCAAAATCTAATAGGCCCAAATTAGCTGAGGCTGGCCCATCTTTATATAATAATAATAATAATAATAATAATAATAATAATAATAATAATAATAATAATAATGAGGGGAAAAAATCTTTATAATAATAATAATAATAATAATAATAATAAGGGAAAAAAGATGAAAGAAAGAAAGAACAATGTCAACAACACCAGCGTGAAGGCTGTCAGACAGCCACCCTAAGCTTAGCTCTGCCATCTTTGCCGACCTCTAGACAAATCTCATTTGGAGTGAAAGTCTTCTAAAAATTAATTTGTTTCGATTTTATTGACTAAAAGTTGCTCGGAAATGACGAAGAAGAAAGGGAGATCGGTTCCAAGATCATCTACAGCTCTACACCCACATGGAAAAACCAAGATTTTCAAGCAAGCATTTAAGAATACTCAAAAAAAAAAAAACAGCGGAACAATGGATTATAGTCCCTGGTTTCAAAGATTTCGTTTGATTTTTTTGATTAAAAATGCTTATAAATAGTCTAGAGGAGATAGAGATGAAAAAAAAAGGATAGATGGAGAGAAAAGAAAGAGAGATATACAGAGACATATAGAGAGAGAGATAACAGAGATACAGAAAATTCCAAAACAAAAGAAAGAGTAAGCTCAGGGATACACGGTGACATTAGCGAAGAGAGGCGACCTTGGTTGGATTAGCGGCGACCAAACTGGGAAGAGGAGGATAAAATTTACCCGAACCGAATACTATAAGTATACTCTACTTTCTTCATTTAAGAAATTCTAAATAAACCCCGTGTTTTGCTAAACCTACCACGCCCAAATACCTACAAGACACTATTAAATCTTATTCGCCATCCATTTATGCGGGAGAGCTCGCTACGTTAGTTCAATTGTATGGGCGAGCTCGCTACGTGCCAGTTCACTTGTATAGGCGATCTATAATGGGCGGGCGATCTCGCTATGCTCTAGTTCACTTGAATGGCGAGCTCTCTAGAGACTGGGCGAGCTCGCTACGTGCCAGTTCACTTGTATGGGAGATCTATAGTGGTCAGGCGATCTTGCTAGGAGCTAGTTCACTTTGTATGTGCTAGCTATAATGGGCGGGCGATCTTGCTATGCTCTAGTTCACTTGAATGGCGAGCTCTTGTGTGCGCTTCACTTTCGCAAGCGAGTTCTCACCTCAAATAACTTGTGTGTGGCAAGTTGTTCCGTGGGCGAGCTCTCGTGCACAAGATGACTTACGAGTGGGCGAGTACTTGCCAGCAAGTTGAGGCGTGGCGAGTTAGGAAAGGACGACTTCTCGTGCATGGCGAGCCATTCTGGGCGAGTTAGTGGATTAAAAATAAATCTATGTACAAAATGATTTGTGTTTGGCGAGCTAAAAGGGCGAGCTCTTGCCAGCAAGTTGAGGCGTGGCGAGTTAGAAAAGGGTGACATCTCGTGCATGGCGAGCTGTTCTGGGCGAATTAGTGGATTAAAAATAAATCTTTAATTAAAAATGATTTTTTCAAATTTCACCAAAGTGTTGAAAAATTTGGAACAAAAATTAATAACTTCAAATCTCTACATTCGATCAAAGTGTTGAATGATGTAAGGAAAAATTTCACAAAAACTTATAAAAGGAATTTGTCTAATTCAAAAATAAATTATTTTTTTGAGAAAAGGATAATAATGAATAATCTTTAAATAAAAAATGGATATTTTCTTAGATAATAGGAATAAATGAAAACCTAACCGATGATGGAATTTAGAATTTCGCGAGTGTGCGATATTTCGAAAATTCTTAGGTGAGAAGATATTTCTCCTAAATTTGACCAAAACGTTGGAAAATTTGGGGAAAATAATTTCAATATTAAAGATTTTCATTCCAAGTTCAAGAGTAAATAAAATTAGAATTTTGATGAATTTCATAAAAGAATTAAATACATAATCTGGCGACGGAGCCTCTTCATGAGGACGAGTGTGTACCGTAAATACTCTCGAGGTGCAAAATTACTTAGGAATTCGATCAAAGTGTTGAAGAATGTCCTAAGAACAATATCAATATTTAAATAATTGAATATTAAATTATAAAAAGAAAATTTTAATTAAGAATAAAAGACCATTTAAATTAAGATTGCTTAAGATAAAACATGATTAATTGATACCGTCTATTGGACGGGCGTTGTGGGGTGCTAATACCTTCCTCACACGTAACTGTATTCCCGAACCCAAATTTTGGAACGTAAATCAGTGTACTTATTCTTAGTTTTGAATAGGTGGCCAATCATACCTAAGTTAAAATTGATTGGTGGTGACTCCATAACTTTACGTCTAATGATTAGGTCCCCGAACAAAAATCGTTACGACAAATATATCTTTGTAAAATATAAAAATAAACAAAATTGCACATTTTATTAAATAGTGTTGTTACCTATTTACAACAATAATTTTTGATGATGTAGGAATCTCGATTTTCGCATTAGCATGTTTTAAAAAATTTTGCAAGAATAAAAACGATAAGTGGGGCGCTGGAGTTTTCCCTTGCGCATACACTCATATGCTTAAGTCAAATAGGGTTTCGACAGGGTTTCATTAAGCAAATAGAGCTTGAAAAGTAAATATGATATCTAACCTACTTATAGGAGCTATTTGGTGCATAATTACGGGTAAGACTTACAGTTTAAATAATTATCTAAATGATCTTTTATGACCATTATGAATCCTCTTTTTTATTGGGCTCAAACTACCATTAAGTTTAATGTTCTTTAACTTGACTTGTATTAAAGCTTAATAATTTTTAGTATGACTTTCATCCTATAGAATTTTAAAATGAGGAAATTATTTTTACTTTAATTTAAACATTTATTTATAAATTTTCTATTTTTTAATATATATACGTAGTTATGTACCAAATTCAAGGATTTTTCTCCGTCTCATTTATTTTGTCTTATTTTCACATTTTTTTTTCATTTTCTATAATTGCTTTGGTTCCTGCCAGACACAATGTTATTATTATGATTGGATCGTTTTGACTTTCTCTATTAGCATAAAGACCTTATGTTACAGTAGCTAATTTATAATTATATTTTAAAAATTCATATTATCTTTTAGGGTTTTTTCTAATAATTATACTTAAAAGACATTTTTTTAAAATTAATTAATATAATTTTTCATTAAAGGTAATAACTGATAATTTTATTCATCAATTTTGATGAAATAATAAAAAAATTATTTTATATAATAATCTTATACGACTACTCGGAAAAATCCTATCTCTTATTTCCCCATGAAAAAAAAATCAAATACGTAATAAAAGTATTTTGCTGTAAACATAAAGGGTTAATAGCCAAATACACTCTCAACTTTTAGTATAAAATGGAACGAAGTTCTTAACGTTTTATCGCGTGAAAATCAGTCTATAAACTTTTATTATTATAAATAAACCCTCAACCTTTCAAAATTATGCAATTAAGTCCAAATCTGTTAAATAATACTAACTTCGTTAGTATTATATACGTAGCATACCACGTGGCGGCCAACTAAGCTATCTACGTCAGCTTTCACGTTAAATGTCCAAACGACAGTTAGTGTCATTTAATAGATTTGGACTTAATTACATAATTTTGAAAAATTGAAGGTTTATTTATAATAAAATAAAAGTTTTATGGACTGATTTTTACGAAATAAAACGTTGATGGCTTAATTCCATTTTGTGTTAAAGGTTGAGGGTGTATTTGACTATTTAGCCTAAACATAAATTTCACTAAAACAAATAAAACAAATATCCGTTTTCGAATTGGGTCGCTTCCTAAAGAAAGAAAGAGCACCAAAAACGTCCAAAAGAAAGCCACGCTGGTTTGTTCATCGTCAAGTGACATAGTTTTGGTTATCCTCTCCTTTCTACTGTTTTAGTTCATTAACTAGTATATGACCCGTGCGATGCACGGAAATTTTGTATATTTAAAAGTGTATGTTAATAAAAAATAAATTTTATTTACAATTTAGTTATTTAGATGATAAAATTAAATATATAATTAATTAATGTAATTTAATCAAGTAAGCAATTAGAAATTAATTTATTAATATAAAATCTTATAAGAAAAAATAAATATGAAATGATGATGAATGAAATATATAAATAATGCATTCAAAAATAAGAAACACTAACATCCAAAATAAAATGCATCCAACACTTAAATTAAAAAGTAAAAGTTCAATCATCGAAAAAAAAGGTCTTCGGTTCTAAGAATCTTCAAATGATGCCGCCGGATCTATACTCCTGCAATTATGTTTACATCATACATAATTGTTATCTATTTATGGAACAGAAAGAATTCAACTAATTAATGAATAAATGTAAAACCTTACTCGCGTGTACATATTTTTTTTGCTGGTGTTTGACGCAAATTATCATCTTCTTCATATGTACACGAATTAGCAAGCATCTTTGTTGATATCTTCCTTGTATTTGATGAAGAACGATTTTCCACTAAAAGCTGAAATAATGGATAAATGTAAAACCTTACTTGCGTGTACATATTTTTTTTGCTGGTGTTTGATGCAAATTATCATCTTCTTCATATGCACACAAATTAGTAGGCATCTCTGTTGATATCTTCCTTGTATTTGATGAAGAACGATTTTCCACTAAAAGCTGAAATAAAACATGAAAGATGACTAAATTTGTAAGCTATAGCATTAAACTTAAAAAATGTAACACAAAAAAAAAAACAAATTACAAATCCAAAAGTTCATCTATAAAGATGAAAGACAAATTTACCTTTTTGATGTTTATGCTATGACAATGTGCAAACTTGTAACTGAAGCAAGGAAACCAGAGGAGATGGTTGAATTGTTTTGCAGTAAGAATTGGAAAGAGTTATTAGAATGTGAATTTAGAGTGAGGAGTATAGAGGGTTATTAGAACGTAATTCAGAATGAGGAATATAGAGGGATATTAAAACATGGAAGGAGCAGTTTTGCAGTAAGTAGAAGTTGGTTTTTATTTATTAATTAGATAATAAATAATTTAAAATAGATTTGATAATAATTTTAAAAGATTTGATTAGATATATAAAAGATTTAATTAGATATTTATTTTAAAAATTAATACGGATTTAATATTGATAATATCATGAAAAATTTGATAAAATGTGAAAATTAAATATTTATTAAATTAATTATTTTATTTATTTTTTAAAATATATATTATTAGATAATTTGATAGCATAACTAATAATGTTTAAAATTTGACTAATAAATATTTAAAAGGGATAATTTAAAATAGATTTGACAATAATTTTAAAAGATTTGATTAGATATATAAAAGATTTAATTAGATATTTATTTTAAAAATTAATACGGATTTAATATTGATAATATCAGGAAAAATTTGATAAAATGTGAAAATTAAATAAAATATTTTATTAAATTAATTATTTTATTTATTTTTTAAAAATATATATTTTTTAGATAATTTGATAGCATAACTAAATAATGTTAAAATTTGAATAATAAATAATTTAAAAGGGATAAATAATATAATTCTTAACAATACAATAATAGAATAAATATAAATAATAACAATTTAAAACTTAGTAAAAATTAAAATTATATCTCGTAATTAATGTATTAATATAAAATTTGATATATTAACATTTATATTTTACACAATCAAATTATAATATATAAATTTGAATTTAGTTTTCACGCAACAGCATATTCCTCTATAATTGATGTAATATCTAAACTTGGAAGATAGCAAAACAACGAAAAAATAAATAAATAGTTTGAAAAAATAAATAAAGTGCCAAATCATATATAGATATTCTGTTGCAGAATGAACGCCACATAACAACGGAAGGATTATATGTGATTTTGGTGAGTTGTTAGTTAAAAAACTGAAAAAAAACTATGTGTGATAGTGGTGATTTGTCAGTTAGCATTATCTTGATATTGGTGAGTTGTCAGTTAAAAAACCGTAAAAAAATATGTGTGATAGTGGTGAGTTGTTAGTTAAAAAACTGTAAAAAATTATGTGTGATAGTAGTTAACAAAATATTAATTAAGTAAAAAAAGATAATTTAAAATGAAATAAAAATTTAAGATTAAGTAAAAAAAAATAGATTAATGATATTATGACACGTGTTACCTTTGTTTTCTGTTTTGTAATATATATATACTATATATATATATATATATGATTTGCCTCCGACTCGATTAAGAATAGTAATAGATATCCTATAAACGGATATATGGTATTATTTGATATGTTTAAATAGAGTTAAGATAGTATATAATTGGGTTCAAATAAAATTCGAAAAATAAAATTACTATCCGTCATGAGTTCGGATAAGATTTGAATAGTTATCTTAGGGTATTCGCTATTTGAATTTTATTATAAATAATAATTAATTAATACAATATTTATATTTTTTATATATAAATTATTTATTTTTAATGTTGTACTTAATTAAATTAATTTATTAAATATTATAATTATGATTTTTAACTTTAATTTATTTTTATAAATTAAACTTATTAATTTAAAATTTTAATTAAGTTATTTTAAAATTAATTTTAAATTTAAATTTAAAAATCAAACTTTGACATAATAAAAATAGTTAATGAGTTCAAATAATTAAACGAATATGTTTTATTTTATAAAATTAAGATTCGAATAACATAAATTAAAATAATAAAATAATCAATTGGATTCAAAGGTTGTGGCTCAGTTGGCAACGCAGACTGAGTTTGTGGAAAGAGCTCTCGGGTTTGACTCTTACTAAACATATATTTGGGGAGAGATGAAGAGCCTTAACTGTGACTAAACCTCAAACAAGATTAATCTCAGATCGTTAAAACGGATAAAAATACATGTAATCTACATAAAAAAATCAATTGGATTTAAATATTATAAAAATTAATTAAATTCAGATTCGGATATTTCAAATTTAGCTGCATCCGACCCGTTTACCTTCCTACGCTCGATCCTTGAACAATTTCCGATCTAAAATCAAAACCTCTCTTTCTAATTCGCTGGGAACAAATCAATTGCAGAAAGAGCAGAAAATGGCGACGGACGATGTTCCGTTGGACGACAAGGCTAAGAGGATGAGAGATCTACTGTCCAGCTTCTATTCTCCAGATCCGTCTTCGACTCCCAACGCCCCTTCAAATCATGGCACCTTGGATGCCATCAACACCACCTCTTTCGATCCCGACCAGTACATGAACTTCCTAGTAAGCTTCTCCTAATTCTTTCGATCTAAATCATGGACTAAAATTTGACTGAATTCTAATTCTAGATTTACAGAAATCAATTATTCGGAGTGAAATTGATAATGATGTTTTAGGCTGGATTTGTAATTAAACTGGAAGGTTTGATCCTTTAAAGCGTGGATGGATTGAAATTTGTAGGTACAAAAGTCGAATTTGGAAGCGCTTCTTCAGAGGCACGTTGAAATGGCAGCCGAAATCAAGAATCTGGACACTGACTTGCAAATGCTGGTATACGAGAACTACAACAAGTTTATCAGTGCCACGGATGCAATTAAACGGTAACTTCTTTCAGTTCTTAAAATCGTTTCTCAACAATTGCCACTGCCGGTATCCTTTTAACAAGGGAAGAATGGATAGGGTTTATCAACATTATATCTTTCCATGCAGATTCTGTTGTTCTTTCTTGTTTCAGAAAGTTTTTTTATGTTGTAGTGACTATTGTTTGTTCGACCAATTTATGCAAATAGGAGCTTTGAAGTTTTGACATAAGGACTATTTAAGAACCCTGATGTGTAAGTACTGAAACTTTGCTTTTCACAGGATGAAAAGTAATATTGTAGGCATGGAAGCAAATATGGAGCAACTTCTTGATAAGGTATGTTTGAATATTTTCGAAAATTTTGAAATATGTATTGAGAAGAAATGAGGAACGGAGATTACAGCAAAGCATTTTTTTTCTTTATTCATAAATGTAGATAATGTCAGTGCAATCTAGAAGTGATGGGGTCAACACTTCTCTTTTTGAGAAGAGAGAACACATAGAGAAGTTGCACCGAACACGTAATCTTCTGCGTAAAGTTCAGGTATCAAAAGACTATCAAATGTTTGTGGTGAATTATAGTTGTGAGTAATGTGGCAGCTGTAGGATTGAGTTGGAAGCATGTTAACCAGTTGTAACAATTACGAGTATGATGCATATTTTATCAAATAATAGATTGCAAAGCCTGTGTCTAATTTATGGTTTTAGATGTTACAGCTCAGAATCTGAAGCTATTAAGGAAAAATTTTAGGTAGGATAGGTAACTATGTATGTACGTATGAGTTACTCAAAAGTTGTCTTATGTGGAAAAGTACAGTTCATTTATGATCTGCCTGCTAGACTTGGAAAGTGCATCAAGTCAGAAGCATATGCTGACGCTGTCAAGTTCTACACTGGAGCAATGCCAATTTTTAAGGTCATTTTTTACCTTGTCCATTATCTTCTATTTTATATTTAATTTTTCTGTTGGTACATAATTTTGCTTTCATGTTAAAATTTTATATTCAAAAGATTTAACACACACCATTGTTTTTCTTACCAGGCATATGGAGATTCTTCATTCCACGACTGTAAACGAGCTTCTGAAGAAGCAGTTGCTATAATAATAAAAAATTTGCAGGTATGTATATTCTTTGTCTTATGCACGTAGAGAGTATGGTGATTTTAAGCAGATAAAAGAATTTTGTAATGTTTTGTGAAATTTTCCTTCCCAGGGAAAGCTGTTCTCAGATTCTGAGTCTATTCAAGCTAGAGCTGAAGCTGCAATGCTTTTGAAGAAGTTGGATTTTCCGGTTTGTACTGCAACTTTGAGATTGGAATATCTAGCTGGTTCTGTGAAAGTTACAATGGAGCTTAAACACACATTATCATGCATGCCATTTACTTCACATTAAAATGCATCAGTAAAAAGATGAAAATTCTTTCTCTCTCTCTCTCTCTCTCGTGACTTCTTAATACATTTGAATCTTCTGTTTGCTGACAGCCTTTATAATATGCACCATATAAATTAAACTTATGTTTAACATTATTCTCTAAACAAGTTTTTGATGTCACTTGATATGATATCTGTTTGACATATATTCATGTAGATGACACAGATTATCTATAATTGGGCAGGTGGATAGTTTACAGGCAAAACTACTTGAAAAGTTAGAGCAATCTCTTTGGGACCTTCAGCTTAAAACAGATAATATTGAGAATCTTTTTATGGAGTCTAATGATTCTTCTAAACAGGGAAAAGTTTCCGACTCAATTCCTACTACAGCTCATGAGGTAACTGAGCATTAAGTAGCTCTTGTTTTAATTTCTCGTATTTGGCTTGTTAGATAGTAACGGGGTTGGATAAAGGAATTGAAAAAGGAAAAAGAAAACTGTTTTTGTAAAGCAAATGGTTGGCTTTCTGAAATATGTTAATTTTTTGATAATGCAAGTTCTTATCTGAAACTTCGTCTCGCATTGGGAAATTTTTGCCTTCTACATTTGAGGATTCATTGTCTTCAATGAAAAGGATGCTGCATAATGCATCATGATGCATAAAATATTTTGCTACTCCTTTGCAATTCTAGCTGTCTATATGGGGATAAATATTTTATGAATTTCTTCACTATGTAACATATTCTTAATTATTACATATGTAGGCCAGTGACCAAACATTTTCTCCAATTTCCTTTGCAGTTGAGTGCTTGTAGATTTGTGCTTTACATCCTCGTTAGTGGATCTCCATTAATGAATAGCATATTGGACTCTGTTTCTGTGTTTGTTGTTCTTTAGTTATGGTCAAATCTGTCATCCCCCGCATCCCCAGAAATGAAGAAGAGACTGGGATGAGTGGGAAGGGAGGAAAACTGCAATATGATTAGACTAATCAAGAACCTTGTTTTCAATAATCTAAAATTAGGCTTCTGTCCGTGAATTTGCGGAGGCTATTCGTGCTTATCAAGTAATATTTCCCGACTCAGAAAGGCAGCTAATTACACTTGCACAAGACTTGGTCATCAAGTAAGCAGCTTCATTAGAATTCCCATTGTTTCACAAGTTCTAACTCGTTTGGCTGTATACAAAGTGAAAACATTTACTCACATGCTGGCTTTTCTTTAGGCACTTTGAAATGACTGAGCAATATGTAAAGAGACGGATTTCTTCTGCCAATCTCATTGGCATTCTTCGTAAGTAGCGTGCATGTGCTTTTTCTCACCTCTTCTCCTTCATGATTTCAGCAATGCTACTCCAAATATTTAACATAATTAATTAAAAGGTCTATCCTTATTTACCAATGCACATTCTACAAGTGTCTGCATAAGTCAAATAATTTATTATTCTCATTGACATTTGGAGATGTCTTTAGCATAGTACAATTGATTGAGACAAGAGAGTGTTCTTGATGTTGGTGCTTGTTGAGCATATGCCTTCATCAGGATTGATTCTTGATACCATTACTGTTTATTAATGATGGTGTGAATTCAAATTTATTTGTTGTTCTGCTTGCATAAAACTGATGTACAGCTTATGTTTTGTAGTATTTGTTTCTTCTTTTTTTGCAACTTAAAATTTATTTAAACCTTCTTATTGAGTGCAAAATCCATTGCAGGGACTATATGGGCAGATGTGCTTGTAATGGATGAAGTGTTACGTGAGGCTGTTCTACCTGATTTTTCACTGGAGGTCTTTCTTGAATTCATTAGACCCTCTTTATTTAATCCATATTGCATTTCTTCCTCCTCTACTCTGATAGAAAGATAGTTTTCATATTGATGGATGGAGCTCCATATAATGATATTCTTTGTGGTCTCAGGCTGCCCAAGTTGCTGTTAAACAGTATGTTGCCAGCACATTTACTTATCTTCTACAGGACATATCAGGTTCGTTTTACTATTGCTGTTCGTGAAAAATTGTTCCTACTCTTTTGGAGTTTAAAATCACCCAAAAGATAACAACATACTATGAAAAAGCAGGTTGTTGTTCTTATCAATTTTATGATAGAGGTCTAAAGAAGATCTGATTAACCTTCACCAATTTTTTAGAGTCCTGGTTCACTTGAATTCTAATTAAAATATAATTAACCTAAACCCAGCTTAAGCAAAATCGTATTTATGATCTTCCATTCACAAATGTGGCTATTCTAGAATTGATGTCCATAGCTGCATCAGTAATAGTTTAAAATGCATATTCGGTCGGGAGTTGTTTATGAAAAAAAGATAGGTGCACTAAATGTTAAACCATATGCATGCATGGATTCTACATAAACTTTTAAAAGTTTGAAAATTTAAATAAATTTGATTCTTTTTGATTATGTAGATTTATCTAATGAAATTACCCTAGAAGTTTGAGTTCATTCTGCTTAATTTGCAGATGCCCTCCTGAAAGTAAATGTTAGCCCAAAAGAGGCAGCAGAGGAGCACCACTTGCAGGTTGCTTTGGAGGCCAGCAGAAAAGCAGTGCTGCAGGGCAGCATGGATGCCTTACTGGTAACATATGAGATGCTGATGAGACTCTTGTTTTATTCATACAGAAACAACTCAAACTTTGCGTCTTTTATAATGCGAGTCAATTTTTTATGTTGAAGATCTGCATATTTCTCTCTTATTTGGATGCATGTAGATGAATTTATAAATGCTTGAAATATTTCTAGATTGAAAAATGGCCTCAATTTGGTGGTTGCTTTTCTTTTTTCACTGTCAGTGCATGAAAAGTTGACGCATCATCAATAAGCTCTTATTAGCAAATTGAAAAAAAAAACTATTTGTATTTATTTTTAGGGCTTGACATTTTTTAATTTGCTTATTGATGAAGTATTAACATGTGGTGCATTGACAGTATATAGACTATATATTGTCAGTGCATCATATATAAACTCGTGTGTATATATATATTCCCATTTATTTTGTTATTTACATTTTGTTTTTGAACTTGTGCCTTTTATATCTTCATTATTCTTTGCATAAGAATTTATAATGTATCTGCAGCTTATTTGTTGCACTTTTCTTTTTTAATTTGCTTACTGCAGGATTTCCGCCAACTTCTTGATAATGACTTAGAGCTGCTAGTTAAACTGAGAGATTTCATTATTGATTGGGTTCAAGAAGGATTTCAGGACTTCTTCAGGGCTCTTGATGATCGTTTTCTCTTGCTTTCTGGAAGAAAGAATTCATTGAGGGAAGATCAAGTTTTGAGAGAAGTAGCACATGGTGAAAAAGTTCTGGCTGGTCTTGTCCTGGTGCTAGCCCAACTTTCTGTCTTCATAGAACAAACTGCCATCCCAAGAATTACTGAGGCAACTTACTGTTTCACCTAATAATTTTATCTTACCAGCTGACAGCCATTTCAAAATGTGAAGTGGAATAATTCTAGTACTCTCCCCACTCTCTTGGGCTTCAGTCATATTTTCATGTTTTTTTGTCAGGAAATAGCTGCTTCTTTCTCTGGTGGTGGTGCTCGAGGCATTGAAAATGGGCCTGCTTTTGTTCCTGGGGAGATATGTCGAATATTTCGGTCAGCTGGGGAAAAGCTTTTGCATCATGTAGGAATTGATCCCTTTCTTCATTTTGAACTTTACTGAGAGTAGTACTAGTACTTATTAGAACCGTGGGATGTGTTCTATCTCGTTCCCATTGATCAGTTTGGAAAATTCTGAGAATGTTGATGTCGTGCCAATTTCCTGCTTCAAGGGAGCACATATTTAATTTTGATGATTTTTATTTTCTGGAATAGGATGGACCATTCAGATATCTTTTCATTTAAAGCAATGTCGGTTACCTCATTGTTATTTATAAGTTCATTTTGTTTCATTTTGTTTCATTTTGCAGTACATAAATATGAGAACTCAGAGGGTATCTACTCTGCTAAGAAAGAGGTTTACAACACCAAACTGGGTCAAGGCTAGTATGCTCTGTATAATCCTCAATATATGAATGATATTCCTATCATGAAAATAGTTTGGTATTCACTTTTCAACTCTTCTAACAATTTTTTATTTTTATTATTTGCAGCACAAGGAGCCTAGAGAAGTTCATATGTTTGTTGATTTATTTCTTCAGGAGGTTAGTGTCTCTTTAAACTTTTCTTATTGGACAAGGATACATTCTTTAAATCTTTTTCCTGCATAGTTCAATCATCATCATCAGAGCCTTTATCCCAATAGATTGGGGTAGGCTATATGAACCAATATCTAAAATCACGTTAGATCGTCCATATGTATTCTCTGCCTTCATAGATTCCTATTCAAGGCCATTTGCTCATCTAATTTCCTGCATAGTTCAATATGCGTAAATATTCTGATTATGCAATAAGATGTATTGTGCTTAACTTCAAATTTCTCTGCACTAGTTGAAAGCAATAGGAAGTGAGGTGCAGCAGATTTTACCTCATGGGCACTTGCGTAAGCATCGGCGATCTGACAGCAATGGAAGCACCGCTTCATCACTTAGCAACCCATTACGAGATGATAAAATGAGTAGGTCAAATACCCAGAGAGCCAGGAGCCAGCTTTTAGAAACACATCTAGCAAAATTGTTTAAGCAAAAAGTTGAAATTTTTACGAAAGTCGAATATACACAGGTGTGACCTATGAATTCTTGTGTTAGTGGGAAAATATCATTGAAACAAAATGAACTGAGTTTTCTTGTAATTGCAGGAGTCAGTTGTAACGACTATAGTAAAACTTTGCCTTAAAAGCTTGCAAGAATTTGTCAGACTCCAGACCTTTAATCGAAGTGGTTTCCAGCAAATTCAGCTGGATATTCAGTTCTTAAGGACTCCTTTAAAGGAAACTGTTGAAGATGAAGCAGTAATTGACTTTTTACTTGACGAGGTAACAGAAGAACTCCCTGGTTATGCACTTAGATCTTTCCAAATCCTATTACTACTGTGTATTGCTCCTTTTTATCTATTTTTTGTTCCCCTGGAAACAAAAAATGAAGATGCGGGTTGTTGTATCTGTTTGGTAGGTGATTGTTGCTGCTTCTGAGCGTTGTCTTGACCCAATACCTCTGGAGCCTCCAATTTTGGAAAGACTTATACAAGCCAAGTTAGCAAAATCGTAGGAACTGAATCCAATTACGCCCCTAGATGTCGGAAGGTGAAATTGGTGGGAATAGCCCTGATTCTCTTTTGATCGGATCATGATTTATTGAGCATCACTTTCAGTTACTTTGATGTGATTCATTGGTCAGAAGTTTCATAAACAAATTCCTGAAGGGTAATCCATGTTCAGTTTGTTATATCTTGGCATATACCGTGTGGAATATGATAATCTGATTTAACAGGGGGTTTCTGCTTGTACGATTTAGCAAAAACCTTTTTGAAACGAGTCATCATAGTTCGTGTACAACCCACACTTGCAGAGCTTTTCGTCTGTCACAATGACGGGAAACTCTTGCTTGAAATGATGAGAATGTAATAAAAATTCGAGTTATTTATGCATGAAAGGGTTCTTGTAGCGTATGAATCTCTCATTTTGATACACTAAAACCACCATATCCCTATGAATTTTCCAGTTTTCTCACCTCTTTTGAGTTCACTTTTCCCTCTTCCATTTTATTTTATTGGAGATTACTGATTGATGGGATGATAATAAATAACACTAATAATTTGCTTGCCAAGTTTGAGGCTGTTTAAATTTTCTTGATATTGCAGGGACAAAACAAAAATGTCATTATTGTTAATATTTTATAACATTGACGTGTAAGTGATTAATCGGGATCAAAATGCTCCAGAGTGACACAATTTGCCAACTTCGGTTATACTATTAGCATCTTATGATTTTCCAAATGATAGCAAACAGCTGAAATTGGAAGATATTTTTTAAGCTGCTTCAACACTTTAGTTACTCCTAGAGGGAAGGAAAAACAAAAAACCCTTGATGAGACTAAAATAAACTTGTTTTAAAATATATGTTAATTGTTAAGATTGCTGTCTATTATTATTATTTTTGTATTTACAGTGAGGTAAAAAAATGAGAATCAAATTTTGTACTTAATTAATTTCTCCTATTAAAGACCTGCTGGGCTGAACACTAAACATTGGTGGTGAGGGGTAGACCTGCTCGAGGGTCGGGCTACCTGCTCGAGCTCGAAGGCTAGTTCGATATTTGGTCGTGCTTGGACAAAAGTATCTGATACAATAATCAGGGTTGAACAAAATTTTTAGGCCTATTTAAAAATGAGCTTAGGCCCGAGCTTAACCTTTCAAAGCCCGGGTCTTGCCTTGTCCGATATTAATATATTATATTTATTTTTTATGTATTTATTTAGCATAATATAATTTTATATATAAAAAAAATATTATTGATTAATAAACATGATTATAAATATTTAATATGAAATTTGACATATAAATTTTGACAAATTAAATTAAAATTTAAAGGAAATAAATAATAAAAAACAAATAAATAAATAATTAAAAAAATAAATAAAATTATATTTGGGAAGACCGAGTTCGGGCTTATAGCACAAAAATAAAAATGGATTTTGACAAAAAATCAACCCTGAATTTGCGGGTCGGGCCGGGTTTGAGCATAAGTTAAATATCTTATTATCTGTCATAAGCTCCACTTATGATCAGGTATAGTGAGGGGGTTGTTAGTTGGTATAGGCAGCGCTAATATACATGATTTATAAAAGATAAATACCACACAGCTAACTACGGTGGCTGTAGTTTAGTGGTTAAAATAAATAAAATTATATTTGAGCGGACCGAACTCGAGCTTATAGCACAAAAATAAAAACGGACTTTGACAAAAAATAAAGTTCGAAATTGCGGGTCGTGTCTGGCAAGCATAAGTTAAATATCTTATTATCTGTGATAGGCCCCGCCTATGATCAGGAATAGTGAGGGGTTGTTAGTTGGTATAGGCAGCGCTAATATACATGATTTATAAAAGATAAATACGACACGGCCAAGAAAGGTGGATGTAGTTTAGTGGTTAGAATTCTACGTTGTGGCCGTAGAGACCTGGGCTCGAATCCCAGCAGCCACACGCGTTAATTTTTTCTTTTTCGTTCTCTTGAGTCAAGACTCTCTACGGGTGCGGTAAACTCACCACCGCACATGGAACTCTATATACAAAATCCATCAATCAGGAGCGTATAGCACTGTCCACGCACGATGTTACAAACCTAGAATTTACATCCGGGTACACCGTATCAAATTCTTGCTCCCATTTCCCGCCAAAACCCTCTTTCCCGTCTCATATTTTGCCGCCATATCTCAAGGCTCTCCCTGTCCAATCCCCATTTTCTTCCTCACATCTCTTTCTCTCTTGCTCGCTCACTCTCACACATTCAGCGAAGTTGAACCATGAAGGACCTCGACTTTAACGCAGATAAAGGTACTCTTCTCCCCCTATCCCCTCTTTTAATCTCTGCTGCATTTATCTTTCCCTGATTTTTGTTTTTGTTTTTGATATCTTATCAGTTCTCGCCAAAGAGTTCCTCTCAAACTTCGCAGATGCAAATGGCGAGGCCAAATACATGAACATCCTTGTGAGTCTCCCTCTTTTTTTCCCGTCATCCTTTCCAATTGAAAACCCTAGATCTTGTTTTTTCTTCTTGAAAATAATCAGAAGATTGTTATTATTATTTTTTTTTATCTTGCCTTCGACCCTAATTTTTTTCTTTATTTCAGCAAGATGTTGCAAACCATAAAACTAGAGCAGTGCAGATCGATCTTGAGGACCTATTTAACGTAAGATTTTTCCTATTTTCCTCTTAATTTGTTCTTGGTTTCTTTTTTTTTATACTACTACTACTACTACTACTACTATTCTTATTCTTATTATTTTTATTATTACACTTTAAAATTCTAAATTTAGTTCATTTGCTTTTTCACAGTACAAAGACTTGGATGAGGAATTCCTCAGGCGGGTTACTGAGAACACTCGAAGATACATTGGAATTTTTTCTTCTGCAATCGACGAGATTTTGCCGGAGCCCACTGAGGCCTTTCATGATGATGATCATGATATATTGATGACACAGAGAGCTGAGGACGGGACCAATAATGCAGATGGGTCTGATCCACATCAGAAGATGCCTCCTGAGATTAAACGTTACTAGTAAGCCCAAGACAAGAACCCTTTACTCTTGATCCACTAAACCTGTTCTAAATTCTACCTTAAGAGAGTCATATGTTAATTGCAGTTCATGTTGGTATTTTAGTGTTTGTGTAGGTTTTTAATCAAATTATCCATAGAGTGTGGGAAATGAAACATTGAATTGAGGTACAGAAAGGATTTTATATGACTAACCATTGGAATGAAAAGCATTTTGCAGCACCTTTCTGTTTTTTTTTACCAAGTAAATGTAAAGGTTCGTTATGGCAAGTAGGTGATGACTGCTCTCTCCAAAAATGGAGCTCCTGGAATTGAAGTGCAATCTGAAATCAATATACTGCTAGCTTTAGAGGCCATCTGATATTAATTACTTTTTTTTTTTGTTTTTAAGTCATTTACAGTTTGTAAGTTGTTATTTGTGATATATTTGTTATAATAGCTTTTTCTAGTGCTGGTATAATGCCATCTTAAGATATCCATGTGGTATATAGCTTAGCATTTCTAATATGCATTTACTCTGTTTAAATTGTGGGAACATCTAGTCTGATGCTCGTTTATTTTATTCAGTGAAGTTTATATTAGAGCACCTTCAAAGGGGAGGCCGTTTACTATTAGGGAGGTGAAGGCTTCATATATTGGCCAGCTTGTAAGAATATCTGGTATTGTGACCCGTTGTTCGGATGTTAAGCCTCTGATGCAGGTAGCGGTATACACATGTGAAGAATGTGGCTATGAAATTTACCAGGTAATTAACTCTTGTCAGATTTGTTGTCTAAATATTGAATATTCTCTTCATTTTAATGTGATTTTGTTAAATTTGATAGTTGAACAGTCATCTAAAAAGAGAAGTCAGTTATGCTAGATATCATATATCATAGTTGTCTGTGTAATTTTTAAGGGATCTTAAAATGTCAGTATTCATGCCCTTTATATTAACTTTAAAATTTTCTCTTTCCATTCATTTTCCAAACAGGATGTAACTGCTCGAGTATTCATGCCCTTGTTTGACTGCCCATCAAAGCGTTGTTCAGTGAACAGGACGAAGGGGAACCTTATCCTTCAACTTAGAGCATCCAAGTTTTTGAAGTTCCAAGAGGTTCTAGTTTAACTTGATTTATTAAGATAACATTAATAAGTTGCTCTGCATTGTTTATAGCGTGTAAGATGAATTTTTCCAGGCCAAGATTCAAGAGTTGGCAGAGCATGTTCCCAAAGGTCACATTCCAAGGTCAATGACTGTTCATTTTAGAGGGGAAATGACGAGAAAGGTTGGTCTTCATGTTGATTTCATGGTAGCTGAAATATCTAAAAATTTTGGTTTCATGAAATTTCTTAGTGTAGACATTGCACTTGTTTCCTTTTTTCCCTTTCCTCCCTTACAACACCATATTACATGGCCGGTGACATTGCAATATCCTGTTCATAATGAAATTTAAGTCTTTTGTGCTAACAATGCATTTTTATTCTACCTTGTCCATCAAATTCAGGTAGCTCCTGGTGATGTTGTTGAATTATCAGGGATCTTTCTTCCTATTCCTTACACTGGATTTAGGGCAATGCGTGCTGGATTAGTTGCAGATACATACTTGGAAGCCATGTCTGTCACTCATTTCAAGAAAAAATATGAAGAGTAAGCCACTTTCCTGATCTAATCATCAGAAGGGCACTTGTGGTTAAGCATCCATCTTTATGCTTTCTAATGTCAGTGTGTGAGCTTGCAAACAAGGCATCTGAAATGGAGATCTCGCATTTAAACTTACTGAAACAAATTATGAGCTAAACAAAATGAATTTGCCTGTATTTATACTCGATTGTGCTTTACTGCAGGTATGAACTTAGGGGAGATGAAGAAGAGCAAATTGCACGATTAGCTGAGGATGGTGATATATATAACAAATTGGCACGGTCATTAGCACCTGAAATTTACGGACATGAAGATGTTAAAAAGGCTTTGCTTCTTCTTCTTGTGGGCGCTCCACACCGGAAGCTAAAAGATGGGATGAAGGTAATATGTCATCTTATGTTTTCTTGTAGTATATTTGTTGGCAGTCATTTTTCTCTTATCATTTATCAAATATAATATAGTTCTTTACAAAGATTGGGCAAACATTTTTATTGTTATTTTTACTTGGAGGAGTTCTGGTTATGCCTATTGACAACATTACATTATTCTTCCTGCTTCCCTCAACCCCCCCCCCCCCCCCCCCCCCCTTTTCAGAGAATCTTCTTTGCTTTTGGTTTACTACACATACTTCTTTCATTTTTACTTTTGTATTTGCTTCATTTTGTATATTTTTTTTACAGACAGAAGAATAGCATTTTAATGATTATGGTTACACTGCAGATCAGAGGAGATTTACATATTTGTTTGATGGGTGATCCTGGTGTTGCCAAAAGTCAGCTTCTCAAGCACATTATAAATGTAGCACCAAGGGGAGTCTATACCACTGGCAGAGGAAGCAGTGGAGTTGGTTTAACTGCAGCCGTGCAGAAAGATCCTGTCACAAATGAGATGGTCTTGGAAGGGGGAGCCTTGGTAATCTGTTGTTTTCTGTGTACTACTATAATTTATTGTATTTAATCGGGCATGTTTTATTAGTATGAGATGACATAGAAGAATGTGGCAACTGTAACTGTTAAAAGTTGAGCCATATACATCATGCCAACATTTCTTCTATGTCACCCATGTTGCAAATTATGCCTTGTTCCGTTAATGGTTATAATTTTGAGTTGGTTTATGTTACAAATTATGCCCTTTTCTGTTAATGGTTATAATTTTGTGCATTTAGTATATCCCAGCTTATGTATGATCCTTTCATCTAATTATTATTTCCAAGGTTCCTATGGTTTAATAGAGACTTCGTGAACCTGTTTCAGGTGTTAGCAGATATGGGTATATGTGCTATTGATGAATTCGACAAGATGGATGAATCTGATCGTACAGCAATACACGAAGTTATGGAGCAGCAGACTGTCAGTATAGCGAAGGCAGGGATCACCACATCTCTGAATGCAAGAACTGCGATTCTTGCTGCTGCTAATCCAGCCTGGTATGAATGTTCCTCATCATTCAAAGTTGTTTCCATGTGACTTATCATATTATTTTTGGCAACTTCCATATATTAGAAGGGACATAAGTGGGGGGAAGAAAAAGAAGTGAATTCCTTCTTTATGAGAGTATTTGATTCATACGCAAAATCAAAATTCATTAACTTGAGTCATATAACTCGTTTTGAAGGGGAAGATATGACCTACGCAGAACTCCAGCAGAAAACATCAATCTCCCTCCAGCCCTGCTGTCAAGATTTGATCTTCTGTGGTTGATCCTGGATCGTGCAGATATGGATACTGATCTTGAGATGGCAAGGCATGTTGTCTATGTGCATCAGAATAAAGAATCTCCTGCTCTTGGGTTCACTCCACTTGAACCATCTGTTCTTCGGTAAGCACTGTAATTCCTTTTACATGGAAAACTTGTCTGAACTTTATTGATGACTTTCTTCTCACCTGATTAAAGTATAACTTTATGTAAGCAAGTCATTTTGCTGAATATGTTTTAATTTTTATGAACTTGATAAAATTGGGTTGCAAAGCATGTGAGCTAGTAGAAGCTGTGAAAATTGTCTGCATATCTTCTTTCTGAATTTGAAGAAGCTGATCTGTTATATTAGTTGACAGTGTCTTCTGTGTTGTGTAGATACCTATTCCTTTTCGTTTTACTAGTCTTCAGTAGCTACATGAATTGATATCTTAAGTTTGTTGATTTTCTTCAAGTTCCCCGCTATGTCAGAAAACTTCATAGATGCCTTGATTCCTCTAGATATTGTTTTATCTGGTTTTTATTTTTGGTTTGTAGCGCTTATATTTCTGCTGCAAGAAGATTATCCCCTTATGTTCCAAAGGAGCTTGAAGAGTACATTGCAACAGCATACTCCAGCATTCGGCAAGAAGAAGCTAAATCGAATACACCTCATTCGTATACTACTGTGAGGACTCTACTCAGCATTCTTCGAATATCAGCAGTAAGTCCTGATGTTTTTACTTCTTTTTCATTGATAATTGATAATACCTTCGTACTCCTTGGTCTGCTTAAATGGGTGGGGAGGGTGAATTTTCTTAGGGTTGGGCAAAGAGTAGGGCAGAAAGGATGCGGAATGACTGGATCTGAAATGAGGGTGCCACACAATGCTCCCAGTCCCAGTGTTATTGTTTACAATGAAATTGTCTTTTTTTTTTTTTTAAAGATGAAATTATCATTTGGATTGGCAATTGGAGTTTCTTGTGCAAAACCATCTGCTCCTAGGTGGAGCAGTTTTCTCTGTTTGAATTGCCATTTAACATGAAATTGATATAATTTTCTCACAGGCGCTAGCAAGGCTTCGTTTCTCTGAAACTGTGGCCCAGAGTGATGTGGATGAGGCTCTTAGGCTGATGCAAATGTCAAAATTCTCTTTGTATTCTGATGATCGTCAAAAATCTGGTCTGGATGCCATATCGGATATATATTCAATTTTACGAGATGAAGCTGCAAGGGCTAACAAGATGGATGTGAGCTATGCCCATGCATTGAATTGGATTTCTAGAAAGGTTTGTGCCCGATATAAGTCTATTGAACTTCAGCTGTGGTTGCTTATTATTTAAGAAAGTGAAATGTTATCTAACAATGAAAGCCAGTCACATTGCAAGGCAAGGACAATAATATAGCATGGAGTACCTTAACATGGTGTCTTGTGGTCACTGTTTGACTGTTAATCTCTAGAAACAAATGTACCTGCACTGATATTCTAGGATATCTGTAAAACTGCAATTTGATGGGAATAAGCTTCGTCTTAATCTGGAAGCTGTGGCTAGATGTAATGTTGAGTATTATAAGTAGGATACAGTTGATGTCCCAGCCTCTAATCCTGAGCAAGGTTAGTGGCAATAACTGACGGGATTTTTTTAGGTGTATTTCACACCATATACCCTTACCAGTGTTTTAACGAACCACTAAGTAATAGTATTAAGATGATTTGATTCATCTGATCGAATAACTCCAGGAGTTTACGTTTTTCTGGAGGGTATAGATGTATTATTTTTCTGTTTTAGCACCAATAGCTGTAAATAGATAGCTTGGTGGTCTTATAAGCTAGACCCTCAAACATAGTTGCTTATTCTTACTGCTTATATTTGGATTAGTTATGTTTTGGCATTTTAATATTTTTTTTGAGACTGATAAGAGTATTTGGTTGTCAAGATTATGTGAAGTTTCTTACTGCTTAAGATTTATGTTTTAACAGGGGTATAGTGAAGCTCAGTTGAAAGAATGTTTAGAGGAATATGCTGCCTTAAACGTGTGGCAGATACATCCCCACACCTTTGATATTCGTTTTATTGATGCCTGAAGTTCCTATAAATCAATTGGAGTAAACCCGAAACACGAGTAAGCTGCATCCGTCAGCACCTGAAAAGAAACGTGAGTGGGAAAGCTTATAATCACATCCTTTCTAAAGTTGTTGGATTTTAACATATAGTTGTCCATTGTAACTTTTCTTAGTGTAGGTACTCAGCATTGCAGACTTAGTTACCAGTTGTGCTAGAGTTTGTAACTTATTTGAAACATGGGATCGAAAAGTGATCATGTTATGTTATCAGCGGAATTACTTCTCTTTGTTAAGTAACCAGTCCATGATAAAACATTGTCATAACTTCTACATTATCTTCTCTTTCAACTCTTTTTTCTGTTGTGTAACGCCTGGAGATTTGTTTTGATGTATTGTTTGTGAATTAAACAGTGAAATTCTTTAGGAGGCTAACTGATTATTGAAATTACAGGATTAAGCTTTGCTGAGTCTGACCTAAATTTCTCTGCCTTTCTAGTTTCTATTCTGGAGTGTGGCTATCTGCTTCATTTTCACATGACATGGTTTCATGTGAAAAATATGGTACTATCAATTAATTCCAGGTAAAGGAATGAGTAAATAACAGAGCACCACTTATCATGAGTATGGTGAGATCAAAAAAGGCTGACTTTGCTGGCTTTTGGCAGGACCTGTAAGGCTGTAACTACTTAAGTCGTCAGTTCAGTACCTGGCAGTTTTTGTATTTTTTTTTTTGGTGAAAGGCAGTTTTTGTATTGCTTGGTTAGTTTTTTTTTTCCTCCTTTTTCTAAGAAATAATTTCAAAATTTAAATGGGTTCCCGTCATACTTTAGCCTTTTGTGAATGATGATAGGCGAGCAAGGACATAATTATTTACCTCTTATTAGCCGTTAAATTGGAGAAGATGGATTGCAGGTTTTTCTTTTCTTTTTTTGTTAATTTGTGTTTATATAACATTTTTATGATAATTGGGAATAAGAATTGATATTATTTGGGTGTGAATTTAAATTTATGTTAAAAGTATTGTAAGCAGATGAAAATGAGTGTAAAATTAGTGTTAATGATGTAAACATATAAAAATAAACATAAATTTAGTGTTAATAGATATAAACATATGATAATTATAAATTAGTACTTGAATGTGCAAAGAAAATGCTGTAAACCAATAAAAAGGTAAGTGCTGAAAGGCGGCAAAGAAAAAGATTGAATTAATTCTTAAAGAGTGAATGTGGTGGTAGTTGATGGTAGAAAATTGAATAAGGTTAAGAATAAAGCTAAGTAGAAAATCAAATAAAAGAGAGTTTTTGAAAAAATTGCAAGTAATATGAAAAAAGTCATTTTAAATAATGTTAAGAACTTTTATATATATAGATATATAAATAATAGGAGTTACAATATATAATAATTAAGAGGAATGGGACAGTTATTTTAACAGTCATATTTTAACACTTTTTTATTTTATCGGGTTACATCATTTTTTACTTTTACGTGAAGACTTGTTATTTGTTATTACATGTTACTTGAAAAATTATTTTTTAGCATCCAAATGCTTCAACTTTACAACTTCTCAAATGGGTAATCGATTTTTATGTAAAACTTAAAAACGACCTAACTCAATAAAATTGAGAGTGCTAAAATGTGATTGTCTCTAATATTCTCTAATAGTTAATGAGCATAATAACAAAAATGGACAATTATCCTAATTATAAAAAAATTAATGTTTGTTTAATGAGAGTTATTCTTTTAAAGATAGTAAATAAAGAAGTTCATTATTAGTTTTACAAATAACTGAGAGAGAAAAGCACACTTCAAATAAATGTTAAAAGAAGAACTTTTAATTATTTTTATATTTGATCTACTAAGTCAAGTTTTTTAAAATATCTCAATAGTGAAATTAACTCAAGAATCGTATATTATTTTAAGGATATTTCCATTTTTTTTCAAGGAAAATGTTATTTAGTGAAAATGATAGTATTGCTCTATTAAAATGTTATCTGGTAATTATTTTATGATGTTATTTTGTGCAGGAATTGTTTTGAGGACATGTTTAGTGAAAGAGTTCTTATAAAAAAAGTTATTTTCTATGAAATAATTATTTTAAGAAAAGATTATTTGTGAAACAACCATATTACTTTTTTTTTCTTTCATTATAATATAAAATTTAAATATATGAAATATTAATTTCTAAAATAAAGTATTTACAATTATAAATGTAAATACATTAAGATAAACATTAACTTATATCAATAAATATAACATAAGTTAACATTACAATAAATTCAATGCCCAACATTAAGCGATGATGTCTCCTCAGTTGGGAGAAATGTAGTCACCCCAGTTTCCTGAAAAGAGAAGCGTAGTTCTAACTTTGGTGCATTGTTGTTGATTACTTCTGTTAGACAAAGGCAACAACAATACTAGAGAAAATAATTATGTTGTTAATTACCCAAAAAACAAGAGCGGGAATAATAAATATAAACAAACGGGGCTCTCAATTACATAATATACAATTGGCCAAAAAGAAATATTTCCTCTCAGCGCGATTGAAAGTCAATTGTAACCCTAATTCCTTCAAGAACATTTCAGCACTCTAAGGGCAAACAAAGTCAAAGACCGCCTCGAACGCGGGGGCTTGCTTGTCTTTTCGCTTATCAATAGTGGAAGCGCTCAAATCACTTTCTAGCTTTCCCTGTTCGATTACCTTACTTACTACTCGTAATAGCAGTACTGATTAGGAAATTTATTTTCTTAGCCTACTCATTACTCGCACACCTTCAAGCTTTGTCCTAGAATATTTTTCTCCCTTCCATAAAAAAAAAAAATAATAAAGGAATATTTTTCTCCCACAATTCTATTTTATTATATTCCTCCATTTCCCTTCATTTAATTCTTCCCCAACTCATAACTTTCCCAGAAAATAAGTCGTAGCAAAGCGCTAATTTTTCATAATGTAACTTTTTGCCTACTCTCGATTCTCGTTATCTTTCCTCAACCTTGTATTTTTTTTTCTTTTATAAATGTTTATTTAATTTTAATAACTAACAAAGCTCTCCAAATTAGTGCTTCGAACTGAGGAAAGCTCGCGCTCCATGTTCCTTATCTAAACCGACTCTAATTAAGGTAATTAGATCTTTTATTTGTCACTTTGGATAATGAAATTACGTTTGCTGCTTGTTTGCATGTGGCTTTTCGATTAATCTTGAAACGTTTAATTTTGATTTTTCTCTCGTTTCTGACTGTTAATACCTTCCAATTTCAAGCTTGTTTCCCTAGATATAAGGGAATGGTTTTTTTTTTTTTTGAATTTTTGCTTCTCTTTTTGTTGAATGATTTGCTTATGCAAATGCTAAAATGTTGGAAGTTTGGGCTTTCCTTTAACAAGTTGAAGGCTTAAATCGAAGTTGAAGCTCCTTTTTTTTTATTATTATTATAACGTTTTTAACCTCCAAGGATTCTACTTGTAATTAGGGTTTTTTTATCCGGACGGTGGATAGCCTTGCAACTTTAGGTATTAACTTTGGTCCGTTTTAGGGTGCTGCTATGATATGTTATAGATTCCAGCTATGACAACTGATATGATAATAAATTTGTTGAGAATTAGGCCATAATTGTCCTAGAATTGAGTTAATAGCTGAAGCTGCCCCTGTCTTCTTGCTCGGAACATCCTTGGCATGTCTTTTAGGCTTTTCTTTTTTGGTAATGATTGCTGACGCATGCAATTGATACACTACCGTTATGAGTTCATTTTCCCACAACTGCTATTGTAGGTTCCCTCTTAAAACATGGACTGGAAGTGTTCATCTTCTGCTGGTGCATCTTCTTTTTGCAAAGCACCTTTGAATCTCTCAACGACAATCCCGGAGAAGGCTTTGGTTGAGCAACAAAGGAGGGTTACAGATTGTCCTTCTAAGACTAATGTAGATGTAGACCTTAGAGAAATTTACTTCTTGATAATGCAATTTCTGTCAGCTGGCCCTTGTCAGAGGACTTTTGAACAATTATCGAACGAACTTTTGGAACATCAGCTTTTACCGAGAAGATATCATGCTTGGTTTTCAAGAAGTGGTGCACATAGTGGGAATGATGATGATGATGGGATCTCCTTCCCATTAAGTTATAACAACTTGGTGGAGAGGTATGTGCGCCTCTTATATGATTCGGCATTAATCATCAATGTTAAACAGGTGTTTTGAACTTTGTGGTTCTGTTTATTGGAAAACATTATACCACATATGTTTGATGTCACGATAGCTTATCTTGTATTCCATAATGCTAGCCACTTATTGCTCACATTTTTAGCAGCAGCTAACTCCATGTTTTTCCACTTTAAAACAATACTTGCTTGCTGGTTAGTTGTTGTTTTTCTTCCTTTTGATGAACAATACAGCTCTATAAATAATCTTTCCCTAAGCGAACCAGCTGTACTTGAAAGATAGTATACATGATTGCTTACCCTTTGATTGATTATATAATGAGTAATCAAAGGTCAAACTAAGAGTAACAAATTAATGGTGGGAGGTGCCATATCTAACTCCACATTTTATTTAAAATCAGCTGGGATAGATTAGCTTGCCCAGAAACAATGTTTTCTGTTATTTATTTACCTTTTTATGTTTTCATTAATTGTTTGGTCTTGATTCCATGTCCAAGTTACTAAGTTCTGGCTTGTGTAACTTTCAGGTATCCTCATATTGAGAAGGATCACTTGGTAAAGCTTCTGAAGCAACTACTGTGTGTACTATGCAGCAAAGTTGTAGGAGATGCCCATGTTCCAAATGCTGCCGATGTCCCTACATTATTGGGATCTGGTTCCTTTTCACTTTTGAATTGTATGTGGTACTTTCATAGTAATTTACTTTACACTTTGACTGTTGAGTTGTTGACCACCCCTCCTGCAATTTTTCCATTGGATTGTATTCTTCAGATGAAAATGTAAAGTAGTTTGTATTTGGAGTTTGATTATGGAAATATGTTAAGAATATTTAATGGGGTGGTTATTTTGGGATGGAGGAAGGATGATCAAAGTATCGCTTGATCAATGTGTTTTACTTTCTTGATTTATTTCCTTATATTTTTGCATGGTCTATCTTCTTACTTAGCAACTTTTACCTTTCTGTTATGTAGTTGACAAGAGTATGGGGAATAGGCAGCGCAAGCCTATGCCTGCCTGTCTTCGTTGGCCTCATATGCAAGCTGATCAAGTTCGGGGGCTAAGTATAAGAGAAATCGGGGGAGGTTTCAGAAAGCACCACCGAGCTCCCTCTGTTCGCGCTGCATGCTATGCTATTGCTAAACCATCTACCATGGTGCAAAAGATGCAGAATATAAAGAAGTTGAGGGGGCATCGAAATGCTGTCTACTGTGGTATGATGAACTGAACTTAGTTAGATCTGCTTTTTAGGGGATTTTATTCCTGTAGATGTTCCTCATTTGGTATTGTTAGTATCTAAAGAAACCCTTGGAATTTGACAGCATCAGTAAAAATGTTGGCGTAGTCAATTTCCTAATTTGTCTAGTAGTGCATAAGGGTTATTTTCTTCTAAAAATGATTAAATATGGTGCAAATGATGAAATATATCTGTTTAACCAATTTTTTTGCTTCAAATTGTCTGTCCATCTCAAAATTTCGAATTGACCTTTCTTCTATAGTTTTTCATAACATCCATTGGTTTATTTTTTCTTTTACCGTGCTGATTGGAACATGAAAAAGTTCTAGTAAGAGGTTAATACAGCATGGAAGGAAGATGCTTGAACTAAAGATTATGTTTTGTAACTTGTTATATTCAATGAGTTTAGTTGTGAATCTATATATACTTAAGTTAGTTAGGCTATTTTATATATCAGTTAGTTTTGCTTTTTCTCTAAGTGTAGGGTTTCAAAGATTATATTTGGTTCTCTATTATCGAGTGTATGGTTTTAAATATTATGTTTAGTATTAATAAGTGGTATTATTCTACCTTTGTTAATTTTTGGGTTTCCTTTGGTCTTATATGCAAGTTGGGTTTCGCTGCCTGTTGCCAATTGGTTTTAGGTTGGGTGCTTAACATGGCAACAAAGCCCAAGTTTTTTTTATTCTACCTGCTTGTTACCCCTTGTTAAGTTGTCCACATCTAGGTCCTTGTCCTTGTTGGGCTACATGTGAGGGGGATTGTTAATTTATGTTTATCCCACATCTGTTAAATCTTAAGTTTCCTGTGGTTTTGTATTTAAGTTGAGCCTTTGTAGCTATTTATTGGTTTTAGGTTGGATGCTCAACATGTTTTTTTTTTTTTTTGTTTATTAGGATTTAGGCATTTTAAATGCTTAGGGGGGAGAATTTTATGGTTGACTTCAAATGTTGTTGAATACTTTTCCTTTTTTGTAACCAAGTGCCTTTTTGAGTTGCAGCAGTGTGTGTAATAGCTTGACTGTCAATGCAATAATCAATGAAATTTAACTTACAGTTTTCTTAGTTATTCCTGAAATTTTCCTAGTATCTTTTTTCCTTTATGGTTTTCCTTTTCTTGCCACTAATTTATATTGCCATTTGGCTTATATATAATTACTTTAAGACCTTATTTTGTAAGCCATGTCATTTTCTTTATGTACTTTTACACCATGAGTTCACCATTTGGAAGATCTGTATTATCTAAACATCTACCGATCAAACGGTAAAATAAATATATGGTTTTATCATTAAGATAATTGAAAAGACTTACAAGAACCCTTTCTTCTCACAGAAGAGGAATAATCTTACTCCATTTCTTGTCATAGTTTCCTTATTGAACTTTATATTAAATCAGTAGAGATCACATGCATAATTTGTACAATTGGTCAAGCGTCAATAGATAACAGATCTAAGCAAATATTGTTTGTCTCTTACAGCCATATTTGATCGTTCCGGGAGATATGTTATTACTGGTTCGGATGACCGCCTTGTCAAAATTTGGTCTATGGAAACTGCGTTTTGCTTGGCCAGCTGCCGGGGACATGAAGTGAGTTCATATTGTCTATTTGATATATGACATTTTCTATCTATCAGTTTAGCCTGTAATATTTTATTTCTTTCTCTAGATTAGCTGAAGTAATTTTCTTTTTACATGCAATTTAGGGTGACATAACTGACCTGGCTGTTAGTTCGAACAATGTTTTGGTGGCGTCTGCTTCAAATGATTTTGTGATTCGAGTTGTAAGAATGCTTTACTTTGCTTTACAAGACACTGCTTTTCTTAATTTTGGATAACTAAATTGTTCTTTATGATCTATAGTGGCGCTTGCCAGATGGGTTGCCAGTTTCAGTTTTACGAGGACATACTGGAGCTGTTACTGCCATTGCATTTAATCCCAGGCCTGCCTTTGCTTTCCAGCTTTTATCGTGAGCCCCATTTCCACAGTTGCAGTTTAGTGTTGTATGCTTGTAGCTTTTCTCAGTTAGTTGATCTGTTATGATACTAGAGTCTTTATTTAGGTTTTATTTATATATATATATATATATATATATTTTCAGTGTCTAAGCTTTACTTATTTGATGTTTCTTCTAATTCAAAGAAGCTTTCTCTGAAAGCTTTCAATCTAGTGTCTTTGATGTTGACACTTTATTTTATCATACTTGGCTGAGAGGCAGCAAATCTTAAATTTATGGCATTTCAGTTAACAACTAGTTATTTTCTCTGTTAACATTTGTAGGTCATCTGATGATGGGACTTGCCGAATCTGGGATGCCAGATATTCACATTATAGCCCACGCATATACGTGCCAAAGCCTTCTGAAGCTGCAATTGGTGGAGAACTGCTTCATGATTGTTTTGTTAATGGTTTTTATTGTGTGCTATGAACTTACACTGCAACTGATAAGTTCTCTGCAGGGAAGAGCAATTTTCCATCTAATAATGGAACTTCCTCAAGTAATGTTCCACAAACCCATCAAATATTATGTTGTGCATTCAACGTCAATGGGACAGTTTTTGTCACCGGTAGCTCTGACACTTTTGCCAGGGTGCGTCTAAACAATTTGAACTTGTCAAATGCATCTTTTGGTTCCCATATAATCCTGTTAAATTTATTTAGCTTTAATTGATCTATCTATATGATTTAAAATTTTTTAGTAAGAGCTAGATACTTGCAGGTGTGGAGTGCCTGTAAGCCTAGTACAGATGATTCAGAACAGCCAGTTCATGAGCTGGATGTTTTGGCTGGCCATGAAAATGATGTTAATTACGTTCAATTTAGGTTGGTCAGTTAGAATTGTCAGCTAAGGTTGTTATTATTGTTAGTTACCTTTTCTTTTCAACAAATATCATTGCAGCTTTCTGTTTTTGTTTGCAGTGGATGTGCTGTACCTTCAAGATCCTCAATGTCTGATATTGTAAAGGAGGACAATGTTCCCAAATTTAAAAATTCCTGGTCCGTAATATCCTCTTCTTAATTTATGTGATATATTGTAGCGCCAGACTTTCTTCAGTTCTTTTTTTCTTCTTCTGTTTATTGTTCAAGTGTTTAATATTCTGGTCTATCTTCTGAGATTCAGTTGGTTAATTTTATTGTTTTCAGGTTCTGTCAGGACAGCATTGTTACCTGTTCTCGTGATGGTAGTGCAATCATCTGGATTCCCAGATCCCGTAGATCCCATGTGAGTTGTTTTGGTTTACCATGAAAAAGGTTCCAGTCAATGCCTTCAACTGAGAAATTGCCTCTTTTTTATTAAAAGGAACTCCTTTTTGGGGCTATGTTGTACTTAAATTCCATGAAGTTTGTTGTGCTGTAATTAAATTCAATGATGTGAAACTAAATGAAGATTAATTCCTTTTACAATCCCTCCACTTTCATAGGGAAAAGTTGGACGTTGGACAAAGGCATATCATCTGAAAGTTCCACCTCCCCCGCTACCTCCTCAACCTCCACGAGGCGGTCCACGTCAGAGATTTCTCCCTACTCCTCGTGGTGTCAATATGATTGTCTGGAGCCTGGATAATCGTTTTGTTCTAGCAGCTATAATGGGTAAAGTAGTGATTATGAACATGAAAGTTTATTTAAAACTTAGCAGACTTAGCATTAAGTTAAAATGTTTGTTATGATTTTTCTCGTGTTGGTTTATATGCATCCTCTATATGATTATAAAACCCACTGGCTCTTAATTAGTGTCCTTCTGACAACATTCTAGAAATGCTTATCTGCTTCATTTATGCTCGCTTTTATAGGAACCTCCTCTGTTTATTTTTGTCTCTATTGGCATAATTATTTTGAAAATTCTTTTGAAGTGCATCTCAAAGATCCTCCAGAAGTTCATACCTCTTTTTGCTAAAATTTCCTTTGAAAGGCTTCTGTTAATCTTGTTCTGCTCACAAGTAGTTATGATTTAACATCTTAGAATTAACTATGAAAAGATGTGAAGGGGAAAAATACAAGGAAGATGGAAATCATAGTCTTCTGTAAAGCATTTGAGTGATTCTATGATTGAATGATGCTGTGCTATTGTCATGATTTTTTTTAAAGTTTTTATAGTTAAACCTAATATCCTTTTTGCAGGGGTTTGGTAATTTATATGTTGCAAGTTATAAGAGTCTATTATATATCTTGTAACCAATATTTATATTAGAATCTTTCTGCGGTAAATTGTAGAACATGCTGAATCTTTTGTCTACTCCATCTTAAACAAAAGGCTTTTCGTTACCATGGCTAAAAATATAAAAGCCTTCATCATTTTTCCTCACCAGGTTATATGGCTTTTTAGCATACTGGCTACCGGCCGTGATTTCTTTTTAATTGTTAAACTTCCTGTAGTTTCAGGTCGTTGTGTAGTGTTAAAGCTTATATGCATTTTCTCTTTTTTGTCCATATAAACTGTTACTAATTATGTTGCCTTAAGGTTGTGATGAAATGTTCTCTCTTTGCTTCTTTATGAGCTGTTTGCTTAAAATTGCTAATTTAGTTTATTGGGGGATCTCAACTATTTGTTGTTAATGCAGATTGCAGAATATGCGTGTGGAATGCTGTTGATGGGAGCTTGGTACATTCTTTGACTGGTCATGTTGCATCAGTAAGTTGCATCTAGCATTTTCCTGCCCTTCACAACAGGTTCATATGATCATGATATTGGTTTGTTTGTCCTTTTGTTTTTCTTGTTGACCATAACAAAACAATTATAAAGAGATGATTTCCTTCCAAGCTTACAATAACTCTTCCTCAGTGTTGGTGTTCACCTCTTTCTAATGCAGTTGATAGTAGGTTTCAGTTTTTCATTTTAATTTAGAGGATAACCTGAATGAACTTAATTTGCTTAAGTTGAACTTCGCTGTTAAATGATTCTCAATTAACATTATGTACTTGCTTACCTGAGTTTTTGTTCACTAGGTTTAAAATGAATTTCATGCAATTTAGTGCTTCACATGTTTGTTGCCTTGGTGCTCCCAGACAGCTGTTTGCTTGTGAACTGGTTTTCATCTTGTTGGGTAGAATTTGTCATTTTAATTCAGTTCCTCACTTCAATGTTGAATTTTTGGCAGTCTTATGTTTTGGATGTCCATCCTTTCAACCCTCGAATTGCGATGAGTGCTGGATATGATGGAAAAACAATAGTTTGGGATGTGAGTTTCTTGTTCTTGTTGATCTGTTAACTTTTCTGAAACTGCTAAATAATTTGTTTATTTATTATTTTGTGCAAGTGTTGATGTTTTTTATGTTCTTTGGGAACTATATCTCCAGATATGGGAGGGCATACCCATTCGGACATATGAAATTGGTCGTTTTAAGTTGGTTGATGGGAAGTTTTCTCCGTAAGTGAAAATGTTCACCCTTTAATTTCTTTTCTTTGCATTCTTTAGTTGGAAAGATGACTTACACCTTTTTTGTTATTCTGAAAAAGTTCATATATCAAGACAAGGATTGTTGCCTTGATCCTTCTTAGCCAAGCAATTACTTTTATCCTCATAGCATTCCATATTTTGGTTTGTTACCATCCATTTTATGATCCTTGACTGCACATATTTTCTTGTCAGACTTGGTTATATGATCAAATCAACTAGTTATTGTTTATTGTTTTGATGTTTTGGCTATATGGGCCTGTTGATACAGTACAAAAAGTCACGTTAAGCTTGTATTGTATATGAATGCTCAGATGAAGTACTTATCAGTTATCAGATGCTTAATTCTCTGGTAGTTCATACTTAATGAGACAACCACAAAATGCAGGCTTAGGGTTTCTAGAGAGGATCATTTCTGGATCTTTTCACACTATTTTTTTTTGTATGCCAACTTGGATTATACATGCTCTGCCTCATTACATTGTATGCTGTTCTAGCTTTGTTAGCATGATATTCCAGCTGTTCTAGTCTGTTTGTGGTTGCTCAACCATGATGTTCTATTGAAAAAGATGTGGAGCATCGAAATGTTAAATCATGAATTTTCTGAGGTGTGCCTACTTTTTGACCAACAATTTACTCTTGCAAGGAAGGTGCACACATGTGCTTACAATTTTGAATGACGAGAAGCTAACCAAGAATGCTCTATTTAGTTGTCTGTGTTGGGTGGTTAATATTTGTTGCTTTTGCCAGCAACTGTTTTATTGGAAAAAACGAATTTTGTAATTGCTGTTATTTGCATTTCAAATCTGAACTATTTTATTAAATCTAAAGAATTGTTCTTGTTTTATTAAATCTAAAGAATTGTTCTTGTGAAGAGACTGTAACATTCTTCTTTTTTGTTAATAGGGATGGGACATCAATTGTACTTTCGGATGAAGTTGGGCAGATATATTTGCTTAACACTGGCCAGGGTGAGTCTCAAAAGGATGCCAAATATGATCAGGTAGCTGAAAATTTTGCTTTTAGAGCCTAAATCTCCCCTTTATTTATTTATTTATTTTCCTTATGTCCTTCTCTCCTCATAATGTAAGTTGGTGTCATGCAATTGCTTTATGAGGTTGTCTGTCTTGCTTTTCTGGCAGTTCTTTCTAGGGGACTATCGCCCCCTTATTTGGGATTCTGCTGGAAATGCTCTTGATCAGGTATGTTACAACTCCGTTAAACAAATGCATGGTAGATTTCATGTTTGTCAGTCCAGAAAGTATCAATATGCATTGCACCAAAAAACACGGACGTGGAGAGATTTGAAGCATTTATCTTGTTTCTGTGCAATGCAAGTGCATCAGTTTGCAACTGATGTGCTATTTGTTTAACTTTGGTGCAGGAGACACAGTTTACTCCACATCGTAGGAACATGCAAGATCTTATTTGTGATGCCAGTATGACTAAAACTTATTTGGATTGTTTTAGCATGTTATTCTGATATAATTTAGCTAACGATTTTGATGGGAAAATCCAGGCATGATTCCGTACCCAGAACCTTATCAGAGTATGTACCAGAAACGGCGACTTGGTGCACTGGGTATTGAGTGGCATCCATCTTCCACAAAGTTTGCTATTGGCCCAGATATCAGTTTAGGACAGGATTTTGAAATGCCACCCTTGGAAGATCTGGAAAGATTGATTGAACCACTACCTGATTTTATGGATGCCATGTATTGGGAACATGAAAATGAAGTTATCAGTGATGACAACACTGATTCTGAGTACAATGTCCCCGAGGAATGTTCTACAGAAGGTGAACAAGGGGCATTGTGTTCCAGCTCTTCTAGAGGCACTGAGAGCAGTGAAGAAGACAGTGAGGTTGAATATAGTCACAAAGATGGCCTTCGCAGATCACGAAGAAAAAAATACAATCCTGAAGTAAGTGGCATTAGCCTTCTATTTTTTTTCATTATTGTTTGGGCTGTGTGCAAAACTAAATTTTCTTGTTTTCAGGCTGAATCGAAGACTTCATCAGGGAGGCGAGTCAAAAAGAGATACTTGGATGAACGTGATGGTTCTGTATCTGGAACTAGTAGGACTAAAAAGTCAAAAAGTGGCAGAAAAGCTTCGAAGAGAAAGTCTTCTAAAGGAAAGTCATTGAGACCTCAGAGAGTTGCTGCTCGTAATGCTCGAAGCATGATGTCTAGAATCACTGGGTCATCTACAGATGGAGATGATGAAGTTGACACAGAAGGTAATTCATCTAATAGTGAGTCATTGTCTCAAGACTCAAGTACAGAAAACAGTGAAACTGAGAGAAACTCAGAGAATGTACGACCGAAGTCTACGAAAAAGGAGCAAGAATCTAAGGGTGTACTGTGGTCACATGAACTCCCCGAACCTCAATCAAATATTGTGAACAGGAAGAGATTGGTCTTAAAGTTCTCCTTACGTGATTCTAGGAAGCCAGATGCCACCAGATTGAACAGTGGCACTCAGATCAATTTACTGGACCATTCATCTGGACCCCCAGGAACTTTTGACGAGAATGGAAATGCCTGCACGAAAGACCCTGGTGCCCTCACTGCAGATGTGGAGCTTTCTGACCGTAACAGGATTGATATGGAACATACAGGGCAATCTATAAATATTGAGGATCATTTAGAGAGATTTGTGGGGGACAAGGAGAACAAAATCAGATGGGGAGAGGTTAAAATTCGGACATCCAAGCGTTCAAGGTCAGGAGATTTGGTGCCAACTGATATCCTTAATGAAAACAGGATTACTGCTGTCAATGGGTATGTTAAATCTAGAATGAATTGGAATATTTATTCCTAACATAAAAATCCATATTTATGGATATGTTTTGTCTTGCAGGGAAGGGGGACAGTTAGCAACTCATACATTGCAAGATCTGGATAGAGTGACGAAGGAAGAGTGCCCTCCTGATGAGGAGCACAAATCTTCAACATCTGAGTTACTGTCCCTAGGTGACGGTCAACTGGATGGTAGTGCTTCAGCATTCTATTGTAATGTCAGTCTTAACAAGGGAGATATAGATTGCTCTAGCTGTGATAAAAATGGAAATAATGACTCATCACAAACAGATCAGGTTGGTAGTGTTAGCAAATCTCATGAACCAAAGGTGATTACTTCACACAAATTAGTGAAATTAAGAATAAGGACAAAAGCAATTTCAGGGGATCTTGGAAGTCCTTCCAAACTAAAATCCTTTACGGCAGTGAATGATCCAACCTGCAGTGGAGGTGATTTAACGTCCAGAAACAATTTGTCTGAAGATCACAATCTCGGTTACAGCTTGCAAGAAATAGGTGAAGGTTCTGACAGATCAAGTTCTCTTCAGTTGTTTAACTCAGGATTAAAGTTAAACATGAATGATGGGGAAAATCAATACAAGGACAAAACTGATTCCATAGGTTTAAATGCCATCAATGATCATGACTCAGAAATTGTGTTCACTGAAGCAGCACCTGATGCTGTTGGTAGAACACGATCCATGAAGATGAAGGCAACTTCACAGGAGCAGAATGCATGGAACCATAACTCGAAGGTAAGAGTAGAGCATGCATTAGCAGGGACATCTGTGAAAGCATACAATGGCATTGCATCTGAAGAATGGATGTCAGGTTCCAAATTTAGAGAGAGATCAAGATCCACCAGAACCAAGCGGGGTGGAGATCATGACAATAACTTAAAATTTTCAAGTGGTAGGAAGTCAAATCCTTCTGTTAGAAAATTATCATGGTTGATGTTGTTAGAGCAGGAGGAGGGTTATCGTTATATACCTCAGCTTGGTGATGAAGTTGTATATTTCAGACAGGTATGTCATGCTTGCTCTGGATTTTTCCCTGTACAAACTCGATAATTACTATTTGTCACAACTCAGAATATGGCTTTTGTTAATTTGCAGGGGCATGAAGAGTGCATTGAATCAGGTCGCTTAAAGGGGGCTGTTCCATGGAGCTCAAGGGGACACCTGAGTGCGGTGGAACTTTGTAGGGTTGAAAACCTTGCTTATTCCCACTTTCCTGGTTCTGGAGAGAGTTGCTGTAAAATCACACTAAGATTTGTAGATAATTCATCATGTGCATATGGTGATGCATGCATATTGACCCTGCCTGAGTTGATAGGTTTTCCTGATTTTCTTATTGAGAAGACAAGATATGATGCTGCAATGAGGAGAGAATGGACCCGTAGGGATAAATGCCTAGTATGGTGGAAGAACGATAATGGGGAGGGTGGCAGTTGGTGGGATGGTAGAATCATTGCTGCACAGGGTAAATCTATTGATTTCCCTGATAGTCCTTGGGAAAGATATGAAGTTATTTACAAGGATGGCTGCAAGTATCGGCACAGTGCTTGGGAACTGCATGACCCCAACTTTCCATGGGAGCACCCACATATTGATTTTGAAATTAGGGATAAACTACTGTCTTCTTTTGCTAAATTAGAGCGTTTAGCAGTCAGAAATCAGGTTCTTTTCTAACAACCTATTTTAATCAAAAGTATGAAGAAATTTACCTGTGAAAACATTTTTGTAAATTTAGAAGAGAATGGATTTTAACTTCTTTCTTCTACATTTACATTTAAAATGTTGCAGGACTTTTATGGGTTTCAGAAACTAAATGAAGCTGCTCAGAAATCAGAATTCCTTAACAGGTTTAAATTCCATTCCAAAGCTTTCCACATCGTATTTCTTTTTCTTTTATGCTGTCGCTACCTGTCACTTTTTGTAGAAATTTTGCCTAATGGGGTGTCTATTTTTGTTTGTGTGGCTATATGTTCACATTAAACCATATTTCTTTATTTTCCTGTTACTTTTTTTTCATTATTGGTTTAACATAGAATCACTTCGATTGGCCTGTAATCATTAGATAACTGAAACATAAACTTGGAATTCTTACAGGTTTCCAGTTCCATTGTACCCTGAATTGATCCGGCTTAGGATAGAGAACAACTATTATCGGACCTTGGAAGCAGTGAAGAATGACATAAACATAATGCTTTCGAATGTGGAGAATTATTTCAGTAGAAGTGGTCACTTATCTTCAAAGATGAGGCGCCTATCAGACTGGTTTACAAAGGCATTGTCAAAATTGTAGGAAGCTGTATAGATTTTTTTCTTTTTGTCTTTTTATTTAATATACATTCTTACAACTCATCCGTCCAATTTTGTAAAACAAACCACTTTTAGGCATTATTGAACAATGACAAAGGGGATGGTATTCCCAGAGAAAGGAAAGCGTGCAGATCTACTAAATATCTGTTAATGCGTAGAGATGCTGCATGTCTTTTATTTTTAGTTATAAGAGAAAGATGCACAGCACAACACAATTGAGAATACACTTGCCTATATCTTTTATTTTGATTTTTTTAGGTTAAATACTCAATTCAGGATCTAACGTTTTTGAAAATTCTTAATTAGGGACATAAATTTTTATTTTGCTCAATTTAGGATAAAACGTTTTCGATTTTGCTCAATGTAGGATTTTTTTACGATACTAAGTCACACGCGTCGTAGAGTAGCGTGAACAGGTTAAAAAAACAAATAAATGTATAAAATAATAAATTAAAGGTTTTTTTAACAATAATTAAAAAAAAACATAAGTGGAAATAATTGAAAACAAAAATAAAAGTAAAAAACGAGGGTTTTTGGGTTTTTAATTAGGGTTTTTTTATCGGGTTAGGGTTTTCTATCGACAGCATTAGGAATAATCAAATTCTTTCAAAATTTGTCAAAATCTTTAGGATTATTTGTTTGTGGGCTTCGATATTAGTGATTGCGAGGTACTCTGTTGCAAAACGAAATAATTTAAGGGGAGTTTTCATTCGAAAATTGTCTATAGGCCATAGCATGTCAGTTGTTTGAATTTGTTATTGTAGACACCTCATTTTGTCCGGGTTGTATTTTTGTAAAAAATAATAATTTGTAAATTTTGAACTGACATTTTGAATTAACATCTAAAAATTAGGATTAACATTATCATGATTATTTAAATTAGAATTATTTAATAGATTAGGATAATTGTATAGGTTAGGATTTATTAGATAATTGTAAATTAAATTAATTTTAGAATAGGATAATTAGATTTTTTAAGATAATTATTTAGATTAATATTAAATTCGATAGAGTTAGATTAGGATTAACATAAGAATTAAATAGATAAAATATTAAAAATAAGAGATAATTAATAGAATAGATTGAGTTGTATTAGGACTCTAACAAGTTTATGACTATAAAAAGGGGGCAAACCCCATAACTTGAAAAGGGGATTCTCAGAGAAAAAATCAAAAAAAAAAAGGCAACCAGCATCAAGAAAATTAGAAAACACACAGCGAGAAAGAAGGAAGGAAGCTCCAGTCAAAGCGACAACGGAACTAGGATTTCTCATGGTCTAAGCAGCATTCACGGCGGAAGGTGAACTAGCAAGGTTTTGCGGCACCTCTGGAGATTAGCAGCAGTCCTTTATCCGTTTCTAGATCAGTGGCAGTCGACGATTGGAACACAGAACCAGCAAAAGGAAACCCCAAGTCAGACGATAGCATTTTGCTTTGAAGCAAATATTAGACTCGAGACTGTTGCTACCCACGTGAAGTCGGTTTTGATATCCTCTGTTGGCAAAATAGGTACGCTTCCCTATATTGTTTTACTTTCTATATTCTATATGTAGGTATGCTTTCTTTGCTGGATGTATACACTTTAGCTTGTTAGTGGACAATAAAAGCAACGTATAATAAAGCATGATAACGTAATGATTAATGAATAGCAATATAATATGGAAAAACAGTATTAGTATTAATTAGTATGTAACAATGGAAATAAATTTTAAATAAATGAATATTAAAATTTACAATTATTATAATAAAATAAAAATTATTCCAATGATGGAATTCTGAGGTGTCACGAATGGTTGACATTTCAGATTTCCTAGGTGAGGATGTTTTCCATAAGTTTTGCCAGAATGATGGAAAACTCATGAAAAATGTTCAATATTAAAAAATATTAAAATATATATTTAAAAATTTAATCAATATAAAATTTAATTGTTATAAAATTATAAATACTTAATAAAATAAAAAAATTATTCCGATGATGGAATTCTAAAATGTCACGAATGGTTGACATTTTTAGATTTCCTAGGTGAGGATATTTTTTATGAGTTTCACAAGAATGATGAAAAATTCATAAAAGATGTTCAATATTAAAAAAATATTAAAATATACATATCTAAAAATTTAATCATTATATAATTATAACTACTTAATAAAATAAAGAATTATTCCGATGATGGAATTCTAAAGTGTCACGAATGGTTGACATTTTAGATTTCCTAGGTGAGGATGTTTTCTATGAGTTTCGCCAGAATGATGGAAAATTCGTAGAAGATGTTCAATATAAATATAAAAAATTATTAAAATATATATTTCTAAAATTATTATTAAAATTATAATTATTCCGATGATGGAATTCAAAGTGTCACGAATGGTTGACATTTTTGAAATTCTTAGGTGAGAATGATTCCTTTAGGTTTCGCCGGAATGATGAAAAATCTAAAGGTAGTTGTTCAATATAAGATAATAAAAGTTAAAATTAAAAGTAAAGTAAATTAAATTAAATTAAAGATATCAAATACAATAATAAAGTTTAAGATAATCTAGATAATTAAAGGAATAATATTAAAAAAGTAAAAATAAAATATTTAATAAATCCGACGACGGAGCCTCTCTGGAAAGACGAATGGGATTTCTAGATACTCTTGAGGTGAGGGAAATTTCTTAAGGGTTCCGCTAGAATGATGGAGAGCACTTGAGAATTTTCCCAATATTCAATCAAAGACCATTAAATTAAAATTCTAAAAAATCACAAAACTAATTGGTACCGTTTAAGACGGGCGTCATGGGGGTGCTAATCCTTCCTCATGCGTAATCGAACTCACGAACCCTAAACTTTAAAATATAGACTAGTCCTTAGAGTCATTTAGGTGGCCAATCACACCTAGGTTAAAAAAGATTGGTGGCGACTCCATATGTTTAATGTCTAGCGTCCTAGGTCTAGGAAACGTTATGACAGTTATTTTTTTCTTTGGGGGTTATTGAAATACTGGTCACTTGTTCGGTTTATGTTTGAGATGCATTGGTTTATTGAATTTTGTAATAAATTTAATGTTTTTATTGTTTAGGCTAACTAATTTCTTAATTTGGGTATAATGCACTAATTTGCTAATTTGGTGATTTTCGATTAATTATTTTTCTTTGGCAATGTAAAAGTGTACGACAGATTTAGGGTTTGTGATATTGTGAATATTGGACTAAATTTAAATTTTGATTGATTAAAAATTCTTACTTAAAATATGTTTTTCATTTGGTGCAGAGATGAGTTTTGAGCTATGTATCATAAGGTTTCATTATGCAGGACAATTTATTGGTGAAGGTCCTAGTCTAAGATACATAAATGAGATAGTTAAAGACTTGACATTTGATTCGGATAAGGTTAGTTATTTTGAGTTGTTTAGTGTTTATGAAGATGTTGAGTTTATTAACATTAGGAGGATTTATTATTTAATGCACGAAAAAACACTATATGATGGACTTAGGTTAGTTTGGGATGATAAAACAACTCTTGATATGATAGGATATATGACTAGTCAAGGCATTATAGATGTCTATATAGAACATGGTGTAGATGAACCTGAAATAATTCTTCAGATATCAAGTCAACCATCAAATGAAGAACCTAATGAGGCAGATAATATGCCTGTTGAATCTATGAATGATGATTTAGGAGGGGCTGATAATGAGGCAAATAGGGCTCATAATGAGCCAAATAGGGTTGATAGTGAGGTAGACATAAATGCAGATAACGATGTCGATAGAGATCCTGTATATTCTGTTGATAGTGAATATTTAAGTGGTAGTGAGGATGAAGAAATAGTTGCTGCTAGGCTCAAGTTTCAGAATAGGAAAAGGAAAAGTAATAGGCAAGGAGGGGTTGTGGGAGAAGAGGCTGTGAGAGAAGGGGCTAAGGGAGAAGGGGCTGAGGGAGAAGAGGCTATGGGGGAAGAGGGTTTAATGTTGAGAGAGGAGGGGTTGTGAATGAAGATGGTATAAGAGGGGTTGAGGCCTAGGGAATAGGGTTTTGTGAATGAAGAAGCTGGTGAAGGGGCTGAGGCAGAAGGATATCATAATGAGTATTTTGACTCTGATGAATATGGTGAGGATGTTAGTGATGAGGAGGACATTGTGGATAATGCTAGTAGGAGGAGAAGTCAGTTTCAAGTCTATGATCCTAATAGCAACATACCCTAAATTGATTTAGGCATGTTGTTTGAAAATTCAAAACAGTTTAAGCATGCTGTGTCATTATTGGCTATCCACAGTAATAGAGCTATTGTTTGGGCTAAAAACCATAAGGATTTTGTGAGGGGTAAGTGTGCTGGACCTAACTGTCCTTGGGTGATGTATGCGTCTTTTAATAAGAAGTTGCAATCATTTCAAGTGAAGACTTATAGGAATACTCATGATTGCAACAAGGTGTATACAAATCCAAAGATGAGTCAGGCCATTTTGGCTGAACTATATTCTGACAAGTTTAAGAGAAACCCCTTCATGAAGGATTCAGATGTACAGGAGGCAGTTAGGAGTGAATATGGAACAAGTTTGAAAATTAGCATGGTTAGGAGGGCTAAGAAGTATGTGGCAGAGAAAGTGATAAGTAATTATAAGGAGCAGTTTGCACATTTGTGAGATTATGCAAATGTAATTAGAGAGACTAATCTTGGTAGCACAGTGGAGATGCAAGTACATAGATAGAATCCAGACTCTCAACCTACATTTGAGAGATATTATATATGCTTTAATGCATTGAAAACTAGTTTAGAAAATGGTTGTAGACGTTTTCTAGAGGACTAGATGGTTGTTTTCTAAAAGCTTGACAAAAGGGGAGTTATTATGTGCTGATGGCAGAGATGGGAACAACCAAATATTTCCAGTTGCATGGGCACTTGTGGAAGTTGAATGTACTTCTTCATGGAAATGGTTTATTGAACTTTTGAAGTCAGACATTAAACATCTTGGAAATGGAGTGGGCTGGACTATAATGACAGACCAGCAAAAGGTAAATTTTTTAACCTATTATCCTTATTATTTATTTAATAAAATAAATGATGTTGATATTATTCTTTTTATGTAGGGCCTTGACAATGCAATTGATAAGTTGCTTCCAGATGCTGAGCACAGATTTTGTGCTAGGCATGTTTATGTCAATTGCGCTAGTAGGGGACATAGGGGTTTGGAAATGAAGAAATGCTTCTGGAAGATTGCTAAGTCCACCACTATGAGGTAGTATGAGGACAATTTGAATGAGTTAGCTAGTAAGAAACTTGCAGCAGCTGTAGACATATTAAGAGTCCCACTTCAAAAATGGTGTAGAGCCTTCTTCAACACAAACTCTAGAATTGATTTGGTTGAGAATAATCTATGTTAGGCTTTTAATGGGACATTGTAGGATGCAAGAAGGAAACCAATCATATCTTTGCTTGAAGACATTAGAAGGAATATGATGGCAAGGATTATGAGAAAAAGGAAAGACTGTAGTAAGTAGAGAGGCAACCTTGGTCCAAACATTTGGAAGGTGATTAAAGAATTCTGAAATTGCTTCTAAGTGTTTTGTTCTATTTAATGGGGATGCTCGTTATGAAGTTGAGTTGGGTCAGGATAGGTTTGTTGTAAATCTAAAACATAAGAGTTGTACATGTAGGAGGTTTTCACTGTCTGATATCCCATGTGCCCATACCATATGTGCAATTAGAGACCGTAGGGGAAATGTTGAGTAGTATGTCTCTAGTTGGTATTATAAAGAGATCTATATGTTAGTATATGGTAATGCACTTCAGCCCATGCCTGAACTTAAAGAATAGCCCAAATCCACTACACAAGACCCAGTCAACCCACCTGAGTATAAGTAGATGCCAGGCAGGCCCAAATTAAGTAGAAGAAAAGACCCAAATGAGCCCAATAAACAGAAAAAGGCAGAAGGTAGTTTATCAAGGAAGGTCATGATTATGATATGCACTTTTTGTCATAAAGAAGGGCACAATAAAAGAGATTGTCCTGTGAGAGGTAATGAGGTAAATGCATTTGTCACTTCTATGTTTCATTAGAATACAACAATTAATTTTTTATGCAATTAAAGACTATAACCTAACCCCCTATCTCTTTCTGTAATAGCAACAATCAGCTCATCAGATGTTTGGAGAGAACTTGACCAAGGTGATTGTACTACAGTCAATGTGGAGTTATCTGATGATGTTGAGGTAGGTGCTGTTGAAAGGGGGAAAGGAAGGGGAAGAAAGAAACAAAGAGTGACTGATGCTTCAGCCTCAGCCTCAGCCCCAGCCCCAGCCACTGTATCTACCTCAGCATCTGCCTGCACTGCTTTAGCATCTACCTCAGCATTTGGGTTATCTTTTGCTAATGCATCTGCATCTATCTCTGGTAATGTTTATGCACATGCACAAGTGCATCAAGTGCAAGGTAGAGATGTTGGCACCTGTTTTGCAAATGGGGATGGAAGACTTTATGGCATGATTGGTGGAGGAAGTGGAAGTCCACTGTCTAAAAACAATCCAAGTAGAACCAGTAGGAGGAGGAGTGCCATTTCTGCTAATAGGCCTGCACTAGGAAAACCACCTGCCACATCTACAAGAAGCAAGCAAAAAAGAATTTAAGGGCATGGGTTATATACAAACATCAACACAGGGACACAAATTTTAAATGTGAGTATAAATGTTATGGATTTTTATGTTCTGTTTTGATTTAAATGCTACCATATATATATATATATATATATATATATATATACATACATTTTTATTAACAGCTTGGGTTATCAAGTCAGAAGGCTATCTCCATTGGTGGTAAAAAATCCAAGGGTAAGGGCAAAAGCAAAGGGCAAGCTACTGAAGACATAAGTGCTACTCAAGACATAAGTGCTACTCAAGAGAGTCAAAATGTAGGGAAAGGAAAACAAAAGATGTGAAGGATCTGATTTTCTATTTAATTTTTTGTTTGATTTTCTGTTTCTGATGTGGAAAGGAAAACAGAATATGAATTAAGACAAATGTTAAAGAGCAATTGTTTTTCTTTAGTATAAATGATGTTTAATGTTATTTGCTCTTGAACTTCATATTCATAAGCCTTATATTTTATGAAATGAAATTATGTATTATTCAAAAACTTTAAATTATTGTAAATTCAATTGCATTTCATGTTGACATAACAAATACATAACAAATCAGCCTACTCTAATTTACACATTCATATAACAAAGTTGGCAAATAACATACACATTCATATAGCATTAATTATCCTGTGTACATTGACAAAAGGGTAAAAAGAAAAAAAGAAACACAGAACTAGTCATGATTTACATCCCATATCTAATCATTATTTACATCCATAAACCAAACATTCAAATTTTCTCTTCTCTTCTGCCATTCAAAATAAACATAAACATGGCTAAAACAACACATACTAACAACATAATAAATATCACTTTCCATATATTGTAATCATCTTTTTCTTTGCACTTCAATCTTAAAATACTAAGCTCCCTTTTCAGCAGAAAATTTTTTTCAATAAGTTCACCTTAATGTAATCCACATCATTATTTTTTACTTTTGACAGTTGCTTCTTCAATTCTTTAACTTCATCATACAACATTTTTTCTCTCCTTCACAACTCATTGATGATCTCCCTTGCTCTATCACAAAATTTGGGATCATGCCATAAATGAGACCCACAAACTGTATCCTACGTTCAAAATGAAAAAAAATGTTATTTTTTTATAGAAAATATATATGTTGTTTTATTCTCTAATATATGAAACATAATATTCATCTAACATTTTAACTTTCTAACATCCTTCAAATTCATCTAGCAACTAATAATATGAAAATTGCAAACTACCGGGTACCGCGAGCATCCATAAAATCTTCTCCTTGGATTTGAGCTGGTCCATGAAGTCCACCTAGGTGCCTTCAACTTGCAATGACATAAAATAGTTTCCCCCTCATAATCAAATTCAACAGGGTAACTACTTCTGATTAGCTTAAATGATCTAACATCAAAACACCCATCTCTAGATAAATTGCAAAAATAAATTAAATCAAAACTAAATAGATAATCCCACAGAAAATTAAGTCAGTTGAATTAGAAATCAACAACATGTAATCAAACCTTGAACTAGAAATGCTAGATGAACTCGTTGTAGCACCAAAAACCAAATACCCTAAAACCAAATCCCCAATATCTAGAAATGTTGGTATGGATTTCACCAAGAACGAACTCAGCTACCCAAGCTTCTTATAGATTTTAAGTGTCAAATTTCAAAAAGAAAATGATTTTCGGGGTTTGATGCTTGCTTCACTTATATAAATGTTTGCACAAACAAAAACAAATGAAAGATTTTTGGTTAAAATCTAAAAAAAATCAAGAGCAACTGAGCAGAGATGGGTTTTCGAGAGAGAAGAAAGCTAAGAATTTTTTTTAAATTTTTATTTTTATGTATTCTATTTTTTTAACATAATTTTATTATTTTTTAATTAGCAAAAACATTTTTTTATTTATAAAAATATTAAATTTAACGCCATTGATATTTTAACGATGCATGTGGCTCAGTACTGTGAAAAAATCTTACATTGAGCAAAATCGAAAACATTTTATCTTGAATTGAGTAAAATAAAAGTTTATATCCTTAATTGAGAATTTCCGAAAACGTTAAATCCTGAATTGAGTATTTATCTATTTTTTTTAAACCACGAGGTTTTAAATACCAAATATAATATGATTAATTTTTACCCTCATTTTGCAACTAACGTTGTTTTGATAGTGTTGTTATTGTATTAAAGACTTCTGTAACTGGTTGTAGCCATTAGTCTCGAATTTTAAATTTTGGTAATATATTAATTACTTAAAAAAATCTAAAGAGAATTTAAGTCTTAACATAGATAGTGCTAAAATGTATTGGAGTTTGAAATTTTCCGAAAATAGGAAAATGACTAAAGGATATTTAATTAAGGTTGTATACGATATATTGATAGTGTATAGTTTTTATACACTGTCAATGTATCAGAAGTTGACACCTCATCAATAGGTCTTTATGGATAAATTAAAAAAATTTATTTATATTTGGATATAAAAACCTATTGATGAGATGTCAACTTTTGATACATTAATAGTATATAGAAACTATACATTATCAAATCTACGGTTTACGTGTACGTTTGGCGGCCTTATGGGTGTATCTTATTCTTACTTTGATGCTCGAGTAGTCAAATGGAGGCGTTTCAACAGTCAAAAAGTCAAAACCCTAAATCTAGTGCCAAACGCTTAAGCACAGGCGCCCTCCTGGAACGGCGCAGAGACAGAGAGAAAGCAACGAAAAAAGAAAAGCCAATGATACAAGCCAACAGCTAGAGGAACAGGAGCTTCAAGTTTCTTTGATTCTCAGGTAATTTATTCTTTTTCTCCTCTAAATTTCCCCTTTTCTTCTTCCGGCTTTCAGGGCCATTACTTTAGCTAAATGTCTATGAAGGGTGACCCAATTTGACTGGCGGTAATGATAGAAGAATAATCACTAGTTTACAGTTTTCTAGTAATATTTTGGCTCTGTTCGTTATAGAAAAGTAAGCGTGGTACAAAATAAGAGAAGAATCTTACTCTGCTCTAGTTTTAGGGTTTTTAGGGCACTCAAAGGACTGATTTATATTATGCTTTTCTTTTATTGGGTTCTAATTTTTGATTCGCCTAAAAATTTGTAGAGATTGTAAAAATGGAGGGTCAACCCCAGGTTAAAGCCACATTTCGGCTTGGTTCTGAATTGTATACGGTGAATGCAAAAAAGGGTGGTGCTCTCTCTGAGCAGCTGTCTTCCATGAAAGAAGAAAGTATGAGCATATTGAAGGAATTCATTACCAAACACAACGTTCCCAATGATGTTCCTGATGACTTGGTTGAAAGCTCTTCCGAAGATGAGGAAGAAGTACTCAATAAGTCTAATGTCAAGTCGAAGAAAGCAAAGGTAAATTAGTACTAACTCTATTGCTCCAGACAAAAAAAAATGTACGGAATTTTTCTAGTTTTCGGCTTCTCCAATCTTCTGTATTATTGAATATACATAAATCAACTATTTTTAGCATTGCGTTGGACAATAAACACTTTCTGAAATAGATTTGGAAGTGAAAGACTTGAAGTTTTAGAGCATTGTAGTTGTTAACTAGATATGGGGTTTTTATGCATGACATAAGTTATCTGGAAGTTTGGTTTGCGATTGTATAGCATTTCAATGAACTTGTTTCTCTGAATTCATATAGCATATGCATATGCTCCATTTTATAGTTTGATCTGTGAGAATTTAAGTCTCACATTCTTCTATTAGGAAGAGTTAGCCTTGTGGTTGGTGGTTGTTTGACAAATGTGCACAAAAATTGTTTTTATGGGATGAGGTGAATGAACGTATTGTTGGATTTTTTATTTTCAAAAGTGAAACTGTAATGCACAAGGGCATTGCTCAATCCCCTTTCTCTTGTTGCAGACTGTTCTTTTAAAGGTGCAAAGGACATACTTGCCTATCTTATGTTAAGCATAAAATGATTCGAATAATTTTCTCTACCGCTTCTGGATAGTAAATTATTTAAAACATATTTGTATTTCTGTATTTTCTAGTTTTACAACCCATAAAACTATTTTTATAGATTTTATATGTATATAATCTCTTTTATTCACTATATTTATGGGCCTCACGTATATATATGTTTTTAATTTCTGAAATAGAAAGTTTTTAATTCTATTATTATAAAGTGTATTACGAAAAAATAATTAAATATTGTATTCTTAAAGCAATACGATTTGAGAGTATGTTGCATCGGTTGATGCATCTTGTAAAGGCTTGACATATTTTTTTTTAAAAGAGATATTTGTGCTTCAGTTCAGTTCTTCGAATAATTAGTCAAGTCAATTAATCTTTCTTTCATTTATCACTTCTACTACCATTTTTTTTTAAATTTTAAATTCCAGAAACAACACGATATGTAATAGAGATCATAGATCATAAAATTTAAAATTTAGCTAGCACTTTTTATGTTTTAAATGAAAGGTTAAATTCATGCTTTTTTACTCTACCATATTATAAATATGTTTTGATGAATACTTATTACTCAAAAAATCAAAATCATTGAGGTGAGAAAAGTCTTCAAATCAATTTACTCTGTTTTAAAGTGTCCCTAAATCCTAATTAATGTGTTGAGGGGAACGAAATTTTGAAATAAAAATAGCAAGCCTCTTCAACAATGTAGCAAATAATTAACTTCTATAAATAACTTGACAAGTAACTGCAAAGTAGTGTTCCATCGGTCTGCTGAGCTAAGACCTTTACCAAAATCATAACCATTTCTTTGTAAATTCGTGTATCAAGATCAAGACAAAAGCACAAACCATGCAACTGAACTCAACACGTTACAAACTCCAACAGACATTTTGTACGTTACAGAATCTTGGAATGCATTGCCCAGGCCTATGATTCTAATCTCAAACATGTCGGATTAGAAAAGTTTAAAGACCTGTGAAATTGGCTAGCAAATTTTCTTGTAAACAATGGAGCGAAGAGGAGTGTGGCAAAAGATATGGAATTCGAGTATTACCAGTACGGAGACTACGATAAGGAGGAGGCAAACTAAACATGGGAAGAAAGCTACACCAAGCAAACCACATTTGCTCTCCTCGACGTCGTCGTTTTTCTCGTCGTCTTGGTCTCTAATCGAGAATGAGTAGCTCCGCGGTTGGTCCGCCATTAAAAGTAAAAACTGTAAGCTCATCAACAAGGATGGGAGTTCCTGTATTGTCGAATGAAGCGCGAGGCCTTCGTCTAAGTCCTTAGAAAAAGAGACATTTAGAAGAAGGAAATGAGGAGTAAAGAGAAGCGGTTTCGGAGAATTTAAGGTCGGGAACGACGGTGTAGCGGCAGCTGAGGCTAACGCCTGATGGTAGGGTTGGCGGGGATGATTTTGATCTGCTAACGTCATTCTTGGGCTTGGCTCAGGATCCACCTAAGGCCCATTATTCGGGTTGATTTGGGCCTCATTCGGGGTCAAACTTTGTTTTTTGGTTATTCATAAATCATAAATCATAAAAGGCATGAAGCCAAGGAGTCAAAACTTTTTGCCCGTTATCGATATATGTTAGGTTAATCAGAAGGAATTTAATGTTTATTAAGCAAGGTTTCATATTTGAACGAAGAAAATAATATTGGAGAGTTCTCCCTAGTTCGATTTTAAATTAATTGAAATTTAAAGTGATATTCGAATACCGAAAATCTTAGATAAAAAAATTTTTTTTTTGCCCGTTTGCAAAAGAAAATTAGACATGAGCGTACGGTTCCATAGCCTACAAGGAATGTGCAGTTCATAATGCCCACCCTTGCATTTGTCTGAATTCCCGCCAAAGAAAACCCTGATCAGAGCATTCGCCGGGAATTCCCGCCTAATACATACTTACTTTCCAATGAAGGGGGCACTGAGGCCGCATCACTTTTTATCCCCTTCAACTTTCAAGGAAAGGTCATCACACTTTTAACCCTCCAACTCCTTCCCACTCGTGTCTCGTTTCATCGATTAATCGGAAAAAATGCCATCGTCACGTGGGCAGAGCAACGGCAGATCACCGCTGGTTAATCAACAGCGCCAGATTACTTCCTTCTTCTCTAAAACAAGCTCCCCTTCCCCTTCCCCTTCCCCTTCCCCTTCTCCTTCTCCTTCTCCTTCTCCTACTTTCGCCAAACAGACTTCTAAACTCAACCCTAACCCTAAGCGGAGCCCTAGTAAAAGCCCTAGTCCTAGCCCGACCACTCCGTCCCCTTTCCAACCCAAGCTCAAAAAGCCCCTCCTAGTGGTTGGCCGAACACCTTCGCCGACTCCCTCGAAACCGGCCGACAAGTCGTACGGCAAGGAGGTGGTCGAGAAGAGGATTAGGGTTTACTGGCCGTTGGATAAGGCGTGGTACGAAGGTGTGGTGAAGTTTTTTGATAAGGAATCGGGTAAGCATTTGGTTCAGTATGATGATGCTGAGGAAGAGGATCTGGATTTGGGAAAGGAAAAGATTGAGTGGGTTAAAGAAAGCACCGGAAGACTTAAGAGGTTGCGGCGTGGCGGTTCTTCTTCGGCTTTTAAGAATGTGGTAATTGATGATGTGGCAGAGAATGCCAAGGAAAAGAGTGATGATGATGGTGATGATTCTAGTGATGAAGACTGGGGGACGAATGTGGAGAAGGAAGTGAGTGAAGATGTCGGGGAGGAAGATATGGATTTGGAGGATGAGAAAGAGGAGGGAATGGAAATGTCGAAAAGAAAAGGCGCTGGAAAGACTGAATCAAAAAAACGGAAGGCAAGTGGAGGAGGAGGGAAATTGGAGCCTGACAAAAAGAGAAAGACCAGTGCAATTGCTAGTGATAAGGAAGAGTTTAAGGTGTCTTTGGTGGAACCTGTGAAGAACATAGAAAGTAAGTAATTGAGTTTCTTGTGTGCGGTTGTGATTGAAATGGGAATCTAGACAATTACATTCCCTTCTCTTTGAAAGATTAATGTGTTGAAGCCAATGAGGGTTGGGGGTATATGCAAAATTGTTGTTACAGCGAATGGTTTCGTTTATTTATTTTCCCAATATTATCAACTCTGAAGTGAATCATTTTTCTTCCTCTTTTTACCAATGTCTCTATTCATGTTCCAACTCTATGTCTTTTATTTGTCGTGGTTGCTATGTACATGAAAATTTTTTCAACTGTTGCATATGTTAACTAGTTTATCCTTCATTCAAAATTTGGCAGCTTTGTTTTCTGTTTTTCTTGTTCCTATAGAATCCACCTTATTAAATGATTAGGAATCTTTTATTGCTGAACATGAGCATGTTTCACTGCAGGTGATAAGGCATCTAATGGTTTTGATAATGCTTTGGTGGGTGATGCATCAGAAAGGTTCGGTAAGCGTGAAGCAGAGAAGTTGCACTTCCTTGGACCGTAAGATTTTGTTATGTTCTTTTAATCTTCCTTCGGTGACATAGAATCCATCAAAAAATACAACTACGCCTCTAGTATTTGAAAACATATATGTTTGCTTTCCTTATCTAATTAGATTTTACTAGTTCAGCCATCTGGCATCTTGTGCTGGATAGGGCGATGCCTGCCATCTGAACTATTTGACTACTAATTACTTAGTAAATGTGAGTCTGTTTGCATTACAATGCAGATGAGCTTGCTATTGTCTTTAGATTTAGAGGCGGTTGTTAGTTCTAATGTAAATATCCTATCCCATGTACTTTTATGCTGAAAATATTTTTGGTCTGAAGCAAGGAGCGTAGGGATGCAAACAGAAAACGTCCTGGAGATGTAAACTACAATCCAAAGACTTTATACTTGCCTCCTGATTTCTTGAAGAGCCTATCAGGTGGCCAGGTAAGGCATTCAATTGTCATGAACTTTGAAATACTTTGTTTCCTGTCTTATATTTAATGACCTATATGACCATGCAGAGGCAATGGTGGGAGATAAAGTCAAAGCATATGGACAAAGTTCTATTTTTCAAGGTATGACATAGTCTATTCTTTTTTATTGATGTCATTAATCTAGTAAAATCATTTAACATTTTTTTGTTATTGGAGCAGATGGGTAAATTTTATGAACTTTTTGAAATGGATGCGCATATAGGGGCAAAGGAACTGGATTTGCAATACATGAAGGTATGGGCTTATCCAAGTTCTTTTAACTCAAACTGGTATGTTGTTATTTTGGCAATGGACATTTTTTTAATGGATTAGCTTCTTTTTTTTTTTATTATCTTAAGCCATCTTGATGGCCAGGAGAAAAGATATAGAAATGAGGCAGAAGCTCCTTTGTTATAAACTCTTTCTTTAATGATTTTTGCTTTTCATATTTCGCCTTATATCTACTCTCATTTTTAGGGAGAACAACCTCATTGTGGATTCCCAGAGAAAAACTTCTCTTTGAATGTGGAGAAATTAGCTCGAAAGGTTGGTCCTATGTATTTTTTTTCTAAGTTGTAGTTCTCCAAGATGGGCTTTCTTATGATTACATTTTTTTTAGTAGAACAACCTGCACCTTGGAGGAAATTTTACTTTATCTTCATTGACTGGACAGGGTTATCGAGTTCTTGTAGTCGAGCAAACAGAAACACCTGAACAGCTGGAGCTTCGTCGGAAAGAGAAAGGTGCCAAGGATAAGGTCTGCTCGACTATGCATGATATTACAGAACAATGATATTTTTAATTGGTTTTCCCATATTTTACATTTTTCCCGGATTGACCATTGAATAAGTGTACATTTATCTAAACCTTTTGCTAATGTTTGATGATAACCTACGGCAGTTGTCAAATATCAAATCATCATGGTCTTGGATTTTTTTTTATAATTTATTATTTGTCCTTGGGTTATTGCATTTGGAATTGCTGGGGAAAAGGAGAATTTGGGGTGATTTGCAGCTGTATATGCTCATTGATATTTTTCAATGTGTTTTAGGTTGTCAAACGCGAAATATGTGCAGTGGTTACTAAAGGAACCCTAACTGAAGGAGAGATGCTGTCTGCAAATCCTGAGCCTTCTTACCTCATGGCAGTGACTGAAAGCTGTCAAAGTTCAACAAACAAATATGAGGAGCGGGTTTTTGGTGTGTGTTTTGTTGATGTTGCAACTAGTAGGATTATTCTTGGACAGGTAGGGATTGTTCCCTGCACGATAATGCTTAATTTATGCTTGCTTTGTTCAGATCTGACCAGTAGTCTTCTTCCTCTGAATAGAATGTGTCTTTAACTAATGACATTGGATATTCTGGTTGTGTCTCGTTTTATAGTTTAAAAGAACTGATCTACTCTTGCTTCTATTTTTCAGTTTGGGGATGATTCTGAGTGCTGTGCCTTGTCTTGTCTATTGGCTGAGCTAAGGCCAGTAGAAATTATAAAACCCACTAAAATGCTCAGTCTTGAAACTGAGAAGGCAATGCTGAGACATACAAGAAATCCCTTAGTGAATGAGTTGGTCCCATCTGAAGAGTTCTGGGACGCAGACAAAACTCTACACGAAGTCAAAACCATCTACAAGCGTATTAATTATCAATCAGCTGCTAGATCTGTTAATGATGTGGGTCTAAATTCTGCTAATTCTTGTGAGGAAGATGGATCAGACTGCTTGCCAGGTATCCTTTCCAATCTATTGAGTGCTGGCGCAAATGGCAGCTTAGCACTCTCAGCTCTTGGAGGCACTCTTTATTACCTAAAACAGGCGTTTCTAGATGAGTCGTTACTTAGATTTGCTAAGTTTGAGTCACTTCCATCCTCTGGTTTCAATGGCATTGCTCAGAAACCTTACATGCTTCTTGATGCTGCCGCCCTTGAGAACCTTGAGATATTTGAAAACACCAGAAATGGAGACTCTTCTGGGTAAGTGTGCGTACACATAAATATTACTAAATTTTTCTAGTTCCAACCTTATGCTTAGGGGTTTTATTTGTCTGTGAAGGACACTTTATGCACAATTGAATCACTGTGTGACAGCAATTGGGAAAAGGTTGCTAAAAGCATGGCTTGCTAGACCGTTATATCTCTTGGATTTAATTAAGGAACGTCAAGATGCTGTAGCAAGCCTAAAGGTGAGTTTTTCTATAAATATTTTGACTTTTTATATATTAGAAAAATTTATTTGAAAATTGAAGTTTTTTTTTTTTTTAAACTACTTTTTAGTTTGGTGAAAAAAATCCAAAGGATCCAAACACTTGTTTTTGTCGTTGCATACAAACACTTTCAATCTGGAATTATAGGTATTAGTAATTTAATGCATGTTAACAATTATTTCTACAAGGATTGTGTGTTAAACAACCAAGTAAAACCTATGATAAGATATGTGGTGCTGACCTAATAAATGCACTGTTATCATTGTTGTGTTTCTAAAAGTTCAAAGATATCATTCCATTGTTACTTTTTTGCGAGGTTGAAGTTTTTGCATTGGATTTCTTGTATTTTAATCCTATGTTTTCCTTCTTTTTTTTTTTTTGGGGAGAGGGGGGGGGGGGGGGGGGGGGGGGGGGGAGGATGTTGAATTTGGCTGCATAACTAATTATTCAGTTTTCAAGCATCTGGTGCACTAGTATGCATGGTTAGTATAAGGTCTTAATCTGAATGTTTGTCTATTTTGATGATGTTTAGTGCTCTTTGTATTATGTTCTCTTTTCTGCTGTCTAGGGTGAAAATCGACCTTATGCTGTTGAATTTCGGAAGGCATTGTCCAGGCTTCCTGACATGGAGAGGTTGCTTGCACGTATCTTTGCTAGCAGGTAAAGCATAGATAGAAAGGCATGCTCATTAATATGTACTCTGTTCATGTTGTATAGTGAATATGTGGTATTTAAATTGTTATTTTGCTTGACTGCAGTGAGGCTAATGGAAGAAATGCAAATAAAGTTATTTTATATGAAGATGCTGCAAAGAAGCAACTCCAGGAATTCATTTCAGCACTTCGTGGTTGTGAATTGATGGTTCAAGCATGTTCTTCCTTTGGTGTTATTTTGGAAAATGTGCAGTCTACACTGGTTCATCATTTGTTAACAGCTGGTACCGTAAAATTTATGTTCTTATAAAGTATTGCGAAGATCATCTAGTATCTTACGTTTCTAATTTTGTGCAGGTAAGGGTCTTCCCAATATCCATTCTATTCTTAAGCATTTCAAGGATGCCTTTGACTGGGTTGATGCCAACAACTCTGGACGTATAATACCTCGTGAGGGAGTTGATCTGGAATATGACTCTGCATGTGAAAGCGTTAAGGAGATTGAATCTAATTTGACAAAACACCTCAAGGAACAGCGGAAGTTACTTGGAGATTCATCAGTAAGAATTTTGTCAATAAATGCTTGGATGTTCCAATGATAAAAGTATTAGTTTACTTCAAATGTTTTTACTAAACTTTGATACGATCATCTGCTATAGATCACTTATGTCACAGTTGGAAAAGAGGTATATCTATTGGAAGTGCCGGAAAACTTGCGTGGGAGTGTCCCTCGGGATTATGAATTACGCTCATCCAAGAAGGTAATTTGCTTTCATAGTGTCTCCCCCTAAATATAAGATATTTTAGCCAACTGATGATAGATATTTGTTGTTATAGAAGCTGTCATACAATGTTATCAACCATCGACATTTTTCTTTTTTGCATAATTGAATTTTATTTCAACATCCGAAGGAAGCAGAAAAATTTGCTATAGGCTACAAGTATCAGCGGCAGCGCTCGATAAAAATTCAGTTTTCAATTTTTATCCCACTATACAGTTTTTTACTTATTAGATTTTATAACCTCCACTTGAAAGAAATCTTTTGCTATGATTAAAAAGTCAAGATTGCTTTAAAACTTGATCACTTTAAAAGCACTTTTTAACTCCAGTTTTGTAGTCATTTCTTGCTTGACATGTGCAGGGCTTCTTCCGTTATTGGACACCAGATATCAAGAAGTTCCTGGGAGAGCTCTCACAAGCTGAATCTGAAAAAGAGACGGCTTTAAGGAACATTCTCCAGAGGTTAATGGGACGATTCTGTGAGGATCATAATAAATGGCGGCAATTAGTTTCAACAACAGCAGGTATGCTTGCCCATTTTTTATGCAAACCGTGCTGAAGCTTGGTGTCATGTTTCTTCATCATGTAATGCAGTAGTCTCTTGTTTTATCATTGCTTGTTTTTAAGCTTTTTTCACTGCCTGGATACCGTGCAAACATCTATACTTGTATTTCTAGTCTGTAACTTTAGTTTAGGACCAAGACTGTATGTAGTTACTGAAATTCTAAAATACTTGATGCGATAAAGGTTGATTTACTTTGCATTTCTGAACTGGTGATCTCAAATTGCAGAACTGGATGTATTGATCAGTCTAGCAATTGCTAGTGATTTTTATGAAGGGCCGACATGTCGTCCTATTATCCTGGGCTCTTCATGTTCAAATGAAGTGCCATGCTTTTCTGCAAAAAGTTTAGGACATCCTATTCTCAGAAGTGATTCTTTAGGCAAGGGTGCATTTGTTCCCAATGACATCACAATTGGGGGTTCTGGTCATGCAAGTTTTATCCTTCTTACTGGTCCTAATATGGGTGGAAAGTCGACCCTTCTTCGCCAAGTTTGCTTGGCTGTGATTTTGGCCCAGGTAATGTTTCAGTTCCTGCTAATCGTAGATTGTCTTGTTCTGTTCCATGGACTTCATGCTGGGCTCTCCCCAGGTAGGAGCCGATGTACCTGCAGAACATTTTGAACTATCTCCTGTTGACCGAATCTTTGTTCGGATGGGTGCCAAAGATCATATTATGGCAGGACAGAGTACATTTTTAACAGAGCTTTCAGAAACTGCATCAATGCTGGTAATTTATTTCACTCTGATTTAAAGCAATCCATACATGTGAAATTGGTTCTGATTGCAGCATTTGTGAGACATTTTGAGGATCACTAATATGTGAAAATTTTCATATCCATCCACATTACTTCGAATTTTCAGAACTACACACAAGTTTTTTAAAAGAAACTTATCTGATATTTCTTCACAACTGTTCTTGTCATCCCAAACATTGTTGCAGAGAAAACTACACATGCACTTTTTTTTTTCATTGTTACAAGGCATTGCAATTCAGTGTTTTTTTTATTTATCAGCTTTGCAGTGTATTTAAGCGTTTACCAAACATTTCATTTTCCATTTTAGATACACAAAATGTTGATTTTGAGTATTTGCTTTCTGTGAAAATATTCATGATGGATGATGCAGTCCTCGGCAACTCAACATTCACTCGTGGCATTAGATGAACTTGGACGTGGAACATCAACTTCTGATGGACAAGCTATTGCGTATGTTGCTTCCTGATTCAACATCTTTGAATGTGTGTGTGTGTACTTTTGACTTAAACCTCAGTTCCTCATACCAAATATCTTTTTGTCAGGGAATCAGTTCTTGAACATTTTGTTCACAAGGTGCAGTGCCGAGGAATGTTTTCAACACACTACCACCGTTTAGCTGTGGACTATCAAAACAATTTGAAGGTGTGTGTCCTCTGCTTCTGTTGTATAACTTTTTTTTTTAAATAAAGTTTATTACATTTATACTTGGTGAATTATATTAGGCGCTGATAGAGTGAATAAGAAATTGTAAATGAGTAATGTAAAATCATTTTAAAGTGTTATTTGCTCATTTATTTTGAGTGAAAAATTGTAAAATGCAGGACTCATGGTTTTTTCATGGCTTCTCAAACTCCTTGTACTATTTTCTTTGCCTTTTTCCATGTTTTGTTCAGGTCTCTCTCTGTCATATGGCATGCCAAGTTGGAAATGGAGTTGAAGGTGTGGAAGAAGTTACATTTCTTTACAAGTTGGCCACTGGTGCCTGTCCAAAAAGTTATGGTGTGAATGTTGCACGAATAGCTGGTAAGGATTTTTGTTTTTGGCACGTTTCTTTGTAATTTACTCCTTTTATTGTGGACCTACATTTGAACTTTGGCAGTGGTGTCTCAGTAGCTTCAATGGTTGCTTAGCTTTGACATATTGAAATATAATATGGAGATTCACTTGAATATTAACCAGTGCATTTAAACTATAAGATATAAGGGACCTTAAATGTACTAGTCTAGTCCTACCAAGGATGTGGTATTAAGTAGAGTATGATGTGATGTTAAATAGAGTATGAATGTGGTGTTAAAGGACCTTACATTTACTAGTAAAAGATTTACCTTTTTGTCGAGTTTTCCATGAATGCAGTTCATATTTCTCACTAAATGCAATTGTGCATGTTAGCCAACAACATTTTTCTAAGAATCTTTTGGTCTCAAGGTCATAGAAGTTTGAGCCTATAGAATATATTTTGTTCAAGTAATGTTTTCAATTATATGGAATCTGCTGAATGAAAATTTCAAATTACTAACCAATTAGTTGCAAAATTTTAGCATTTGTTATGATGAATACCATCTGACTAGTAATCATTTCAGGACTTCCTGACTCGGTACTACTAAAAGCTGCTTGTAAGTCTAGAGATTTTGAGGGTGTGTACGGGAAACAAGGAAAGGAGTTCGAAGACAAAGTGCCAATGCAATGTTGTCCTGATAAGATGGCAGCTTTTGTTCAAGAATTGATCAGCCTTGCACCAAATGCAAATAGCTTAAACACTTTCGAGAGAACTTCGATTAGCTCCTTGATTGAACTTCAACATAGGGCAAGGATACTTCTGCAGCAACATTGATGGAATCTTCTGGTTGTATTTCACATTTGTGTAACTAATTTGACAGTGATTGATGTTGTATAGGCTTCGGAGAGTTCCTTTGCAGCTGCTGGAGTATTCATAGTTTTGCCGGGTCATTCATCTCTATTTTCAGATATAGTGATGTGAATATGAAGCCAGTGCCACTATAACTTTCTGTAATGTTTGGCTGGAAATGGGAAAAGATATTAGTTGGGTTGAGCAAAACCCCAACCCCTACGTAAGCTTGGAAACGGTGAACTGAGTTGACCAGTCGTTTTGTACAAAGCATTTTAGCCAGAGAATTTAGTGACATGTTATCGTCTCCTGAGAGTGAAATTTACTTTATGCCCATGGCTGTATTGTCAATGAAGCAGTTTGAACCAAGATAGTAAAAAGGTTGTTGGCCACGCCATACCACTCTGTGAAATTCGGCTGATCAACTCACTTGTTTTTAAAGCAAACGCATATTTGGTCAGGAAAGTTGTGGCAGGTTAGGCCGTTCATCGGACTGCGATAATGTTGCTTGGCATTATATATATTTATGGGTGGGTTCGGTAGATAAATTTTATTATTGGTCCTCTTTTTCCAGAAAAACCAGCTGCGGACAATCACTCAATGAATACTTAATGAATTTTCCTATTCATGCTGAAAAATTGGAGAATTTGGACAAGATAAGCATCAGCATAATGGGAAGTGGGGAGAATACAGTAAGATTGTTAGACGGTGTGAAGTCGCTGCTGCGGCTCAACATCGTCTTCATCATCAGAGTTGGAGGTATACTCGTCAGAATCCTGTAAAGGAAAGCAAATAACAAATTTAGCCGCAGGTGCATTGTATATGAAACATGAGATTGTAAGACCTTCGATATCAATTTGTAAAACAATGAAGTTGATGTTTAAAAAAGGAAATGAGATAGGAACTGACATGATACTGTCGTCGAATGCTGTTTTGAACAGCTGTAATTATCCGAATCAATATGTACATCGGAAGTAAAATTCCAGTAGCTCTCAAAAAGAGTATCTGTAGAATATGCCACAAGAAAATTAAGTATAATAAAAGCAAGTACATCAATGGAGAAAAAGTTGGCTACATGGTACCGTAAGGAGCGCAAGTGGGTAATGATCTGTTTCGCCATTAAGCACAGCGAAGAAATGTTTAACGAGCAACACCACAGTAAACTGCCAAATTCATTAACATAATAAAAAACTGAATAACTTTAACATTCATGCAAATTAAACTAAAACTATTAGCAACAGAAACATTATTATCATTTTCTCTTCAAGAGAAATGGGTTTGGGGAGGAAATAGCTCCAAAAATTTCAGCTAACTGTGACCGGTGGATGCATAGTTTTCTTCTATAGTTTCCCTTTCAAATTCAGTTGTAGGGTATAGTACCCATCCCAACCGTCGAAATTACTATGGCAGTTTTTAATATTACAAATTCTGAATGTACTTGTCAACTACCAGAGTGGTTTGCCACATACCAAAGTGATGATTAGAGTTAAACCCTTTTTTTTGTACATTGAGAAATCATTTGTTTAAATGTTAATAACCCTTGGACTGACTCTCAGCTAAAGGTTGAATAAGATTCTCATGTAATAGCAAAAGAAATGAAAACGTACAGTGAGGGCCAGTGATCGGCAGCAAGAGGCGCCTCTGTCAGCGGCTGAAGTACATTGAGAGAATTCATTTTCAACGTTGATTCCTTCGGCCAAGGCCACTAATCTTCGCTGTTGTGGTTCAAGCTCTCTTCTTGGAATTTGCAGGCTATCCCTGAGACAAGAAACAAAAGAACAATTTTTTTTTAATTTTTTATTAAATAAAATACAGAAAAGGCTGCTTAGAGAATACAGAATTGCAGAAGATTATAGTATTAGCAACTACTTGGCCCCTTGTAAAACAATAATTAGCGGAAAAGCATGCCTGGCTTTTTTCATTAAATTATACGACTTTTTTAAATAAAGATGAATGCATTTTTGTTAAAGTAAACATTTCTTTTAAACGCCAGCAGCTGGCAAGTCATGCGCCATTAGCAAACATTTAAGACTACCTGATGGTTACTGCAGCTTCAATCAGCTGAGACTTCTTTGATGGTGCTGTGACTGTATATCCTGGTTCATATTCCTGCATGAAAAAGGATTAATAAACAGTAAAATTTTCATTAATAACTGCTAATTGTTGCTGTTTCAATAAAGACAAAACAAACCTCTGGGAATTTTTTTGTCGAAATAAATAATCATAACAGTACTTCTTTAACACATTCTTGAAGAGAATTTCCTGGAATCTGAGATTATTGATATTTAAATGAAGTAATGGAGTCATAATTGGAAAGCGTTAAGAATTTATTTAAGTTTGTTTACTAATGAAGAATCCAATGAAACGTTTTACAACACGCCTGAATCACATGGAAGAAGAGAGGGAAGCTTAGGCAAAAAGTAAAGTTGAACAAAAGGGACAAGTTTTTGATACCCCAAACTCATAAAACAGGAAAAAAAAAACCATGAAAACAGAGTTTGAGGAAAAAAAAACCCCTGGTAAAGACATAACCCAATTTGACATTAAAAAAAAAATCGAATTTTGTTTTGGCAAATAAAGCTTTGAGAAAAAATAAAACTTCTTTTTTGCTCTTAATCATTTGAATTCAAACCTGAAGACAAATTTCACAAGTTGTATTTCCCTTCTCATTACACCACCTCTGTATACAATCTCTGTGAGCAAACTGAAAACAGCAAAAGAAAAAAAAAGAATTAAATCATCAAAACAGAGAAAACCCAATAATCAGAACCTGAAAATAAGCAAGTTAAAGAAAAGAAAAGAAAAAAACTGTTTTACCTTTACAGTGCCAGAACAAGCACAGGGAGCTTCCAAGCTCTTAAAGCTTTCAAACTCTTCTTCATGGCAAATTCTACAGTGTGAAATTGAAGAATTTGATGATAAATCATCAACAAACAGAATAACATCTCCCATTTCTTCTCAACCTTTCTTTCTTTTTCTGTGTTTTTCGAAAACTTCAACTCTTTTATTGATCGATGTTCAAATTTTGCTCTTCTCTGTTTTTCCTCTTTAATGTCTGCTTTTATCTCCATGGAATTGATTTTAAATATAAAAAACAGATATGAAATTACATAAATACCCCTAAATTTATCTTAAATGAATTATTTAAATATTGTGTTATTTTTATTTTTTTTCCTTTGAAGAAGGAAGACTTTTGCGTAAACTAAGACGCGCTTTTTTGCCAGTTAATAAAACCGTAACCGGAACGGAAGACTTCGACTTGCTTTCATGCAAACGGTTAAGTACTATAATTCTAAATATTTTAATTTCAGAACAAAAAATATATATTTTAATTTCAAATGTCAAATGAAAATTAAATGCAGGAAGATATTTTTCATCTGAGAAAATTCATCATGGCTTTTACAATTGGTAAGAAAAAATTTAATAATAATTGAAAATGCAACAAAATCCGTTTTTCCTTTTTCTTAGGTATAAAATTTAAGAGGACAAGTAAGTGTTGAAAAAATACACTGTTCAACCTAGTCCTAGCAATTTCTACAAACCTTTAGCATTAAGAAAGCTCATTTTTATTTATTTCGAAAAAGAAAGAATATAATTTTTTAAGTTCGTTAAATGGTTCTTTGGCATTGGAATAACACGGTATTTGCTTAGTTGTATGGTTCCTTGCTTGCGTACAGCGTGTACCGTATAATTTTATGCCTTTGAATATCATATTGAAAAATTATTTCATATATCTTCATATAATTTTTTTATTTTATTGATAAAATTAATAAGATAATTTATGGCATATTACAAATAAAAAAAATAATATATGTAACAATATTTTAACTTTTACGGAAGTTAAAAAATTTAACTGTCAATATGTTAAAAATAAACTTATGTTGTATAAGAAATATATATTAATATTATATATGTAATTTAGAAAAAAATGACTTGGCATAAAAACATATGAAAATTTTGAGGTATCCTATAATATTTAGGTGGACATTTCGAATTGAAATAATAATAATAATGATGATGATGATGAAAGATTAAAGCATTTTAAAATAGATTATAATATAAAATCACAGTGAGAAGATCTATAATTATGGAAAACATCAATGTTGTAAATTTGTAATTATTTGATATTATTAAGCATTTTAATACAGTTTTTATTACCTTTCAAAAAAAATTAATACAGTTTTTATTTATTTAATAGATTGAAAGGAATATAAGTGGTTGCTTGAAATATGTTTTTAACATCTCATTTTCTGCAATGCCACTGTTGTTATTAAAGTGGGAGGCAACAACAATTTTTTCATAAGCTTTTGCAATAACGTATGGTTCTGTTTTAAAGATATTTAAGTGATCATCAATTCATTAGCCTTTTCAATAATAATTAAAATCATCATAAAAAAACCCTCACCATTTACACTGCAAAATAAATTTACATCGTTAAATATTTACTTACTCTTTTTTTTAATTTATTGTTGGAGGGATAAAATTGGGAATATGTTTTTCCGTAAGATGCAGTGACAGAATTATTGAGTTAATCGATTAAATCACGATGCCTACTCAAGTCCCACTGTTGTCCAATTCAAAATTTTCGCTTTTAGGTTTGAATTTGAGACGTGCGATCTAGAATCAACGTCTCCAAAGGCTCTGGTCACCAAAAATTTAAAAAGCGGGGCCCTTTTAAAAAATAATAATAATAAACGCGCTCACCGAAAAAAGCATGAACCAAGAATTAGCTGTGGTTCCATGGGCCCCTCCTTTTTGACGCTCGATGATATTATCCTTTTTCTCCTTCTTCCCAATTTCCAATCAAATTTTCAATGTAAAACTAATATATATCCTTGTTTAAAATTTAAAGATGCTGACATTTCTCCTTATCCTTTCTCGATCTTATCGTCTTTTTTCTATTTATTTATTTCTTTCTTAGTTAGGCATTTTGGATTTGAATTCTGATTTTCCTACAATTTATGGGGCGGCTTGTCAATAATCATTCTAAGCCTCACAAATGGCAGCGACCAACGCACACACTGGATTTTTACACCTTTTTAAGCTTTTTGAGGATCACCAGATTAAGGTAGTGGTCGGCATTAATAGGCTCTTTGTGGGGACACCATGATCGCAGGTAATCAGACTCATCCTTACCGTTCGTTTTTGCTGATTGGGCTAATGGAATCCGCGTCTTCCATTGCAACTTATAGACTTGCGTTTATACAAGATCTTGCCTTACCGAGTTTGCTAATTAGATTTATTTTAAGAATTAATCGTTGGGGCACTGCCGCTATTAGCAGGCCCAGCGCCAGAATGAGAATTTTTTTTCTTTTCTTTTTTAATTTTTGGAAAAAAAAAATTGAGTCCCAGCAAAGCTATCAAAAATTTGGAATGATTATGTAATTATTAAGAAGTTAATTTATCAAATAAAAATTGTGAGTTAGCTAGAACGGAAAGGTGGTGAGGCTATAATATAGAGTTATGGTTAGAAATTTTTATGGAAGTGGTACGCAAGCACCGGAAGGTTGTTGAATTCTTTGCTTCAAAGTGGATCATTCATTCATAATCATATGCGACATGGAACAAGAAGATTAGTCAACCTGAGCTAATGACTATTTGAGATAAGGTGGGCAAAGGCCTTGGGTCTATAAAAGTTTGCTACTTGGTTCGGTTTGTATCAAAATCTAATCCTGATTAAAACCGGGCTGGTCCGTGTGCCCACATATAGTATTGGTGACCACTCGTCGGCCGACTCGCCTACTCTTTTTCTAGTATTGACTTTAGAACCACATTAGTATTGTTAATGAACTCTGCAAATTTCAGTGCACATTCTTGATTTCTTTGTTAATTTCTAAAATAAATGGAAAAATAATAAAAAAAAGCAAACCTTAAATTTTAATTTTCATAGATACATATATTTAATAATTGAAGATAAGGATTAAAATTATTTAGATTCAAACTAAAATCTTATATCATATCATACCTGTTTTTTAATTATCCGGTTAAGAGTTGACAGTTTGCATAGATGCTTAATTACATATACAAAGTCAAAGACATGCTATTCATGTGCTATTATGCTTTTAAATTTACCAGCACTAGATGGAGGCTTTTTTTTTGTGTAAACTATATGTATCTTCATTTTTTTTAACCATTCGAGACTAATCTTGCTCGAGGCTTAGTCACAGTTAAAGCTCCTCATCCCTTCCCAAATGTGTATTTAGTGAGAGGCTCTTTGGTTAGCCACAAAGTTAAATTGTAATGGTCCTCTTTGGAGTAAACCTACTAAAACATTTTTCTAATGAAGGACGTATGAGGCATACCAGCAAAACCTTTGGTCCAATTCTGGTGCCTTTCCATATCATTGTTTGCCCTCTTTTTTGTCATCCCATTTTCATATTGAATATTTTATTTTTTATATATATATATTTCCTTTCATAAAATGTACAAATAATGTGGTGATAAGATCACAAGGGTTCCTTTTTTCTACAGAATTATTTCAGTAATTTATATAAACAATTCTTTTTACAATGATATTATAATTGTCCAATCACAACAAAAACGTATATACGGATACGCAGAGGATACATCTTAGTATCTTACATGTTACATTTTAAAAGCCATCACTCTCTAATTCAATCGTACACTATCAATCAATTATAAATTATTATTATTATTTTATTAATTAATAAAATTAAAAAATATAAAATTCCTATGAAACAAATATCGGTGAAATTTTTTAATTTATTTCAAAAATTACATTTTTTTAAATTTTATTCATTATTAAACTAGTATTTTATGTATATTATTTTAATGTAAACCACAAATATTTTTATCTATTTTAATAATATGAAATTAATTTTATTTAAAATTTCATTATCATTTTACAAAAATGTGTTTTACGTAATATTTTATGCATTATTGACCTTACGGATCAGTTCTGTTCTGTCGGGTATAGAGTCATTACACCAAAATGGGCTTTTAGAGGCGGTACACCAGATCCGGTTTTATATGCCTAGAGATTATATTCGTCCACAACGTTTAAAAGAACAAAACATGAGTAACTCTTTCTGGGCTTTTAAATCATGTATTCATTGATTTGTGAAAAATGGGTAGCTTTTTCTGGGCATTTCGTAGACAAAGGACACCACCTTTTCGCAACTGGCACACGTAAATCAAGATAACAACTGACTTGGACTGTAAAAGCACTTATTTTCTTCCTGCCAGTCACGACACTTTCCATGCTACAATCTGCGGGGCCTTCGTAGAATTTTATTTCGACTTTCGACAGAATTCGAATCTAAAGCTTCTGTGCAAATCATTGATGATGAGGTCATAATAGAAAGCCATATAAACAGTTACTCGCTTACTTAAAAATGCAGGTATTTGGCGGTAGATAATAGCTAGATTCATCCCCACTTGACTCTTAAAGTACAATTAATACGCTACTTTTTTATCCAATATGATAATGGCACGTACGAGATAAGAAATCGCATCGAAATTCAATTATCCATATCGTTTTCGAGCAAACAAAATATCCATACATTTCCGTCTCTATGCACGCCTTGGCGTTTGAGCTGGTTCCCAGATATTAGGCTTCGGCGAGATGTTGACAATCGAGATCTTTTAAGAAGGAAGGCTACAGGATTTTTTAAGCCAATCAACTCCTACAGGAAGGATATTTTTTCACAAGGTTGTTTACTATAATTTATTACCTTTTACATCATTGGAATTGGCCGTTTGACAAACAGATTTTTTTACAATTTATTTTGGATAAATTGGTTTTTCCAGGATACAGAGGCAGGCTTTCACTTCAAAAAGCAGGACCGGAGTAGTAGTAAATATATATAAAACCCACAGAACTCAGAAACAGGTTACTAGAAAACCACAGCAACTACCATTCTTTAACGTTTGAGCTTTCAATATTTGCTTTCTTATCAACACTTTAAGGCCAATCATTCATCGTAGCTTCTTATATAACTTTTTGTATTATACCGTTCAAAGGAAGCAAAAACACAATCCAGAGTCGTAGCGATGGAAGCTGAGAACCTCAAGGAGTGCAAATTTGTGGTGGCCGTGGATGAGAGTGAGGAGAGCATGTTTGCGCTTTCATGGTGTCTTAGAAATTTGATTTCTCAAAACACAAACAACCGCCTCGTGCTTCTTTATGTGAAGCCTCCGCCTCCTGTCTACTCTTCCTTCGACGCTGCAGGTAATTAGCAACTGCTGCTTGTTTCTTGTTCCTTGGAAACTATGAAAGATCTCCTATTACAAAAACGTTGCAGCTTTCTTTCCGTTAATTATATTTATTCACATGAAAAACTAGTACTTAATACTCTTCTATTCCTAAGTGTCTTCACGCAATCCCCTTTCTCCATGCCACAAATTAACAAGCTAGGAAAAGATTTTTCTTTGCAATTGGCAATTTTTTTTTATCACTGTATTCTTCCCAGGGTAACAAGGAAAATTCGTTCAACAACTATTGTTCTCTATGTAGAGTTTAGGCTTATATAAACTGATCCAGCCTGACCTTCTTACAGGGTATATGTTATCCAGCGATGTGATTAGAACCTTGGAAAAATATGGCAATGATATGGTGAATTCGGTGATGGAAAGAGCCCAAGATATCTGCGGAAAGTTCGGCAGCAATGTAAGCCTCTTGTTTTGAAGTATATGCTGCTAATTTATTTACTTTCTATCATTCCTACGATTGTTATTTATGAACTGTGTGCAGATAAACGTGGAGAGAATCGTCGGAAGTGGAGATGCAAAGGACGTAATATGCAGTATCGCGGATAAAATCAAAGCCGACACATTGGTGATGGGGAGCCACGGATACGGTTTCTTCAAAAGGTACGACAATCTAAGTGATTTCCTTATTTGTACACTTTCCAACTTCTCTTCCCAAATATATCCAGGCAAGGTAATTAAGTTGAAGATGATCATTTTCCCTTTTTCAATTCTACAGGGCGCTTCTAGGAAGCGTGAGCGATCATTGTGCCAAGCATGTTAAATGTCCTGTGGTGATCGTGAAACATCCAGAGAAGATATAAAGTTTCCTCTCCATTTTCTTCCTTGAATATTGTCAGATGGTTTCTACCATAGCATGCTATATTGTACTTCTTAATTCTAGTGTTGTAGTTCCATTTAATGGGTCGTCCAGTAACACTACAAAGAAAGAATAGATAATGAGGAGTACTATGATTTCTTATCTAAATTGTGCGTTCCACAAAGGAAGAGATGGGCTTATCAGCTTGAGCTTCCAAGACGGTGACATATTTGACTGAAAATTGTGAGGATTTTGGTTCTTTCAACAAAATATTACCCATAAAAAGGAGTCTAGTAACTTGGTTACGGGTAGTTCGCACGAGCCAATCCATACAATGGCATTTTGAGGATGACAGCGAGTTTCCAATGCTTGTAATATGTAAAACAAATGCAAAAACATTCGGTAATGCGTTATACAGTATAAGAACACTCCTTCGGCCCACAAGGACACAACCTAAACCCACCTAAGGAATTGGGGGAACACAGTTAGGCTTCGCTTTGCCATTGAACGTCATAATAGGAACCTTAGCCCAATATGGTTGCAGTAATAAAATTGAGTAGCAATTATCAATCAAATTAGTTATCAAACTAAACCACCATCTGTCACACCACTCCATCAAATTGAAATCAGAGTTAGACTATTGACTATTCTACCTAAAAAAAAAAAATCGGAGTTAGACACTTACATGAACCTTTTCCTTTCCTCTTTTTTTCCTCTAGTTTACACTCTTTTCCTTCCTATTCTTTTCTTTTACTAATATTTATCCAAACATAGTGTTAGACTAAATCCACAACTTATAAATATATGTGTCCTTCATACATACCATATATGGCTTGAGTTATAGCAAGCGCAAAACAAATTAATCACTTGAGTTTCTATGCATTTAAAATTAGCTCCACGGATTTGATGGTGTAATAAAGACTTAGCAATTATCTGTTTTATAAATAAATATTGGGTAAAAAGAGAGATGAAAAATATTTAGATCTAGAATTTTATAAGCTGAAAATGACACATTCACCTTGCTTTAAGTCAATTTGTTACTGATCCATCTAAATAATCAAAATATAAAGGAACTTTTAAGAGGCACCTTGATCGTAAGACTAAATATACATACATATATTTATATGCATATAAAAAGACGAATCAAAATTAAATAAGCCTATGAGCAGTTAAGAGAATTATGTTTTAGCTTGGTTTGTGCTTGATTTATAGGATTGAATCATTAATTTTTTTAATGTAACAATGAATCATAAAATAAATCTTCTTTAAAGATAAATTAGCATCAAATATGTATGAATGTACTAAAAGAACATGCATGTATGTATGTAAAACTTTTTTTTTGGTGCAAACTTTGTATATATAACTTGTTGATACGTATACATATATAAACATATACATTAAATGAAGATTGAGAATGATATAGAAAAAAGATTGCCATGATTAATTTCATTTTCACATAGAATATACTTAAGAACTAATAGTCCGTTTGGTTCGCGTATTTCATTTTTCTGAAAATATTTTTCACATTTTTCAATGTTTGGTACATGTAAAACATTTTCGGTCAATGTAAAATAAAATTTGGTCAATAGAAAATCCTTAAGGATTTTGAAAAATTGTCTTTCTATTTTTAAAAGAGGAAGACAATTTCCAAACCTATACCACTTTTAAGAAAAAAGTTCAAACTAAAACTTATCCTAATCTATATTAGAGTAAAACAACAAACAACAGAAAATATTCTTCAACATATCAATCAAACAATAAAAAATATTATTTTTTTCAAAAAATCAAATTTTCAGAAATTATTTTATAAAAATTATTTTTTAAAAATCATTTTACACGAATCAAATGAAAGTAAAACATATTAGAATATACTAAAAATAAATAATAATGAGCTGTAACAAGAAAAGATTGAGCAACAGAAAATAATTAAAAACACAGAGGAACGACATTGGGCTTAACAAGAGAACAAGACAAAGCCGTGAATAGGAATTCGTCGTGGCATGTACAGTTCAAAAGCATATTATGGTTTAAAAAAAGAAACGAGGTCACTTCGTGCAAAGGCAACGGAGCACTGAGCACACAGGCAAACCAAGATATAGGTAGTGAAATGTCAATTTTGCCCAAGATTTGTGAATAACAACAAGAGTTAGTGTTCTTTTTCCAATATTACCCCCATTGCCTCCCTCCTACCCCTACCTGTTGCTTTCTTGATTGTTGGGTCAAAATTGATCCTCCTTTCATGATATGAAGCGGAGGCCTTGATTGCGACGATCTTGCCCTCCTCCACTCTTAGATCGTCTCAATTTCGAGCTTGATCGGTTTATTTTTTCTGAATATCTGAACTCCGGTTAAGCCATGTTTCTTCTGGATTGGTTCTATGGTGTTCTTGCCTCCCTCGGTCTCTGGCAGAAGGAGGCTAAGATCTTGTTTCTGGGCCTCGATAATGCCGGTAAAACCACCTTGCTTCACATGTTGAAAGACGAGGTTCGTTTTTCCTATCTTTTTCTTATTTTTCCTTTTAAATAAGTTTCTCATTTCGCTCCAAATATTGAAATCTATTCTTTATCTTCTTTTTTTTAAAAGTATAAAAAGCTAAATTGAAAGTATAATTTTGGATCTCTGAATCAACTAAAATCGCTTTATTCTCTAATCTCTTAGGTTTTGTTTAATTGTTTAATACCTGAGAATTTTGGGCCTTTTGTTTTTGGTTTAAATGGAAGCTATTAAAGCTTTTAATGATTCATTGTTCTTAATTTTTATTGGAAAATGAGGAAATTTTGTAAGACAGGTAATTAACGATGCTGAATTGTTGATTATTATTGAACTATCCAGAGATTGGCTCAACATCAGCCAACTCAGTATCCCACATCTGAAGAGCTTAGTATTGGGAAAATTAAGTTCAAAGCATTTGACTTGGGAGGCCATCAGATTGCTCGTAGAGTCTGGAAAGATTATTATGCTAAGGTAACCCAAAGCTGAAAGTAATGCCAATTTCTTCACTAACATTTCCTTGGTTTTAGGTTCCAATATTTTTACACTCTCAACCATATGTATTGCATCAGTAGTTTGTCATCTCTGCTTGCATGTTTATTAGTTTTAGACTTTTAATCTTTCTGCATTCACTGAAATCTGTTTTCTTGTAATTCATTTTCTATGTTCTTACAATCTCGATTTGCAGGGGTTCCTGGATATGTTGTTCTTTAGGTTTATTGCCTTTTCTTTTAACCTTTTCAATTCAGTTGTTAATGTGTAGGTTTTGATATATTTTACCCTTGTTTGACAATGGATATGTGACTTAAATAGTTTGTGATACTTAATTCAGATAAGCTGCAACAAATCATTTGTGGTTGGATTTTATTTTCACAACCATCATTACAAATATGTGATTTTCTTTCTTATTTTATTATTATCATTTTGTTTTCATGTCATGTAACTTCCTTCTAGCTTTTTCTGAAGTCATAGGCCAACATTTTGTTGGTTTATATGTTACTATTGGATTTTGATATGAATGTTTTGATGACTGAAATTTCTGTGTGTTCATAAGCCGAACTGATATTTTTTGTGCCTGAGCTATCTTTGTGTATAGTCTCAATGGAATTTTTCCTGCCTTGTGATATATGAGACATTGAATAAAGAATGTCTCTAATCTATTGTTATATGCTAATTTTCAAATTATTTCATGGTTATGAGTTTTCAGTGAGGTTGGTCTTGTGATCACCTTATGAAATGTTTATCAAATTGATTTATTTCTCTAGTTGTCTTGATTGAAACATGGTTCTCGTGCAGTAACCGAAGTTTGAACTCTTGTTATCTGGTCTGCTGTAAGTAGTTGCTTTTTGACCTTTGTTAAAGTACATTTCATATATTTCATTTTGGAAAGGTGGCCAAGTATTATCTGTGCTGCTTATTGCCTTTCGTCTTTTGTAAAATACATTCTCATAATATTCATTTTGGAAAGATGGACAAGTATTATCTGTGCTACTGTAGCTTTCTGCAATTTTGTACCTTGCTGTTGGTTGATTTTTGTGAGGATTTTTCAAAAGCAAACAAACCAAAATTCATAAAAAAGATAGATACCTGGTGGAGCATGGGGTGGTTTTCTTTTCCTATTCTTGCTCAATTCTTTATTTTGCACCAAAAACTGCCTCACCTTGGGGAAAGCCTGCTTGGTTTAGAATTGCCAGCTGGAATGTTAAGGTTTTATCAACGAACTGTTGTGCATACTTTAATATCAGTATTCGGCACTGATCAATGCTTTCAAGTAACATGGGATTTGGGATAGGACTGGGTTTACATGGTTTTTTTTTTATTACATGCAGTGGTTGCAATTCTGTTTCCTGTCTCTTATCTTTATTTGTACCTCTTTCTTCTTATTGTTTCTTGTTATGAGCTACAGTTGCCAGGTCTTGTGTGAGTACTTTGAATTCTGTATTTTCTGGGTTCCAGGTGGATGCTGTGGTTTACCTGGTAGATGCCTATGATAAAGAGAGGTTTGCAGAATCAAAGAAGGAACTGGATGCACTCCTTTCTGATGAGGCCCTTGCAAATGTCCCATTTCTTATCCTAGGAAACAAGATTGATATACCATATGCTGCCTCAGAGGATGAATTACGATACCATCTTGGGCTTACAAACTTTACCACTGGCAAGGGAAAGGTAAACCTAGCAGACTCAAATGTCCGTCCACTAGAGGTATTTATGTGCAGCATTGTCCGCAAAATGGGATATGGCGAGGGCTTCAAGTGGATGTCTCAGTACATCAAGTAGGGTAATGGTCAGAAAGATGCATTAGGAAGATGTTACAGACTCCCAAATCCATTTCATCTCGCCCAACTTCAGGGAAAAAAAAAAAAAAGAAGTGTCCATCAAACTGTTAGAACTAGCCCCCAAGTGGGTTTATATTGGATGTATTTGGTTTTGGATGTGTGTGGAAGGAGGTACTATGTCACTACTGTAAAATGTACTAGTGGCAGCAAGTCTCTGGTATTGTAGTTTTGTCAATTAACTTCCATATGTTACCATAATTATTTGGTTTTCGCTAGAAAGTTTTGTTACTGCTAGTTACATTCTGTCATAGCTGTCATTGAGCCATAATGCCCAACTCCAATAGAGTTCAATAGAGTTGTATTTTCAACTTTGAATTTGATTGAATAATTAAATTTTACTGAATTAACCTTGATTATAATACTTAGTTCTATAATTAATGTATTTCAAAAAAAAAGTTGTTCTATAATTAATGTTACCATAATAGCTAGTGGAAAGGTAAAAATCTTGATTACCATTGAAGTATTTCAACTCAACACAACTCTATACATTTTAAATTAAATCTACTTAAATTTCAAGTGAAATAACCGAAGTAGAGCGGGCATTTAGATTTTTTTTTTTGAATAATTGAACCCCCATTTTGTTAAGTGAAAAAAGAAAGAGGAGAAGAATATTCTATTTGTCGCGGATGCCACGTTGATTCGTGTCCGACGGCAGAACCACATGCATCCAGGCTTGACATATGCAATGTAATGTTTGTTTGGGTCACCATTCGTTATGCATCATTTTGCTGTAAAGCTTTTTTGCTTTTTCCCATTTCTATATCATTTTGGTATAGGATTATTCCAGATTCGAGTTGAGTAGAACTCAAAAGACGATAAAGTTCTTCCTCAAAAGTTTTAACACAACTACATACTCAGAGTTCAAACTTAAAACTTCTGATTAAGTAAAAATAATCTCTTATCAACTTATCTACGTGCTCTTAAATAGTTATGCGCCATTTTGCTGTAAAGCTTTCTTGCTTTTTCCCAATTTTTTGTCGTAAACAAGGGGTCGATCAAAAGCAGTCTTTAGATTTTGCTGTAAAGTTAGGACCATTCAATTCAAACAATGTACGATACCAAGTCATACTTGGATTTTTCCAAAGACAGATTGCCTAGTTGTTTGTTTGGACCACCTAAACGCCACTTTCCAAACCAAAAACAGCCTACTTTCAAGTGGCTACAGAACGCAAGTATTACCAAGGTCCATACTCCATAGCCCATAAAGTAACCATGCGTCTGAACCACGGTACAACCAGAAGCACACGAAATAGCATCCGCGTTTCCTCCAATAGAGTCCCAACTTCTAAAGCACGCGCCCCACTTCTCTTTTTGATTCTGTCAATTCTTTCTCTTCCTTTGGTCTCCCTTTTTACGTGTCTTTGATTCTTTGACTGTCCCTTCTTCTCCCACTATTTATACCCACGCAGCCTCCGCTTACCACTTCCAAGTCTTGGCATCCGTTATAACCACCAAATACTACTAAAGATTCTTAACGCACGGCACTTTTCTTACAGTTTGCAGCTTGAACTCGAGTTAGAGCGAACTAAGAACTTCAACTTCAACATGGGAAACTGCGCCTCTAGCTGCTTCATTCAGGATTCCAGCCGGCGAAAAACGGCGAAAGTAATTGACGCTCAAGGGAAAGTGAGGAAAGTCCAGCTCCCAGCAAAGGCAGCGGAGCTAATGCTGGAGGAACCTGGTCACATAATCTCTCCCGCCGAAGACCTCAAACGAACCCGCCGCGTCGCTGGCATGCGAGCTGACGATGACCTTTTGGTGGGTAAAGTTTACGTTTTGGTTCCTACAGGGAGGGTTCATTGCAAAGTCACGGATGCGGATATGGCAATCATAGAAGCAGCTTGTAGTGGAAAGAAACGGAGAAAAAGTGGTGCTAAGATTTTGCCTCATGTGACAGAGGAACTGAGAGAGGAAGAAGAGAGGGAAATTCAGGTTTTGCCAGAGAACTGCACAAGGGGGATTCCTGTTCCTGCAGGCTACCGATGGGGGAATTGCAGGCCGTGGACTCCTATGTTGGAACCAATTTCTGAAGTGCTCTGAGAAATCTTTCCCTTGCTTTTGGATGGGTTTGGCTTCCTCAGGGTGGATATTTTCCCAAAATATATTAATGTTGTTTAAATTGGGAGGTCTATCAAAATAGGAAGGCCAGTACACTTTGACCAATTCTTTCATTCTTTCATGTAACTAAGCAATTAGTGTCACTTGAGTAGTGTCTCAAATTAGAGTAACACTGCTCAAACAGTTTCTAACAGCAAAGTGAATCAACAAGTGTTTTTCAATTATTTGATTGTTTCTTGCTCCCAACTACTTCCAAGGGGAGCAACAACACTGTTAAATAGTTTACTCATCACCAAGCAATTCTACTGTGAAATTAATTAATTTCGGCTAAACAATTTTGCACCTTCATGACTTACCTTAACATGGGCAAAAGTAATACTTCGCTGAAATCGTTTCATCAATGCCCTGCAAGGCTGTAAGCTGCAGTGAGAGCGCCAGAGATTGAAGCAAGCTCTGGCATCGGCTTCAACCTCGGGTTCATTTTCTGATCCAATGAGGAGCCCATAGTTAACCAGATTTAGGCTTGGATGCTCAAAGTCCATCCAGGCCCACAATTAGTTTATCTGTCAAATCTCGAATCTACCTATCCAGAATGGGGTCATCTAAGAACTAGCAAGGGCTCATCTGCAACTAGCTCAAGTACCTAACTCAACGACCTTGCCTTTTAAAAGCATGCCAAACTCGTTTAGGTGATGAATTATTTAATTCAAAACCAGTGCAAAACAGAGATTCATCACGGAGTTAATCTTGATTGGGAGATAGAAAAATTAGTGAAGGCGACAGAACCAATAATAAAATTCTGAAAATACTCGGTATTGAGTTCCAGTTAACGTTTGCCCGCAATTTAATCATCTGAAAGAGATCTTGTATTGTTATTAGAACACTGCGGTGGACTAAACAGAGACCTAGTAAGCTAACATGTGAAATTACTGTTCCCAGTAGGAAACCCACATTCAATTTCTTAACCTTTTAACTTTTTTCTATGGCAATTTGGTACACGCCATAACGTTTGCGAAGTTAGGCTGTTGTTTTCATCCTCAAGTCACCCAACGTTTTAAATTGCTGTTGACATCTTTGTATTTGCACTGAATAACCATTAATCATTATCCAATACATTTGTTATCCGACAAAGGGATCACAAGACCAGACGAATTGTCGCCTGCAGGCTAAGCCCTCAATCTTAATTTAATCAAATAAATCATTGCCTTTATAATCAAGATTTAACATACCAACAGTGCTCCTCCGGGTACAATGACATGAACTCATGTCCTGATAAAAGATCAGTCCCCAAACATCCGTGCCAGCCACGATTTGATCTTTTTCCGAAATTAGGCATTATAATTTGTATATAAAATTTATATTTAAGTTGTAACCAAAAAAAAAATTTATATTTAAGTCAGGTAAAATTATACTCATATGATGCAAAACATAAAAATTTTGTATCAAAATTTTTATCAACACGTCGTATATAAGTTTTTTAATTTATCATATTTAATTTATATATAATTTTTATCACATTTTAGTTATTTTTATAATCGTGTTTTTTATTTATGTCCATTCTACCAAAAACCGTATGGAAAAAATAATGAAGATAGTGATACCCGTGTGAATTAAAATCAAAAGGTTTTTAACCCACGGGTCCAGGACTAAGTTTAACTTACTCCCCCATCACGTAACGCACATAATTTAAAAAGCATTTAATTAGTTAATGTAGTTATCGTTCAACCATTTCTTTGACTTTGTATTTACTCCAGGTACAGTAGACCTATTCTGGGACCCTACATGTCTATGGCATTCATCGCCGTTGGATTAATGCTGTATATATTGCAAGGGAAGTCAGAGGATGTAGATGAAGCAATCAGGTCCTCTAAAACCCAACGACTCCGATTTTTATGATATTACCGAGTCCACCATAAAATCCTTCACGAGATGGAGCGGTTTAACAAACACCTCCTAGAACTTGGAGGCCCTCTCAACATTTCTGCATAAAATGCTTTCTTAATCAAACTCACATGAATCAGAAACTCATACCCTTCCTTAAGGTTTAATTATCTCTACCGTACCTTTCATACAGAGAAAATCGCTTTCTCTTGGCTTTTTTCTTTCGTATCAATATCATATCATGGGTAACCACATTAGCACTGTCACATGTCGTCCATCTGATACCGCGGGGAAAGTCATTCTCTGGGACGGCTCTGTTCAGGAGTTCAGCTGGCCCTTGACAGCGGCGGAGCTGATGCTGGAGCATCCCCAGCAGGTTGTTGTGGAGTTCCACGCCGCGGTCAGTGAGAAGAGGCCGGTCCCATTGCCAGCGGACCAGAAACTCGACTTCAGAAAGGTTTACGTAATGCTACCTGTGAAGCGAGGGAAGCCAACCGCGTTGTCATCAGAGGAAGCTCGTCGTGTACTATTGAGTGCGAATTCCTTGTTGAGATCAAAGTCGGTTTTATCGTCCTCGAAATTTCTTCCTTTGTTTGCCAGGATTTGCCCTGCAGATTTTATTGAGGGTCAAAAGTTCCTGTCGCAGAAGAAGGAAAACGTCTGCGAGAGGCCAGATCAGGAGGTTCGATGTTTAACGGAGATTTTCCCGGAAAGTTTGGAAAGTAGGCCGGAGTATTTGAACAGGCAATATTCAGGCAAGGCATGGAAACCAAGCTTGGATACTATAAAGGAGAAGAAGGTTGAGAGAAAGGTACCACATTGATTGTTTTAAAGCTTATAAGAGCTAGCTAGGTTGTGTTATTGTGAAGGTTGTGGTTTCCTTTTGTCAGTGCTGCCAATGCATGGTAATTCTCGGAATAACTGATATATTGATTTGTTGGGGTGTTCATCTTCATTATGCAACCATGTTGAAATTATTACAGGGAAAAACTTTTGTGTGATTAATCAACTGGTTTGAGGCTTCCTTCTCCTCATCCCTTCATACATACAATTAAGAGAATTTTCTGAAACAGTATCGACTAGTGAGTTCTTGATTGGCCAAAGGGAAAAATGCTGAACTGCATTTATATTATAATTTAGTGGACTGCAATTACTTTTATTTTATAGTCATAATAATATTATTGAAATCGAGTTTGGTGATGCTTGTTTTTTTAGGAATCAGCAGAGACATACGTTTTAATAAATATATCTTGCTTCTGATGGTTAGTACGAGATATATTTTTTTTTAAATTTATAAAGGTTAAAGTTGACTCTCTCTACGTAAAAATTATTATTATCAAATAAATAATTAAATATTTTCAATTAACTTAAAATTTAACGTGTATAATGTAGTGAATAGAGAATAATATTCAAATCTAAAAATGTAAAATAATTTGATTTGTATAATTTGGTGAATAGAAAATATTATTCAAATAGTATAACATTCAATGATCGAATTAAAAAATATATATAAATGGTATAAATATAAAGAAATGCAAATTAAATTAATTTTATACCTATTTTAAAAATTCCTTTTCATATTAATTTATATGAATTGGAAAACAAACAATCCATATATATATATATATATATATATATATATATATATATATATATGCAGAATCGGTAAACTTCAGCAAGAAAATTGTAACCTGTAACCTTTATTTATTTATTTATTTGGTTACATAGGAAAATTGACTTGTAACCTTTGGTTGCCTTATTGTACACACAGGCACTTTTACCAAACAATTAGCTCTTGAAAATTTAGACAAATGTCGTCATTCATCACTCGAATGATAAATTAACCCAGTGAAGTGATAAATTATAAAGCTACATGCCTTTCTATCTTCACCAAAAGATAGGCTGATGTTAAGCGTGAAAAGGTAGAAAATGTCATGAAAACATTTCAAACACAGACTTTGTCATTGTACTATGTTTGACTTGAATACGGAGAATATCGCAATTTTTTACATTTCACATCCTATTTTTTTTGTAGTTGAAACAGTAACTCAAAGAATAAAATAGGGTGTCCTGAGGAAAAAGTGAGTTATGTTTAAAAATTCTCTAAAGAAAATGATAGAATAGGCCAAATGCAATGTGTTTCTAAGGGCAGTACCAAACTGACTGATTTACCAAATAAACTTTTGCAAATATCGAACGGAACAATTCTTAAGAGAATTTTCTGAAATGGTGGCCAGTTTTAAACATGTATCTTGCTTCTGATGATTACTAAGAATTTTTTTTTTTAATTTTTAAGGTTAAATTGACTCTCTCTATATGTATAAAAATTATTATTATCGAATAAATAATTATACATTTTCGAATAATTTAAAATTATAAAGAATAATATTCAAATACTATATAAATATGAAATAATTTTACCTGTATGATCTAGTGAATAGAAAATAATACTTAACTAGTATAACATTTAATGATTGAATTAAAAAATAAAATCGTGTAAAAATATAAAATAATGTAAAATTAAATTAATTTTACACTTATTTAAGAAAATCCCTTTTTATATAAATATATGATTTATTATTTAATACATTATCAATGGAGTTAAACTTTACAAATGGAGTTAAGTCTTAAGATGATGACATTTCACATTTTTTTAAGATTCTTCAAAAAATATGTATCATCATCTTAACTCTACTTGTGAAATTTAAAAACTCAATTGACAATGTATTGTATAATAATTTAATATTAATTGGGTAACAATCCAGTATATAGTACAACCTAAAGTGATTATTATTTTAAAGGGCTACCTTGTAAATTGTTGTTTTCTTTAAAAATATGTGTTTGTTTAATTTTTAGTCATTTAACTCATTTAATATATTTATAGCATTTAATTTTTTTAAAGGCTCATTTTGATTAATAAGCTCGTTAAAATTGTGTTTGTAAATATATCTTATATAACATATTTATTACTTTTCTAGTTCTTGAAATAAAAAATTGCAAATATGGTAACATTTTGCAAATTAATATCTTAAAATGTTTTTTTATTTTTTGAATATTATATAATATATTTTGTATTTTTATCAAATTATTAATTTATACTAGACCCAAAACCAAAATTTTATACTTAATATTAAAACGAAACTATTAATTATTACTGCAAAGAAATTTATCAATTTTTTCTATTGGCTCGGCTCTAGACTATAAATTTTTATTAAAGTAAAAAATTATTAATTTAAAGAAGATTAATTAAAAAGAATTTTACTGTATACATATACTTGCAAAAATAGTAAACTTGAGCAAGTAAATTGACTTGGTTCATCAGTTGTTTTCCCTTTCTAACAGCACTGAAAAGGCCTAGCTAGCTAAGAGAGAGAAAAGCATGGAATCAAAGATGTCAATTTTGTATAATTATCAACAAGTGGTTAAAAGAAGTTGAAATGAATTTTTTTTCGATATTTGAATATGGTTTGAATCTTGAAATCGTTACTGTTGAAAAAATTTTATCATTTACAACTTTCAATCCAAACAAGAATAATAATAAAATGGATAAACATACCTATCTTTAAAAAAATATATGGAATTTTAGCCCAAAAATAAATGTTTGGCAATTAAATTAACATAAGTAAAAAGATAGTAAAGTAAGGTGTTTCCATTAATTAATAAATTAATTAATCAAATATATACAGTTTTTTTTTTGGTTACACATATATACAGTTTAGTGCTATTAGTATTAAAACTGAGTTGACAGTTTCAAAATAAGCACACTCTTTGCATACTTAAGTCTTTAATTACCCCCTTACCCAACCCTGTATTTATTTCCTTTATCTGGAAAATAGTACTACTCATAATATTCCTCTAAAATCTGAGTGTGCGAAATATTAATTACGCGGCCAATTAACCAAACTCATTTATTTAGAAAGGAGACAGTAAGATTCCAAAGAAAAATTTAAAATACCCAAGAGCACGTAGATCAGCTAACAAGGAGCTGTTCTAGCTTAACCAGAGGTCTCGAGTTCGAGTCTTTGGGTATGCAGCTGTGTTAAAACTCTTGAGGGAGAGCTTTGCCCCCCTTTGGGTCCTGCCCGGCTCGAATCCGGATTAGTCCTATACCAAAGGTATGGGGATACCGGATGATCTAGATCAAAAAAAAAAATTAAAATAAATAAATGACAAAATAATTTTAGTACAACATCTATTTTCCCCTTGCTTAAATTAAAATTTGATAGCAGTTTTAGTATGAGAAGATTATATAGTTTTTTAAAAGAAAAAAATATTACCCAAGGGTTGTGGCTCAGTTGACAACATAGGTTAAGTTTGTGGGAAGAGCTCTCGGGTTCGACTCTCACTAAACACATCTTTGGAGAGAGGTAAAGAGTCTTAACTGTGATTAAACCCCGAAAAGAATTAGTCTAAGATCATTAAAACGGATGAAGATACTTGTGATCTACATAAAAAAAAATATTGAATCTACTAATCGTTCCCAAACAAGTTCCAAGCAGCTATATATACAAGAACTAGTATTAGTCACCTAAATTCTATGCAGGAATAAACATGTAATAGTTTTGCAAGTCAAAACTTAGATGCAATATTTTAGCTAATATATCAAGACATTTATAACTGAAAATTAAAGTTATAATACAAATTAAATAGTAAATCATTAATACCTATAAAGAATTAACTGAAAATATTGTATATGCACAATTTAAACACCTACTTAACAAATAAAATATGAGTTTATATATGTACTGATAATGTATAGTATTTATACACTCTCAATATATCAAATATAACTCTCAAAGTATTTTAAGATCTTGTACTTGTTGACACCTAATTTTGTCCCTTTTTGTTATTATTACTATTATTATTATTTATTTATATTTATTTTCATTATTTGTATTATTATCATTATTATTTTCTTTATTATTATTATTATTATTATTTTTTTTTTATTATTATTATTATTATTACTTTTAGTATTATTTATATTATTATTTATATTTATATTTATATTTTATTTTATTTTATTTTTTTGGTCTAATCAGTCCATCAACCCTGTCACCCATCCCATCACCGCCGGCCACCAGCTACTCCTACCAGCCACCGTTCCCCAAACCCCATACCCGAGCTCCCTCTAAAAAACCCTCATCCAGACTACTAGCGGAGCAGACCACTTCCACACATAGACCTCTCCCCCATCACGAGAAACATCATCACTGCCAACACCAACAAGCCCCGGAAGCTCTCTCCACTCACCCTAACACTCTGACTCTCTCAACACCGAACCAACAATCACCATCCCCGGTCACCCCAAAACAGAAACCCCTCGGAAGCATCATCCTCACAACCCTCTCCCATCCGAACGGAGAAGCTAACCAAAAAAAAAAACCATTCGACCATCACCGAGACCCCTAACCCTAACCGAAAAAAAACCACACCGCGCACCCCAACCCCATCTGAACAACTACCATTAGCACCGAGACCAAATCCAAGAACCGAGACCACCACCAACATCACCCTCACCCAACCGAGACCCCTAGATCCCAAACCAGCCCCACTCCGAACCTGCAAAAAAAAAACAAACAAACAAGAAAAAACAACAACAAGCCAAAACAGATCTGAAACCATCAACCAAAAACCACAAACAAAAACAAAAAAGGGTAAGGAGGCTATCGGGGAGTTCAGATCTAGTAGGCTAGGGAGTTTTTTAGGTGAATCGGAGGCCGGAATCGAGCTCAGGGAGTGGAGAGCCTCCGGAAAGTGGTTTCTTTTTTTGGTTTCCGTCACCGGTGAACGGCGGCCGGCGGTGGTCCGGCGGCTGCCGGAAATCGCATGGAGAGGGAGGTTGAGAGAGAGCTCTGAGTCTTTTTTTGGTGAAAAACGGAAAAATGAATTGAAAAAAAAAAAGCAAGGCTTTTATAGCCTAAAAAAAAAAAAGAAACTGAGGACTCGCGCGTGGACCCGGGATCCGCGCGCCCGACCCGGGAAAAAGATCCGCGCGCTCAGACGTTCGACCCTACCCGTGTCGCTCCCGACCCGGCTCCGCCATCGCCCGACTCGAGCATTCACCCGTTGACCCGACCCGATCCGGCCCAGCTGGAAAGCTTTTGGGCCCTTCAACTTGGGCTATTGTTTGGGGTCTCCTTTCTCTTGGGTTTTAAGCCCAAATTGCTTTTGGTATATTTCCTTACCCATTTATTTATCTATTTATTTGTTTTATTAAATGATTTATTTTATTTTCTAAAACTCTTTAGTATTTAATTAATTTTATTGCATGGAATTATTTTAAATATATATATAATAAAATAAACAAAATAAACATATAGTTTTTAAAAAGAAAATTAATAATAAATTTTATAATAAAAAAGATTGGTCCGATGATGGGATGTCATGAAACTCACAAGTAGTGATTTCTTGACTGATCCCTAGGTGAGAAGAGTCGTACTAAATGTTACCAGAGTATTGGGATATTTAGTATGATTTTTCAATAATTTAAATTTTTATTAAAAATGAAAATAAATAATTTTTTTTAAAAAACAAAGAAAAATAAATAATGAACTTTAATAATTAAATTAAATTCGTCCGATGATGGGATGTCATGAAACTCACAAGTAGTGATTTCTTGACTGATCCCTAGGTGAGAGAAGTTCACTAAGCATTACCAGAGTATTGGGATACTTAGTGTAATTTTTCAATAATAAAAATTTTCATTTCAAATAAATAAAGAAATATTTATACAAAAAAATCAAAAAAATTCATTTGCATCATTTATTATCTGTTTGCATCATTTGCATTCATAATGATTTTTGAAGCGAGTGTGAATCTTCCGATGATGAGATTCTATAGAACTCACAAGTAGTGATTCTTAAGAAATCTCTAGGTGAGGAAAATTATTTCAAATGTTACCAGAGTATTGGGATATTTGATTTAATATTTTCAATACAAATAGGTTCACATTTACTTTTGAAAAATAAAATTTAACCTTTTTAAAAAAAAATAAAACAAAATGATTTTTACAAACAAAAAAAAATAACTTTGAATAAAAAGAATAAAATTGATTGCAATGAAATAAGAATTATTTTTAAATATTAATTCAAGACCATTTTATTAAAATTAAAGGATAACACATGATTATTATGGTACCGTTTTTAACGGGCGTCGTGGGGGTGCTAATTCTTCCCCACGCGTAACCGTACCCCCGAACCCAATTTTTGTTTCGCAGACCAAAAGATTATCTTTTTAATGAAACTTAATTAATTTTGAGATTTTGTTGAAAAGATAAACGTTTTCAGGTGGCCAATCACACCTAGTCAAAAAAGATTGGTGGCGACTCCCATTTTTGTTTTTAAACGCTTTTTTCGAAAATCGTCGAGCGCGAAGCCGTTACGACAGTTTGGCGACTCCACTGGGGACGCTTTTTGAGGGTCAAGCCATTTATTAATCATGTGTTATCCTAAGTTTTAATTTAAAGGTCTTAATTAATATTTAAATTTAGTTTCTTTAATTTTAAATAATTTGTTGCATTTGTGTGAATAAGTTATTATGTTTATTTTATGACATTCTTTATCTTGTATATATTATTGTTAATAAATTATTGGGGCATTGTAGGATAAGGGTTACGGTTTGATAAAAGTTCCCTCATACACATTTGCACTTGCATTTGCATAACATGAGCTCTATACCCGGGTTCCGTCCTTCTTAGGAGGGAGTAGAGTACCTTTGCTCTCGTGAGGTAATCACCTCCGCAATGGCAAGCGAAATACTCCCACTCAAATTAAATCTTACTAGTCCAGTGTGGACGACAGTGAGATATAATTTGAGAACCTTTAGATTTTGAAAACCTAATCCAGCATATAGAAAAACCTAAGAGGCCAGCCTTAGGTAGAGCCATGTCCAATTTTTGTAGAAATTATCCCAAAATTAGGACACGAGGGAACACAATTCGACCCATTTTCTCATGTCAATAATAAAAGTACAATCGATTTTAATTTGAATTGTATATAATTTAAGTCTTTGATTTTTTCTAAAAAAGGGAATTTTGTAAAATAAAAATAAAAATATATTTTCTTTATGAAAGATCTTTTCAAAAAAAAAATCCATTTATATTTTAAAAAATAAAGGTGTGTGATAGAAGTAATAAAACAAATATGTAACTTTTCTTAAAAAAAAATGCGAATAATTCTTCATTCCTTTTTTAAAAATGAGAATTTTGTTTTGAAAATAGGTGCATTAAAATAGGAACTAATAAAAATACATTCTCCAAGACAAGAGGAAGAAAAAGAAGTTTGGTGGTTACAAGATGTTTTTATATATAAAAATAAAAAAAAAGTTTTAATTTCTTTCACTTTTCTTTCTTTAAAATAAAAATATGAAATGATAAAATGTGGATAAACTTTTCTTTTTACAATAAAAAATGGAAAATTTAGAAAACAAATGCCTCTCTCACTAAAAATAATAAGAAGAAATTCAATTAAGTTTTTTAATTAAAAAAAAAACAAATTCTTTATTCTTTATTATTCTTGGAAAAATTTCTTAAGATAAAGGCATAGGAAAGAAAAATAAAAGAGATTGAGTGGGAAATAAATTAATTTTTCTTCAAAAAAAAAAAAAGAGAGTTAGAAAAAATGAGAGAATAAATGAAAAATAATTCTTCCTTTCTTTTTAAAGTCAAAATATTGAAACAAAAAGATAAATAAATTTTTTATAGAATTTTCAAAGAATAGTTTGACATGTAAAATATTATTGGCTGTCTAGGAAGTTTAATGAAAATGGTAAAATGCTTGTGAAAAATAATTGAAAAATGGTTTGAAAATAAAAACAAAATTTGTTTTTAATCTTCTCATTGTAAGAAATTTTTTGAATAAAGGTAAACAAAAGTCAACAAAAGTTTTCTTTGGGTTTGTTTGATGTATAATTTCAAGAATAATTTGATATTGAAAAAAAAGAATGCAACAGAAATAAATTTTTGGGTACAATAAAAGTCTCGTAGAAATTGTGAAAATGGTTATGTGCAAATGGTAAAGTAAGAGGAAAATTAAGAAAAATGTCTGGTGAAAAATAAAAAAAAATGTTTTAATAAAAAATAAGAAGAAGAATTTTTGAGTTTAGTTAGGAGTTATATTTGTCATTTTTTTTTTCTTCTCTTGGCATGTACATTCATAAAAAATTTGTTATTGTTTAGGTGTTGTTTATATAGAAACCCAGTTTCTTAAACATTTTTGCATTTCACATCATTTTTACTTCATGTCATCTAGTTCATTTGTCATCATCGCATACATGATGTCCATACATTCATTAACATGTTGTGTTTATTTTGTCATCATGCAAGTCAAGTTAAAAAAAAAAAAAAGGGGGGGGGGGCAGATCTTCATCGTATTTGCAATAGGGCATACGTTACATTTCGTGCAAACATTCGTTGTATTACATCCCATTATATCATATCTTATGCATTTCACATCGCATTTCAAAGTGAAAGAAATTCTTTCTGATTTTTTTTTTACAAAAAAAGAGACTTTTTGGAACATTTTGTGGGGCAAAAAATGATTCTTTGATTTTTAACTTGTCAATTTCTACGTGTTTCAGATTTGATTTTCCAAGTTGATATGAAAAGTTGTCAGACAGGAGGGATTTTCAACAAAAACTTGTGTATTTTACTCTGCTATGACATTAATTATTGTAAATAGATTTCTTTTTGAAAATATAGTAGAAAATTTTTCATGTACATTTTTATTTTGATTTGTCATTGTATTGGATATATATAAATGATATTGATTGATTCTTTTGGTAAAGAAATCACATTTTTTTAATATATATAATGATTCAAATAAAGCCTCACATGACTAAACCGAATGATCAAAGAAGTTGAACAAAATGACAAAATAAAGAAAGATTGAAGAGAGTTTTGAAAAATTGGTGATCATTATCAGAAAAATTCATCCACTACCTTCTCCAATTGTTTCCATGCCCTAAAATTCTTAAAAGGCCTTCAGGCATTTGAGGGGCAAAAACTTGAACTCAAATGATCCATGTTCATCCGATCACAATATGCCATTACAGTGTAATAACCTTCACCTGGGCAATGAACAATGAAATAATCAATTTGATAAAATTCATTTTTGGATTCCTTGAATAATCAAGCATGACACTCTTTTAAATTTGAATTTTGATAATTTGATATGTATCAAAACTATGACAGAAATTCATACTTGTCAGAATTACCTAATTTTGTTTGAAGAACCATAAACCATGAGATTCCTTAGGCCATTTCTGAATCTTTGATTCATTCATGTGACTGAAACCAAGATTGAGGAGGACAAAGTATCATACCCTTAACTTGCCCAAATGATGCAATACCTTTTTCCTCTCTCGGTAAAAATACCATGAGCAACCCAAAGCTGAATATGCCAATTTCAACAGTTTTCACTAGCTTGTGGGCATTTTGTAGCAATATTTTGTTGTCGCATGAGTTGTAAAAAAAAAAAGAAAGAAAAAAAAGCAAAAAAAAAAGGAAGAGAAAAAAAAATGAAACAAAAACAAAAAAAGAAAAATTGATTGTGACATCATGCACCCGAGATATTCGAATGATTCCAAACAACAAAAAGGGAGAGAGAGAGAAAGAGAGGCGAAGAAGAAGAAGAAGGGGTCAAGGAAATTTTTCAATTTGAGTGATCATGTTTGAAATGACAAATGGCCATCTTTCACCATCATTTTCACAAATCTAAAATTTATCTATTTGCTACCCTCTTTGAGCCTTATAAATTCTTTCTAAATAAACCTTAACCAAGGATCACCCTCCACATCGGGGGGCACATATACAAAAAACTTCTCCAAAAGTACGAATGACCAGCCCCAATTCTAAGTCAAAATGGTTTATCATGTTAAGGGGCAGATGTGAGGTGAATTAGCTTTACAAGATTTTGATTTCACTCCATAAAAGAAAAAAAAGAGGAAAAAATGAAGAAAAAAAGAAATTGCAAGAAAGAAAAAGAAAAAAAGAGAAAATGAAATGAAGGAGTGGCAGAATAAGAAAGTGACTTGAATAAGTCTTCATATTTTATTAAATGATCCTTGGTTGATCACCTTTAAACACGTTTTTGGGCCTTATTATCCATTCTTTCAGAACCCCGAAACCTGGCCTACATTACGTACCTTGAAAAGTCCATTTCGATCAAACGTGGATACTTAAACTGAAGAGATTTTTCCTTAATAAATCATTATAGCCAATGAGGCACTTAACTCATTCTCAACCAAGATTATCCTTCAAGAATCTTCACAGTCAAATTTGGATGAATTTTGAATTCTTAAGTGCATGATGGAACAATCACAAAAAAAAAAGAGCAAAAAAAAGAGCAAAAAAAAAATTAAGCTTTAGGGTGAAAACCCCAGAAGGGGCAGTCTAAAGCAAAAGTGAAAACATTTTGAGGTCATTCATGGTATTGTCAAGGTCAAACAAGAAGGGACATTATGAAATAATTTCGACTAGACCCATGAACATCTAAGGCCCTTAAGAGAATGTCCATTTTGATGATCCGTCAAAGGGATTGATATAAAATTTTGAACCTTTTCTCCATTCCTAAATAACTCAGCAAAAGCTTGAGCCCATTTTGGCTAGTCTTGACAACTATCAAAATACATAAATTGAAAATTAAAAGAGTGTCAAATTTTGTCTGAATTTCAAGATAAACCTTTTTGCAAAACCATGATTTGCAAGGAATTCATCATTTTTTTGAAAAACTTGTGTTTCATTTGTGAGCCCGAATGAAAGAACATTCATTCCCTTCTTCACTGAGTTGTAAGCCTTTCGTGTTAAACCAAAACATTGATGTGTGAAACCACCTGATCCATTTGATAAGGATAAATGACTATCCCCTCCACATCTACCTAAATAGTGATCATCAATCTTCAAGAAACTCAAATGATAATTCTTGGTTGCATTTGTGTTTAACTTTCTTTGATCATTGTTGTGTGGGGCAATCTTGTAAAATTAAAAAAGTTTTGGGCTAGATAGATTTTTTTTAAAAAAAATGAAAACCATTTATCTTTCGAATATGAAAGTGGGAAGGATGTCTTGAGGCAATTTTGTTTTAAAATTTTTTCAGGCAAAATGAGAAAGAATTCAACAATTATTATGAACCAGGGATTTTCTATGCCATTTTGGGGCAACTGTGATTGAGCAAGTTTTGATAGTGTTTCCAAAAGAAAATAAAAAGGATTTGATAATTATTGTGGGGGCAAAGAATTTCTTGTGCCATTTTAGGGCAATTTTTGTTAGGAAAAATTTTGATTGTAAAATGAATTCTTATAGTGTTTCGAAATGTAATTGTAAATGAAAATGTGATAATTGTCTAGGGGCAACCTTTGTTGCACAAGTAAACAATGGATTCAAGTGGTGAGACAAATACTTTAAGGTAAGGTAAGGTCAGAAATTGGAAATAAAAAGTTTTGAAAATCAAAAGAAATTCTGGATAATTGCATTTGCATCTTGACAGAACTTATTTGCATTTGCATCATGGTAAAAGTTATCTGTATTTGCATCATAATAGTTGGCTATTCATTAACATCAATGATAAAGAAATTTGCATTGACATTGTTGATATTGCATTTGCATCAGTGATCATTGCATTTGCATCAGTGCATTTGCACACAAAAAAAAAGAGAGAGTGAAGATAGGAGTTTTGTGAGTTGAAAAGGAAAATTACAAAAGAAAAGGAAAAATGAAAAAAAAAGAGAGAAAAGGGATGGAAGAGATAAAAGGAAATTTCTTGGTGATGAAGATGTAGTTTGATAAGAAAATGAGAGATTTATTGTAAACACATAAAATAAAAATAAAAATAAAAAAAAGAGCTTTTGGAAAGTGAGAAAGTCAAATAAAGAAGAAGAAAAAATGAGAAAAGATAAGTAGAATGTTTGAGAGGATGAAAAATAATTAAGAGAGTTTCCACATTTGGAACATTTGAAAAATACTTGAAAATTGAGAGCCTTTGAGATGAATGAACAAGTCAATGATTCTTGAGTTTGAGTTGTGAAAAAGAAAATATCAAATACAAAGGAACAATATTCTTAAAAAAAAAAGGAAAAAAAAAAGTTTTTGTGAGCCCAAGATGAAAATTTAAGCCCAACGTAACTGGCACCTAGATGATGTCTAAGCCTGATGTAGTTGGCACTGTTGTATGGTATTAAGCCCAGTGAAATTGGCACATTATGAGATGAGATTTTAAGCCCAGTTCAACTGGCACTAAAATTTTGAACCTAATCAAGTGGATGCATGATTTTCAAGGTAGGAAATCCCAAGACCTCCGAGCAAAATTTCCAAGTCCTCTAGACAAAATTTCAGAAGATTTAAAGTTTCATTGCCTCTGCTGCAAGAGGAGCACATTTCAAAATTTTAAAGTTTCATCGCCTCTGCTGCAAGAGGAGCTTTTTTCGGATGTGAATTCCCGAAACCAACAATCGGATGAGAAATTCCCGATATAAATTATCCAGATGAGAATTCCTGGACGTTTGGGTGTGAATCCCCAAGTCAAATTTTTGGGGTGAATCCCCAAGTCAAAATTTTCGGATGTGAATTCCCGAAACCAGCAATCGGACGAGAAATTCCCGATATAAATTATCCAGATGAGAATTCCTGGACGTTTGGGTGTGAATCCCTAAGTCAAATTTTTAGGTGTGAATCCCCAAGTCAAATTTTTGGGTGTGAATCCCCAAGTCAAATTTTTCGGATGTGAATTCCCGAAACCAACAATCGGATGAGAAATTCCCGATATAAATTATCCAGATGAGAATTCCTGGACGTTGGGTGTGAATCCCCAAGTCAAATTTTTCGGATGTGAATTCCCGAAACCAACAATCGGATGAGAAATTCCCGATATAAATTATCCAGATGAGAATTCCTGGACGTTGGGTGTGAATCCCCAAGTCAAATTTTTCGGATGTGAATTCCCGAAACCAACAATCGGATGTGAATTCCCGAAACCAACAATCGGATGAGAAATTCCCGATATAAATTATCCAGATGAGAATTCCTGGACGTTGGGTGTGAATCCCCAAGTCAAAATTTTCGGATGTGAATTCCCGAAACCAACAATCGGACGAGAAATTCCCGATATAAATTATCTAGATGAGAATTCCTAGATGTTCGGATGTGAATTCCCGAACAAATTTTTGGGTGTGAATCCCCAAGTCAAATTTTTCGGATGTGAATTCCCGAAACAAACACTCGGATGTGAATTCCTGAGACAAAATTTCTAGATGTGAATTCCTAGATCTTTAAATGTGAAGTCTTTCATTTTTAAAGTTTCATTGCCTCTGCTGCAAGAGGAGCACATTTTCCAGAAGGAGAATTTAAAGTTTCATCGCCTCTGCTGCAAGAGGAGCACATTTTCCAGAAGGAGAATTTAAAGTTTCATCGCCTCTGCTGCAAGAGGAGCACATTTTCCAGAAAAAGAATTTAAAGTTTCATCGCCTCTGCTGCAAGAGGAGCACATTTTCAGAAGAAGAATTTAAAGTTTCATCGCCTCTGCTGCAAGAGGAGCACATTTTCCAGAAGGAGAATTTAAAGTTTCATCGCCTCTGCTGCAAGAGGAGCACATTTTCCAGAAAAAGAATTTAAAGTTTCATCGCCTCTGCTGCAAGATGAGCACATTTTCCAGAAGGAGAATTTAAAGTTTCATCGCCTCTGCTGCAAGAGGAGCACATTTTCCAGAAAAAGAATTTAAAGTTTTATCGCCTCTGCTGCAAGAGGAGCACATTTTCAGAAGAAAAATTTAAAGTTTCATTGCCTCTGATGCAAGAGGAGCTTTCTCGAAAAAAGAAAGAAAGGAAAAAAAAACAAAACAAAAAGAAATTTAAAGTTTCATCGCCTCTGTTGCAAGAGGAGCGTATTTCAACAAAAAGAAAAAAAAGGGAAAAAGAATGAAAAAAAAGAAAAAAAAGAAGAAAAAAAAAGAAAAAAGAAAAATAAGAAAAAAAGAAAAAAAGAAAGATAAGAAAAAAGAGAAATGAGTCATAAGTCGGACAAAATTATTGTCAATTGTCTTTGCTCTATTCCTGATCCTCAGCAATGAGCAAAGAGGGGCAGCTGTTGACACCTAATTTTGTCCCTTTTTGTTATTATTACTATTATTATTATTTATTTATATTTATTTTCATTATTTGTATTATTATCATTATTATTTTCTTTATTATTATTATTATTATTATTATTTATTATTATTATTATTATTATTATTACTTTTAGTATTATTTATATTATTATTTATATTTATATTTTTATTTTATTTTATTTTATTTTTTTGGTCTAATCAGTCCATCAACCCTGTCACCCATCCCATCACCGCCGGCCACCAGCTACTCCTACCAGCCACCGTTCCCCAAACCCCATACCCGAGCTCCCTCTAAAAAACCCTCATCCAGACTACTAGCGGAGCAGACCACTTCCACACATAGACCTCTCCCCCATCACGAGAAACATCATCACTGCCAACACCAACAAGCCCCGGAAGCTCTCTCCACTCACCCTAACACTCTGACTCTCTCAACACCGAACCAACAATCACCATCCCTTGTCACCCCAAAACAGAAACCCCTCGGAAGCATCATCCTCACAACCCTCTCCCATCCGAACGGAGAAGCTAACCAAAAAAAAAAACCATTCGACCATCACCGAGACCCCTAACCCTAACCGAAAAAAAACCACACCGCGCACCCCAACCCCATCTGAACAACTACCTTTAGCACCGAGACCAAATCCAAGAACCGAGACCACCACCAACATCACCCTCACCCAACCGAGACCCCTAGATCCCAAACCAGCCCCACTCCGAACCTGCAAAAAAAAAACAAACAAACAAGAAAAAACAACAACAAGCCAAAACAGATCTGAAACCATCAACCAAAAACCACAAACAAAAACAAAAAAGGGTAAGGAGGCTATCGGGGAGTTCAGATCTAGTAGGCTAGGGAGTTTTTTAGGTGAATCGGAGGCCGGAATCGAGCTCAGGGAGTGGAGAGCCTCCGGAAAGTGGTTTCTTTTTTTGGTTTCCGTCACCGGTGAATGGCGGCCGGCGGTGGTCCGGCGGCTGCCGGAAATCGCATGGAGAGGGAGGTTGAGAGAGAGCTCTGAGTCTTTTTTTGGTGAAAAACGGAAAAATGAATTGAAAAAAAAAAGCAAGGCTTTTATAGCCTAAAAAAAAAAAGAAACTGAGGACCCGCGCGTGGACCCGGGATCCGACCCGAGATCCGCGCGCCCGACCCGGGAAAAAGATCCGCGCGCTCAGACGTTCGACCCTACCCGTGTCGCTCCCGACCCGGCTCCGCCATCGCCCGACCCGAGCATTCACCCGTTGACCCGACCCGATCCGGCCCAGCTGGAAAGCTTTTGGGCCCTTCAACTTGGGCTATTGTTTGGGGTCTCCTTTCTCTTGGGTTTTAAGCCCAAATTGCTTTTGGTATATTTCCTTACCCATTTATTTATCTATTTATTTGTTTTATTAAATGATTTATTTTATTTTCTAAAACTCTTTAGTATTTAATTAATTTTATTGCATGGAATTATTTTAAAAATATATATATAAAATAAAATAAACAAAATAAACATATAGTTTTTAAAAAGAAAATTAATAATAAATTTTATAATAAAAAAGATTGGTCCGATGATGGGATGTCATGAAACTCACAAGTAGTGATTTCTTGACTGATCCCTAGGTGAGAAGAGTCGTACTAAATGTTACCAGAGTATTGGGATATTTAGTATGATTTTTCAATAATTTAAATTTTTATTAAAAATGAAAATAAATAATTTTTTTTTAAAAAACAAAGAAAAATAAATAATGAACTTTAATAATTAAATTAAATTCGTCCGATGATGGGATGTCATGAAACTCACAAGTAGTGATTTCTTGACTGATCCCTAGGTGAGAGAAGTTCACTAAGCATTACCAGAGTATTGGGATACTTAGTGTAATTTTTCAATAATAAAAATTTTCATTTCAAATAAATAAAGAAATATTTATACAAAAAAATCAAAAAAATTCATTTGCATCATTTGCATTCATAATGATTTTTGAAGCGAGTGTGAATCTTCCGATGATGAGATTCTATAGAACTCACAAGTAGTGATTCTTAAGAAATCTCTAGGTGAGGAAAATTATTTCAAATGTTACCAGAGTATTGGGATATTTGATTTAATATTTTCAATACAAATAGGTTCACATTTACTTTTGAAAAATAAAATTTAACCTTTTTAAAAAAAATAAAACAAAATGATTTTTACAAACAAAAAAAAATAACTTTGAATAAAAAGAATAAAATTGATTGCAATGAAATAAGAATTATTTTTAAATATTAATTCAAGACCATTTTATTAAAATTAAAGGATAACACATGATTATTATGGTACCGTTTTTAACGGGCGTCGTGGGGGTGCTAATTCTTCCCCACGCGTAACCGTACCCCCGAACCCAATTTTTGTTTCGCAGACCAAAAGATTATCTTTTTAATGAAACTTAATTAATTTTGAGATTTTGTTGAAAAGATAAACGTTTTCAGGTGGCCAATCACACCTAGTCAAAAAAGATTGGTGGCGACTCCCATTTTTGTTTTTAAACGCTTTTTTCGAAAATCGTCGAGCGCGAAGCCGTTACGACAGTACTCATTAAGATATGCAAAAATTACCACTTTCAATCTTAATATAGTTATTTTTAGTTGAAAATTAAACAAATATATATATTTTTATTTATAAGGAGGTATAAGAAAGAAGAGAGATTTAAACTTTCAACCTAATTTCTCATAAAAAAAAAACAGTTAGACCAAGTCTTTATTGTTTTTAGACTTAATAGCCAAATATACTCTAAATCTTGTGCACAAAATGGAAAGAAAACCTCTATCTTTAATTTTACTGTATAAACCTCTAAGCTTTAAAAATAATACAATTAAATCCAAAGCAGTTATAAATTTATACAGTAAAGTAAAAAATTTGAGAACTTATAAGACCTTAACCTCTTATTTATTTTTTTAATTGCATTATTTTGATAGATTGAGGGCTTATTTATAATAAAATAAAAGCTTATGAATTTTTATAATAAAATTAAAGGTCGAGAGTTTGAATCCATTGTGTGCAAAAAATTGAGAGTATATTTGATTGTTAAGCCTTGTTTTAATTTTCGGTTACACAAGTCTTGATTGTTAAATATCATCTTTTTTAACTCCAACTAATTTTTTGTTCAAATTATTAGCACGAAACTAAAAATTGATATAAGATTAAGGATATTAATTTAATAAAATTCAGCTATTAAATACTCTGCTTCTAAAATGGAAAGAAAGTAGTAGAAACGCTGTACCCACTCTGTCTATAATCAGTCTATCATATCTAAATTCCTAATAAACATGCATGAGAAATTGAGAATCATATTAGCATTTCTTTTTAGAATTGTAACTTGATATTCAAACTCGATAGGCAGCTCAATTTCATCGAGTCCATGTTTTGTTTTGGGGCTTCACAGTGGAACAATACAGAAAAAATAATTAGCCCAAGTGATCCAATATGTACAGAAAAAAATAATGACTGAAAAATTGCCCTGTATGTAGAGCAATGGGGCAAATTGGTTTTTCGATTCTCTGTCTTCTAACTTTATTTTGCGTTTTACTTTTCAATCATCATCTTAATCTTATACATACTACGTTTGAGTTTTCTTACTAATCGAATTTTTTTGGATATATTTAACTTTGATGGAATAGATTCTGCTTAATTCAAAACACAAAGAATAAAAAGAAGTGACAAATCCTTCTCAATATCCACAAAACAAATCCCGCAATCTTAATTCAAAACACAATGAATAAAAAGAAGTGACAAATCCTATTTGATATGCACAAATTAAACAAATCCTGCAATCTTAGGTTTCGCTTTTATTTCTTGTTTGATGTTTAACGTATTTCTATTAATGTACTTAGAACTTAAGTAAGCCATGTGTAGCATTTTTTACTTGCATTGATCTTTGCAAGTATATTATTCTCATCCATGATTTAAATATTTAAGGTGCAAATATAAAAATCTTCTTTTGTTTAAATCAAAAGGAAACTAACCTTTTTTAATTTCAAAATATCATTTTTTTTAGTATTGTTAAACCCAAAAATCATATAAATCTTGAACCCTAAAATTTAAACTCTAAAACCATAAACCATGAACTCTAAAACCTAAACTCAAAACCTTTAAATCTTAAACCATAAATCCTAAATCCTAGTCAAAAGAGAAAAAAAATTGTATTTTAAAATTAAATTAGGGTTAATATTCTTTTTATATGAACATAACGTGTTTATATATTTCACCTTAAATATTTAGTGATTTTTTAAAATTTACCGCATATCCTTTCATTAAACAATAATCAAACAATTAACTTTGAAAATATTCACATAAACATCATATATCAACTCATGGGTTGTGAATTTTTGAAAAAAAATTACCATGTATCGTTTCGTTAATCAACAACAATTATCGAAAATGTTCGGTTAAGCATCATGTATCAACTCATGCAACCTAGTGCACATTTACACTCAATGAACTTTGCATGCTGCCGCCGAAAACCAACGTGGGATTTCAGTGGGGGGAATGGAACTTCTCCCATGTATAAATCCATGTACCATTCGCAAAGACCAATATTAGGCCAAGTACCTAATCATGTCTGGATTCTCCTTATCTCTCTCCAGGTAGTCTCGTGCGATGAGATCTTCCATCCGCATCCTGACGGTTTTTCTCTCAGGCTGCAAATTCCAGGCATTGAAAATGCAACTCAGCTGCTCAACACACTCTGAAAACTAATTGTTGGAGGCCCAAAACTTTCCTACTCTTCATTATGCGCACAATTGCAGCATCAATAGCATAACGCGGATCTTTATGAACGTCTCCGACAACTTTCTTCCTTTCATCTGCCGGACGGAGAGGAATCTGCACAGGGTAATTTACAAGTTTATTTCTAAAGTTCTCAACCCAGTAGATGCTAAAAGCAACAATAATATAAAAAGAGTTGCAGAACTGTCCCAGACCTTAACCCTACTCAACTTGTCGGTAAACTTAGAGTTGAACTCAAAGTAGTCACTACGGGAGATGGTTTTTGTGTTTGGCCGTTTACTTAGAATCTTATACTTGGCACATGACAGCGAATGTAGTAGGCTAACCAAGTCACCATGGGTCAGGTTCAACTGAGCCATGATCTCTGAATAGCTTAGCCGATCAAAAGCATTAAAAAGCATAAGGACAGCAGCCTGTTTACGTAGGCAACTGGAAATTAGATTTCACAATCGAAGTTCAAAGTTGAACCCAGCAAGAGACAGACATGAATCCAACCCAAATCATAAATTTTTAATTTAAAAAGTGCTCGGTCTGTTTACCTGAGAAGTTGAAACAATCAGTTCTATAGTTTTCTGCTGGAACTTGCCATTGATGTGGCAAGTTCCAAGTGAGTATATCCATTTAAGCTTTCTGTCTTTTGTTTTTGTCTCATAAAATCCTTCGAAAACTTCCACACACTTGACCTGAAACAATGATTTCCTAAATGTAAATAAAATTGGAGTAAGAAATTTAACACTGCAGTCATCTTGCAATAAGATGCTCAAAGTAATTACCATCTCAGCAGGAGATTGAGATCAATAATTGACATCTTGGCCAGAATCCTGTGGAGAGAACAGTAGCTGTTAAATCAATCCCAGGATGTGCAGCTGAGTTATTCCTAAGATAGTCCTCAAAGCTGGCCTGGGTTTCCCTTGCCAGTGTCAGATCTGTGAACTGTTAGGAAGGTAGAAGACAAGTTTCATCACAATTAAAACCATAATCAATGCAAATAAACAAACTAGGCAAAACCCAGGCCAACTACCATGCCCTCCATCTTCGAGGTGAACTGTCTACCGCATTGCTGCTTAGCTTAGTCAGAAAATTCCTTTCATGAACATCATTTGCACTGCGGTCAAAAAGCAGTCTCCAAGCAAGCTTCTTCCTGTCAATGATTGCACACCATAAAGTTAGATCAAAATGTACTATATAAACTTGGGCCATTATAATATTTTTCACAAGTAGATAAGAAACTAATTGACAAAAAAAAAATTGTCTCACCTGTAGAATTCGGCAAAGAGGTCTGTATCTGTTATACAGGCCAGATTAGCTACCTGCAGAAACAAAACAGACAGTTCAGAATCAATTTCAGATCACCATAAATTTAGCAGTTGATAAAGCTACCTTCTCAAGTGTTTCTTCAATGGCTTCATCACTCAATTTCTCACTTCCACCCTTCTTTAGGATATTGTCACAGAAAGTTGCCAAAAGCTCTGCACTTGAGCTGCCAGTAACAATTTTGTTGCAACATACCTCCAAAGTCTCTTTCAAGGCCTATTGAACGTTTGAACAAAGCATGTGTTTGATGAAATGATTGAACACGATCCATATAACAAACGTAGGTATTCCAACACAAACCTTTTGGAACAGAGTATGGTTTTGAAAACAGTCCGGTCACATACGCCATATACTTAACGTGCAGCTCGATTAGTTTCCTGACAAGGACCTGATGACAACAACAGTACCAATTTTCAACATATAAATATCGATTGCAAGAGAATCCATAGCTGTAAAAAAAAAAAAAACCATGCCCAGATATATGCATAAATGTTACTCGTGCACCTATTCTGTTAGTTTAAAAGAATAAAGATTTCATCCCCTCACAACCAAACAATTACTATCCAGCAAAAATCTTTCATGAATTATCTTTAGCACAGAAGGAAATGAAAAAATGTATCCAGCAATTATACTTGCTATCAGAGAAGGACAACAACAACGACATTAAACCTGGTTACTTGCAGCATCTTCAGCCTGTTGAACCAACGCTGTACCCCCTTCAGTAGTATGCTGCAAAAGGAAAATACTCAGAAAGAGTCGGTTAAATCAAAAAATTAACACGAGAAAGATGGCCATTTAGCTTGCAGAATAGAGCAGAAAATTCAAACCTGTCTGAATATATTAGCAACAGGATACAGGCCTCGAGGTATTTTACGATAGAGCCTGTACATCCTAGAAAGATCTTCCACCTACAGAGTGTAAACAAAACCAAATAACCTCTGATGCATACATTTATCGAAACCAACAGATAGAAGATAAGCATTGCTAGCAAAGAAACAAGGTTGAACAACATACCTTGTCATCTCTAAGCAAGGCTCTGCATCCAGAATGCTTCCTTTTCAAGTAGCCGATTAGCATATGGGACCAACAACTCATGTTGCACTTTCTACAAAAAGATCAAACAGCTATAACTAGAATGCTCTAGAAATTATAGAGCTGTCTACATAGAAACTTTACGTTAATTAGTATCACATTATTATATGTCAAACTTGCAGTCTCAATTCTAAGTAGATTGAAGAAAATAGATAAAACAAACACAACTTCTATTGTAATATATACACTGACAACTTTCACACATCAAACAATATTCATTTAAGTGACCTGATCTTATAGCAGACGATTAAACAGATTTTCTCAAAGGAGAAGGAAAAGTGCACCATGAAACCAAACTTGGGCCCAAGAAAAATCTCTTCGTTAACCTATAAATTTCCAACCATTCAACTAACCTTTAACAATTTCGTCTCACTACTTGAATGGAGGTAATGAGACACTCTGTCCCTTTCCTTCTTTAAACATTCTTCAGACTGCAATTATCATTAAAAATAAATACCGTTAGACCCATCTTTGTTAATCAGGGTGAAAATTTTATAACCTATAAAAAACTAATACAGGAACAGCAAAACACTTGCCTTCAGCATGTAATCGGGACAAGAATCTTCCTCAATCCAGCTTGATGCCATTCGTGAATAGTAAGCACCAGTATCCTGAAGCATGTGTGCTTCAAAATCTTCTTCATAACGATCCATTTGTTCCCTGCAAATCTCAACAAAAATATCTAACACATTCTTCAGTAATGCTCGGTCTATTTGCTCTCCATGGCGTTCTTTATCAATCTGATACGAAGAACCATTGCTCAGTTTTTTTACTCAAAATGCAACCAAAAAAACCATTAACCCCGATGCAATGACGTAAACTTACAAGGGCAATTACAGCATCTTTTACTTTGGCATGAACTTCCTGATATACCTGAAATTAATAAACGGATGGTACGCAATGAGTTAAAAGTATATTTTGAAATAATGGGAAACAAAACTGTGAAGATCCAATTCTTTACAGCTATTTAGTATTTGATAAAGGGTACATATAAGAACTAACGACGAACCAGATCACGGAAGCAAGTCAGCCCAACTTCATTAAGTGTAGGAAGTGATCTGCTGGGAATGAAGTAGCGATCAAGGTATTGGAGGAAGAGCTTTAGCCACCTGACCATTAATTTATGGTTCTTCCATCTTTTAACAAGCTCCCTCAGCATGCATTCATCATGCTTCTCTCTTAAAGATGGCAATACCTGATTTTCGAAAAGGAGGAAATTTGAGACCCAAGGCAATTCATATTTGCCACACAAAGTAGATTACGGATAAATAACTTTCATAAGGTTTCTATGGAGGAGAAAACAATAAAACCATAGGCTTAAGAAGAAATTAACCAAAGCAAACTAGGAGCTAGAATGTTTAAACAACAGTATAACCATAAAACATCAAACGAATGAAACCAAAGTTCTCGGAATATAGAAGTTTTAAACAGTGAAAATGAAACATATATGGCATCCCTTTCAGTCCCTCGAATGTACATCGCAAAAGATGTTCCAATCCCTTTCGTACAGTAGTCGGTAAAGTAAAACATACAGGGACGTCTGTAAGATTTTACAAAGAGAGGATCAATTACTTTTAGGTCTATATTTGATTCACAACTATGTATAATTTTTATATACAGTTAATTAATAGTAAAATATTATGAAATTAATAAATGAAATTTTAAAATACAATTTTTTAAAATAAATTTAAAAAATTATTACTCCCTCTGTCCTATTAAAATTGTTATTTGTTGACAAAATACGTAGTTTTAGGAAGTTAAAGATTTTTATATTATATCATATAAATGACTCAAATTGATCAAATTATTCTTAAAAGTAGTAGGCGTTAAATTTTTTAATGATTAAAACTGAAGTATAATAAAGGAGAAAAAGAGAAAATATAATATTAAAATTTATTATTTTTTTCAATGTAATATTTTTAATAGGATAATTTATTTAATAAAAAATGACAAATTTATTGAGACGGAGAGAGAGTAATATTTATCAACAATACATAGACGAAATTTTAGCTGTAAAACAAGCCACCAAAATAAACAGTATTTTGTATACAAAACAATAATCTATCGAGTCAGAGCAGTAGTCAGCAACCAAATGGTGGCTGACAGTATGCCCAATTCCTTACCGTTGAAGTAATATACTCCACCAATGTCTCTCGGTACTTGTCATAAAGCTGTTGAGCATAATAATGACGCGGTTTTTGACACGCGATGGAGAACGTAATACTGTAGTAGTTCCAATTAGGGAAAAATAATGTGAATAAAAAATTGGTTTTTATATATATATATAAACACACATGATGCATTAAAAATATATAATTAATATATATTATTAATGCATTAGATGTTGATACTTAATCAATTAAAAAATTAAAAAATATTAAATTTTTAAAAATAAATATAAATAAATATTTTAAAATTTGCTCATAAAAATTTATTGATAAAATGTTAATTTTTAATGCATTGATAACGTATAAAAATTATGTACTATCAGTGCATTATATATAAATTCAAAAAAAATATCCTATGGTTAAAAATAATAACTAAGTGGCTTAAAATTTTTTTTCACAAAACTAAAAATAAGTCATTGGGGATACTGGTAAATATTCATACAATCTCCTGGAGTAAATGGACGGCCCGGCAGTCCTTCTTCCAAATGACTCTTTATCTTTGTGATCGCCTTCTGCACGTAAGCCCATCCTTCGTCCCATTCACTAATGTTGCTTTCCATTACGTGGAAGAGGAGCTAAGATTTCTTCAAATTAAAATCTATAAACGCATATTACCAATAAAATCAAACAATCTAACCACAAAAATTAACAAAAACTTCAGAATATGAATGGCGGATAAAACATACTCAAATAGTCAATCACGCAAAAGATAAAAAAGAAAAAGCAAAAAGAAAAAACCAAGAATGATTACGATTTAAAAAAGAAACAAGAAAAGAACCGCGAAATTAGATTACTGATTACCAAAAAAAAATTGGCAACGATCAATGAGTTGTAAAATATAAGAAAGAATCAATCATCAATAATTTAACAAAGAAAAAAAAAGGACAGAAGAGAGAAGAAGAATCCTAGCGAGAAAAAAGATCGGAAAAAAGTACAAAAGATACGGTCGAAATTGAAAGTATTATTATTTCAAAAAAAATAAATGAAAATATTTATGATTTACATAAAAAAAAAGAAACCCTAACCCTACCGCTAAAGAAGAGTATGATTGAAGAAGAAAATGGCAAGACGAATGGTTAAAAAAACATTGACAAACCAGGAAAATAAAGAACCAAAAGGCTGTGCGTTCGTTGAACAAGATGACGCGGGAGGTTGAAGAATGAGAATGTGAGTTTTGTGAACAAGATGACGCGGAGGTTGAAGAGTAGGAATGTGGCAGTTAGTACCGTTGGAAGTTGAATTACTATTTTCAACTTCTAGTCTTTCCAAATATCCACGGTTATTTGCGGACGTAGTATACACTGTATACTACTGTTATAACTTATAAGCAGTGCTCATGTGACAGTGGAAATCATACTGAATTCCCAAAGTCATTTCCTCTGTTGCTCTCTCTCTCTCTCTTCCTCTATCTGTTCTTTACTATATATCCCCGTGCATTCTAGAACTTTGTTTTTGGTCTGCCATTACTGATTTCTTCAAGCACTGAAATACAGGAAGTAACTGCTTGCATTACAAGAAGAAAGGTAGAGTTGGAGAGTTGATAGTAAAGATTGACCTGTAATCATCCCGCGCTTTTCTGCTAGACTGATTTCATTGCATACAGCAGCATTTCATAAAAGATTAACGAAATATTGACAGGAAAACAGTAGTAATTAGAAATGAGAAGTAGGTTGTGCTTAACAGTATCACTGGAGAAGGAGATAGGCTTTGAAAAATCAACACCTCGGTACTTATAAAGAATTAACTGAAAATTTAATGTTATAATACAGATTAAATAGTAAATCATTAATACCTTTATTTTAAAAAATAAAAAACCTATAAAGAATTAAATCAAAGTTAATGTTATAATACAGATTAAATAGTAAATCATTTATAACTATAAAGAATTAACTGAAAATATTGCATATGCACAATTTTTACAACTGTTTAACAAATAAAATATTTAAGATTTTATATTCATTCAGATATGCAAAATTACCACTTTCAATCTTTGATATAATTATTTTTAGTCTAAAATTAAACAAATATCATCTGTTTATCTCCCACTAATTTTTTCCTAAATTAAAAAATGTTACAAGATGAAGGATATTAATTAATTAAAGCTTAGTTATGAAATATTCTGCTTCTAATATTGAAAGAAATGCTTTCGTTGTACATGCACGAGAGCCATATCATCATTTCTTTTTAGAATGGGAAATTGATATTCAAATGTATTCCTGGATCCTGCTTTCCAAACCCGCCCAGCCCTGGTAAGAGTGTCATCTCTGTCGATGCTACAGAATACGGCCATTAGAATTACAATGTTTGAAGAAAGATGGATCATATAATTCATAGATGATAGTTAGGCAGCCCAATTTCATTGAGTCCATGTTTTAGTTTGGGGCTGCTCAGTGGAACAATACAGAACAAACAAGCCCAAATGATCCAATATAAAATCAAGGGAAAACAAAAATAAAGGATAAGTTGAAAATTTTAGTGAAATTGCATAAAGCATCTCTTTGTTATGTTTTCCTCTTCTTCCACTTCTTATAGTTATATTACAATACTGAGGTGCCTAACATGGCTATGCTACTATACAAACTAATGCTATACAAACTGTCAGGGCAAGTACAAATCTTCATCCACGCTTAATTTCTCTCCTCATTTACAGTTTAATTTAGTAAACTTTTGCCACATGATAATGTATGATGTTTTGAACTTTGAACTTGAAAATGTCATTTCACTGTGAATGTCTATGACATATTTAGTGAGTAGTGACTTGAAGAGTATTGTCGTCAGAAGAAAAAGTAGCAATTCTGAATCTAAAAGAATCGTTTTGAGGCTCTTTAATTTTAATGGCAAACATGGGGAGCAACTACAACTTGCAACAGCTTTTCCACACATGGATATTTAACTAATTCATTCAATTTTATTTTGTCTCACGGGAGACTAGAGCCAGTGAGGGACATTAGGGAATTGATCCATTTTTCGATCTCTCTTTCAAAGACTGCATAAATATGAGCTGGCCTGATGGTGACTTCAAAATGGATAAGAATTCCACAAAGGATTAGGGCAGCCCCCATAGTAGGACTTAAAGTGATTAATTATTTGCTGGAAAAATCATAGTCTCATTTCTTATCATTATCCTCTCCCGGGCCTTGCTGTAACCCTTACGGCGGTTTTAACAATCATATGCCGTAAAGTTTCTTTCAACTTGTTGGAGGGGTCCACGCTTTTAGTGATCCTTTAGGTGTAAATTTTTTTGGTACAGCTTGGCAGTCGTTATTAATGCTCCCCTTAATCGCAATTATCATCTGTACCACCGCTTTGGCAATCTCTCTCTTTCTCTTTTTCCTTCCTTCAAATGGAGCCAGATTTCACGTAATTGCCTTATTGACAAAAGAAATTATTTCTTTCTTAATATCAGACATTGAGATTTAATCAAACCTCTCCCAAAACAAAAAAATAAAGTTACTAACACTAAATATCTTGTTCCTGCTTCAAAAATTTAATGTTAGTTTGGATAGACAATAAAATTAAAAATAATAAAAAAAATCACTAAAGATATATTTTTTAATAAATTAATAAAAAATTAAAAGCATAGATAGGAGAGTAAAATATATTTTGTCTTTATCCTCCCCTTCACCGCGCCGATGCCCACTTGGGCATCCAAACAGAGCCTTAATCAAGCCAACAAGCAAAGTTGACAATTTCTGGTACAAGGGGTTTGTTGTAATCTGCATTTTCAGGTTGGACCCAAACGTGACAGATTACATTCATGAACAAATGCAAGCAAGGTTTTGCATAAAAGGTTGGAAAAAAGAGGTCGTTAAGGAGCAAATTGTCAGTGTTAGTTTGCAAATGTGTTTTGTTACACTGGAGCTGTAGCGGTTGTTGCTAAAGGATTATGCAAGATCACATTTTCCACCAACCTTTCTCTAAAAAAAAAAAAATTTCTACCCACTGCTCTGCTTTATGGGTTAAGGATGGGATCTCAACAGTATAAAGAACTTTACATTTGCACGCAAACGTAACTGATCAATTACATTTTTTCAGATTAGAAGAGTTTCTAAATTGAAATTTCATTACAATCTAGTATAATTTTTTTTTTTCTGTTTTCGGCATGCTAATGTAAACAGAACCCGTTTGCCTAGATAACTAGTGCTAGCAGTAACATCATTGCATCAAATACGATTTATTATCGGTTGCCTTCATAATTTTCAAAGTAGTTGTTTGGAGAACGTCATGTTCGTTTGTGTGTCCTAACCAGTTTAAGAACTTAAGTTACTTCAGGCCAGAAGCAAAACCGTTATATTACAGTAGATCAGCATTCAGTGATCCTAACAGACTGTATTTTTTTTTCATGAAACGATCGTATTTCTTCTGTTCTTCTTAGGAATTATAATTTCTCTCACCATTTACTTATACTCCCACATTTTTAATTACAAATGCAAAACAGTGTAGCGTTGAAAATATTCCCAGTTCTCTGCTTAATACTATATCCCATTTTGAATGTGTTAATTAAAAAATTTTAACTAAAATTTTTATTACTCTAATTTAAAGTACCATTAAATAGACAATATTAGATTAATTTTTGTCTTAATTTTTTTAAAAGGGCAGGAAGTGATCATGGAACTAATACCTTAGGATGCACAACGTCCCATGGTGTTAAAAGCTACGATAAAGAAACCATATTACGTGAACTGAACAGAGAAACTTCTGATATGTTCATTAAAGGGACCTTCCCAAGAAAACCTAACCTATTAGTAAACAAAACTACGGAAAAAGATCATAAACAAGTGGACTGGACCGGGTTTCCTTTACTTATTCTCGTAACCAACCATTAACTCTAGGAGTTGAGGTTATAATATTGAAGCTCCACTAGTATTTGAAGGTTTTCATGTAAAGAGGAGATCCCTGGCCGCCCAATTGAACCTATTGTCTTTCAGGCTTCGGCTATAGAAAAACTAAACATTAAGATCAATTAAAAAAAAACTATATATTCTGCATAAATAATTTATTTGGGGAAGTAAACAAGGAAACATGGAAGACAGTTGTGTCGAATTCTAATAATAATATAAGCGGCAGACTAAATATTTGTCTTGCTTTGAAGCATAGATTTCTTTTAGTTATTTAAAATGCATAATTGGTAGTTCTTGGAGATATTTAAAATGCATTCCTTTGGTCAGCATAGAGCAATCATGCACCGTTTCACCGTCCACTTGGGTAGAAAATCTGCTGTTCTGACAGCCGGCCTCCCGACCTCACTTCAAGCCGAAGCTATAAATTCGCAACTCGTTGTATCAACAATTGGGAGATGTAATAATAAATTTACCAACTTATAGTTCTATTAATTTTTGCTAATTTCCTTTTATTTCTTTTCTTTTTATGCGAAGAAGAAGAAAGTGTTATTGATTTCTTTCTTGTTCATTGAAAGATCAATAATTAATAAATAGTTAGAATTAATGAAGAAAAATGATGCCACTGCAAGAGAGAAAATGATGTTATTTTCAGATAAGCAACCCAGTATTTCTAGCGTATACGTCAATCAGATGATCTACCCTACCTGATTACACTTATAGCATATAACAATTCCATGATATGGGACCTAATTCGTTGGAAACCCGGTGTCTCCAATGGCCATCAGCCACCTGTCAACTCCAACACACCCCACTCTGCACTTTCAAAGAAAACATAAATTTATTCAAAAAAAAAGAGAGAAAACATAAATTATTATGATATATTCTTACCATATCAACCACCTTAATCTCCCAACACCCAAAAATCACGACTAAAAGTAACATATGTAATTCTATCATATATTTATGCATTGATGTTGTATAATTATTATACATTATTAATCAATCACAGAATGTCACATCATCAATAAATAAAATTTAAAAATATACATATTTTTAAAATAAATTAAAAAATTTAATAATATTTTTTTTAAAAAATTTACATATTTTTTAACTTTGTTAATTAATGAAATGATATTTTGTTGCTGACTGATATACTGTGCATCAAATATAAATTCTTATATTTCACCTCATTCATTTTTTTTAAATGTAAAATCTGCTGAACAAAAAATGCTTTACGTTAAGCAGTTAAAGAGCAATGTGGCCATGTAATGATCAAAGTTAGTTCCGTTGCATCGCCATTACCAATCTTGGAACAAACTTCACCTATATAAACACATTCTCCTTCATTTGCCTTTGTATCATCAGAAATATCCACTTTCTTTCTAAAACGAAAATGGCTATCGCTAGCACCACCCTGCCTTCAGCGCCCCAACTCATTATTCTCTTCCTTCTCCTCTTGGGTGCTTTTGCAGAAGCCCGTGATCCATTTGCTTGCGACCCAAAAGATGCAACGACGCCGAACTTGCCGTTTTGCAAGGTTTCGATGCCTATATCGGACAGAGTGAAGGACCTTCTAGGAAGACTGACGTTGCAGGAGAAGGTAGGGCTGCTGGTAAACAATGCGGCAGCAGTTCCACGGCTGGGACTCAAAGGGTACGAGTGGTGGTCTGAGGCTCTTCATGGCGTCTCCAATGTGGGCCCTGGAACCAAGTTCGCTGGGGCCTTCCCTGGGGCCACTAGCTTCCCTCAAGTAATCACAACCGCTGCTTCTTTCAATGCCACATTATGGGAAGCCATCGGACGGGTAAGACCTTAAAAAAAAAGTAGCTAGGATACAAAGAATTTGGTTTATCTTATATTACACAAATTTTATATAATTTATCCCTAGAATAGAAAGCATTCGCCCTTTGAATTGTTGGATAAAATAGCATTGTCCATAAAATTATTAATTTTTTTAGTTGCTAAGGAGGTAAAGGGAAAGAAAATGAATATTAAACTTAATTCTTTTGAAAAAAATAATAAATATTATGTCAAGTCTTAATTATTCATACATAGATTTGTCAATTATCATTGCGGCAGTATGTTTCTTTGCTTTTAAAATTGAGCATATCAAAGATGAGTATAATATCTTTCGAAAAGAACGTCATGATCAGTAACGTAATCACGTACTAAGCATAATTTAGAAGGGAACTATAAAAGGTCCACAATAAGTGGCACGTACGTGCTTTAAACTTTTCTTTAAATCCAAGATATATCGCCGTACTCTGTACAGAGTTATGATTGGGTTCAGGCGTTCGGCAAAGGTCAACTTGCTAATATTATGATGACCATTTTGCCCCGCCGCACAGAACATCAAGCAACTTGCAGCGAAATTTAGAACCTAATGTAGTAATGCTGAATTAATGAATATTGACTACAGTTTGAGTACGGATGGCGCAGGTTGTGTCGGATGAGGCAAGGGCGATGTACAACGGGGGCGTGGCAGGCCTCACTTACTGGAGCCCCAATGTCAACATTTTTAGGGACCCACGGTGGGGCCGTGGACAGGAGACTCCAGGTGAAGATCCGGTGTTAGCCGGTACTTATGCAGCCAGCTATGTGAAGGGATTACAGGGAACTAACGGTGACCGGTTAAAGGTTGCGGCTTGCTGCAAGCACTTCACGGCCTATGACCTCGATAACTGGAATGGAGTCGATAGGTTTCACTTCAATGCCAAGGTTAGTAGGGGAAGTACATTTTGTTTTTCTTTTGCCGATTTTTTCTGTGTGCTTATCAATCGTGAGACTTTTGGCACGAGAATCGTGACTTTTCCTCCTTGATAAGATGATCTTTAGAAAATGTAGCCTAGTTTTTGATAGGTAGGTGAGTGGCTTGGTGATCCAACTCGGAATTTTGTTGCAGGAGAGCTGGAATCATCAATTTTTCTCTTTAGCCAGCCTGCATTTACGCTATGCGTTTTCATTGTCCAAATAATTTGTGAAGATAGATGAAAATGAAGAGCATAAATGAAAGGATGGAAAATATCATGCGAATTTCTATTTGGAATCACATTTTCTTTAAGTGGATCCTGTTGAAATGATCTTGAAAAAAAATGATCAATGAGCCGCCAGGCTGCAGATTCTTGCATTTAAAACTGTCTGTATATATGCTTTCACTAGTTTAGAGCATTTTATCCAAAATACTTTGCTTTCTTTGATTGTCCTGCTTTTTTTTACATAATCCAAACAAAGAAACAAGATTTATAAAGCTCTCTTCCATTCTCACGTGGGTTTCACACATTTGAGCAGGTAAGCAAGCAGGACATCGTGGATACATTCGACGTACCATTCAAAATGTGTGTCAAGGACGGCAATGTAGCCAGTGTCATGTGCTCCTACAATCAAGTAAATGGTGTTCCCACCTGCGCCGATCCTAATCTCCTACGAAAGACTGTACGAGGTCAATGGAAACTCAATGGGTAACCATCTATGATTATCAGATATATAACACTGATTCTCGTGAACTATTCATTGTGATTGGTTGATAATCAATTGGATGTTGGTGCACCACAGGTACATTGTTTCAGATTGTGATTCAGTTGGGGTCTTTTATAATACCCAACATTACACATCAACACCTGAAGAAGCGGCTGCAGATGCCATCAAAGCAGGCCAGTAACTTTTTAATTAATTAATCACAAGTTGTTACTTTGTTTTTTTGCTCATGTAATTGCTCTATGAATCAATAGTAAAATTAAAAATAATAAAAAGACATTTAAATATATATTTTTAAAAAAAATAATAAAAAATTTAAAAATAAGGTCAAAAAGATAATTTTATCCTCTTGTTATTTTGTCATTATATGCCCAAACATACCGCACTGGTGGCCACCAGCCATCCAAACTCAGCATTAGTCACCATTTTCAACTAGCTGGCTCAAATGATGGCAAAAGTGACTATTATCCTGCAATATAGTTATCCCGTAATCATGATTTTGGGTGAAGAACTCCTGTAACATGCAACAACATGATTTTGGTGCTCATATGCGGTACTTTGTACGGGAAATTTGCTATTTCTGTGATTTTGAAATCAGAGATTAATATTAGAAATTAAAAGAAAGAAGCATTATCCTAAAAGTTTTAAATCTTTGAGAATTGCAGGTTTGGATTTGGATTGTGGACCTTTCTTGGCGCAACACAGTGAAAATGCAGTAAAAAGAGATTTGCTGAATGAGGCTGACGTTAACAGTGCCTTGGCAAATACTCTCACGGTTCAAATGAGACTCGGCATGTTTGACGGTGAGCCATCTGCCCAACCATTTGGGAACTTGGGGCCGAAAGATGTGTGCACCCCTGCTCACAAACAGCTTGCCCTTGAAGCTGCAAGACAAGGCATTGTTCTCCTCAAAAACCGCGGTCCTTCATTGCCTTTGTCCCATGTACGCCACCGCACCGTCGCTGTCATTGGGCCTAACTCCAATGCGACTGTTACCATGATTGGAAACTACGCTGGTAAATTAAATTCTCATGAAAAATTATTTTTTGGAATATTAATGATAAAAGGCATAGTCTTCTAGACATTTTCTTCTTGTTGGACCATCAGGTATTGCATGCGGATATACATCTCCTTTGCAAGGAATAGGAAATTACGCAAAGACAATTCACCAGCTCGGATGTGCAGATGTAGCTTGCGCAGATGACAAGTTATTTAGTGGGGCAATCGATGCCGCCCGTCAAGCAGATGCAACGGTTCTAGTGATGGGGCTTGACCAATCAATTGAAGCAGAATTCAAAGACAGGACAGGGTTGCTTTTGCCAGGGCGCCAGCAGGATCTTGTTTCCAAAGTAGCCACGGCTTCCAAGGGTCCAACCATACTGGTTTTGATGTCTGGTGGGCCCATTGATGTGTCTTTCGCTAAGAATGACCCACGCATTGCTGCCATTTTGTGGGCCGGCTACCCAGGCCAAGCCGGGGGAGCCGCCATTGCTGATGTATTATATGGAACAACCAATCCAGAAGGCAAGCTTCCTATGACATGGTACCCACAAGATTATGTGTCGAATTTGCCAATGACAGACATGGCCATGCGTTCAAACCCAAATAAGAATTACCCTGGAAGAACCTACAGGTACTACAAAGGTGCGGTAGTGTACTCATTTGGCTACGGATTGAGTTACACCAACTTTGTTCACACCATAGCTAGTGCACCCAAGCTCGTCGCTGTCCCTCTAGACGGTCGCCATCATTCAGGCAACACAACCGCTTCAGGCAAGGCAATCAAAGTTAATCATGCAAAGTGCAACAAGCTCTCACTAGGCCTTCAGGTAGACGTGAAAAATACGGGATCCAAGGACGGTACTTCAACAATGCTGGTATTTTCGGCTCCACCGGCCGGGCATTGGGCTCCACAAAAACAGTTGGTAGCCTTTGCGAAAGTGCATGTTCCAGCTGGGTCCCAACAACGAGTAGGAATCAGCATCCATGTGTGCAAGTTTCTAAGTGTTGTGGACAGGTCCGGAGTGCGAAGAATTCCGATTGGTGTTCACAATCTCCACATTGGTGATGTTCAGCATTCCGTGTCCCTTCAGGCTGCAACCTTAGGAGTGATCAAAAGCTAGGTTTTTCCACGGCGAATGGGGATGCAAGTCTGCCATTTCCAAACAGTGGCAAATTCAATCCTTTATCAAACAGATTTAAAATTACTTTCATTATATAGTAAATAAGAAGAAAAAGGAGGAAAAAAAAAACCCTAAATGAATAGAAATCTTTCAGAAAAGAAGAAGCTTACCTGATTTTTTCAATGGAGAACCTCTCCCAATGTAGTTGTAAGAGGAAGAAGCAAGCTTACCTGATTTTTTCAATGGAGAACCTCTGCCAATGTAGTTGTAAGAGGAAGAAGCATACACCCAAAGTGGGTTTATTCATTGTTTCAATAAATTCTACTATTAGATTTATGTTTGAATCAAATTGCACTCTAAGTCCGATGTCAGATTTGTTCTTGTAAAATTGATATCTGGAATGAATATTTCTTCCTTTCTTCTCTCTCCCTCTCTCTGTCTCTTTCTCTGTTTCACAATATATCTAACCATGCTTATGCTTAAAGCAACAGAACACACTTTGAATTGATGAAATTTACATCGGTTTCAAGGGAGCAAAACCGAAGGATGGGTAACTATGGAGGTTAGACAATATAACAGCCCAATTACCGTAGTATTGACATTATTTCCTCTGGTAGGCTCGTTGATGGGCTTCTTTGCGTGGACAATCGAGTCCACAATGGCCCAACAATGCACAAGCTCGAGCCTGTTTAAGAGAATTAGAGATGACACCCGATAGGCCGACTCCAAAAGATTTACTAGGGGCCCAAGCTGACTACATAAATAAAACGGGGCCAGCTTGTCATTTGGGACAAAATGATAGCCGCCCGTGGCACGGTACTGTGAATTTTGCGCGACTCATTTCATTAGCAAATTATATACTCCAGTCATACATAATTGGTGTTTCCCTTGCAAGAGCTATCAGTTCAGCTTATGAAAAAGACATTTGAGTAGATTTGCATTATGAACGAGATAGAAGACAACAGAAACTCAGTAGACCGAATCGCTGAAGCTACGACCAAATTTGAAATGTTACTTATTTGGTTGTCTAGTCCAACAGTTCAGGCCATTTTCAGGCAACGCAAATTGAGAATCCTACGGTTAATAGACCTTTCCCATAGATTCTCAGTCCAAGTTCAGATGCCATGAAATTGAAAACGCTTTTGTTTATTATCTCTCAAGTTTCCATTTTCGGCTTCATGACAATACTTTTCAGACACTCTGATGACACGATTATGTGAAAACTTCGAATTCAACAAAGCTGCTTTTCACTGATTCACTTGCACCGAATATTAGTAATGATAGTTTTTATATATATTAACATGTCCCTCGCATGAGCTGGTTCTTGATAAATGATCAGCTTTATGAACCGAGCGAAGGTTTATGGATGCAGGCGGGGAATTCAAAGTTTAGAAGTTAGAATGAAAATTGTTTCTGTAATTAGAAAGTGTCCAAAAAGGGTAAGTTCAAGTACTACGACTCTGCCTAATTCTTGTCCTGGGCGAGCTTCTGCAAAGAATCATGTTCGATGTGCATCATGTTCAGAATGACCAGTTCTCCCAAATTATGTTGGTTATTGAATACTGATCTTCTGCATGCGCAATGCGAGACAAAAGAAATAATATAGAAACCCGCAGTATGGCTTTGATTTTGATATTTTTGAGCAAATTGGTTAGGTGGCGCAATTGAGAAAACAATCAGAACCACAGAATCGTAACCCTTAAAAGCCATGCATCGTTTTTTTTGGGCTACCGTCCGATAATTCATTTCATCCTCAGCTTTGTTCTCCATTGGTGACGCATAATAATTCAGCACTCACCACAGAATTTGTAGCTAAAAGAATACTCTGTTTTTGTTAAAAACACGGTACATGGAGAACTCAAATCAATCCCTCTCAAGCATTATAAGCTTACATAGGACAGAATGGTAAAGATTTTTACAGTGAATTCGTTTTGAATCTGATTCCTGAAACATGGCATGATTTCTATTTGGTTAAAAAAACTTTTCACATGCCAATAGACTTTTTCGTTTTGGATAAATAAAAGTGGTTTATTAATCCAAAGACAAAAGATGTTTGGTACAAGGAAAAAATTTGTCACGCAATCAAAGGAAATTCAAGGACAGAGTCAGCACACAGAAGAGAAATAAAAATAATCATTGAAACCAAGTGCATGAAATGGTTATAATTTCGAGAAAAAAAAAATCAACAGAAGAATGCTATATAACATGGTATTCTTGGGGATTCCATTGATAGGAGATATTTTTCTTTTATGGACACGAAAAATCGGTTGTACTTTCACCGCAAGCAAAAGGATGGCAGAGGAGATGGAGTGAACGATCTGAAAGGAATTTTAGTTTTCTCCTTTCTGTTTGAGTAATTATTACTAAAAGATGAGTAAAACTTTAACAAAGGCTGACCCCTGTGTGCTGTGGGGTGCTCGAAAAAAGGACTAGGAGGTTCTCTGGAGTCCAAAGCCAAAATGACAGAACATGAGGACAAAGCCTCGTACACACTTTTTCACATGTTTCCAATAATTGCAAGTAACTTTACTTCCTGGTTTGTTTCTCCTCCGGATTTGTTCTTGCTCTTCACCCATTTCTAATTCGTGATTTGCGAATAAATCTGCTTGAATCACGGGCCCTGCATGCCCTCAATCACCCGAATTTTGCTATCAAGCTTCCACAGCCTGCCGCCCCGCCTTATAACACTGTTGAATGGCTTGTAATATAAAAACAATAGGAACGAAAATCTCACATTGTGAATAAAGTGATCAATATCTTTATACTTATTTTAAAAATTGAAAAAATATTTCTACGTAAAATGTTTTTTTAATCTTAAACTGTTATAACAGACATTTTAATAATTATATTTGTAAAATAAATAGTTGTTAATTAAAAAATAAATCAACTATTCATTTGTAACACCTCAACTTAATATAACATAAACAGATTTTCAGTATTGATTTACTCTATTTTTTCAATTTCTACAAAGAAACTTAAAATTTTATTGTATTTTAAGGTAACTTGCTTTTAAAAAAAATTACGTAATTTTACACACCTGAAAACCATTATTACATTATTTTTTACTACTCTTTCCTAACAGGCAATATTCTGCCTCTCTTTTCAGTGCCGCACTTAAGCTGATGACTATTGTTTGAATATAATCGGTTTCTACTTAACTCCTTAATTCCATGTGAACAAATGTTAATTCCATGTAAACAATTAACATTGACTTCTTCCAAAGTTGGTGGGATGGGGTGGCATGTCGATGACGACGAATTTGTCAAAGGTTCAAAAATCAAAGGTGATTTGATATCATTCTCACTAATTATAATGGATGGATTCGATGCTTAAGGCCAGCTGGTAGCCTATGCCTTAAATAAAATTCATTGCAAGTCATGAATTTAAGATTTAGTAAATCAATGTGATTAGCAAATTTAATTTTTTATTGTAACAAAAAAAATTTTTAATTTATTTAGTGTGAAATATGATTAGAATTATAATTATTATACTGCTAATGACACAACTGGCCGGCATAACTATTTAGCTATATTAGTTTATCAAATTAATCAGTTGAAATTGGTTAGTTTTTCAAAATTCAAACTTTTTTTTTCTTTTGGCCTATTGTTTTTTTCTGACACGGATCATTGAAGTTGGTTGAAGAAATGGATGGTTTAACCATTTGATTCATGAATTATCTTCTCGGATTCCTTAACATATATATTAAAAGCAGCTTGTTTTTCTACTGGATTATGCATCTGACAAACTGTTTTATACTCTTTAAAACATTGCTAATGTGAGACACGCCAGATTGTTTCTAAAGATAAAAGAATTATTCCTCATGATGCACAGATTTGTGAAACCAAAAGCCTTTTTTTTGGTTTTGAAAACTCAAAGCTATTGTCCTCTAAATAATTCTAATCAAATATTTCTTATCCATTTTGACATATTGCAACTCAATTTTAATATTTAATCATCTTTGTTACCATACTCTTATTCAAATGGGTTTTTTTTTAGTAAGTAGTACATGAAACATGATGGCAGTGAAAACATAAATATGCAAAATTTTTTAATTTTTTTTTTTTGTTTAAAAGATAGCCAAGCCTTGCAATCCTACAAAGTTGATTATGATCAAACAATAATTTGAAAATTCAGGCAGTAAATACTTAAATTAGTTGCATTATTATCAACTTTATGAGCAGAGCACCACCAAAATTAAGCTGGCTTTTTTGGCCATTTTGATCTGCTTCTGCTAGCATAACAAGCTTAGCACTTTGTAAAGCTGCACGTCTTTGCACATGGGTCATCATCCCACGTGAAATTCCATCCACTAACACGTGCTTCCCTCAGTCGCTCCCTCTGATTTCTGCAGAGCTTCAAAACCCAAAACCCCCCAAACCCCCACACCTTAGAATAAAGACTTGGCTTAAACCCATAAACAAATCATTCATTTGCATAAGTATTTTTAACTCATACGCTGGTAATAAAATTTTTCGTTTACACAAGAGGAGTAATTAATTGTTTTACTATTATTTTTTAAATATTCTCGTAAAGTCTAAAAATTTTGATGAAAATATATGAGATAATAATCTTTTGCATAAAATAAGGCAGCGCCATGCGAATGGAAAGAGTGCTTATAAATCACATATACCATATATTAGTAGTAGTATTACTAAATAAGTAGGATATAAGAAGCTTATCTAAAACTTAAGCGAATCTTTGGGGGTTCACGTCATGAATTTGCCTCCTTTGGACAAACATGTCTAGAGAATGGGAGAGTCTGCCATTTAACCAAACCCCTTTTTTTAATTAAACAATGCTGATTACTTTAAAAACCATTGTATTATTAATGTGTTACTAAGATTGACACCAAAAGAGAGAGAGAGATCTATACAATTATACAAATACATATGCTGATCCCCTCTAAATAAGGATCTTGTTTGCAAGCATTAACCACCCTGGCAACTTGGTGGGTTCCTTATGATATCTCTCCCCCACAAATATGGATTAATGTTTCTTAATTAATCCATCCAACCGAAACCATCTATTCTTTTGCTGTTTTAGTCTTAACCATTCTTCTTTTTTGTGATTTGGGGGGGTTTGATGGGCAGATGATGATGCTTTTGCCCTATAATTAAGTTGGATCCAACGATAAAGGTTGTTGTTCTCAATCACTTTAGTTAGACACAGTCTGATCAACACATTAATTAGGGAATATAGCGGAATTTTAATAGTAACCAACTGCACAACTACATTTATGGTCCCCTACAAACGAAGCTTGATCATATTGATGATTGGTGAACTTGTGCTAGTTTCCTTTCATGGATAAAATTTCAATCACTTGAAAAGATGAATTTTAAGATAAAATTATTGACCAACCAATATACTGTTTACAAATTTGAATTACACAATAATTATATATATTTTTGGGTCAACAATTACACGTAGAGGTTTGAAATTGAGTCTTGCTTGCCCTTTTTCACATGCAAAAAAAAAAAAATTAAAGAGAGCTGTTAATGCGGAAAAAAAAATTACATATATATATATATATATACACACACATATGATCCTCTCAAATTTCACAATGTAGAAGTTTTTTGTACTGAGTTGTATTTTTATTTTTTTACTTTTTAAAGAGAGCAAGTCATGTCATGTAATTATGGAAACATGTCCTTTTTTTTGTTGTTGTTGGAGAAGAGATGAAGGGCATGAAAACATACCTACCAGCGGATTTATCTAGCCTTCTACAAACTGAGTTTATGGTTATTGAAGTCTTGTGTAGTGAAAGCGAATAATTGCTTATATGAACCTAAAAAATATGTAGTAACATAGTTGTTAGTTGTTTGAACTGTTGAATCATCAATGTGAATTATAATTTCTAGGTGATGAAAATAATTGTGGATAATATATGATTTTCAAAAGGAAATGAGAATAAAAGGATTTAGTTGTAGACCTATTAGCTAGATCCAAATGAAAAAAAAAAAGAACGTAGAAGAGAAGAGATCATGAATGGCACCAATTATTATAGTTGTATTTCAAAACTGTGCTTTGGCTTAACAAGCTAGCTGGTAGACAAAAGCTAAAGAGAGAAAGAAAACAAGTTTAATGGCTTTCGTAAATATTGTCAATTCCATTCATAAAGAATGGTGAGACACAGCATGTGCATTCCAATTTCCATCGAGATAAGTTTAAGTTGCCCTCCTTTTTTTCAAAATGCTATAAGCAATTTCCTTTACAACAGCAAACACCAACAAAACCAATTCAATAATTTTCCTGGCCCATTTTCATACCAAAAAAAGAAAAAAAGAAAAAACAAGCATAGACTTCAGAAGATACCTGCCCTACCCTAGCCAAGAGACACTTATCATCAATTCCCTTCCATTTCTCGCTATTAAATGTAATTCAGAAGGAATCATGGGTGATCGCTGTGGAGAGGACAAGTTAGGGAAGAATACATTCAGGAACTTGCCTAAGAGGCCGCTTGGCAAATGGCAAATGGGGTCTCTACCAGAAGAAAAGGACAGGAAGTGGACCATCTGAATTCCGTGCAATCAGCTAAAACCGGACCCTCCTGCCGCGATTAAGAGGGTCCCTAGCTAGCTCGGTCTTACATCCTGGATTCCCTTAGCTGTACAAGAGCTGCAGCCATGTTTATGAAAGGAACCAACCCCCCGTAGTAGACCCTGACTCGTGCATGGACAACATGGTCCCAAGCTTATGGGAACAAGAAACAACACCAACGGAAAAAGCATACCTGCGTTTATTTTAGTAGGACCTTTGTTTTTCTCTCGATCGGGGGATAAAGAGTAAGTTAGTAACCCCGTTTATATGAAATATGAACCACGAAATTTATCTTATTCTAGACTGGTTAACGAAATATATTAGATTTATGACGTAATTCTTTCAATCTTCGGTTTTATTGAATAATTAATGAGATTTGTTTGGTGATTTATCCAAAAAAAAAAGACCTTTGCTTTGTAATCTGAACTGACAAAAGTTTCAATTCATTCCTACATATCCATGCAACCGCAATCATTTTTGCTTATTTGCACTGGTTTTGATAAGACACTAAATTAGCATGAAATGTTATCATCCATCTAAATCCAAAAACTATTGTCGATGTCATATGTTGATATAGAAAGTTGAATTCTTAATTTCAGTAATTTAGAATTCAATCTTTGACAATCTAAATTATAAAATGAAATTTATAGTTAATTTGATTCTTCACTTATTTTTTCTAGTCTTTTCTTTTTGATTCTTTCTACTCTGTGTTTTAAAAGAAACTATATATGCACATATTTATAGACAAATATATGTAATAGTATGAACACGACTAGGAAAAGAACTTTTAAAAATTATAATGTGCAACGATTAACATTGTCATTTCAAAATCTCATTATATTTGCAATAATATTTTATATAATCGATTCTTCTTTGATTTTTTTTTTATATTTTGTATGACATATTTGTTGTTGTTGCTGCGAATTTTTATAAAATTTACAATGATAAAAAATGTGCTTATTCATTTTCTTACAATATATCAGTAAACTAATTAACTCGATTGGTCAACAAAATACTAGCGATAGAACCATAATTACTATGTCTTATTGGTCACAAATATCATTTTGTTAGAAAAATCAAAGTAATAATTTATAGTTTCTAGATTAGTTTATATCGCTTCTTTAATTGATGTAATTAGGTATAAAAAGACACTTCATTTTCCCCTAGAGAAATTTTAATTAGGCTAAAGCAATCAAACATGTATCAATTATATATTTCAAAAAAAATATTATGGAAACAAGCCATCACAAGCCAAATATATATCCATCCGCTGTTTCTTCATAAAAATAAATATATACCAATAAATTTGTGGTCCTAAGCCATCCAGAAGTAAGCATGCAATAATGAAAAAGACCACCACTATTTATATCACACAACAAAAAAAATTAAACCTGTACTCCGCACTAATTTTGTACTGTGAAGAAAAAACAAATATTGATGGTGAAAAATAAATGCTAAGAAAAACATTGTCATGACTATTCTTTGGGAAGTTAGATATAAGTTTGCTCAACCCAGGCGACACTATTAAATATAGAAGAGAATCTCAAATTTAATCATGTTAACTAACTATGAAATTCGTGGTTAGCTGTTTTAAATGAACAAAACATTTTCTTCCAAATATTAAGGTAACATTCAGTTTTGTTTTCATATGAGGCATATTTTTCATTTGTTGTGTTACAAAATTTCATAACTATACACGTGATCATTATTCTTTGTTGGGTTTTTATTTTTTGTATTTTATGTTGATGATGATCTCAATTCTCAACTCAACATTTTGAGATCGTTATTGGAAGCATTTAAAATCATTGATCCCATAATAAAATAGCTCACCAGACAATACAATAATAATAATACCAGGATGGGGTCTCAAAAACAACGTCCAAAGCCAATTTCGAAAGTCTCTTGCCGATGTGAAAGCCAAGTAATGTGAGACCTTAATTGTATCGAGTGATGAAAGGTGGAGCCAGGTTAGGTCATCGGATGATATGGCGATGAAAGGGATGGGATGCGAGAGTTAGATTTAGTATGACAATACTATACGATGCAAAAACCAATGAATAAAAGGCATGAATATAAAATAAATTAAATTTTGATAAAAAATATATTTTAAAATGATAAAAACTAATTTTGACAAATAAATTTTTGTATTTTATACAATATTAATGTAATTTTACCTAACATGAACTCGAACTATATACATAAATGATCCGATATAACTAGATTGGAGGAACTGTTCCTTTTGTAAAGGAGGGAAGTGTGGCCTTGAGGGAAGGAAAGGGGGCAAAGGAAAGGGAAGTTAGAGAAGAGGAGAGAGAGGCTTTAAGACAGACCCATCTGGCACATCTATCCATCTTCATGTGCATTCATTAATCAATGTGGGTGAGAAAAAAAAAAAGCAAAGCAAAACCTCCCAAAAGAAAAAGCATGATTCTCGTGGCTTACGAGAGGCGTCACTTTCTTCTCTCCCTCCCTTACAAGTATATGATTCCCATAAATTCAATACATTTCTAATTCCTCCCTCTTCTTCATTTCATCAAATTACCATTTTCTGCCCATTCTCATAATCCTTAACAATGACAATTTGGTCAGAGAAAATGATTTGAAAAATAAAAAAAAAAGTTATATGCTAGAAAACCAAGGCCGATGGCAGCAAGTAAACAATGGGGAAGATAAAAGCCTTTATGTTCCCAAGTACAGTGTGGCTGACCATATCCTGAACCATTAAAATCACCAACAATAAGTAGCAGCTTCAGACAGAGAATTTGTGGTCACACCCCATCATAAACCCAGAAATACCCTAATGGGCCATAATGCTTAATATGGATTCATGGAGAGGAAAAATACTCCAGACAATTTAGAAAGGTGAGGACTTTTAGGTCATTTCAAGGTTATCTGAAATAAATAACTGGGAGAGGATTCTTATGCACTCTTTACTTACTTTTGGGGCAATTCGCTGGCGTCTTATCTTTTTCTCCTCGGCCCCTGTAGATGAACCCCGAGGACCCGTGATGGTTCACCGGATTTATCCGGTCAGAGTCATGCATTTACCGAATAAATCAGTTAATCGAACTAAAAAATCTTAATAATCAAATATGGATTATTATCTCCTCATCTACTCCCAATTAAATTAAAAAAACTCCACGAATAAATTTATTTATGTGTCATGTGTTTTTTTTTTTAAATTTGATCTTTTTATTTTTTGTTTAGAAGGACAGATACCACATAAAGATGAGATAATAATCCATCAAAGATACGTTAATTTTCCATTAAAAATGAATAAAGTTTTAAATTTTTTATTATAAAAGTTCATAATTTTTTGTTTAACTATAAATATATTCTTAATTTTTTTAAAATAAATTAATTAGATATATACTTGTTAAGATTGAACATATTGACATAAATAATTTTGGGAGTTACCACTAGAGATGTCATGACTATCGTACAATATTTAATTATATTAATAATCTCTTAATTAAATGGTTAAAAATGAGTTATAATATATTGTAAGTTTTCGTTCGAATCTAAACATCTCATGCTCGATTATTTAATTTTTTTGTAATTAAAAATAAATTTAATAATCTTATTTTAAAAATTTGCCGATTTATATAATAAAATAAAAAATTAATAACTTGTATTATTTTTGTACAACAAACTGATTGCGTATTTAGCCATGGAGCAAAAAAGCAATTCCAGTTTTTTTTTTTAATTTTTTTATATCAATTTTCTCTCAAAAAAAAATCTTTAAATCTGTGAAGATTTGGGTCGTAGTCTCATAGTCATAGGCCACATAGCATGGTGAAGAGAGAGAATCTAAATGCTGTGGTGCCAGCTATGAAGTTGAAGGATCAAAGCTTTCTCTGAGGTCAAAGCTGGCATTTTTTTATATAGGAATTTGTTCTCTCCGCATCGTCTCCTTATTTACTACTCTGCATATCAAATTCAGATTTTAAATCAACCCTTTCATCCATTCTCCTCTCTCCCACTCACCTCCCAGTTTCCCTCTCTTCCGCTTATCACTTTCTTCTCCGATAAATACATTTTTTTCTTCTCCTTATTCATTAGAGAAGGAAAAAATGTGCATGCTTTGAGAGCAAGAAAGAAAAGAGAGAAAGAGGTTCATGGTTGATTGATTTTGATTATTCTTCAGCAAGGATATAGCAAAGAAAAGCAACCATGGCTGTTTCTCCCTGTTTGAATGGTAGTGATCAGAAGAAACACTGGTGGCTTAGCAATAGAAAGGTAAAAAGCCTTGATCTTTGATCCTGTCTTCAGCGAAGTTCCATTTTTTTTCTTCTCTTTCCATTGACCTTTGATCTTATTCAGTTATTCTTCATTTTTCTTGAAATGGGCTTCTTTTTTTATTTTTGAAAAGAAAAACTTATATGCATTGATCTCTGCAGCTTGTAGATAAGTACATTAAGGATGCAAGGTGCCTCATTGCGACGCAAGAACAAAACGAGATTGCTTTAGCTCTCAATCTTCTTGATGCAGCTTTGGTTCTCTCGCCTCGCTTTGAGATCGCTCTGGAGCTCAAAGCGAGATCTTTGCTCTATCTGAGGCGTTTCAGGGACGTTGCTGACATGCTGCAAGACTACATTCCCAGTCTCAAAATGTCCAGCGAGGACTCCGGCTCGGTTTCCTCAGATAACTCGTCTCAACAGCTCTCAAGGGAGCGAGTCAAACTTCTCCCTTCTAATAACTCCTCCGACTCACCGGGTCGTGACCCATCTTTCAAATGTTTCTCTGTCTCGGACTTGAAGAAGAAAGTCATGGCTGGGTTGTGTAAAAACTGCGAGAAAGAAGGGCAATGGAGGTAAATTCCTCAATTTTCATTTGTTTTTGGGTTCAACTTTTCATGCTTTTGTTTAATTTTCTATCGGTTTTGAGTAAATGCACACACAGCCAGCCTTAATGGAATTTCCAACTATTGACCTCTAAAATGACGACCAAGTATGATATTACTGTACGAAAATATATGCTAAACTCTGTCAACTTTTATTTTATGAGAAATTGTCCGCAAAATTGCCTTTTTTAGATTTTTGGAAAAGATGTTATTTTGGGTAAAAAGTTGCCACGCTGAACTAAAATAACCCGAGTGATTTGCGTATTAATGGCCGGCGGTGCAATTGCTAGGCGAGGTAGACAAGTCTTGAAGAGAACCCAACAATAAAAAAATAAATAAATCAATCAAATTACTGACCTGAATTTTCTATAGCAAGCTTGACATGGATACTCAATTCAGTTATTAATTTCATTTTCCGTTGGAAAAAGAAAACATTTTGATTTTTATTTTTACCGTTTAATTTTATGTAACATAAGTTTTTGACTGTTTGAACTCAATTTTGTCATTAGGTACTTGGTTCTGGGCCAAGCATGTTGCCACCTGGGCTTAATGGAGGACGCCATGGTTCTCCTCCAGACCGGAAAACGCCTCGCTTCGGCCGCGTTCCGCCGTGAAAGCATTTGCTGGTCCGATGACAGCTTCTCTCTTCCTACTACTATCACCACAACGGACATCTCCTCTGCTGCCACAACATCTCCTTCCACTCCTCCACGCAATCCCTGCTCTCTCTTCGATTCGAAAACGTTTCCCAGCTTCTATCCCACATCAAGCTCCTCATCCGCCGTCGAACCGCTGCCATTGCAGCGTTGGATGCTGGCCTATACTCCGAGGCCATCCGCCATTTCTCCAAAATTGTAGATGGCCGATACCCTGCCCCACAGGGCTTCCTTGCAGAGTGTTATATGCACCGAGCCTCTGCTTACAAGGCCTCAGGTCGCATAGCTGAGTCAATCTCGGATTGTAACAAAACCCTTGCTCTTGATCCAACTTGCATCCAAGCGCTTGACACGAGGGCTTCACTTTTGGAAACCATACGCTGTTTACCTGACTGTTTACACGACCTTGAACACTTGAAACTCCTTTACAATTCCATCTTGCGAGACAGGAAGCTTCCAGGGCCTGTCTGGAAGCGTCACAATGTGAGATACAGGGAGATTCCGGGGAAGCTCTGTGCATTAACAACTAAAATTCAACAATTGAAGCAAAGGGTTGCTTCCGGAGAGACTGGAAATGTTGATTACTACGCATTGATTGGTTTGAGGCGTGGGTGCTCAAGGTCTGAATTAGAGAGGGCTCATTTACTGCTGTGTTTAAGGCATAAGCCGGATAAAGCTACCAACTTTATTGATAGATGCGAGTTCGCTGATGAGCGTGATCTTGACTCAGTTAAAGACAGAGCCAAGATGTCGGCTTTGCTTCTTTACAGATTGCTTCAGAAGGGTTATTCCAGCGTGATGTCTACTATTATGGATGAAGAAGCGGCTGAGAAGCAAAGGAAGAAAGCGGCGGCTGCTTTACAAGCAGCACAGGCAGCAATTCATGTGCAGCAAACCCAACATTCTAACTCTAAATCGGAAACTGAAACAAGCCTCGCTTCAACAAATTCATCAGATGTTTCGGGTTGCAATAACGGGGTCAATTCCAGTGAAAACAAAGCCACAGCATCTACTTCCAATTCAAATGTGTTTCAAGGTGTATTTTGCAGGGATCTTGCCGCAGTTGGGAATTTGCTATCACAAGTTGGGTTTAATCGCCCACTTCCAGTGAAGTACGAGGCACTGAGCTGCTAATATTTACTTGCAAGTCTACGTCAGGTCGCTACAAAAACGTTTCTTGAGATGTTTACCGGCAGAAGAATCTCTGCTTCATTTCCCTGTTTGTACAAAAAAGATAAATTATTAGTCTGCTGGAAAATTTTGTCATCCTCTTTCTTCTTTTCTGTTCTCTACTACATGTACAGAATTTTTCATTATTAAATTTCTACTTTTGGCTTACACTTTTTTTCCTTGAATTTCGTTTTCATTTGATATCAATGGCTAAGATTGGAACCAAAGTGTGCTGTGTCATGGTCTTAGGGGCAGAAAAAAAGAAAATAGATAAGAGAGAAGCTGCTGCAATTTGGCTTCGCTTCCATGTCCTGTCTGTTGGCATTTAATTTTTCTCTGCTTTGTTTATCCAAGACTGACATGTCTGACATTCACTAGATTTCTATTATTTGCTAGTTCCCCCTAATATTTTACTTTATCCACTCAGAAGCAAATCTTTGTATAGAGAGAAGGGTTGTGATTGGTTTTGGAGCACCCCCGCCTTGAGTGCATCATCGGTATTTCAACGTGGCTCGGATCGAACTGGTGAAGCCTGTGAGAAAGAAGACCATGTCAAGTCATGGGTAGAGAGGTCAGCAAAATTCAGGACTCTGTTCGCCTGATACAACAAAGATAAAGGTCTAATCAACACTCAATGCAAGAAAACAAAGGGGTTTGGAAAGGTGATGTCAATTCACGCTACAGCTTTGCCATCATTCGCGTTCGGCCCTTCTCGGCATAGTTTTCCATGCAACACCATTTCTCCTTTGCAACCCTTAACGTGCACAATTGCTAATGATGAATTGGTAGGGTAAAAGCTGTTGGGTCACAGTAAAACCATTTTTCAGCTAAAGACCGTAGGTAAAACTAGCATAAAAGCCCTTTTTTTTTGTTAAAAAATCTTCTGATATCTATTTTCGATGATTAATTCAGAATCGAAAGAAGCAGAACGTGATTAAATAATTTTTTTCTCAATACTGATACTTCATACATAAATCAAGATTCGAACTTTAATCTTACTTAAAGAACGAGAGTTACTAGCCACTCACGTCAATCAATTATTGATTTCTTTTTTTTTCTCTAAAATAGAGGGTACTCACTTTTTCTGAATTTAAGATAAATCGTTCATTTATTTTAAAATTATGTATTTATTAAGCTTTTATTTGTAAATTTTTTAAATTTATAAATCATCTATTAATAAAAAATTATAAAATTTAAATTCTGATGCTTTGCATGAAAATACAAATTTTAATTACTTACACCAGCTCTCGTTGACACAAAAGCCTCTTTTGAAAACAGGTTATACTCCTTTCATCGAAGGAGGGGTTTGGTAACTTTTTTAAATAGTAATAACTTGTTTAAGAATGTTAAAATAGGATAAATCAAGATATTAAAATTTAAAATTTAACAAAAATTATATAAATAAAATAAAATTTAAAAATAAAATTTCATATTTTATGCATCAATACAAATTTTGACGTACTTTAACTATACAATCACGAATTATAAGATCTATTAAAATCATTACCTCACCGCAATCTCTTTAAAAAACCTTATAATGGCAAGCAAAAGAAGTCAATTACTAAACTCAATACTATAGGTATAATAAAACCCCATGATTCCAATGATTCCCACTCATGTAAGTTAGACTTAAAATCAATATATTTCCATTCATCACTAAAAGAAAATAAACCTTTGATTAAGTCATATTAAACCATCTTAACATTTATCATTTTTGATCTGAAATAAAATTAATCTTAAATTATAAAATAAATAAAAACATTTATAAAAAAAAAAAAACGTAGAACTGTTAATTATTTTGCCAACTATATTTCGATGCCAAAGTTAAAGGTCTATACGTGGAGCAAGACCTCTGCTACGGCATAAGGCCTGCGAGCTGCGACCTGTGCTCTGCCCCTTGAAAAGGTAGATCATTAAACTATTGATTGATTCCTTCTCCGTCACTTTGCAAGGATGGGTTTGCCTCAAGCAGGATGCAAGCTTGCTTGTCAAAAATTTATTTGCTAATTCTTTCTTGCTCAGGATATTTTTAATACCTTCCTGTGGTAGCTTTGTCTTCTCCAGCTTCCTATTTTGTTCTGGCTAGATTTTAGCTTCCATTTATGATATCTTTGGCTGCCTCAGTCCTCAATGCAATCATTCTACAAAGAAAATGAAAAAATCTTTTTCCTTGCTTTCATTCATGGGAACCCAACAAAGCACCATCTCATATAAAACAAGGAGCTATTTACTGGGGAAGTTGATTCACTTAAACCACATCATTTTGACATTTTCTTTCTCATCACTAGTCAATTACCATTCTTTCCTTTGATTGGCAGATTATTTCCATCATCATAAGAAGAAAGAAAAAAACAACATGATTCTCAATTTTTCAAATCAAGTTTCTTTTTTCAATTAATGCGGGTTTCCGATTTTTTATAGAATTAGTTAACTCATCATTTTCAACTTTTTACAAAGGTCACTAATCCTTTTTATAGTAACTTTAAAAGCTTCTCATTTCTTTCCTTGCAAGTGATTCATGCTCTTTTTCATCCTTAAAATTCGGCTCTGCCCTTCTAAGCTACTCAAGGATTTTGCTTTGCTTTATTTCTTCTAGGTCTCTTTTTATCTTTATATTTTTATTTCATATGAAAAAAAATTGAGATTTTAGATTCAAAACACAACAAAAACAACCATTTCTGCGTGGGATTTCAACAAATAATTTATTTATTGAGTTTATAATTCTACATATTATAACCAGGAAATGTTTTGATTTTGGTTTTAGTTTTAGTTTTGGGTTTTATATGTAAAAACAAAAATTGTAATTGTGACTTCCTTCTTCTCAAAAGACAATTTTTAGAAAGAGAATAGCATTGTCAAACCAGCATGTTCTCGTTATGACAATCCTATTACTGTACAGTGCATGAAAGCACAGGACAGCTCACTTTTAATCCAAATTCCCCCATATTTTTCCCCCTAAAATCTGTGATTCCTGTCAAACCCTACTACAAACACTGCCAGTTTTTAGAACCACATGACATAGCAGTGCAGGAGCTCCTGCATAATTAGCTTCGCGTGACTACACATGCACCAACTACGCATTATACAAACAAATACCTCAAAAATAGAATAATAGAATTCCTAAGCCGATTGGGGGCAATGCAGTGGAAAAAAAAAGAACATGCCTTCCATGTCTGAAAACTGGTGAATAAGTACGAATGGAAGCCAGTTATTACCTCTTCGTATTTCCCATTGCTGCTCTGACAAAACCATCAACAAATTCAAATGTTTATTTTAAAATGATTTAGTTAACGTAATCATGCTTTTTTTATCGTCATGTTCACTCTTGAAAGCAGCTTTATTTTCTTGTGGCGGAAGAAAAGGAGATTTTGCGGCAATTCTTTCAAGGGTTTCATTTTTAATGCGCTTTATTTGTAGAATAATACTGTCTATGCTTTTTAATGTCAATAGACTAGCAGTATAGCCTTTAAGCTATACAATTATTATTCTAGCATTTGAAAGTACAATCATACCCTCATATTTCGAGGTTTATAGCTTTATTATGCATATACACTACAAGTAGAAAAGAAGATGAATCAGATGAAAGGGAAGCGGGTAAAATTGGGATTAAGATGAAAGAAAGGGTATTAGGGAAAATAGAAAACGTGATGTTTGAATGTTGGGAACATCGGAAAGAGGAGAAGTCGTGGCCAGATATGATGATGTCAGTGACAGCATGTGACGGAATCATGTGCTGCTCTTTCTGTCTTTAGAATGAAAAATCATAGGCTTTATTTTAGCTAACCCCTAATGCTAGCTACAGCCAGTATTTGTACAAGTTGGATGGCCTAATCATGTTTAAAAAATACTCCTTATCTGACAGTTTTGAGTTTCCCATTTCAAATTTGCCTATGTTAATTCTTGCTTTGTGTAAAAAAATATTAAAGTACAAAGAATGTGAAGGTCATTTTTATTTTAGGGTTTGAGTAGTTGGGATTTTACTTTGGCAAAGCTTATTGAGATCCGAGTCTGTCTATGCCTTGACATTTATTTATTTCACCAAATCTTGAGTCTTGACAAATGACAATGTGAATGCTACACTCTCCATCAAACCAAAGATATATATATATATATATAAATACATTTATCTGCTTCCTCTTTCGAAATTTGAAGGTAAGTGCTGACCAAAAGGTTGTTTAATATATAAAAATTGAAAATGGTTTATACAGCAGGTACTCTGTAAAATTTACCTACTCACATGAATATTGAAACAATTTCAACCCACATTTATTTTTAGATTAAATTTCATAAAAAAAATCAGTATAAATGATATAAAAGAACAATGAATTGCAAACCAATATGCCTTTTTCTATGTTTTCTAAATAATGCTATTTCTGCAAAGTACTCATGGAAGCATCAGATATATATATATTTCATTGCATGCGTGAACAACAATTTTCTTCAAAGGAACTGCTCTTTTCTGCAAGTAGGAAACAATGCATAGTACCGTTGTTACTGGTTACTTGTTTAATGTTTGTACTGCTCTCTTCTCTGCAAGTATATAAAAAAATACTCAATACTGTTATTGATTACTGGTCAGTACTATACTAGTTGCAGTAGCATATTTATTTTATGTATGCGTGCACTGTAAAGTTCAAGACTGATCATGCCCTCCTCCCCCCTTTCGCTGTTTCTTTTTTTTTTTCCGGGGAAACGGTGGGTTATGTATGGTGACGGAGATTTTCAAAAACTAAAGTTCCAAATTGACCCAAAATTTTCTTTTAGTCTCAGTTTTCTTTAATTGTATGTGAACAGTAAAACAGCAGGAGAATTGGATGCAAAATGAAAAATATTGGGTTCATTTAGAAATTCTCCATCAAAAATGTCGAACGCCTCCATCCAATCACGAACCATATTGTACTTTGCTTGCCGTAGGCTTAAAGACAACCATCAAGTTCAAATCTCAGACTATTAAATGCTAATAACCTTCTTTTGACCTGCCTTAACGAAGTTTCTCAAATCCATTAAAGAAGAAATTAAGGGCTGTTGGGAGAAAAGATGAGAATGACAGAATGGCAACATTGACAAAAAAAAAATTGACTTGTAACAAGTGCTGACCTTCCTGAACGGCTGAATCCTCACTGATCTCTGCTATTCTTTTTTTTTTGGTTGCAACTGATCTCTGCTATTCGCAAAAGGCTGCGACCTTCCAGGCTCCTTTAATTTCCCATCTGTGTGTGGGCTTATTAAAGAATGTTTGGGAACATAACTTCTGGGCTTGAGCTGGAGATCTATCTTCTACCTGTTTGGTCCATTAAGGCTTTAAGCCCAATTAGGAAAGCAATTCTGACCCTTTCAACCCTTTTATTCAAATCATAGAAAAAAAAGTTATTACCAGTCATTAATTAGTCACTTGAAATGAATATTTACCATTTAATTATTACATGTTATATGCAATAAATGATTGATTTTTTTTAATAATATGATTAGGTGACATAAATTAAATAAAAGAGAAATATGCTGACGTAATAAATCATTTGTAGCATGAAAGTAATACAACTCCTGATCGAAAGAGTAAATATATTAATATTCCCACAATATGAGATAAGCATAACATACACGTTTAAATGGCCTGTTTTAGCAAGTTCTATTTCGGTATCAGTTACAACTTCAGATTAATTCTAAGGAATTTTACAAGCTACGCCACAAGGCCAGAAACTAAAGACAAAAATTGCGACGGAAACTTACCGTCCAAAAGCTACAAGAGCAACGAAAATCACTAGCACTTTGATTTAGAGGTTCCTTTCTTCCTTTTCTTGGATGGGGTTGTGCTGCTTCTGCTTCTTTTACTACACTTGGGACAAAGCCAGTCCTCCTCAGGAACATCCTCAAGCAGAGGATCACAACAATCAATGTGAGTGCAAACTCCACAACCTACAGAACCACTTTCATCACCACAGATTAGCATGAACTCCCCTCTCTCACTTGAACCACAAACTTGGCACGCTACGTCATTTCTCCCACAATCGTCTGGTGGCAGCGGGGAGGCCAAGTCCTCTACAATCTCTTCGGCTCGGCTTGTCAACTTGGTAAATGATTTCTCTGCCCATTCATGAGTGTTGTATAGCACATGTCTCTCCAGGGAGTAACCAGGTTTACAGACATACTCCACTAGGTAATCAGCAACAACACAGGGTATCTCATGTTTTAAGAACTCTTGAACCCACAAATCAATTTGTGGCATGCCAGGGCTAACAACTGCAAAATCAACTACAGATTTGAGGAATCTGGTGTAAGGGGGAGATGTTGCTAAAATGGTACCATTGCCAGCCTTCACAACACGCTTCAATGTATCCTGGTTGGAAGATTGGTATACGGCAGAGTCAATAAAGCAGTGAATTACAGAAGTTGAAAACACTGTAAAAAATATGAATACTGAAAAACATACCAAAGGTGGAGCAATGCATTCTCCATACACGATAATGCGCATACCATAAAATGCTCCATGGCCTGTTCTCTCCCTCAATTGACGCCACTTCCTAGGAGCCTCCAAGTTTATTGCACCATCTTCACTGAGGCCATTCTTGTGCCATTCATAAGGCTCCTCTGCCAAGAATTTTCCTGCCTGATTGCAGGCACTTAAGTAATCGGTCTTAAGAATCCACCTGCATTCAGAGGAAAGTAAAATTCAACAACCATATGAAATTAAATATGAAATACTAATGCATAGATGAAAAAATGAAAAAATTTCCCAATGTAAACAGCAAAGTTCTAATAGCATCTTCTTAACAGGAGAATTAAACATAAAGAAACTTTAAGCAGAATTTTGCTAAGAGCCAAAAGAGAAAATTATGCCTAGTTTTGACAGAAATTTTGTACCTTCCAGATGCAGCAGCAGCAAAAAATTTTTCTGTCCTACGAATTGGATCAGGGGCAATGAAATGTGTTGCCTGGTAGGACCATTGATGAGAATCTCTGAAAAATTTTCCTTTCAAACATCTAATGATTTGCTGAAATTCTTTTCGCTGTAGTCTGGGGCCACTCAATATAAACCAGACTGGCTCAGTTTTCAATCTATTGAAAACCTTTTGTATCAGCTGTGTTTTAGGACTTACCGGGGATTTATCATTAGTCTTCACTGCTTTTTTAGTGGGACTAACAACTGATTCACCCGCAATCTCCTTGCAACCAACTGGGCTGTTCTTATCTGCTGCCAAGGAGTTCTCCACTTTTGAAGACGCATTAGTGCTGCTCATGTTGGCAACTGGATGCGGCAAGAAATTCTCCTTTTCATAACCTTTCTCCTCAACATTCTTCCCAACACTAGTATCATGGCCAGCTAAATCATTTTTGCAGTGAGAAGCAACAGTCTTCCTCTTGGCAGTACCTGAAAGTTGTTTCTTCCTTTTACTTGCTTTCCCTTTCAAGCCATCATATTTTAAAGTTGATTCACTCAATTCAGAATTCTTGCCGTTAACTGCTCGCTCAGGATCAGTTCCATTTGTCCCATTCTCTGAGGTAAGTACACTCTCATTTACAGTCACCTTGGAATCATGCCTGGAATGTTTCATTCCAAGCAAGCTACATGTTGATTCAACCAACTCGGACTTCTCTTTTCCAGGTGTCTTCTCAGAGTCATTCTCATTTTCCTCATCTGGAGCTTCGGTTTCATCAGCCACGAATTGAGTCTCACTAGCATTCTGAGATTTTGAGACAGTTTTTTCAACCACATGCTTTGCTGCTTCTATGTTAATAGTTGGAGGGGATGTCTCAAGCTCACTGGCATTCTTATGAGTTGCTCTTTCTTCAACCCCATTCAAGCAAATTGCAGAATCATTTTTGGAAGCAAAATTGCTTGAGTAAATAGCACATTTTCTGTTAGCAATATTACTTAGCTTTGTTCTAGAACCCAGAGTCTTTTTCGCAAGTGTCTTCTTGCTAAGCGGTTTTGTCACCAACATATCACTTCCTTCTTCATGCAAATCCAAGGTAGCAGGGCTACGGTTATTTTCCATCCCCAATTTTCTGTCATTAAGTGAAGGAACCTCAACATCTTGCTGCTTAATCTGTAGCTCACCTGGTTTTCCAACCACTTGCACACACCTTTCTAGCCCACAATCTCCAATTAGTCTGCTTCCTGAGGTGGACTCTCCTAATCCCTTGAATGACATTTTGGGTGACTTCTTATAAACATTCTCATTTTGCATACCTAACTTGCCTGACAAGGTTAACTCTCGATAACCCTTAAAGGACATTTCAGGTGACTTCTCATGTCTACTATTCTGTCTGTCCTCAGCAGTTACAATTTTAAACGAAGAAGGATCATTTGACAAGGACTCCGTAGCTATACTGCTAGAATATGATTTATGTACTACATTCCCATCCACTGAGCAGTCTTTAATCTGTAGTTCATCACCAACCAAGGATGTTGATTCTAATTGTTCAGTATCAAGTGGACTCCCCTTTATGACAGCTTTTGCATTATGACTCGTCTTCTGTGATTTAGAGCTACTAGCAGAAAATTCCAATGCCCTTTTCTGAGGCAATGTACCAGTTGAGTCCTCTTGATGACATAAATCACTTCCTTTCCAAAGAGATTCAAAAAAACAAGAACTGATTCTTTTCTCTGGTGACTGCATTTTAAAGGAAGAAATGTCAGATGAATCCTTGATTCTTATAGCTCCAGGAGAGCCAAAAATGTTGCCCGATATGTCTCCTGATAAATTTGGGGTTGTAGACTTTCCTGGTGATCTCCTAGGTGTTTTCCTTGAGTAACTTATAGCAGTAAACTTATCAACAGATAAAGAGGGGCTCTTAGAGGTAGATGTCAAGCTATTATCTACCTTCATAGAATTTGTGCTTCTGTTCTGTGGTTCATCTAACTTGATAGATGAAACATTCCTGAGACCCGAGTCCCGAAAAGCATGTAGCTCAGGAATATTAACATTGTTGAAGCCTGTGTCTTGATGAGGTTTACCAGGCATCAACAAAACTTCCTTGGAATTAGGTGAATGTCTGGGCAGAGTCAAAGTTGACAGTTCAACTGCTCGATTGGGCAACTCACCAGAGCCAAGCATTCCAGTTTTCAGATTACGAGGGCTCCTACATTTTTGTCCAGATTGCTTTGATGTAGTTTCTTCCGAATCTTCAACTTCAGCTTCTATTAACTCTAACTCATAACCACTGTTGAATGGAAAAGATTAGCATATGATTTTTTATTTTTCACTTTTTCTTCCTCGGATAAAACCCAAGCAAATACAAACAAGAATCAAGATGCTTAAATATTTACACGGTAGTTATGTTACACAGAAACACGAATAACATCCTCAGAAAGACCCTTACCTCTTGCTATAATTAGCTTCTGAAAGAAGTTCCCATTCTCTTAAACTGCATAAGAAGAATACGTGATCAAATAACAGCAATAAAAAAATTGTATATGAATTCAGTTTTTTGGTTATTCGCAAAATATGTTCTGGAAGCTTTTAAATCTGTTGTAGTTCATGACTACAAATTTCAGTTTTCTACAAACATACCAATCTTCCAACCAAAGGTGATTGATAAGCTTTATCTTCTTGATTTTCTTAGCAAGCTCATACTTCTCCCCTGCATAAGGCAAGATTTATTAAAAAAATACTACTGAAGCTCATTATGCACAGAAGTAAAAGATTAAAAACCACATCTCATACGAAAAACTGATTAGTGACAGAAAACAAACATCAAGCATCTTGATATTTTAACTACCAGCAAAGACCATTGAAACTGGCTCCTAGATAGGCATAGAATCATTCACAAATAAGTTAAATTTATAAAGGCATGGAACAATAGATGAATTAATGAGCATAATGTTTGCAAAGGGAAAAGAGAGAGGAAGAGAATTAAGAGTTAACAAGAAAAAAAGAAAGAACTGATCAGCATAAAATTCATTGGGGAAAAGATTGACGAGACAGATAAGATCAGCACAGAGTCCTTAGCATTTTGTTCCTTATAACAAGGAAAACATAGAAAACGACACCTTCAAATTTATAGCATATCAGATGGGTGACTTTGCTTGCAACCAGAGGTTTAGAAAACTGAGCTCCCATTAAGCTAACCATCGTCTGCAGACAAATAAGTAAAATTACATAACATTTTTGTTATTATGCAAACGAACAAAAAGCATAAAATATTTTCTTTACAGGCAGCAGCACCGTAAGAGTAAAGAGAGATCAGTACCATAATGTTATCTCGATCTTGCCTCTGGTATCCAGTCAGGCATATAGTTAAACTTTTAGCACCAGGAATTCCATTCAAATCACTAAGAGGTTTGTACATAATCTGTCAGAGAACAATGACAAATTCACAATATTATAAGGATGATAAGTAAAGTTAAACTTCATTAATATGACAACCTTTTTGGACCTAAAAATACTGAAACATCTCTAAGTCACAGAAACTATATACAGTTTGCATGAGTAAATTATCTGTACAGTAATCAAACTATTGCATGTTATTTATCATTTAGTGCTTTTCCAACTGAACTCATGAATCCAAATAAATGATAAACAGGACATAAAATTCTAAAATCTGTTATAAGCTTATAGCTCTTAACCAATGAGAAAGTTAGCTTTAATATATATATAGTAGAATAAAATGAACTCACGGAAGTAGCATCAACAGGAATTCCAATATCAAAACTATGATCAACCCATAGTCCCGTGACAACTGTTTTGCCATCATTTCGAGCAGCAACACATACAGGATCATCCTACGTAACATTTCGCAGGATTTTCAGCATTTGGATTTTAAATGTTAAATAATTTAAAAGAAAAAAGCTAGCGCCATTCGATTAAATGGGTTGAATTAAAATGAAGACTTACATAAACAATCTTGTCAACAATTACATGAGTGCAATTCTGGCTATGATGATCGACACCTACGCCTCCACCCTCTATGAGCTTTACTCGAACCTTCACAATGTTTGAAAATGAATAAAATAAAATTAATTAACATCATCAAAATAATTACTATTTGTTTTTGCTCAAATGAACTCTACAATTATATCAGTGAGTAAGAAGCAGAGAGCTCTGGAGACAAAAATATACAAATAGAGAATGCGGAAGGTTGCGGGAAGACCTTATGCTCGTTGACAGGGTCGAAGCCGTAAAGACAAAAACGAACGCCGAGAAACGTTTTCGAGGGAGTATCGGATTCCAGCATTGGATCTAAACTTAGCCTTTTAAGAGAATTATAAAATTAGGATAATTTGATGAAACAAGAGAAGAACGTAAAAATAGTTCTAGAAATCAGAAATTTAATCCAAAGATGAAATGAAGTGACAAAGAAAATGAAGCGATCCATAAAACAGGAGTACTCAGGTTTACGAAACTTGCAGAGGAAGAGTGGAAATGGTGAAGTGAGACTGGGGATTATGTTGGGAGGGGCACAACGTTTTCTTCTTTTCACATTTATGATTTGACTCTTGTAACGGCGGGAGATTGGAAAATTCATGATTAAACGCGGTGCTTCCACGTGGCACTCTGAAGGGACATAATCTCGACACGTATGGTTTTTGGGCTTCGTACTGAGCTGCTAAAGGCCGGCGATTACTGTCTCAGGGCCCAAGAAAATTAGTGGGCTGAATCTGGTTGGGTATTAGAGAAAATTATTTGGGCTGATTAATTTTTTCTTATCATTTATCATTTGTAAATTTTGAAATACCTTATAATAAAATATTATAACATCAAATTAAAAAAATATATTGCAAGTAACATGAAGTTGATAAATGATAAAATACTTTGCATCTAATACGTTGACAGTATATAATTATTATACATTGTTTTGTAATCATAGAATGATACATCATTAGAAAATAAAATTAAAAAAATATAAAACTTTTAAAAATAAATTAATAAAGTTGAAAAATATTTATCTTTTAGGGTTCGTTTGGTTATCGTATTTCATTTTTTCAAAAATATTTTTTATATTTTTCGAGTGTTTGGTACACATAAAACATTTTTTATCAATGAAAAATGAAATTCAATCGATGAAAAATCTTTAAAGCTTTTGGAAAATTGTCTTTCCCTTTTCAAAAGGGGAAGACAATTTCTAAATGTATGTCACTCTCAAGAAAAAAAGTTCCTATTGAAACTCAACATAATTTATATTGGGTTAAATAACAAATAATAAAAAATATTTTTCAGTATATCAACCAAATAATAAAAATCATTTTACAAAATTATTTTTTGAAAGTTATTTTACACGAACCATTAGAGTTTTTATATTTTTCAATTTTATTTATTTTATGATTCACTGATAACGTGTAATAATTATACACAAATGGTTAGTACATCATATAAAACTCATGCTGTAATTAGATTTGGTTTTTATTATGATGATCTAATATTTTATTTTATCAAAATAAAAAAAATTTTCTAAGAGAAGAATCCATAAGGTGAAATATAGATTTGTAAGACCCATTATTCTCAGAAGCCTCGAGTCCAAAGAAATCACTGGCCCATGAAACCTAAGATTGAATAACTGTCATGTGGCGCACTGTTGTTCAGACCGACTGATTCATTAGGTAAGTGCATTAAAGTCTAATTATCTAAAATCCATGGAAATTCCACCTACCATCTACTGCTGGCCAGAAAGAATTGTAAGTAACATCTCTGATCTCCCTGCATCACACTGAAAGAAAAAAAAACCATTATTTGCACTGTGCTTCGTGGTAAAATCGGGAGATGGCTTGGATAACACGATTCTTGACGGCGGTTGCTTTCCTAGCTGTTGGAGTAATATTCTCACCGGAGACCTTGGGAACAAAATCGGACCGTCCAAATCCACCCAATCTCTCCACTTTCATTAAGCTAGCTCATGTCCTCAGCTTTTCAACCGCCTGGGGCGCCGCTCTTTGGGTCACGTTCATCGGCGGTATCATCATGTTCAAGTACGCTTTTCCTTTTACTACCTTAATTAATCTCATATTAAAATTCTTAAGTTCAATCAATCATGTCTTTGCTTTTATTTTTCTTAGAAACCTGCCAAGGCATCAATTTGGTAATCTACAAAGCAAGATGTTCCCGGCTTATTTCTCGACGGTGGGGGTTTGTTGTGCCATAACGGTGGTGGCGTTTGGTTATATGCATCCGTGGAAGTCGGCGACGACTGCGGAGAAGTACCAGCTTGGGTTTTTAGTCTCTGCCTTTGCTTTTAATCTCACCAATTTGTTCGTTTTTACTCCCATGACCATTGAGGTAATTTCGTTTATCAAGTTTATCTATTTATTGTTGATCACAGAAATTTGAATTCTTCGTTGTCATGTAAATTAATGAAAATGTGTGAACTTTAGTTTGATTTCTAGGGTTTGGCTAGTTGGGAAAAGAAAAGAAAAAAAAATCTAGTCTAAAATGTTTTAGGATAATAAAGTTATGTCTTTTATGAGAATTTAGAGTATGCTACTATTTCTGAGAATGGTTGTATAAAACTCAGTTGATTTGATGGTTGTCTTTTATGAGAATTTTGTTCTGTATTTTCTTAGCAACCATGAAATAAATAATTTAGTTCATTTTTAGTCGATCAAATGCTACTCTTCTGAGTAGAGTCTCAAGTTTATATATTGGTGTTTGTTGATTTGCTGAGTTTCATTTACATATGCAATACTGTTGTGCTATGAATATGATAATGCAGATGATGAAGCAAAGGCACAAGGTGGAGAGAGAACAGAACATTGGTGATGAAATTGGATGGTCAAAGAATCAGGAAGCTGCAAAGACTAATCCCAAACTTGCAGCCATGAACAAGAAATTCGGAATGATTCATGGGTTATCTTCCCTTGCTAATATAATGTCCTTCGGCAGCCTCGCTATGCACTCATGGTACTTAGCTGGTAAGCTCAAGCTGTAATTTGGAGTTCACTTCTCCTTGGAAACCTTTTGGCCATAGATAGTGATAATCTGTACTTTGTGGTTTCTCTTGGAAAACTGTTCCAAATTCCATGCCAGAAATAAAATTACACCACACGTCTAGAAACTGGAAAAGTATTAAAAATAAATCTAAAGTAAAAAGTCTCATGGCTTTTCTTATCAAGTGGGGTGAAGTTTGAAATCTTGGAAAAGTATTATATTTGATTAGATTGTGTTTGCATTTCGCATTGTAGCTGAAAATAGGTAGGATAGTTTTCATTGTATTACACCTAGTGAAATGTATCAGTTTATTGGGATGCTTACATGCTGGAAAATGGTTAGGTGATATCTAATCTACCTACTAAGTAGCACATCTACTTCCTTGAAGAAAAACTGACAACTTCCATAGAACAATGGAAATTAGCTTTGATGCACTGATTTAAATTTTCTTGGAACCTTCTCTGCCTTTTCTGCAGAATGTGTTCTTATGAAGAATAACAACTGTGCATTCAGTAATTCTGCTTATGTTCATCATAATGGATCTGCTTTGCAGACAACTCCGATCTATCATATCTACTCTCTTTTAAAAAAATGGTAGCCTAGGTTATTGGGCCTTTTTTCTCTCAACAGTTCTTGGAATCGCAATATGCAAATCCGTTCTCAGTGCCTTTTGTTAGAATAAATGGATTTAAATTCAGCCAATCCTTGTTCATGATCATGATCTGGCCAGGGCTGGGTTCACGCGGGTTTAGATAAGAAATTAAAGGCTTGAAAATGAGCTTAAGTCTGACTAAGATTGACTTTCTGCTTTAATATTTTTTTTTTGTCTGTATTTACATATAATAAATTAGTGTAAGTTCGTTCGAACACTATTATTTTTTAATTAGGATAAAATCAAAATATTAAAAAAACATAATAATTAATATATATAAAATACATTGAGTTCAAATAAATTTTTTTAGAATGATTATAAGAAACATAAAAATTTTAAATTAATATCTAAAAGCGTAATATAAGCTCAAATTAAATTGTAAAAAAATAAAAAAATAATTTAAAATTTGTATTTGTATAAAAAATAATAAAAAATTGTAGTTACTGATTGGATTTGATTAGATTTAGACTTCAAATGATGTCTATTTATTTTTTATCGCATCTTGATTTTTAATTTTAAATTTATTTAATGAGCTTAGTGCATGTTTGGTGTATGGGATAAGGATAGGATAAGATAAAATAATATTGTGGATAGGATAAGATTAGATGATAACATACTATCTTATGTTTGGTGTGTACAAGGATTAAGCATAAGATAGGATGATTTTTTATCTTTTACCATGTTTGTTATGTGCAAGATTAAAATTAGGATAAGATGATATTTTTCTATTGGATAAAATTTAAGGATAAAATAGGAAATTCATTAATAAAAAATTTTGAAACATATCTTATCCTATGGATAAAAAATAATCATTCACTTTTCTAAAGGATTAAGTTATTCTCTTGGTATAGGATGATTTATCCTCTCACTAATCTTATCCTTTTGCTTAAATGAATAACAAACATGAGATAAGATGATAATCATCCTATCTTTTAAATAATTTCGTATGCCAAATATGCACTTAATATTTTATTTAAGTTAAGTCCATTCAAAATTTAGACGTGCTTGGCTGTATAATTCAGGCTTGGAAAATATATCAACTATTCAAACCTGTAAAGCTGTAACGGAGATTACATATATAAGCTTTAAGGATCTAGCCAGGAGGGGAAGTGCGTGATCAGGGCCATTGGGCTCTAATTTTGTAATGTTCATATTTTTTTTGTGCCCTCTCTTACTTTTCAACCATAATCGCTACTCAGTAATAGTCCTTACTCAATGCGAATGTTCGGTCACATTCACGATTTTGGCATGTATTGCAAAGTGGTCCACCTCCCACTTCCCAGCTTCCTTCCATCATTTGATGCAAATCCACAAGAAAAATATGCTGAAAAATCAAGAATTTGATTCAAGCAAACTCGTTAACCCCGAAGCTAAGCAAATGGTAGATAACGATGGAAGACCACGTGTAAACAAAGCTGCAACGCTCCGCGTGTGGAGATTAGGGTGAAGCCCGCAAGTCTGATTCATCGATAAACAGTCCGATTTTTTGCCTTGTTGGATGGATAGGCTTCAGGAATCAGGCGCACAGTCATTTTGGACTTGGGGCTGTGGCCCGTGGGGGCTCCTAATTTGTCTGTAGATGGAACTCTTTGCTCGCAGCACCAAGCAGACGAAAACTTTTGTTCATGGCTTGTCGATTTCTGAGAATCTCTACGTGTGAATCACCCATGTGCTTAACGTGGGTCATTACAAGTTACATCAATTGGGAGCAGAATTTGCCGGAGCAAAGAAGAAAAGAAAACAATCTGGGCTGAAATTGCCGATTCTAGCTTACAAAAGACAGCTTGTTTATACGTGTCCCTTCCACTTCTGTACAAGTTACATTATTTCCAAGGAAATCAACCAGCTCCCTTGATTTGAGTGATTAAAGGCAGACTGCGTGCCCTCCGAAGGTGATATTTTACACATTTGTGCATGACTCAACCATTTTTGAACTGACTGGGATATTTTTTTTTATGGTTAAGAAAATCCGATCCACTCAAATACCAGCAAGTTGAACATCGTTCTTAATAATTATATTACCGGAGCAAGATTTTTCTTATACGTTTCAACCGTACATCACGTCGGAATCTCTAGCAAACACGGCCTAAGAAGCAAATCATCATAACCAGTCCCGGGCCTACCGGGTAAAACTCGTTGGCTTTGGGCAACTATCATTGAGTAAAAAAATCATAATGGATTCCACATTTGCACTACCGTAGTCGTAAGTCAAAGTATAATCAATTATTTTTCTTTTCATTTGCTATCATTCATATCAAATACTTTCATCTGATTAAAAATACGATAAAAACGAAAAAGCATGAATTGCTAACAATTTTCCTTTTCTAAATCAATGAATAAAGAATCGTCTAACCATCGTCAGCCACGTGCCTCCACCCGTATAATACTTCCTCATAAGAAACACTACATTCCCAACCAAATACTCAGATCAGCGAAAACCGATCAGGCTGTATGCACCCATGGCCAAGAGTAACAGCTTGGCAGGGAACAAAAGGACAACCAGCAAATGCATGTGCTGTGATGCAACAAGCCTGCTGAACCGTTTCATGGACTCTCTCCCAGTTTGTAAAACTCCAGCGAAGTTGAATTGTTCTTGGCCCACATTGATTGTTTCAATGGACCTCCCAAGAATGATACCTGCAATGGTGCCACGAGGTAACACGAAGTGCCACCAGACCCTACTACGCTGCTTTCTCCTGGTCTTCCTGATGTGATTTAGCTCCTGACGAATCACACCTCGAACAGATTTCAAGTATGAATTCATGTCATGATCTCTTTGGATTGTTCCTTCAGAACCATACGCAGAACGGTCACTTAAGATCTCAAGCGGATGTGGCGAGTTAAAAAAAGTTCTCTGTGCAGCCCGGAGCAGCTTCTCCTCACCATCTTCATTTGACAATGGACAGCTTAGGATGTATAGACCAGTTCCTGAAGGAAGGAGATGATGATTTGGAGAGAATTTCTCATCTGGTTGTAATATCAGAATTTGCCCCATCGGCGCATACAATAGCTTCTGTAGTAAAACAAAATAATAGTTAAGTCCATGTTCTAATTAAGTTGCACATTGATCTTTGTAAAATGCAGAAACATTACCTGATTATTGAGACAAGGATGGTGTCGAAAGTTCCCATTAAGAGCCCTTAAAAGCTCTGCAACATGATTAGGATAACTGCAAGAGAAGGCTCGGGGAACAATGTCTCTGTGCATCGTAATTGCTTGAACATGACTTCGTGGCAACCCAAGTTGGCGAAGTAGACGGTCCCCCCCACACATTACGCTTGGAGATCCAAACATTATGACAGGAAGTAAGGAAGAAGCCGGCACTTCACCTCTTATCATCAACATTAGATTAAGCAATAATGACAAGCTGCCACCAAGAGAGTGCCCGGTGAAGCGGAAAGTTGCATGCTTGCCGTGTGATTTTAAGTGGGAACGGACTTCTGGCAGAATTTGCTCATACATGCCTTTAGCAGCCTCATATATACCTCTATGCACAATAACATCCAGTCCCTAAACCAAGAAGATTTTATTGCATCACATTCCTCTGTGATATTAATAACATACCAAAAACAGATGAGAAGCATTCCTGATTCTCATCTAAAGAAGTTTATCAGGAAATTGACATCTGCTACAATTTCAATGAGCATCTTATACATTTAAGAATCCAAACAAAATCAAATAAAGATTTGCAAGCAGCAAATCAACACATTTGTCAAGGAATTACCTCAAACTGAACAGGCTCAAAAAGTAGATTTGCCCGCCAAGATGCCAATGTCTCGGATCCCTACATATAGACATCATAAATTGAGTAAAACCAAATTGAAAAAAAAAAAACCCTAAAACAAGCAACAAAAATGAGATAGGTCTTGTGACTGTCAATAGCAATTGCATAACAACTAGTTCAACATGCAAGGTCACGGTCCAAAAGGCAAATTACATCAACCTAATCAACTCTAAATAAATCCGCAACTCTTATCTACAGAGAGCATGTGTGCCTCTGTAACCACGTCCAAAAAATAATGTATTAAAATTTAAAAAAAAAAAAGGATGAAATTAAAGTATGGATGATTTTACCTACCTGAATTACAAAGAATCTTGTAGCACTCTGATCATCATCGCATATAAACCACTCACAAGGCGATGAATGTGTTGAGTTCAAATCATCTGCAACAGCCTGCTTCACTTCTTCTTTAGCAGCAACCACGGCAGTAACAGAGTCCGTAGTTGCCATTAAAGAGGTCACATCAGAGTTTATCATATCAGCACTGCTGTCACTTCCACTGCCATATTTGGATGAACCCTTACTGCTTTCAGGATTTGACGATTTAAATGGAAGTATGGTCCATGCATGGGAATGCAAATAAGAAGCAGCAGAGGCACTGATCTGATAGCCAATATTTTTCAGTTTATGGCCTTCTGCATCATGCTTTTTATTGCTTTGTTCCTCCTGATTTTCAGAGGATGCACCAATTTTTTCATGACTTTTCTCGACTTTCATTGCCAATTCCCTCTTCTCTATTGATGAAGTTACCAAACGTAAACCCCGAAATTTAAAGAGACTTTCAGGCTGAATTTCATCCCAAAGATGGAGGAAAAAGACCATGTTATTCTTCATAGAAAAAATCATATATACCATAAAGAAATATCAAGCACACCACCCAACAAAGATAGAAACGCATAATCTTCCAAGCACAAATAAATTTACAAGAATATAAAGATTTCAACAATTCCTAGATCCAACAAAACCCAAAAGTTTGACAAAAGCAAGATTCAACAACTGAGGCGAAACCTCCCTAAACCCTACGAAGATAAATGAGCCCTATGACAACAATCAAATTGAAACCTTTACAAGCAAGGTTCCAATTTGCACACCTTTGATTTCTAGGATTTTTATGTAGCTATCGGGATCAGCCAATTGGCTGACAATGTATACAGGAAGGTTTCAGCTTGATCAAAGTTTCAAAAACAAAAAATTTCACAGCATCCAAATTTGGCCTAAAAGATCTTGAAGATTGAAGATTAAAGTTTTCCGGTTTGGTTCAATTTATTAAACTGAATAGCTTTTAATCCCAGGTCTTAGAAACCCAAAGACGATCTCTAACTCTATACACAAACAATAAAACAAACACATGTCCGACATTTAAAAAAGAATACATAAAATAAGAATGAAAACCATCAAAAAAAATTTCTGAGTTTGTTACCTTAATATCTGGAATGGCATAAGCCAAGCATCCAAGGTAAGACATTTGAGCGTACAACTTAGCCTCGGCTAAGGACACCCTTCTTAGCAACTTGGAAAATGAATGTTTATCAATGTCAACCTCCTTTTCTTCATTTTCATTATCGTCATCATTATCATCAACACTACAAAATTCACAGATTTCTTCTTCCTCATTAACGGCAGCATTTCCATTGTTTTTTTCTTCGGCCACTCCTTTATCAACGATCTTTTCTTCCTCTTCCTCTCCTCTCCACAACGACTTCACGTTCAAAACCCAGTTCCAATTTCGCCCTTCCGATGTCCCGTTTATTTCCCCGCAATTCAAGTTATCCACGTTTACTTTTCTCGCCTCTCCTTTACTATGTTCCACCGAAACTGCGTCGTCAACCGCCGTCCCATTGTACGTCTTATTATTTCTAGCCCCAACTCCGGGCCAAAAAGATTTCAAAGGGTATCGAAATGAGAATCTGGAAGACGTCGTCTTCTGCGGTGGCACCGTCGCAGTCGAGGATGACGCCGATTTATTATCCACCGAAGACTTCCCCACCGCACTCACTTGCGATGCGGTGGTCCTACTTTCGAGTGGCCCACTCGCCGAGATCGCAGGTACCATCCCATGAATTCTCGTTTTCAAACAAAACCCATCCATTCTCGTTTCTTTCAATTTACAACTCGCCTCTGGCCTTCTTCTAGCTTCTCTTCCAAACGTAAATCTTTTATAATACCATAAAAATACAGTACTACACGAAACAAATAATACGTCGAAAAACACAGAGCAATATCAGGCAGCAATCGCGGGAAGCAATGCGCTAAGCCCGTTAACGTAACCGAACAATCTTTGAATTCCCGCTATCGTTTTCGTCTTTCTTTGTTTCTTCAAGGCTTCAACCCGTTTTCCCGTTTAAGATGTTTGATGAAAATTATTCATTATATAAAAAAAGAGAGACAGGGAGAGGAGCAGCTTTTAAAGAGGCTGTGGGAAGGTTAGAAAATCCTCCAAATAGCAACAGGTCACCAATCTGGCCAAACCTTTCCTGGGTAATAAATTATAATTAAGGAGGAGATAGAAACGACCACGTTTTCCTAGAGTTACCATGTAGCACATGGGAGATATTGATGCTCTCTGTCGGGTTTGCCCTCGTCAGCTTTACGTTTGGTAGTAAAGGAGGGGTGGGAATCCAAAAGTTTCCTAGGGATAACAGAGGAAAAAGATCATATGAAATTTTTCTCCATAAAAAATATCATATAATTATATTATTAAAAAATATTTATTATTAATTACGTCATACACTTATGCTTATCTGGAACCATATCTGTTTGCCACGTCAACGAGTTTCCGGATGAACTAAAAACTGAGAGACGTGTGACGTGTCCGTAAAGCCCACTTCTCTTTACTGTTCTCTTAGGCTTTACACGCCTCTACACGCTTCTAGCATTCGACAGCTGTCGTTGAATTTTCAGTATTCATTTATCTATTTATTTATTTATATTCATTTATACCTTCATTAATTTTCTCAAAAAAAAAAGGAAAAAATACTGTCTTGGTTAAAAACCCAATACATATAGAAAAAGGTTTGTACATGAAGCATTAAGAATATACAGCTCTTAAACATTTTCGAAACTTTTAAAGTTAGAAATCTCATAATGAGCGATTTAAAAAAAAATTCATATATATGTATTAATAATATATAATTTTTATACATTGTAAGTAAATCTAAAATTAACATCTCATTAATCAACAAATTTAAAAATGTTTAAGTCATTAAAATAAGAGTTTATATTTGATGTTAATGGCTTATTATCATCATCATCGAAGCTTTTATCCCAAGAGATTGGGGTAGGCTATATGAATCAATATCTGAATTCACGTTAGATCATCCATATATATTCCCTTCCTCTATAGATTCCTATCCAAGGTCATTTGGTCATCCAATTCTAAAACTTCCATATCTTTTCAAACTATTTCCTTCCAAAGTTAAGTGCTTATATAATTTTTAATTTTATTTATTAATAAAGTGATAACTTATGATTTATTGACAATGTTACTCAATGCATCAAATATAAAAATATATATAATCTATAGATTGTGGTTTAGTTGGCAACAAAAACTAAGTTTGTGAGAAGAGCTCTGGGCTCGACTTTTACTAAACACACCTCTTGGAGAGGAGTGAAGAGCCTTAATTGTGACGAAACCCTAAATAAAATCAATCTCAAATTGTTAAAATGAATGAGAATACCTGTGATTTACATCAAAAAAAATATAAAAATATATATATAAGTTTTTTTTTTTCAAATTACTCATAAGTGCTTGAGATTTTTTTAAAAAAATTATTTCTTAATAATTAACTTTGAATACATTAACAATATATATTAGAATTATACATTTTATATATAAACATAAAAAAATTTTAACTAATTATTCCTAAATGTCTATGGTACAATGTGTTCTTACGTAGCAATTATAACTTGCTAATATTGATTAAAATTTTGAAGTGATGCTAACCTAACAATAAAAAAACGTACAGAGGAGGTGGTGGAGAAAACAGTCTATCTAATTCCTTCCTTAAAAAATGATGAATTCCATCTATTAAACACTGTCCATTTAGATAGTAATAAAATAATAATAATAACAACAAGAATTAAGTAACTAACTTTCCGTTACGCTAAATCGTTAAAAAAAAATAAAGCTTTTGGTTAGGTTACTGGTAGATCTGCTCAAAGATTGAACTATTCGTCCATGTTTGAAAATCTGTCCGATATTTGATTGGATTTGGATAAAAATCTCAGCTGCAATTATCAGACTTAGAAAAAATTTTTAAGTCCGTTTAAAAATTAGGGCGAACCTAGATTTGACCTTTCAAAGCCTGAACCCGATCTTACCTGACCCGAATAATTAATATTAATTAAGATTTTTAAAAATATATTTACTAAGTATAATATATTTATATGTATATAAATCATTATTAATTAATAAATATGATTATAAATATTTAATATAAAAATTGACATATAAATTTTGATAAAATAAATTAAATTTTTTAAAAAATAAAAGAATAAAAACAAATAAATAAAAATTTAAAATATAAAAAAATAAATAAAACATTATTCATGCCAGACCAAGTTGGGCTCAAGCTTAATGACTAAAATAAAAACGGACTTCGATTAAAAATTAGACCCAAAATTTCGAACCAAACAAAGCCTAAAATATACACTATTATTGTGTGTCATGACTCACGAGCTCAACCCAAACTTGATCTGTCTATAATCAGGTTTAGCTACGGCCAGGCCTAAGTTTCTTTCAAAGCTCAAAGCTAAAAGTAGAGAGGCGGGGTTTAGCGTAGGGGTTGGACTTGACAACCTTAAGGTCACGAAAGCGAGATTTCTTAAATAAATGACAGTTATTGGACAGCCGTTGTATTTCTCTGCGAGCCTAGTGATGCTATATTATAAACTTTATTGTAATTTAATGAACTGTAGGGCATGGCCTTTTTAGGTACGAAAATAAATTGGGAGAGTTTAAGAAGGTTGAAAAAAGTAGTAGTGTCGTATTGTCGTATTGTCGTATTTGAAATATGGGAAATATATTTAAGGAATCCTAAATTTTTTTCACATGGATTTGTAAAAGTCTGAGATAATTTGGATACCCTAATTGCTTTTAAAGTTTTTAAGATTCTCAATATGATTTCACTTATTATTCCTTATTGTTGTTGCACAAAACAATAATAAATTATTGCTGACATCAATGTTTATCATTTTCTCTCCATGTGTCTTCAGAAAGCTTCTGTAAAAATAAGAAGAGTTAGAGGAATGCAGGGGTGGTTCCCTGCGTAGGCACTCCGATCAGCCAAAGATTCTTCACTATTAGGAAACGTAAAAGTCAATCGTAAAAAATTAGAGAATAGAATTGTACCTGAGGCCTATTTATAGGCAAATATTATAGGGTAATTACTTGGGGGTGATCACGTCTTTTTGGTAGGAGTTTGTTTCCAAGTCTAATATGAATTCTTTCATTATCGAGGATAGCTGGAGGCTGTCGCCGGCGGGAGACTTAGGAAGTGCGGCATATGGCAGCGGGAGGCGTCTGTTGCCTAACGCGGGAGGCTAAATCTGTGCCACGTGTCCACACGACGAGCAATGAGCGATAGACACCTGGGTCAGTCGCCGGCGACAGAGATCCTGTCGCAGGTGAGAGGGATCTCCTATCGTCTAGAATTATCTCCCATCGAATGCCATGTGCTCCAATAAGGCCTCGGCACGTGGCAACTCTCTGACGTTTTGGGCTCTAGCCCAATGTGAATGGGCTTTGCCATATCAATTACTCTCCACTCTCTTGTTGGATTTTTCCAAACAAGAGAATATAAGTACTTGAGTATAGGACATTGTAGTCTTTTCTTGATTTTTTGTGATTTTTCTTGTATTTTTTGCAGGTAAAAAACCTCAGCTCTGTTGGAGGTGTTGTCAGGCGTGATGTTTGGTATTCCCTGTCGCAGTTATAAAAGCAGTCGAAGTTCGACGGAATCAAGCACGAAAAACCTCTGAGCATCACTTTGCCGCACGTTAGCTCTGTCGACAAAATAGTCTTTCTCCCTCTCACAGAAATCTCTCGCTTGTCACTATCGCGGTAAGTGTTCACCTTCGCCCTAATTTAATATCTTTCGCACTTGCTTTTAAAGCCTCTCGCTATTGTCTAGTCTTCCTTACAGGACTTAGGGGTCTCTTGTTTCTAAGGTCTCTCGCTCATAGGTCTTTCGTCCATAGGTCTTTCGCACATCTCGTTTCTCAGATCTCTCGCCCATAGGTCTTTTGCCATTCCTTAAGTCTGCCGCCTCACATCCTATCCTCGACCAACCATGTCTTCACAACGCGCTGGTAAAACACTGAGAAGGGGTGGTGTCAAATGCATATTGATAAGTGCTGATTTAGAAGAGATCAACACTCTTTTTCCCCTTCCTTCTGGTTATCGTTATAGACTTCCAGCTGATGGGAAAGTTACACTCGACCTAGTTAGAAGCGGCGTAGCCATTCATAAAGCGTCTTTATCCTTCGATTTTCGTTTCCCTCTTCCTGAGTTTGCTTAAGCTTTCCTTAGCTATAAGGATATTGTTCCGTGTCAACTCCATCCCCACGCATGGGCTCAACTAGTAGCATTTTCAATAGTATGCCGTAATTTAGATATTGTCGCAACGATTCCTCTTTTAAGCGCCTTTTCCAGAGTTCGTGGGCTAAAAGGACTGATAACGTTTTCTCTTCAGAGGTTAAAAGTTGACGGGTTTCCTAATAAAATTTTTTCGGACCTTCCTAATAAATTGTGCGGTTTTGAAAGTGAGTGGGTCGTTGTTAGTATTCCATGCGATTTACGAATTCGCACTAGATGGAACCGTGATACCAGCGACCACTCGAAGTGCTCAGAAAAATTCAACTTAGCTAGCTTGAGGGTCCACTTTGGCGAGCCCATTAGGCATATATGTTCCACCAGGGAGCGAAATTTATTTTCCCTTTTAACTCCCGAGAACATTACAGCCGCCGGCTGGGGAGTAAGCAGAGCTGTTCTTAGGACTACTGCTGCTTCGTCCGTCCTTCCTACAACCTCACCTACTCTTGGTTCTAGTTCCAGTCGCCCATCCTCAGTTCCCATAGTTGAATCAACTACCCCCGTAGGTCGTCTCGTAGATGAACCTTCTCCTGACCCAGGTGATGAGGCATCCGGGGCCGCAGGTGTCGGTGACCCATCTGACGAAGAACTTGAATGGAACCAAGGCGACGCCTTTGGGAGTCCTTTCTACGACTTTCCATTGAATGCAAACTTGGCTAACTTAGAAGACCTTGGTGATATTATAGGTTTTGAACTTTATTTGCTAACTCTTTCTCTTGGCATATGTGTGCACGGTACTTTTGAACTTTATTTGCTAACTCTTTCTCTTCGTGTTACGCAAATATGAACTTCACTGCGGCTATGCGTAGAAGGGAAGCCACTGCGTCTGCCTGGGCCACTTCAGTAGCTCTCTCATTACAATAGCGGCCTTGGGCTGAGGCATCCTCCTCCGGGCATCCTCGCGCCCCTACTCCCCCTCCTCCTCCTCCAGTCATCAGCGAGCTTAATCGCCCCACTCAAGAGGCTGGAAGAGGCAAGCGGAAGAGGCATCTTATCCGTGATCGTAGTTCGGACGATCATGAGAGTTCAGGGTTATAGAGGAGTGAGTTCACCTGCCGAGAACAGGTTGGCTCCTCGTAGGCCTTGTCGTAAATACCGAAAGAGGTTAATTATCGAAGGTTCGATGCCTATGAGGCCAATTCTGCCTAAGATAACCGATCCTACCTTGAGGCGATATCTAGTAGATGGTGGGGTCGTTGTTGACGGAAAAGATTTTCAGACCTACCACAGTGTCAACGATAATGATAGCATCGAGGAGCTCGGGGTAGCTTCTCATCTGGCCTGGAGTACCATCCTTCCTCACGACGAGATAGGGCTCTTCACGAACCTCACAGAGGCTGAGAACAATTCTGACTACCTCATAATGAAGGTGAGAGCGTCGCCCTTATTTGGTAATGATACTCCCTTTTTCTAACTTCTTTTGTTAGGTTTTTGACTTATGTTGCTTTTGTTTTATCAGGCGGCTCAACAGACGATTGTCGTTAATGCACGGCACAAGGCTCTCAGGGAACAAGCTGATAAAGAGATTCGTGAGCTCCGAGATAAAAACATGGAGCTTCGAAATGAGGTTGCCTAGCTTCGCCCATATACTAGCAGAGTCGAGGAATTGAGGAAAGAAAACGAAGCCTTGAGACAACAAAATGCGAACCTCGAGCACAAGCTGCAAGAAGAACAAGCGAAGGTGGTATCCTTCGAGGGATATCAAGAAGCTTACAATAAGGCGGCTCATGACTTTGAGGTTGCGAGGTCTCAACAGGACAAGGCCATGGAAGAGTTGAACAATGCATTAGATTAGCAAAGGGAGGTCTGAATCAAAGCCGTTCACGAGTACCGCCTATCTCAACATTGCTATGAAAAGAAGGAAGAGTTTACGGTGGGATTCATCAAGTACAGCTTCTACTTGGCTCGTGCTTGGTTGGAGAAGCATAGGTCTAACGAGACTTTCCCTGAGTTGATTTTCACTCAAGAGGCTCAGTACTATGAAGCTCCTTCCTGGACCAAGTATGAACCCGACTCACAAAGTTCGGATGATTATTTAGAAGAGGGGGCCATTGATGACTTAGATAATCTTGAAGGTTCGTAGCCTCCTCGACAGCCACGCAGCCAACCTAAGTCTACTGAGGCACATGACCAGTCTAGGCCTGTAGAGGTGCGTAATGAGCCTAAACCTGTCGAGGCTGGCGTTCAACCCGAGCCTATTGAGGGACTGCAAGGGTTAGACGGTGACGAGCTCCAATTCTTCGATTTTACTACCGTCGATTCCGTGTTGGACTTTGCGGCTGTGGCTGGGCCCTCAGGCGACTTTCCTATTTCTGAAATCGCTCCTCCGGCTCCACCAGATCCTAGTGCTGACGCAACGTCTTCTCAGTCGACTGACTTGGTTCTCACCATAGATTAGGATATTTTCATTTTCATTTTGTCTTTTCATTTCATTTTATTTGTTAATTCATCTAAACGATGTACAAAATCGTTCTCAATGAAAATTATAATCTCGTTTTGTAGCTTTTTCTTCTTTTGTCTGAATTCAATAGAATATTTTGTATCCACAATTGTTACAACACAAAGTTCTAAAAAGTAGCGTTAAATACGTCTATACTTTTATAGCGATAAAGTAATTCCATTTTTGCATAGCGATAAAGTAATTCTATTTTTGCAGCATAAAGCATACCTTTCACTTTTACAGTGTTCAGCGTACCTCTATGCCATATTGCTCCCCAAGTTCTTCTTTGAAACAATGTTGTTGTTCCGGTTCAAAGATGAACTTTTTCTCGAGCGTTGTGCCTATCTCGCACCTTTTTTGCTTAAGGACTTGTTATACAAAATGTTAAATATGATTTGTTAAGCAATTGTAGTACATATACATCCGATAAAATTGTAACATACCTCGTAACGTATTTCACAACTTGCATTCTGTGTGCTATTTGGGTACTGTACTTATCCGTTCATTTTATTGCTTGAGGATTTCGCAATTTGCTCATCTCGCGTATTTTTCGCTTAGGGACTCATCTTTGCCCGTCTCACACCCTTTTGTGCTTAGAGACTTATATTTACCCGTCTTGCACCCTTTTGTGCTTAGGGACTTATCTTTGCCTGTCTCGCACCCTTTTGTGCTTAGGGACTTATGTTTGGCCAGCTTTTTTCTTCAGTCATTTTCGTTCCTATAACACATAAACCATCTAATGTATTGCATTAGAAAATGTAAAATATGAATAACTGGCCTTTATTCATAAATCAAATGATAACAAAGCAATGGTAATATTATTAGAACTGATGGAGAAATAAGAAAAACAATAATAAGAAAATATAACGCTTTTACTGCCATTATAACTTAAGGTGATTAGTTTTTCAAGTCTTTAAGATCTTTTTGCCCTGTAAAGTTTCCAAAGCGCATGTGCTCGGTCCGATTATCCTTCTAATTCTATAAGGTCCTTCTTTGGTCTCCCCTCACTTGACCAACACCGTAGGGAGTCGGGAACTTCATTAACAGATAGCAAGGGTGTACTACTGCCCTTATGTCATTCAGTAACGGTCGCCTAAGTATCATATTGTAACCACCAATGTTGACTTCACCACCATAAACAACACTTGGTGGACGACACTTCTTGGGTTCTCCCCTAACGTGATAGGTAGCTGAACTGCACCTACTACCTTCACCTTTTCTCCAGAGAAGCCATATAATGGTGTGGGCACTGGCTTTAGCCTATCCTCCGAGATATTTATCTTCTCAAAGCAATTCCAGTAGACTAAGTTTACCTAACTCCCATTGTCGATTAGGATTTGACTCACTAGGTGCTTTGCTACAACTGCCGATATCACCATCGGGTCATCATGAGGGATTGTTAAATCTCCTCTGTCGGCTGGTGTAAAAGTGATGGGCTCTTCACCTTGCCTTTCTTCTATCATTGAGTTAACTTAATAGGCCTGCTGGGTGTAAGACTTTCGGGATGAGGAGGATGTACCAGCCAACGATTCTCCTCCAGATATAACATTGATTGCTGGTCATGTGGGCTCGTTATCTTCCTTGGGGTTCCTCCTTTCTATCCTCATATTATTATTTCTCCTATCACCTTCATTTCTTCCTGCATTCCTTCTATTCTCCTCTCTTCTATCCCTTGGGTAATTTCCCCTATTTCGCATAGGATAGTTGTTTCTGTCACTCCACACAAACCGATTTATCTTTCCTTCCCTTGCTAGCCTTTCTAACTGATTCATCAACTCTCTACATTTCTCTGTCGAATGTCCATGTGCTGAGTGATAGTTACAGTATGAGTCGAGGTCATGACCCAGATTCCCAGACGTCTTCTTTGGAAATCGTATAAGACCTAACCCCTCAATAGCTGCTAGCACCGAAGTCCGAGGTTCAGTGAGCGAGGTGTAGGCGTTGTATTTTAATACATGAGCTTTATCAAATTTTCTCGGTTGGCTAGAAGATGCTTCAGTGACTTCCCTTCCTCGTTTCCTTCCTTCTCCCTGCTCCTCATACGACACCATTTTCATCACTTCTTCTTAAGTGATATACTTATTTGCTCGAGAAAGTAAGTTTGAGATTGTGGTTGGCTGGTCTAGTGAGAGGCACTCCCGCAACTTCTCAAACCTTGTTCCCTCTAATATGGCTGTTATGGCTATACCAACTTGCAAATCTCGTACCTTCAGAGTGGCGTCTCTAAATCTATCAACATAACTCTTCAACGACTCCTTAACTCCTTGTTTAAGGGTGACTAAATAAGTTGGCTCCTTCTTTCTCTGGCTATTTACTGCAAACGCCTTAAGGAATTCACTTTGCATCTAGTCGAATGAGGCAATAGACCTCTTGGGCAAATTATTGAACCATTTCATCGCATGCTCGGTTAGAGTGAGCGAAAAGGCCCTGCACATTATTTCGTCCTCACATCCATGCAACAACATCAAGGCCTCATAGTTTTGCATATGGTCGTAGGGGTCCGCCTTCCCTGTGTACGCGGTCATCTGCGGCATTTTGAACTTTAGGGGCAGCGGTTTCTTCATGATGGCTGCACTGAATGGTACTTTTCTCCTTTGGCTCTCTTTTGCGGACACCAACTTCTTCTCTTCCAACACCTGTTCAATCATTTTTTTCATGTCCACAAGAGGAGCGAGTTGATTTCTATCCCTTTCAGCATGGGACGAATCAGGCAAGTCTTCAACCACTATTTCCTTACCTTTCCTTCGAGGTTCATCTACTCGTGTCATTTGTGTGCACCAGGTGGGGTCAAACTCCGACCCGGCTCCCCAAGTGCTTTGGTCGTCACCACCATTCTTTTCAGCACCTCCGACATCATATTCTAAGTTAGTACCAGCAAAATTCGACACACTACGATGATAGGCGGAAGACCCTACCACTGCATCGGTACCCTGTCGCCCAGTACTCTGTCATCCTGCTTCCGGACCCTGTTGCCTAACACCTGTCGTGGGTCCCAGCTCTGTCGCTGCCTCATATTCACGAGGAGAACGTGCGACAGGGTTCCCATGCCAAAACCCTACCGCATCCTGTTGATTATTACCATCTCCCGCATGAGGTACTTCTTGTGGCAGAGAGGGGTTTGTTGCCACATGGTTAGTCTGTCGCCTAGCTGCCTGTTGCGGCACCCCATCGCTCGTCACTCCTACGAGATTTTGTATGGCTTGCGACAAACTCAATTGCGGAAGAACTCCCTTAAACAGGTCTACCATGGCCTTGAGCGCCTGAGTCGTCTCCTCACTCTGCCGCCTCAAAGCTTCGAATTCCGCCACAGACACAGTCATTCTATTCTCTTCTCTGTTCACCTGGGTTCTCTAACGAATTGGTTGTTCAGGAGAACTTACTGAGTTCTCATCGCTTCCAGTTCTCACATTACTAGATCTTGTTCTCACCATCTTAAAAGTCTTGATTGGCTTTTAATACGATTCCCACAGACGGTGCCAATTGTTGTTGCACAAAACAACAATAAATGATTGTTGACGTCGATGTTTGTCCTTTTCTCTCCACGTGTCTCCAGAAAAGCTTCTTTAAAAATAAGAAGAGTCAAAGAAACGCAGGGGGTAGTTCCCTGCATAGGCACTCCGATGCTTAAGTCAGCCAAAGATTATTCAATATTGGGAAACGTAAAAGCCAGTCGTCAAAAATTAGAAAATAGAATTTTACCTGAGGCCTATTTATAGGCGAATATTGTAGGGTAATTACCTGGGGGTGATCACGTCTTTTTGGTAAGAGTTTGTTTCCAAGTATAACATGAATTCTTTCATTATCGAGGATAGCTAGAGGCTATCGCTGGTGGGAGACTTAGGAAGTGCGGCAAATGGCAACAGGAGGCGTATGTCGCCTAATGCGGGTGGCTAAATCTGTGCCACGTGTCCACACGACGAGCAATGAGCGATAGACACCTGGGTCAATCGCCAGTGACAGAGGTCCTGTCGCAGGTGAGAGGGATCTCTTGTCGTCCGAAATTATCTCCCGTCGAATGTCATATGGTCCAATAAGGCCTCGCCACATAGCAACTCTCTGACGTTTTGGGCTCTAGCCCAATGTGAATGGGCTTTGCCATATCACTTATAATTATATTATTTATCTACTTTTCCTAAATATAATCCAATATTATTCGAAAAATCATTGACTATATATATCATAAGCATACAAATTGATTTAAATTAAGTTAAAATAAATAACAAAACTATTCTTATTTTAATAAATCACATTTTTTCATTTTTTAATAAATAAATTATTTTCGCCAAAAACAAATCTCAATCATAACTCGTAAAGTTTGAAGTACGCCAAAAAAGCATAATAGGAAAGTAATAAAAAATGGAAGTGGATTTTTTTTTTCTGCTATTTGGATAAAGTTTGAGTCATGTAATATTCACTGTTTGGAGGATATTATCATTTATCACTTTTGATCCGAACATGATTAATCTCAGACCGTAAAATGAATAAGAATACCTATATTTATGTAAAAAAAAGTAATAAAAGAACAACGGAAAATAAAAGTCAGCCGACCAACAACGGTGGTTGAAAACAATAATGAGCAAACAACGGAGACCCACCCCAAAGCAGCGAGCAGGGCGCCGAACAAACAAAACAGAAAGATGCTCTCCCAGCCCAATACAAAGAATCCTTTTTTATTTTATTTTAATTATATTAGGAGTTGACCCTTTTCAAGATCGTCATTTTGATCAAATATTACGACTTGAACTTGGACTTGAGGTTAATAGGAAGAGTATTAACATTTACCTGTAGTTGCACCTGTTTAGACATAGTAGTACGACACTAAAATTACATGAAAATAATTTGAACTAAAATTTGTTAAAAATGATAAGACCAAGAATTTTTTTAAAAGAATTTGTATTTAATACGTCGACATAAATTTTTATATGAAATTTTGATATTTTATATTACATAAATACGATTTTATATAATACATTTAATACGTCAACCCAAATTTTTATATAATACATTTACGAATTATATACACAAAATTACCAATAGTTTGGATTGAAGACGCAGATTTGATAGAAGACAAGCAACAGCAATGTATATAATTAATTACAGAAGCACCTAACTTCTCATTGATAACTAACTACTTGGTGGGACATCAAACAAGAAACGAGACATAATATTATGTCTCGTCTGAGCCCGAAAAAGTATATTATGCCCAACAAAGCTCTCCAAATTGTCCGATAGTTGAACGAATTAAAGAGCAAAGACAGACATTTTACACGGCAACCTAATTTGTTAACGAGGTAGAATAAGAAAAGCTCCAGATTTCCTAGTTTCTATGTATCCTAATCATGGTATATAATGGGGAGACCCAACAAAAATGAATGGTATCCTCTATTCCAAGCCAAGAACTGCCTTGATTTCGGCCTTCTGCTCCTCCGTCAGCGACGTGGGGAACAAAACCTCATAGGTAACATAGAGATCTCCTTTCTTGTCGCTGAAATGCAGTGGCATTCCTTCTCCTTTGAACTTTCTCACCTCCTTGGGCTTTGTAATACCCTGATTATGCAAAACTCAAATAAGTTTCCCTTAATATATTGATGTTTATTTCTTTTTTCAGCTCCATAGGATATGTTATGCTTACCCTAGAACCAATTTCCACTAAATGGTCATCAAGATGCTTAATGGTCTTCTCGAAACCAACAAGGGCTTGGAGCTGGAGCAAGTAAAGGAAAATGAGAGTTACTTCAAAGCTTCCACTTTTAAAAGAAGGTAGAGATGAGATGTTGAGACATATACAGATATCCTCGGAAAATGACTTACAAGTGTTATGGTGACAGTGGTAAGCAAATCATTGTCTTCCCTCCTGAATCGGTCATGGGGTGCTGTGCGAATGCGGAACTGCAGTAAATGTAATAGTCTAATTATGTGAGCAAGAATGAGCAAATTCTTGTTTACTAACTGAAGACTGGATCATGGACTGAACAGAAATCTATTGGCCTTGCCCAATACCCAGTGTTGGGTGCTATTGGGCCTTCTCACCCCAAAAGCTAGCTCAAGAGGTGAGGTTTTCCCTCATACTTATAAACACACACCCAGCCCTTTCCACAACCGATGTGGGAATACCCCAATAATCTCCCCCTTCACACATCGGATCTTGAGAGAGTACTTTTCTGCCCGGAACCGTGAACACCAGGAGATGTTGGGAACCCAACAATCACTTCCTTTAACCATCGGACCTTGGGAGAGCAGAGGGAGCCTTTTTTTTTATTATTATCCGGAACAGAGGAAGAGATGTTGGCAACCTGGACTCTGATACCAGTGTTGGGTGCTATTGGGCCTTCTCACCCCAAGAGCTAGCTCAAGAGGTGAGGCTTTCCCTCACACTTATAAACACACACCTAACCCCTTCCACAACCGATGTGAGAATATCCCAACACCCAACACGTTGCACGATAAACTGGATTATACAGAAGGATTGGAAATTATTCAAAAATCATTGTTCAGAGACTAACCTTTAAGTCTCCGGGTTCTCCATCTATTATAGGCTCACCATCTTCATAAAAAACCACCTCCTGTAAAATGCAGGGAACATTATTCCAAATACAACACAACAAGAATGACAAGCTTACTATTCTACTCCTAGCATGGTATAAAATACAACTACAAGAAGATGAAAACTACAAAATCCCGTAGTAGAAGTTATAGGATAAGAAATCCTGACGAGATTGTCAAATGAATAAATCTGCATAAAACAATGTGTTCTATTTACACGACATCAGAGAATCCCCCAGAGAGATTTACTAAAGCCTTTTTTGAAGCAATGCTAAAGAATACAGCATGCCAAAACAAGTCACCAGAACCTGATACACGTGAATTGTTCTTTCTGATTGCTTATGATTGTAATTCCACGAGATCATGAAAGCACCCAGATCAGCAGGTGCATAGAAAGCAGAAAGAAGCGTCTTAAACAAATATTATGATAAAACTAAGAACATGAAACAAAGTATGATGGTACTACCAACAATTCTTTCTGCGTCAAATAATTCACACAAAACAAACTTTTCATCTCACATAACCATTTATTATCTTCACTTTCCTTGGCTTTAAGCATGACCACAAAGTTAAACATTATTTAATAAAAGCTGGACAACAATATCAACATGCACTCCAAGAAAAACTACAATCACAAAAAATCCTAATTCTACAAACTTACTTGCCCATCTTGCATTCCTTTCTCAATATCAATTGTGACAATATACCCCTCCCGTTCATATTTGACGTTTTGGCACTGCTCACAAATCTGAGTAAAGAAGATTGGAGAATAATTATAAAAGCTAGATCTATGAAACTTATATAAAATATATATATATATATATATATATATATAAAGAAAAACATCAGAGCCATAGTACCAGTTTACTCTTTTGTTGGAACATCCCTGGACCAATTTGCGTATGAAACAGCTGATTTCTGCAGTTACAATGTCGTTTACCAGGAGCTGGCTTTATGATGTTTTTCTCCCTCCACACCTGGTGAATTCCAGATCAATGTACTTTTTTATAAAATAGAATATTAAGGACAAAGATCAGGGAGAGGGCAGGGTGAACAGAACCTAACTACTAAGGGCAAGAAGGAAAAAAGATACATCCTATGCCCATCATCATCATCATTTCACGAAAATCTTGTATAATTTAGTGATCCACTAGCTTCCTGGGAAACTATAAACCAAATCAATAAAGTATATCATTAGTTCCTAAAGACACCCTGAGAGCTCTTCTTTTGCACTTCTGAGAGCTGTTTTAACAAGGCTTACAAGGAGAACGGGCTAATGATCTAGCTCCTAGCTAAGCTAGGACTGGGCATATCATGGCTTGATATGCACCATATCATATTCTATGATACCCTATAGCTGATAGACAATTAATTTTGAGGAAGAGAATCTAGCTTTGTAATATGCAAAGGGTACACAAAACTGAAGTACCAATGGATCAAAGTTTAGTTATTATTACATGGATATCATGTTTAGACTACTAATATCCTGAGAAACCATAAGTATACTCCTATACGTGATTTTGCTAATGCACAAAAAACTTGGATTCCACACTAGTCAAGATGAACAAAAGCTGATCAGTTGCCAGATTTGGCTTAAGGATAACAAATCTAACAAATCCCACCAGAAGACAAATTTTCTCACCTTAAGAGTACCACCCATATACAAATCTTCCAGTGCTGCATACAGTTCAACAACTACATCATCACCCTTCACAATTCTCTCTTCCTCTTCTACCCGGCCTCTACCAAAAACACTGAAGAAAAACTCTAGCTTGTCAGCAATAGTAGGTGGTTGAATTCAGCATAACATAAATATAAGTGAACAATTCCACAAACCCACATTTAAACTAAGTGAATATTGGATTGTGTAAAGTGTAGACTGTTCTTAACGGATAAAATGATTATTAATGTATGTTATCCCAAATATAAGTCAGTAACTAGCATTTTATTGATAATTTCGTAAACAATCACCAGTAAGTAGAGGTCTGAGGTTCTAACTTCCACATAGGGAATCCGAACTTAGGTGACATACTAAGATGCATTAATAGGCTCCGATATTATGAGTAAGATGCTACCAAGAAAGTTAAACGTGATGCGATACAAATAAAAGAGTGAATTTTTAAAAATCTTACTCGCGGATAAAGTCTTGAATGTCAGCCCCCATTCCTCCTCTGCCTTGGCTTGCAGAATGCTGCTTCAGGCCCTCCTCTCCATACCTGTCATATATGCCTCTCTTTTCGCTATTCGACAACACCTCATAAGCTAACCATTCATCAAACCGATAATCACCCAAATAAGAAAAAACAGTGAGTTCCATCACTCAAAACCTTTTCTTTTTCAAAAAAAGAACAAATAAAATAAAGAACGAGAATTTTTACCATTTCTAATATCCGAAAATCGCTTATTGGCCTCTTCATTACCGGGGTTCTTATCAGGATGATACTTCAATGCCAGCTTCCTATATGCTTTTTTGATCTGGTCATCCGATGCTCCTTTCGGCACTTGCAATACCTCATAATAACTCTTCCTGCTTCAAATACAGTATCACCACAAACTTTCACGCATGTATAAACGAATTTTTTCTTGAAAGGAAGAACAGAGAGAGATAGGCGCCTACCCTGCAATGGCGACGATCGCGTAAGACAAAGCGAATAACAGAAAGAGTGGCTTCGTTCTCGGACGCGCCATGGATTTGATATCAGAGAGAAACTTGATCTCTCTAGAATTTCACGAATATTTAGAAATTCGTATCTTTTCTTCGACTCCAAAAAGGAACAGAGATTAGGGGATTCTTAAGCTTCGGCCTAGTATTTTTCTCGAATGGATATCGTACTTTCAGTTTGACTGCTTCGAAACTGGATTCCGGAATTAAACTTTTAATCAAACAAAACAACAGCATCGACGCAGCAAGGCATGAGACAACAATGACTCTACTTCGGTACTGAACTTCTACAACGTGTTCTATCGAAGACTTGCAAATGAGCGCGAGCTTTCTGTTGTTTCTCCAATTGGATTTTGGCACGTCGAGGAATTCCGCTTTCTGCGGGGCATATCTACAAATATGACTTCCCGGAAAATTGGAAATTGATTCAAAATCCAATTCCTGTTGTATCTTGTAACCCCGAGTGCCCGTGTAGTTGTTTAAACGACGTAGGCTGCGTTTGTTGTTGGCTTTTTAAAAGATGGCTAAAATACTAAATAAGTCTTTGTATTTTTATGTTTTTTTAATAAGTTTTTGTATTTTAATTGTACTTAAATATGACCTTATACTTCAATTTGTATTTATACAAGCCCTTATTTCTAACGAAAAGATAACAACGTTAACTTCTATGCCAACTGGAATTTAATGTCCATGTGAATGATTATGTGGCATGATGACATGGCCAAATAAGATTGAATTGCCTAAATAGTTAACATCTATTACCAAATTAAAAATTAAGAGACCCAACTTAATTAAACATCAAATATATTTTGCTCAGCAAAATTAACCCACCCAAATGCAACGGTTGTTCTCTGCAATTGTCTGTCACTAGATGACAATTCTTTTGTTCTCACTTCATTCCATTCTCAAAATAAAAAAACCATTTCTTTTTTATGAATGCTAATTTTCAATTTATATAGGCCAGAGTTGATGCATGAGTACAATCTAACATCGCATTCCTTTTATGCTGCGGTATCGATGAGTATGGAAACAGAAACCTTTATCATTGTGTTGAATAAGCTGTCCAAGACTAAAGAAATGACTGATTTCATACATGCTTCTACTGCTAGTTATGGCAAAATGAAGCTTTTTCTTAACAAGAACCGATACTTTATTATCACCATTCCGAAGGCAAATTGTTTGTTCTTTGGGTGTTTTTGATAGTTTATAAGTTTATGGAATTTATGGGTTTTTTTGGTTTCATATTTCTTCTAGATGCCTTCCAGTTATTTTCTTTCACTTTCTTTTCCTACTTAGTAAGGGGAATAACTTTTACAGGTTTTTACCCTTCTTCCCCACTGATGTGCAATGCCGGTGGCATGTAAAATATAGTTTATATAAGTAAAATGTAGAGGGACGAGCTTACTCAAGGAAAGACTAATTTAAATGGCGATGTTTCAAGAGTATAAAATGGCTTGTGCACAAGGAGAATAAAAGAGTCGTTGTTTGGTGGCCAACGATTCCAAAGAACCACCGCTGCCTTTGGGTAGGTTAATTTTGCCAGGCAAAATATGTTAGATGTTTAATAAATTTGGGTCTCTTATTTTTTAATTTGGTAATTAGTAATTAGATGTTAATTATATAGGTCAATTGTTTAAGTCTAACTCAATTTTATTTAGCCATATCATCATGCCACATAATCACCCACATAGATATTAAATCTTAGATGGCATGAAAGTTGAGGCGTTATCTTTTGGTTAGAAATAAGAGTTTATATGAGTATAAATTGAAATATAAGGGTCTATTTAAGTATAATTAAAGTATAAATACTTATTTAAAAAAAATATCAAAGTACAAGAGCTTATTTAATATTTTGGCCTTAAAAGAACTAATCAAAATTTGCTATCTCCAAATAGAAACCTCACCCCTCAATGGGCTTTGAGTAACGACCACTGATGTAGCCCAAAATAAATTGCCCTGTCCATTAATCCCCGAGTGCAAGTGACAAACCAATTTGGACTTTTTTTTTGAGGCTTTATTCTATACTTTTTTTTTGTTTAATTTGAGGCTTTATTCTATACGATATATCGGATAATTATTCTATTATTAATTCATCAATTTTAAATTAAAATTTTATTAAAAATAAATATTATTAAATCTACTAATTAATCAAATATTATAGTATGATTTAAGGATAATATATGAGATTTATACACTTATGTGCATCAAAGTATAAATAACTACTTAAATATACGATATGATATTATAATCCTTGTTTCATTTCCATACAATAATTTTATTTTGTACTCTAGAGAAAAAAAAACTTTTCAATTATGTGGAATTCGGTATAGGAACACAACTTTACTTAGTAGGAACGATAAAGAAGTAAGCATAAAAATTTGTTAATCCAACAATTAACCTACAAATTAAAAAAGTAGTTATGAAACTTATAAATATTGGATTAATACATTTTTCATCTTTATCTTTTTTTTTTACCTTTTATGTACTTTGAGGTCTTAAGTTCGAGTCTCACCAAGTGTGAGCTTGAGTTAGTCTAATTATTTACTAGTTTGTTATAGTTATTTACTAGATTACCTAATTTGAGTAATATAATTTTTATAGTTATCTGTTTATAGAATGTAATATGTTGATTGTAATTGTAACTTTTAATGAAAATATAATACTCAAAATTCAAAACTCTATGTAATGCCTGATATCATTTCAAGTTTTCAACATGCTTGGATTTTACCTTTCCTGCATGGATTGATCAATGAAGTAAATAATAGGAATAAAATATTTTAATAAATTGTCGAATTAATGTCTCATCCCAAAGCCAATCGTTTGTCCTTTTGTCAGCACTCAATCTCCTCAGACGGAAGCCATGGCCCATGGTCGTAAAAAAATCCAACCCTGGTTTTCTCCTAACCAAGCAATATACAGTACATCCATCCGCAACATTGATGCGTGAACATAGCAATCAGCCAAGCAGGAACTGACAAAGTGGACAAAGTGAAGAAAGAAAAAAGGTTTTGAAAGGTGAGTAGTCCACTCAGTCTTTCGCTTTAATTCATGTCTCTCAAAAGCTAAATGGATTTCAGATGGCAAAAGTACTTGCTCCGTGAAACACGAGTTTGGAAAAGGAATCGAAATCGACAAAAGAAAATCAAGAAGCCAAATGCAGCCTTGCCTTTTTTAGTATTACTATATTTTTTAAGAAATAAAATTGCACACCGCAAATTAATCGGCTCCTGGGCCGTCGAGTTGCGGCCGTGAATTGGCTTGCAGCTACAATAAAGTCTACTTCCTTTTCTTTTTTCTGTTGCAACGGGGAATGAAGATAATTAATTTAGGAGTGCTAGAGGTAGTTATATTTGATAGTTATTTTTAATATTTTTACTTTTATTGAATCATGTATTTTAAAATTTTACATAAAAATAAATTATTTATGTTAAAAGTAAAAAATTAAAATATATAAATATTAAAAAATATTTTTTAAATAATTTATAATTATATATAATCGATTTTTATATAAAATTAAAAAATATATAATTTTATAAAAATAAAAATAATTGTTTCTAACATTTGTTTTAATTCAAATCACGTCACGTGATTTGAAGGAAAGTTTGTCAGTAACGTACTAAAGTTGCATCAACAATGACAATCAACTGCATTACTCTCTGTCTCTTTCCTGCACCTCGAACAGAAGAAAGGAGCCTGCGCCCAATTTTGCCCAATTCACGTGTGGAAAATTTTCCTTGCGATCACATTTTTGCACGTAATTATTATGAAATTATTTTTGATAAATTAATTTATTTTCCATACAGAAATGTAATTATCTTTTCTTATTCACCCTTCTTATGAAAAATTAAATATAGTTTTGAACTTATGTTTTGCCAAAGAAATCAATGAACTCACGCGTAGACTTGTTCCAGAGCTTGGTCAGTTGGTCGTCTATTAAAATTCGAAAGTCAATTCGATTTTTGTAGAATTTGACTAAAAATATCAAATATAATTAATGAATTTAAATAAAATTTTTAGGCTCGATTAAAAATTATATTAGGTTCAGGCTAATCATGTGAAACCTGGGCAGATCCGAAAATAAATAAAAATAAAAGTTTTTAATATATTTAATCAATATAATATATTTATAATTATATAAAACATTATTGATTAATAAACATGATTATATATTTAATATAAAAATTAAAATGAAATTTTGACAAATCAAAATAAACATTAAAATGATAATAATAAAAACAAATAAACAAAAAATTAAAATAAAAAAATAAATAAAATTATATTTGAGTCAGGCCAAGCTCGAATTTGCATATTAAAATGTAATTGTAATTAGTAACTTGACTAATAAAAAAATATTCCAAATAGAATTTTATTTTATAATAATTTTGTTAAAATACGGTAAAATATCTCTAAATTAATACTTTTGAAATCAATAATTGAATATTAATTTAAAAGGATTATTAATTTAAAAGGTTTATTTTGTAAATTATTATTTTATCTTAAAAAAGTGTCTATTTAATTTTCAAATTCATTGAACTCATCCAATAACTTTATAGTATATAATTTTCTTAAAATTTTATTTTGCGTGATAAACTTCTCAATAATCTACTCTGCAAATATATCTTATGCAATATATTTATTACATTTTTAGTTCTTAAAATAAAAAATCTCAAATATGGTGACGTTTTAGCTATTAATATCTTGAAATACTCTTTTAATTCTTGAATACCGTGTAATAGATTTTATATTTTTATCATAATATTAATTTATATAAGATTTGTGACTAAATTTTACAATAGATTTTAAAACGAAATAATTAATTATTATGATATAAAATTTTATTTTTAATGACCTAATTTAGCATCATAAATTTTTATTAATTTAAAAAAATATTAAATTAAAAAATAATTTAGAAGAATTTTACTAATCTACTATAATATATTTTGGGCTTAGGTTGGTGAGATTCCATCCATTATGTTCTATTAAAAAAAAAAAGACAAAGGTGAATTTCAAGATATTGATATATATTTGGAGAGTGATGTGGTTAATTAGTAATTACGGTGAAATTAAAAAGAATAGAATCATTTTTAATAATATATATTTTAATAAAATAATAACAAAATGTTAAAAGTAAGAGTGAAAATATAATTTAACCTTTTTACCAAATTTTGTCACGTGCAGCCCAATCGCACCGGCACATCCGATGAGGGCATATAACAAAAGGAAAAAGAGCTTTGAAAGAGTGATAGTAGAGCATTGGCAGTTGACATTTCAAAATTAACACTATTGCAAGCGTACGTGTAACAGTTATGATTAAACATGTTTTGTCGTATTGTAAATTAATATTATATTTTAATTTTGTTAAAATTTATTTATTTTTATCACTTGTTATTTATTGCTAAAAAATAAATGATAATGAAAATACAAATACAAAATCTACCAAGAGTTGGACAATTTGGTTTAAACTGATAATAAAGTTTTTAAAATTTTCAAATAATATTAAAAGAGTGAAATTGATACATATTTTTAAAAATATTAAAATAAAAAATTTATTAAAAAATTAAAGACTTAATACCTAAATATGTCTTTCACGTTTGTCATAAAATAAAATTAAGTTTTCAACATTTAATTGCATAAAAATTAGTTTTAAATATTTCAAAATAACATATTTAACGACATTTTCGTTAACTCCCTCTAATGCCATTAGATTTTTATTAATGTGCAATGATAACGAAAATTAAAGAATTTAAAGAAAATACCCTTAATTCTATTATTTTGAAATTTTTCGGACTAATTTTCATTTTATTAAATGTTGAGCATTTAATTCTATTTTGTGATAAACGTTAATTCAATATTTGGATATTGAGCCAAAATTAAAACATGTGACAATTTTTTAATAATGTTTGTAGATTTAAAATTTTGTACTATTAGTATTATGATAATAATTTGGATTCATGAATACATATAGAATAAAAAATTTAATATACTACAAATAAAATTTTTAAATTCTACCAATAAGATGATGTACTTTTTAGTTTATCTATTTTTTTATTAGTTTTTAAAAGATAATTGTAACCATTTTAACTTTATTCGTAAAATTTAAAAATTTTGCGATCAGTAAATTGAATTATTATTATCATTTATAATCATGATTTAATTACAAATGAAGGTCATGGTTGTGGTTTCGGTAGTTTGTCAACGGCAGGTGTCGGTAATTAAATAAAAGATTTGTATATTATGTATTGACAGTGTATAATTTTTATACATTGTTAATGTATTAGAGGTTGACAATTCATCAATTTACAAATTAAAAAATATGACAAGCCCTTAAAAGTAAATATAAATAATTTTTTAAATTTACTCATAATAACTTATTGATTAAGTGTCAATATTTGATACATTGATAATATATAAAAATTATATATTGTCGATGCATCATATATATATATATATAAATTTTTAAATAAAATATTGGGAGAGAATGTGGACAAGTAATCCGCAAAGGGTAACGTACGGCTATACGGTTGACAGATGAATGACAAACTGTCCAACCAAATGGCCTAAAATTTTAATGTGACAGAATTTTCTTGCTGGAGCGTCGTTTTCTATTTGAAAAAAAAAAAACAACTCGATATTTTGAGAGATATTTGCGTATATAACATTATTGTAGAGATTAATTCAACTTAGATCTCTCCAGAAGAAACCAGGTAATAAAAAAAACAAAAGCAATGAATTTTGCTTCGATAATGCTGATGTTTGCGTTCTATAACCAGCTGATTAGGTAGTTGAAATGTTGAATTTAATTAAAAATAGAATCTTAAATTTAATCCAATTATTTATTTAAATTTTAAAGAGGTGATAAAGTTATTTTTTTGTATTAAACAAAATAGTATTTGACTAACACAAAATAATTATTCATCGCCTCAATTTAATATAAAAAGAATTGTTATAACGTTAAGGTTTTATGGGTACCAGCACCAATTAGTATCTCTTAACAAACGCATATCATTTGTCAAACAAGTTAAATACAAATTTGTAAAATTGAACATTGAATAAAAATTAACAGTAGATAATGCCTTCGAGTATTTGATTTCAAAGTTGATATTTATTTATTAGTATTGTTATATTTTGGAAATTTTATTAAGCTCAACAGAACTAAGAGAATTGTTACATTAATCTAAAAAAATTTGTAATAATATTTCTAATAAAGTTTTCATAATATATTTTTACACGAAAACAGTATACTTTACAATTAAACAGATAAATTATTGGTGATTGTTTTTGACACACTAAAAGGATATCAATTCAATAGCATTGGAATTTAAAAACTATTAGTGATTGAATTGAACTCAAGCCGCAGAATTGAGCTCAAGATGTTCAAATGTTTTTTTAAATCAAGCTTGAATTTTAAAAACTAATCACAATCAATTGAGTTTCAAGTTACAAATTTTCAAATCGAATTAAGTTTGAACTTAGTATTAAATCGTCTTAATTAAGCTCGGTTATACACTATTTATATCTGAATTATTTTATACAAAACACAAAAAGGTACTAAAATTTTTTGAGGAAAGAATTTCATTAACTGATTCTTCTTATTCGTTTTTTTGTTGTTTTTTAGTAACAATATGTAATTTAAAACATGTAATATTTTAAGCTTAATTTTACAAGTGATAACGAATTCTATTAGCGGTTGGAAGTGACTATGGTGGTAGAACATGGTTGCCGGCGATAAAATTTTCTAGCGAAATTTTTGTTGTTTAATTAAAAAATAAAATAAAATTTAAAACTCAAATTTAATCTTTGATTAATTAATACCAATGATTTGTCCGGAATGGAACATTAACTTTCTACTGAGCTATAAAAATTAAAATTGTAAATATGTTTTCTGAAAATTAAGTTTATAAGATTTTAAGCTTGAGTATTCAATAATTTTTTGGATGCTTAACTCAAATATAAGTTAATTTTATCTTCATTAAAAAAAAATCTAACTTCAAAACTTCATTTAACTTGCTTGATAAAAAGAAATGATTTAAGCATTTTGTTTTGTGTGTATGTTGGAAGGCATTTTATATTCTACGTACTTTGAACAAATCATTTAAAGTTAATAGTTGTTATAAATATATAATTGAAATATTATTAGCTGACAAGAGTCAAAATTTTACCAGAAAAAAAAAATTCTCTCCTTTTAGATCATAAGGAGGTTAAAAAATTTTTGTGAGAATTAAACATCGCACTTAAAAAAAAACCAATAGTTAAATCAAATATTTGTTCTTTTAATGGATAACTCATTAACTCCCGACGCAGCCAGTAGCTAGTGGCTTAGTACAAAGATATGGACCGCAAAGCAAGAAAAAAAATTAATATGGACCAAAAAGAGTACGGAGGCTAACAACATGAACATATCTATAACTATATATAAAAAGAATCCCCATGAATTTTTTGTTTGACAAGTGTCAAGCACACAAAAAATAATATTATAAAATTTATTCTTATTTTTTATTCATTAATTTTTTTTATTAATTAAAATCCAAAAAAAATAGAAAACCTAATATAAAAAGAATCCCAAAGATTCTTTGCTTGATAAGTGTTAAGGATACAAAAAATAATATTATAAAATTTATTCTTATTTTTTATTCATTAATTTTTATTTTTATTTATCAAAATCCAAAAAAAAAAATGAAAAGATCAATAAATAATATATTAGGGTGTAATCAAAGGATTCTTTGGTGGATAAGTGTCAAGGACACAAAAAATAATATTATAAAATTTATTTTTACTTTTTGTTCATTAATTTTTTATTAAATCCAAAAAAATTAGAATGATAAAAAAATAACATATTAAATAATATATTATAATGTAATAAAAAATATTATAATAATAAAAACGAAAATATCTTTAAACTAATTCTTTTCTATTTATTTCTTTCTTAATTTTGTGCAAATATTAAATTTATCAAATTATTAATTTAAAAATAATAAGATTAAAAAATTTAATAAATTAAATAATTATATATAATTATTTAGAAAATAGAACACAATAGATTCCTAATATCTATAACTATATATAAAAAGTCTCTCATTAATATTTGCTTGACATGTATCCTTCTTTATTTTTTTTAGTTAGGCTTTTTATAAATATTTTGAGTTGGCTTTTTAAATATCATATATATAGATATATATATCTATATATATATATATATATATTTACAATTTTTATATTGTTTTTGTTTGATGAAAACTATGGTACAACATTTATTAAAATACTGGTGAGTATAAAAGTTATTTACTTAATGAATGAGTGGTTACTACATGACACTTTGTTATCTCTTTTATATGCGTATTTTTTATTTTTCAAATTTATTGTTAGTTTTAATTTTTTCCTTAAAATTAAAATATTAAAAATAAATTTAGCCATGTGGTAGTTTTTAGTTTAATATATGATTTTTTTTAATTGAAATAAAAATATTTATTTTTAATTTTTTTAATGTTAAAATACTAAAAATACAAAAAAAAGAACTTAGCATGAAGAGAAGTGAGAGAAAAAGAGAGACAATGAAAAGTTCAAATAAAAAATTTTAAAAAGAACTAAATCAAATACTCACAATTTTTTTTTAAATACTATTATTATTTTTCAAAGTTAAAACAAAAAAAATGAAGTGAAAGATATGAAAAGTGGAAAAAGAAAAAAAATTCAAATAATCCTTTTTTAAGGAACTAAACCAAATATTCATGTAATAAAAGAAAAACAAATGTTAAAAAAATATGTATTAAACTTTTTAAAAAATTCAAATGAAATACTCAAAAAATTTAGTTTGCAAAAATTCTAAAAAAATATTAAAATTCAAATACCAAATATCCGAAATGTTCAAATCAAATTATAATTCCTTTTTTATTTGCATAATTCTCAAATTTTAAAAATTAAAAAACAATAAAATTTAATAAATATTACAAATAATATTAAAATTCTAAAAAAATTATAAATTATAGTATACAGCAAAAAATTTTCGAAAGTCATTTAAAACTTAAACACAAAAAAATTATAAAAAATAAATCTAAGAGTTAAAATTTTTAAAAAATTCATTAAATATGAAAATTGAAAGCCATAAAAGAAGAAATAATGTAATAAATAAATAATTTCAATATTAAACACTTTGGAACTACAACAAATAAAAAGAAAAAGTGATGGTATGAATCAATCTAATTTGAATTTATCTTGAGACAAACAAATTAGGATCAAACTGAATAAAAAATTAAATATTTTATAATATTTTCTTTTTATATTTATCTATTTAACTTTGTAATTTTGTGTTAAAATTTTATTTAATTTAAAAAAATATAATAAAAAATAAAAAATTGATTAATTGATAAATTAAATATTATCATTTTCATTTAATAAATCAATATTTTTAAAATAATTATCTTAATTTATTATTTTTAATAAAAATTTTTTGTAATATTTAAAAAAAAAATAATCTCCATGCGAAGCAGGAGGTTACTGTCTTAGTTTATATAAAACGAAAAGAGAACGCCGACCACGTCATCAATAATAAATTTGTGATTTTAACACGTGTTAAATTTTATGATATACTCTTTTGCTGCAATTTTTTATGATGTACTCTAATAGATAATAATAATTTCTTTCAAGTTTCAATAATAAAAGGACAAAAATGTGGAGATACATATAAGTAGTGTTGTTGCACAAAACAACAATAAATGTATGTTAACGTCGATGTTCGTACTTAGTCTCCACGTGTCTCCAAGAAGCTTCTGTAAAACAAGAAAAGTCAGAGAGACGCAGGGGTGGTTCTCTGCGTAGACACTCCGATACTTAAGTCAGCAAAAAGTTCTTCAGTATTGGGAAGCGTAAAAGCCAGTAGTCAAAAATTAGAGAGTAAAATTGTACCTGGGGCCTATTTATAGGCCAATATTTTAGGTTAATTATCTGAGGATAAGTCCATTCCTTGCTGAGAGTTTGTGTCTTGATATAACACAAGTTCTTCGAAAATCGAGAGAAATCAAGGCCTGTCGCAGGCACCCAGTGAGAGACCCACGTTGCTAGCACGTTGAGGCGTGAGAAGTCTGTCGCGTAGCGGGAGCTGAAAATAGCGCCACGTGTCGCAGACGGATATGGTGTAGCATCAGGGCCCTGACTCCAGCGGGAATCGGAGTCATATGCCACGTGTCGCCTTATGATTGCAGGCAACAGACTTAAGTCTGTCGCCAGCGACAGGCGTAGGGATGTAGCTTTGAGTTCTATCGCTTAATGTCACGTGTCGCATTATGATTACAGGCGATAGGTCTAGAGTCTGTCACCAGCGACAGGCTTCATTCGGATATTTTGGCTTCTGTCACCGATGGCCACATGGCCCAGTGATTTTCATCCACGTGGTGAACTCTGACGCTATTAGGCCTGGCCCATCGTAAGTAGACTTTGTCATATCAATTGCTCCCCACTCTCTTGTTGGATTTCTCCAACCAAGAGAGTATAAATATATGTTTTGGGCTGTAGCCTACCGTGAATAGTGCTCTTTGTTTTTTTTTTTTCGTAATTTCTTATCGTATTTTTTGTATTTTTTGCAGGTGGAAAAAGCTCTATCTTGCGAGAGACATGATCAGGCGCGATGTTTGGCATTCCCTGTCGCGGCTATATAAACCGCTGGGACCCGATGAGAGAGCGCACGAAAAGCTCTGAACAGCCGTCTGTCGCCCATTTTCAGCTCTCTCGTCAAAGAGTCTCTCGCCTACCTTAGTGACAGTAAGTATATATCTGTCGCCTTATTCACCACCTCTCGCACTAGATTTAAGTCTCTCGCAGGCGTTTAGTCTTCCGCGTATAGTTTTTAGGCTTCCCCCGAGTGTCTTATTTAGTAGGTCTGTCGCCCAACAGGTCTGTCGCCTAACAAGTCTATCGCCTATCGGGTCTGTCGCCCAACAGGTCTATCGCCGGCTAGTTTTTTTTCTTTTTGCCATGTCTTTGCTACGCCCGGGTAAGACACTTAGAACGAGTGGTCTCATGTGTTCTTTGACAAATGCTAATTTAGAGGATATCAGGACTCGTTTCCCTCTTCCTTCGGGTTATAGCTATAGACTTCCAGTTCAATGGGAGGTTACACCCGACTTGGTTAGAAATGGTGTAGCGGTTCATAAGGCTTCTTTATCTTTCGGTTTTCGCTTCCCTCTACCGAAGTTTGGTGAAGCGTTTCTTAGGTATAAGGATATCGTCCCGTGTCAACTCCACCCTCATGCGTGGGCCCAGCTGGTGGCGTTTTCCATAGTGTGTCATAATTTGGGTATTGTTCCCACAGTTCCTCTCTTTAGCACCTTTTTTAGAGTTCGTAGGTTAAAAGGGTTAATAACGTTCTCCCTTCAACGGTTAAAGGTCGATGAGTTTCCCAACAATAAGATCTTCTCGGATCTTCCCAATAAATTGCGCAACTTTGAGAGCGAGTGGGTTGTTGTTGAGATTCCAAGTGACCTGCGGACTCGCTCTAGATGGAATCGTGATACCTCCAACCACTCATAGCGCTCAGAAAGATTCAAAGCAGAAACTTTGAGAGACCAATTTGGTGAGCCTATTCGGCGGATCTGTTCTACCGGGGAGCGTAACTTATTCCCCCTTTTAACCCCGGAGAATATCGCCGCTGTCGACTGGGGGGTAAGCAGGACCGTTGTTGGGACTTCCGCTACCCATCTAACTTGCCTGTGATTCCACGTGTTTTTGATGCTGGTCCTAGTCAGCCATCTCTGGTAGTCGTAGCCGAAGCGTCCACCCCTGTAGGTCATCTTGTAGATGAATCCTCTTCGGATTCGAAGGATGAGACCCCTGAGGCTGCGGGTACTAGTGATCAGTCAGGGGAGAATCCTGAGTGGGCTCGGGTCGATGCCTTTCGGAGTCCCTTCGTCGATTTCCCATTGGATTCATCCTTGAATAGTTTAGAGGATATTGATGGTTTTTTAGGTTTCTAATTTCCTTTTTACTTCTTTTATACGTGGGTGTGGCGTTTTACTTGTTCAGCTAATTCCTTCTTATATTGTGCAGGTATGAACTTCCAGGAGTTTTTACGTAAGAGGGATGGCAGTGATGCTGCTCGAGCGGCTCCTGCTTCTCAGTCGCAAGCTGGGGCTTCCTCATCTGGACCAGCTCGTGCTCCCTCATCTAGACCAACTCGTGCTTCCTCATCTGTACCAGCTCGTGCTCCTACTGCCCCTCCTCTTGCCGCTGGTGTATCCAGCCATCCTACACAAGAGGCTCGGAGAAATAAACGAAAGAGGCCGCTTGTCCCTGATCGTGGTTCGGACGACCGCGAGAGCTCAGAGTCCCAGAGGAGTGATCCAGCTCGTCAAGAGGGTGGATCTCGTGTTGCTGAGGATAGGTCTGTTCCTCGCCAGCCTAGGCGCAAATACAGGAAGAGGCTAATTATTGAAGCCACAATGCCTACAAGACCAATTTTGCCTAAGGTGGTCGATCCGACTTTGAGGCGCTATCCAGTTGATAGCGGGGTCGTTGTAGGTGGAGAAGACTTCCAGACCTATCTCGGGGTGAATGATAATGACAGCATTGAGGATTCCGGGATAGCATCTCGTTTGGCTTTTCACCAATCTGACTGAGGCGGAGGATAATTCTGACTATCTCGCGATGAAGGTAAGCTTTGTGCTTGTTTGGTAATTAACTTTTTCCTTTTTAGGCTTTTTCGTCAGGTTTGTTGAGTCTTTGTTTGTTTTTTGTCTTTTCATACGGCTCAGCAAATTGTGGCTGTTAATGCTCGACATAGGGCCCTTAGGGAGCAAGCCGATAAAGACATTCGTGAGCTTCGAGAGCAGAAAATGGAGCTTATAAACGAGGTTCAGCTTCGCCCCTATCCCAAAAGGGCGGAGGAGCTAAATAAAAAGAACGCTGATCTAGAGCGAAGCAATGCTGATCTTGAGCGAAAGCTCCAAGAAGAGCAAGCGAATGTGGCTTCCCTTCAGGGGTACCAAGAATCTTATAATAAGGCTGTCAATGACCGAGGAGCCATGGAGAGACAACGGGATGAAGCCATTGAGGAGCTGCACAACGTATTGGACCGTCAGAGAGAGGCTCGGGCCGAGGCCGTTCGTGAGTGCCGCTTGTCCAACATTGTTATGATAAGAAAGCAATGTTCGCGGCGGGATTCATCAAGTATGGTTTCTATTTGGCTCGTTCGTGGCTGGAGAAGCATCGGCCTAGCAAGACTTTTTCTGAGTTGCTCTTCACTGAGGAGGCCAAGTACTACGCAGCTCCTCCTTGGAACGAGTACGAGCCCGATTCGCAAGGTCCGGATGCCTATTTGGAGGAGGGTGCTAGAGACGAATTGGACAATCTTGAGGGCCTGTGGCCTCCTCGACAGCCACAACGTCAGCCTGAGTCTTCTGGCACACGTGATCGAGTTGAAGCTTCAACAATGTGTGACGTCCCTAAGACTATCGAGGCAGGCGATCAGCCTGAGTCTATTGAGGCACTTCTAGAGTTGGATAGCGATGAGTTCCAGATTTCTGATTCCACAGCCGTTGATCCTGTGCCAGACTCCGCAGTTGTGGTTGGGCCTTCAAGTGATGATCCTTCATCCGGGATGGCTCCTTCGGCTCCCCAGGATCCTTGTGCTTCGGTTCCTCAAGTTCCTGATCCCCCGGTTATTGAGGGCTCCGATGTCGAGGTGGCTTTTTCTCAGCCAGATGACTTAGTACTCAGTGTAGATTAGGATTTTTTGTATTTTCCTCTGTTTGTAAACATTCAATGAAAAGTACATTTCATTTTGTAGCTTTTTCTTTCTGTTTATGTAAATTCAGTACTTGTATAGATTTTTGAATAAAAAGTACCGTTTCATTCTGTAGCTCTTTCTTTCTGTTTATGTAAATTCAGTACTTATACATATTTTTGAATGAAAAGTACCGTTTCATTCTGTAGCGCTTTCTTTCTGTTTATGTAAATTCAGTACTTGTACAGATATTTGAATGAAAAGTACCGTTTCATTCTGTAGCTCTTTCTTTCTGTTTATGTGAATTTAGTATAATACTTTGTATACTTTTACCTTTTATACCACGTTGCTCCCCAAGTTCTACTTTGAGACAGCGTTCTTATTCCTGTGCAAAGATGAACTTCTCTCGAGCATTGTGCCTATCTTGCGCTTTTTTCGCTTAAGGACTTTATTGAATAACGACTAAAATGTCAAGGTGTTAACCATAATTTGCTAACTCATTTCAATATATTAGTCTGAAAATTTCAACATACCTCGTAATACCTGGATATCTAGGCTTTGCCTTTATCACGCACTTTTCGTGTTTAAGGACTGGTCTTTGCTCGTCTCGCACATTTCCATGCTGAAGGACTTTTAGATGTGCCCGTCTTGCGCATTTTTTGCTTAGGGACTTTTTTGTTTGCCCGTCTTGCGCTTTTTTGCTTAGGGACTTTTTTGTTTGCCCGTCTCGCACATTTTTCGCTTAGGGACTTTTTGTTTCCCCATCTCGCGCATTTTTCGCGTAGGGACTTTAGTTTGCCCGTCTCGCGCATTTTTTGCTTAGGGACTTTAGTTTGCCTGTCTCGCGCATTTTTCGCTTAGGGACTTTTTTGTTTGCCCGTCTCCTGCATTTTTCGCTTAGGGACTTTTGTTTGCCTGTCTCGCGCATTTTTCGCTTAGGGACTTTTTTGTTTGCCCGTCTCGCGCATTTTTCGCTTATGTACTTTTTTGTTTGCCCGTCTCGCGCATTTTTCGCTTAAGGACTTTTTGTTTGCCCGTCTCGCGCATTTTTCACTTAGGGACTTTTTGTTTGCCCGTCTCGTGCATTTTTCGCTTAGGGACTTTAGTTTGCCAGCTGTTGCCTTATTTCCATTCCTATAACACATAATCTGTCTCACACATTGCATTAGAGAATATAGAAAAAGATGTGCTGGCCTTTATTCATAAATCAGATGATTGCAAAACAATAGTAATAGAGCAATAGATGAAAAAGTAAAGACAAAAATAATAACAATCAGAAAAAAGTACAATGTTTACTGCCAGTACAGCTTCAGATGGTTGGCATTCCAAGTCTTTGAGATCTTCTTTCCTTGCAAGGTTTCCAAGGCACATGTGCTAGGTCTGACCATCTTTCTGATTCTGTCTGGTTCTTCCCAGTTAGCTCGGAGCTTTCCATCCTCCTTATAGGCGTCTGTGATTGTCGATTTTCTCAACACCAGGTCTCCTTCTTATATTTCTCTGTTCTTCACCCGTGCATTGTAATAAGTAGCTACCCTCTGTTGGTAAGCAGCTAGTCTCATTTTTGCTTTGTCTCTCAACTCATCTAGCAGGTCTAGATTCTCCCTTAGTACCTGAGAATTAAGTTCCTCAATGTAAGGGACTAGTCTGGGTGACTCAGCTCCAACTTCTACTGGGATGAGGGCTTCACCTGTTGAACAAATTGAACGGTGTTTCACCTGTTGACACTTTGCTTGTCGTTCTGTAGGCCCATAGGACACTTGGGAGCTCATCTACCCATGCTCCCTTTGCCTTGTCCAGTCTAGTCTTCAACCCGTGCAGTATAGTTCGATTGCTCACCTCTGCCTGCCCATTGGCCTGTGGGTAAGACACAGAAGATATTCTTAAGAGAATTTTTAGGCCACTACAAAAATTCCGAAAAGCATCACAGTCGAACTGCTTCCCATGATCTGCATTTATCACACAGGGGATCCCAAATCGGCAAATTATGTCTTTACACACCATTGCTTCCACCTTCTTCTCAGAAATTGTAGCTAAAGGCTCGGCCTCTATCCATTTTGTGAATTAGTCTGTGGCACAAGCAAATACTTCCTTTGTCCTGAGCCTAGGGGAAAAGGCCCCAGGATATCTAGTCCCCATTGTGCAAATGGAGTTTGTTGGAGGGTGTTCTGAATAGTCGAAACAGGCGCAGTAGTTATAGAAGCGAATTTCTGACACTTTTTACATCTTCTCACTTTGTCTGTGGCATCCTTCCTCAGTGTAGGCCAATAAACCCCGTGTGCAATATTTTCGAGGCCAAGGCTCGAGCACCCAAATGTTCACCGCATATTCCCTCATGAACTTCAGCTAAGGTGTACTCAGCCTGTTGGGGCCCTAGACACTTCAACAGGGGCATTGTGAATCCCCGTTTGTAGAGTTCCTCATTCACCACGGTAAACCTGACACTTTTTAACTTCAGCCTTCGAGCTTCGTCTCTGTTAGTGGGGAATACTCATAGGTTTTCCCTTCAGGCAAAGTTAGCACAATTCCGGCTCCACTGCCATCAATGTTACGAGCTCTATCCACAAATAATTTCCACCAAACTAACTCTGTTTCTAAACGGACTTCTCAGACAGTGTATTCTACAATGAAATCTGCCAACGCCTGCCCTTTTATTGCTTGGCAAGGTTGGAAGTGTATGTCATATTCACTTAATTCGATGGCACATTTGATTAGAGGATCGGAATGCTCTGGTTTCTGCAGTATTTGTCTAAAAGGCTGATCCGTTAAGATAGTTACCGAATGAGTTTGGAAGTAAGGTCATAACTTCCGGGTTGCTATCACCAAGGATAAAGCTATCCTTTCAACTAAGGGGTACCTTGTCTCAGCATCTAGCAGGACTTTACTCACATAATAGATCGGGCAATCCCTATCTGCTTCTTTCCTTAATAGGACTGCACTTACAACTTTCTCTCCTACACCGAGTTACATGAGGAGGTGATCTTCGAGTTGTGGTCGGGACAACAGAGGCAACTCTTTCAGGTAGTCTTTCAACCTTTCAAAGGCGTCGTTGCACTCTTCTGTCCAATTAATGTTCTTTCCTGCTTTTATTGCCTTAAAAAAGGGTAGACTTCTTTCAGCTGATTTGGACAAAAAACGACTCAAGGCTGCTATCCTCCCTGTCAGCCTTTGAACTTCTCTTACAGTATTGAATGGCCTCATGTCTAGAATAGCTTGAACTTTCTCGGGATTAGCCTTTGTCCCACGATTAGTAATCATGAATCCCAAAAACTTTCCAGACCTCACCCTGAATGAGCATTTATTAGGATTCAACTTCATCTTGTACTGCCGCAACACATTGAATACTTTTGTCATTTTCTGGCATGTGATTCTCCTTGTCGGCTTTTGATGATCATATCATCGACATAAGCTTTCATGCTGTTGCCCAACAAGTCTTGGAACACCCTATTTACCATGCGTTGGTAGGTTGCCCCCGCATTATTCAAACCGAATGGCATTACTCAGTAACAATATGTCCCAACATCGGTAATGAACGAAGTCTTCTACTCATCCTTCGGATGCATCATGATTTGGTGGTATCCCGAGAAGGCATCCAAGAAGCTAAGTAATTCATACCCACAAGTTTCGTCTATCAACTTGTCAATTCGAGGTAGTGGATACGAATCCTTAGGACAAGCTTTATTCAGATTTGTGAAGTCCACACACATTCTCCATTTCCCGTTGGCCTTTTTCACCATCACAACATTAGCCAACCACTCCGGATAATTAACTTCTCTGATGAATCCTGCTTGCAACAACTTCGAGATTTCTTCGTTTATTGCCTGTTGCCTCTCTGGAGCAAAATTCCTCTTCTTCTGTTTTATCGGCTTTGCCCCTGAGATTACGTTCAACCGATGGCAAATAACTTCAGGGTCTATTTCAGGCATATCGGCTGGAGTCCATGCAAACACATCACAATTCTCTTTTAAGCATCGGACTATCTCCCTTTTTATTTCTTCAGGAAGCTAGCTTCCCACGTATACTATTTTCCCTTTATCTTCGTTATCCAATTTGATTGTTTCAATTTACTCATCAGGTTTTGGTTTAGGCAGTCTTCAATTGTAAGGGTTTCCTTTCTCTGAATCCCTTTACATGTGGTGGATGCGATATTACATGTCCTGACTTTCCTTTGATCTCCCCTCACTTGTCCAACACCGCGGGGAGTCGGAAACTTCATTAACAAATAGCAGAGATGCACCACCGCTCTCATGTCAGTTAACAATAGTCGCCCGAGGATCATATTGTACGCCACTGACGTTGACTTCACCACCATGAATAAAACTTGTCGAGTGACACACTTCGGGCTTTTCCCCAATGTCACAGGTAGCTGAACTGCGCCCTCCACCTTCACTTTTTCTCCTGAGAAGCCATACAGTGGTGTGGTTACTGGCTTCAGTCTATCATTCGAGATGTTCATTTTCTCAAAGCAGCTCCAGTAAATCAAATTTACCGAACTCCCATTATCAACTAGGATGCGACTCACTGGGTGTTTTGCTATTACTGCCGAAATCACTATTGGATCATCATGAGGGATCATTACATCACCTTTGTCAACTGGCGTAAAAGTAATGGGCTCTTCATCATGCTTTTCCTCCATCACCGAATTAATTTGATAAGCCTGTCAGGCGTAGGTCTTTTGAGACGAGGAAGAAGTGCCAGCTAATGACTCACCTCCGGATATCACGTTAATAGCTGGCCCTGTGGGCTCATTATCTTCGTCTCGATTCCTTCTTTCTACCCTTCTGTCATTATCTCTTCTTTCACCTTCATTTCGTGTAACAGGTCTTCTGTTTTCACCTCTTCTATCTCTGAAATTGTTTCCTCTGTTCTGCGCAGGATAATTAGTTTATCACCTCTCCATACGAAATGGTTTATTTTTCCCTCTCGTGCTAGCTTTTCTAGTTGATTCATCAACTCTCTACATTTTTCGGTTGTGTGCCCATGCGCTAAGTGATAATCGCAATACGACCTTAAATCACGGCCTAGATGCCCTGACGCCTTCTTTGGAGTCTGTATAAGATCTGACCCCTTAATAGCTGCTAATACCGAAGCTCGAGATTCGGTGAGTGGAGTATAGGAATTGTATTTCAATGCGGGAGCTTTTTCAAACTTTCTCGGTTGGCTAAAAGATGCTTCAGTGACCTCTCTTCCTCGTTTCCTTCCATCTTTGGATTCTCCTATCGCCACCATTTTCATTACTTACTCTTGGGTTACATACTTATGTGCGCGGGAAAGCAGGTCTGAGATGGTTGTTGGCAGGTCTAGCAAAAGGGATTCTTGCAATTTCTCAGACCTTATCCCCTGTAACATGGCTGCCACGGCTATACTGACTTGCAGATCTCGCACCTCCAAAGTAGCATCCCTGAACTGATCCACATAACCCTTCAATGACTCTTTAGCTCCCTGCTTAATAGCGAGCAAATAGGTCGGTTCCTTCCTTCTCTGACTATTCACCGCAAACGACTTGAGAAACTCGCTTCGCAGTTGGTCAAAAGAGATAATGGACCCTTCAGGCAGGTTATTAAACCATTTCATCGCATGTCCGGACAGAGTTAAGGAAAAGGCCCTACACATTATCTCGTCTTCCCATCCATGTAACAACATTAGGGCCTCATAGTTTTGCATATGGTTGTAGGGGTCCATCTTTTCGGTGTATGCGGTCATCTGCGACATTTTGAACTTTGGGGGCAGAGGTTTTTGCATGATGGTTGTGCAGAACGGTACTCTTCTCCTTTGGCTCTCTTCTGCAGACACTAACTTTTTCTCTTCCAGTACCTGTTCTATCATCTTCTTCATGTCCACGGGGGGTGCGAGCTGATTTCGGGCATGAGACGAATCAGGTAGGTCTCCGACTACTTCCTTGCCCTTAGCTTGAGGTGCGTTTGTTCGTACCATTTGTGTACACCAAGTGGGGTCAAACTCTGACCCGGCTCCCCAAGTGCTCTGATCTTCAACACCGTTCTTTCCAGCACCACCGACACCATGTTACAAGTTAGTACCAGCCAAATTTAACAAGTTATGGTGGTGGGCGGTAGACCCTGTCGCCTGGTCAACGCCTTGTCGCTCAGGCACCTGTCGCAAGGCCTAGGCTTGCCGCTTCCTCAGTCTCTCGCCGGTTACCTGCGACAGGCCTTCTGCTCCCCTGTCCTTCCGCACCCTGATGAATGTCATGCTCTTCCACAGGGGGAACCTCTCGTTGGCGATAGGGGTCTGCCGCAGTCGTGTTCTCTTGTCGTCCAAACACCTGCGGCGGGACATCTCTATTTGTTCCTCCTACCAAGTTCTGTATGGCAGGCGGCAGATCCAATGTCAGGAGAACTCCTTGGAACAGATCCACCATGGCTCGCAGCGCCTGGGTAGTTTCTTCACTCTGTCGCCTCAGAGCCTCGAATTCTACCGTCGACATAGTAATTCTTTATTCCTTCCTATTCACCTGGTTCATCTGGTGAATCTGTTGTTCAGGAGAGGTCACAGAGTTTTCCTCACTTTCGACCCTTACGTTTGTCGATCTTGTTCTCACCATCTTAGAAAATTTCAGATTGGCTTTTTATACGTTTCCCACAGACGGCGCCAATTGTTGTTGCACAAAACAACAATAAAGGTATGCTGACGTCGATGTTCGTACTTAGTCTCCACGTGTCTCCAAGAAGCTTCTGTAAAACAAGAAAAGTTAGAGAGACGCGGGGTGGTTCCCTGCGTAGACACTTCGATGCTTAAGTTAGCAAAAAGTTCTTCCGTATTTGGAAGCGTAAAAGCCAGTAGTCAAAAATTAGAGAGTAAAATTGTACCTAGGGGCCTATTTATAGGCCAATATTTTAGGTTAATTATATGAGGATAAGTCCATTCCTTGCTGAGAGTTTGTGTCCTGATATAACACAACTTCCTCGAAAACCGGGAGAAATCAAGGCCTGTCGCAGGCACCCAACGAGAGACCCACGTTGAGGCGTGAGAAGTCTATCGCGTAACGGGAGCTGAAAATAGCACCACGTGTCGCAGACTGATGTGGTGTAGCGACAGGGCCCTGACTCCAGCGGGAACCGGAGTCATACACCACGTGTCACCTTATGATTGTAGGCTACAGACTTAAGTCTGTCGCTAGCAACAAGCGTAGGGATGTAGCTTTGAGTTCTATCGCTTAATGCCACGTGTCGCATTATGATTACAGGCGATAGATCTAGAGTCTGTCACCAGCGACAGGCTTCATTCGGATATTTTGGCTTCTGTCGCCGATGGCCACGTGGCCCAGTGATTTTCATCTACGTGGTGAACTCTGACGCTATTAGGCCTGGCTCATCGTAAGTAGATTTTGTCATATCAGGTAGATTAACTTATTTTAAGCACAACAAAATTATATAATATGAAAGTGATGTTTGAAAGATGTGAAAATAAAATAAATTAAAATTTAATAAAAATAAAACAAATTTATAGTAAACATTTTCAATACAAACGTTTAAAATAATTTGTCTGTTTATTTATATAAAATAAACACAAATTATATAAAAAAATAGCTAAATCTAATATCGGTATCAGATATGCAAGATAGTTGTGTATAATAAAAGCAGAGATGAAGTTTTTTTTTCCTTTTCTGGAATTTTCAGTTTTAAGAGTAGAAAAAGTTTAACGGGGAGGGGAGAAAAGCAATTGGGGCGGGGGCATCAAGCCATCAACGTGGGAGCTGCGTGCCCTTGATGAGGCACTCGACGGTAGAGATGCCACGACAGTACTCTTGCTTCAAGGCAAACGTGGTGACATCTATCACCACATATAAATCCCCATCACGTGCCCCACCACACCCCAATGTGCCTGTCATCTCTATATATTTACAAGTTTCACCGTTACATGATGGTAATCCAATTGCGCTTCTTTTCCAAACCTTGTTAATGATTTTGCCGTTTTTGTAGTTTTGTTGCTGCAAAACAGAACATCATCGTAGCATATTCACCCTGTCAAAAGCGCCAAGTCGTTCATCTTGCTCTCGGTTTGTCTCCTGGCTTCAGCGATCCACGAAGTTTTCTACATTTTGGCCCTCTCCAACTTTGCTGGGTGGTGGCGGACATGGGGAGGGCGCCCTGTTGTGAAAAGGTTGGGTTGAAGAAGGGGAGGTGGACGGCGGAGGAGGATGAGATTTTGACCAAGTACATTCAAGCTAATGGAGAAGGCTCCTGGAGATCGTTGCCCAAGAATGCAGGTATATAACCAGAGGATCTTTCTTTATATTTTACATGGTTGTGAATTCTGATAATGTTTTCCTTCCTTTCTCCTTTGGCTTGCGTAATGATTGTGTACGGTTTGGCATTTGAAGGATTGCTGAGGTGTGGGAAGAGCTGCAGACTAAGGTGGATTAACTACTTGAGAGCCGACTTGAAGAGAGGAAATATTAGTGCCCAAGAGGAAGAGATCATCTGTAATTTGCATGCGACTTTGGGAAATAGGTTAGTGTGGCGTTTTCCTTCATTTACTCTGCAATCTCCATAGAGGAAAGAAAATAGACGCCAGAAAGTAAACTGTCTTCTTAAAATAGACTGTATGGTCAGGGTGATGGTAATTTTTCTTAGGTTGGTGGTTTTAGTGAGAGAACAGCGTGAAGGTTAGATTAGTTTGAGATTGGATTATTGCAAAAGCAAGATTAAAATCAGCAGCGAAATATTTGTTTGATGCAGTAATAGTTGAAATGTAAGAAGAGAAAAAAAATCATTAAAAGTTAATAGTATATAATTAATATTTTAAAATTAATAAATAATCAAAACTATTTTTTATCAAGTAATAAACTTGTTATTAAATATTTAGAAATTCTTTTTTAATATTTTAAATGAAAAATAATTTTAATAAAAGTTAAAATTTTTTAAAGAAAATAATTAATATATTTAAAAAATATTTTTAAAAAAGTTGAAATTGAAGAAAATACCCACCGGTGGTAGACTGGTAGGCTAGTCAAAAATCATACTCAAGCACGGTGAGATTTCGGTCTCACTGCTGGAGAAGTCAGCCAAAGGGACCGATTCTTGGATTGCGCTGGGCAAATCCAAACTCACCCGAGTATAAACTGTTTTATGGCTCCATGGCTGAAAGGGTTCGTGCTAGCTCTAGCTGTCATCAGAAATGGTTAACCATTCGGCTTTTTGTGGACTTTTCGTTCTTCATTACTTTTCCTCTGTATCCGCTATCTTTTTCAGTCTACATGAGCTCAGATCTCCTTTTTAATTTATACGGTTAGGAAAGAACTTAGTTGCACTAACAAGGACAGCAAGCTTTTGATAGCCTTTTAGCTAAACAAGAGATTCCTAGCTGGATTGGTTAATATGTCTGTCAAGGATTGGAGCATCGTAATTTTTTCTTTTAATATTTTTTTCTTTTTAATGTGATTGCACGGAATACTAATAGGGTTGTATTTGGTATTTAGCGTCTTTCTTATTCTTTCTCTTGCAATTGTCATTTTCGACCTCTGTACACTTTGTCGTGAAATTAATGTACTTTTTTTGCTCATGCTGTCATGCAGGTGGTCTTTGATCGCCAGCCACTTTCCTGGTAGGACAGACAACGAGATAAAAAACTACTGGAACTCCCATTTGAGTAGAAAAATCCATAGCTTTAGAAGGCCTTCCAGTCTAACTCAAAGCTTGCCCGTGATCATGGAAGTGGCCAAGGCCGGTACTGCACAGAGGAAACGCGGTAGAACATGTAGGTGGGCAATGAAGAAAAACAAAAGCCACGGTACCAAGAAAGATGCTGTCAGTTCTTCAAATAAACCTGTGGAAAGCGTTTCTGTTGATAAAGTTGTGCACTTTCCATCCGCTCCGCTGTTAGAAGAAGAAACCCTGTCCATCCACCCCGGAGAAGAAATGTTGGGGTCAAGCGAGGAGAGAGAAAGCCTCGTTGTTAGCTCTGGGGAGGAAAGAACCATGGAGAATTCAATGCTATGCCCTAGCGGTAAAATTGAGAAAGAGACTGATATTTTGGCACCATTTGAAAGTATTGAAAGCGGTGGGATACTTTGTTTTAAAGACACCTTGGACAATGAATTGCCGCAATCAAATGGGGACTTGACCTTAAGCGAGTGGGGAGAGAACAAGGTCATTGTTAATGGTGAAAAGAGAGAAAGCGGGGCAAATTTGAATCCAACCAAAACGACAGCCAATAATGAGGAAATAGAGAGTGGAAACTCTATTGAAGATTGTGGGGACTTGAATTCATGTTCTTCAATAACTTCGTGCCTCGTTGATGATTGTAATCTTGACAATCTTGATTGGGACTGGGAGCGTGTAGTTGAAGGGAAGGAGCTTTGGGACGGGGAGTACATGTCATCTTGGCTGTGGGAGAGCGATTATAGTGGGAAAAGAGAGAGACATAAATTGGAAGATAAGGACTTTGAGTTTGAAAGGCATAATTCCATGGCTGCTTGGCTTTTCTCCTAACGCTTTCGGCCTGCTGTTACCATTTCCATTTTTCTTTTATTTTTTTCACGTAGAAGGCAATGTTGTCGAGACAGTAAAAGTAGTTTTGTTAATGCAAAGAAAAGATTTCATACACGGAATCTTTTTTAGATATTATAATGTGAGAATTTTGTGAGAAGGATTACAGTCTTGTTCTGTTCACAGATGCGTGTAGTCTTTTTGGGTTTTTTGTTTTTTTTTTCTCTCCTTGAATAATTGTCATGCTTCTTGTTGTTTTCTATTCTATTTTGTATGTAAATAAATTGCTTCTGAAAAACATTTGTTAAATGATCATTCTCATCTCTCATATTTTCTCTTACCATCAACTTTTATTGATGTATTTTTTTTGTTTAAAACTCTCGATATTCGAAAATTATTTTGAGTTCCGATTAATCCGAAATTAAGTTATGATCGGATCTGATACGAGAAATTCTTTCAATGCTGTTTTTTTTATGTATGGGAACCAATGGCATTTTTAAGGCTTGATTGCCAATTTTTTGTCGGTATTATTGCGGACCGCGGGTCCTGTATCTAAAATCAAGTAATCTTGCTGCTTGCATTTTGCTTTGTGCTCGACATGAAATGCTGAATGCTTCTTTCGTAGTCCCCTGTATACTGCGTGGAGTCTAAATTTGTCGTTCTTGTATATTTTGTAAAACTAGATTTATTTCTGCCATCTCCAAAGAAAAGAGAAAATAAAAGTAGTTTTGTTTCATTAGTGTAATTTGAGTGCAGCAAATTAGCAACACCAATTTTGATTTTTGAGTTTTCTTAACTCTTAACCCTGGTGAGTTTAGATAAAGTTGTAAGCATATTTGTTGAACTTTAACTGCTACGAGCCTAAAAAACAAATGTTTTAACCAATAAAATAATGATACAGCATGTTTTTTTAAAGATATATAATAACTATTTTAACAATTAAGATTTAGCCTAGCAATTATAATATATTTTTAGAAGAGATTAGGTTAAAAGTTCGAACATCTATTTTTTCTTTGTACTTTTTATGAATAAAAAAAAGATATATAATAATTATTTTATACTTATCTTCACCAAATCAATTTTTCAATTTAATTTTAATTAATTTATTTAAAAATCAATAATTAATCAAAAAATAAAATATAAAAATAAGAAGGCTTAGTAGGAAGAAAAAGAATGAAAGCGAACAAAATCTTTCTATTTGCCCAAAAAAACACAAGCTTTTTCTAGGAGTGTTAAAAATCCAACAAAATCTCCTACTAAAAAACATATCGATTATGTCTCACTAAGTATTATATTAGGAAACCAAGCAGAAGACAAACTTAAAAATTTTATAAAAATATATTCAAAGAAAATCGTTATGTTACAATCAGAAGCAAAAAATGTTCAGAGAAAATTATAAATTATTTTTTTTAGATATTAATAGTTTTTTTATTAATTAAGCTAGTTTTTAAACTTTTTTTCCATTAGTCTGAGTAAAAAAGTAAATTAATTTTGAAATAATTAATTTGATAAATCATTGTCTTATTGATACCAGAACAAGAACAAGAACATTTACATTTTAAATTGTTCTAACATAAAGTTATTTTCTAATTTTAAAAATGCAACTAACTTAGCTAACCTGACAAGGACTAGGACTGCATGAACCTCGGTGCTGTGTAATTGGGGGCTGGTCCAGTGGCTTTGAATTTGGTTATCGCGGCACTGCCGTAGGCCCGTAGTGGTCCATGAGCCTACCGTCTGAGCGGGAAATGGAGTGCAATGTCGGCGAAATTAATAGATTTAATTGCTGAATTTAGACTCTCTTCCTTTTAATAAAATGAATATATTTCTTTTTTTTATTTTACTGTATAACTTGTTGAAATGAAGTAATTAAGTCCATATTTTATTATGAACTTTTACAATAAAAAAATTGAGAATTTATAAGATTTTAATATTTTATTTAATTTTACTTAATTATGATATTTTGAAAAATTGTAAGTTTAGTTATAGTAAAATAAAATTTTACAATAAAATTAAAGATTGAGTACTTTATTTAATTTGTGTAACAAATTAAAGATAAATTTGACTGTTAAACTAAATTTATGTAAGTTTGGTAGTTTGGTAAAAAGAATCTTAAAGAGTACGTTTGGATTTATGAAAATTAGAAAAGTTGATCTTTAATTTTCTTATTTTTATAGGTCTGATTAACTTTTTTTAATTGTTTGGTAAAAAAGAGTACGTCATGTAAAATAGGTAAAGATTAATACACTCACATCACTGAAAGTGTAAGTTAAGATTTATTTATCTAATTTTAAAATTTCAAATCAACTACTTTTAATACAAATTTAATAAACTCATACATTTCAAATTCAATGTAATAATGCAATAGTGACGTATTAATTAATTCCATTTTCTATATATTAGCCACTTTTATAATTCGGACAATAAAATTGATTAACTGATGTTTATAAGTATTAACAAATAATTATTAAAATATTTTCTAAAAATATATATTTAATGTGTTATTTTCATATTAAACGGACAAATGAATAGATGACAAATTTGACTTTATTTTATATTTAATATATCGTATTCTGTTATTAAATCATTAATAAAATTTCATTAATTTATAATAAATGTATTTTTTTATTTTAAAGTTTATGAATTTATTCATCCACAATACATGAGATTTATACATTAAAAATTAAAAATACATTAAATATAAATTTATTTATTCTTCTTCGACTTTGACCGGAAAAGCGTTAGGATGAGCAGCTGTCGTATGGTACCATCAACGGCAAACTAGCGATATGTGTTAGTCACTCTCCCTACGTAGCAGGCGTAAGAGCAGCATAATATAATGGCCGAAGGATCCCTGCCGAGCTGTTGGGTTTTGGCAGCGCTGCGCAGTGGCGGGTGACTGGGTGGAGCCTGCCAAACTGGGCCAATGCTGTGTGAACATGGACCCATCCCATGACTTTTGAACGATCGTGACGGACGCTGCACATCTCTGAATCCTTCAAATGAAAGAACAGTTCCCAACCCAGGTTGACCGTTATTGGTATGAATAATCTCAAAACGAAATGAAAACCATGCTATTTTTTTTTGAAAGAAAATAAAAACAATGCTACTTTTGTATAAAATTAAAACCAAATGTTAAATGATAACTGTTAATAATAAAATTTTCTCATATATTATAATAAAATAAATTTCAATGACACTCTTTTAATTATGGTTGTACAGATGCTAACAGAATTAATATAAATGGTTAAGGCTTTAATATTGAATGCAAAATACTTAAATTCAAATATTTGCAATCCCTAGTTGATAATGAATGTGTAAACTTCAAAAAAATTGTAACTAAAAGTTTAATGTATCCGTAAAGTCTAATAACAAATTGACAGTATTTTTTGACTTTAAAAATCAGATAACTTATACTACTCTTAAACTTTTTGCATTAAAAAAATACGATTGTATTGTTAATTAATTCATTTCCCATGTACGATAAAGTTCATATATATATATAAAAATAGAATAGGGATCCACTTACACATGTGTAAAATAAATTTGTTTTACACAGTTTTATATCTTCATATAGGATTAATATTTTTGCAAACCAACCGTTGGATTTAACAACCTACTCATATTTATTATGTATGTAAATTTTTGAATCAATCTGCTATTTCTATCATTTTAATCGAGAATAGTATTTTTTTAAATATATATCAACGGTTGAAATTTTATTTTATGAAATAAATAGTTAGACGTATTCAATTAATTTGAAATTTAGCATGCATGATCTATGTGAATAGAACATAAAATTCAACGGTCGGATTAAATAATTATAAATCATATAAAAAGATATGAAAATGTGTAAAACTAAATTTATTTTACACATGTATAAGTGAATCCCTCCTCATATAAATATATATATATAATGTTATATATTATTTTGAATAAAATCAACTGCATCTTTTAATACAAGGCATAGATACCTATGACAAAACTTCTTTAATATTTTCCTGTGATTATAATACCATTGACAAAACCATTGTACTTATTTTATTCTAAAAGATAATTGATTATATTTTATATGTAAATATTAAAAATAAAATACTCCCAGTAGAATTTATAACAATTTTCCTTAAAAAATCAATTACTTATGAATTCTCTGCTTCTTGAATCTTGACCAAGGAAAAGAAAGAGAAGACAACATTTCTTCTTCCCATGAATCTTTTAATAATACGTTCTTCTAATTTTAGTACTGTTATATCTTTTCGAATAACTTATTTCTAAGTATTTTTCGATCTTCTTATAATTTTGATCATTTTTTCATCATAGATAGACTTTTGCATTGGATTTGTTATTTTTTCTTTATATTGATTATCCCTTTCTCTTACTACTTCTAATAGAAAGTTCAAAGGTAAATTGTTTAACCTAAAGAATCTTTATATCAAATAAAACAGTTTATTTTAACATGTAAAGTTCATGTTCATTTCACTAAGAAGAAAAACCCAACTAGCTGGTTCAGACTGCATTAGTTGCCTTTAGAGTTTTTTTTTTTTTTGTAGAAAAAGCTTTGGAGGTGTGAAAATTTGCTCGTCATCAACGTTAAGATATACAATTAATTTATTATTGAAATTTATGAATTAATTAAATTTTTTACATATGAATATTTTTATGTTTACAGATCAAATATAAAAAAAAGATCGTAAAAATTTGAGCGTCTTCCAGTATTATCATTGAAAATTTAACTACTTGTGCTAATCCTCTGACTTGGAGTCCCGTTTATGTTGAGCAGGCTTCTACACCAAGCAGGCAGCCCTCTGCTCTTTCCATTCGGTCGAGTGGGGAGTTGTCGTCTTTTATCTGGAAGATACTTGGTGTAATTAGCCGGCGAAGAGAAATCTCCTCAGCAGTCAGCAGTGCCTGAGTCTACACCATGGCCTATGCTATCTATATTCATGAAATTTACTCTTGTACAATTTCTTAAAGGATAGGGCACGCTGAATCGCAGATAATATAGATTTAATAATTAAATAAATCTTTAATTTTTAGCTTAATTCAATCTTTAATGTTTTATATTATATGACATTCAATCCATAAATTTTTATTTCGGTGGAAATAAACTTTCAATCTTATAAAATTATGCAATTAAGTTCAAATTTGTTAAATGACACTAATTGCCGTTAGTATTGCACACGTGACATGTCACGTGACAGCCAACTAAGCTATCCACGTCAGCTTTCACGTTAGATATACTAACGACAGTTAGTATCATTTAACAGATTTGGACTTAATTGATAATTTTAGAAAATTGAAGGTTTATTTCTATCGAAATAAAAGTTTATGATTTGAATGTCATGAAATAAAACGTTAAAAGCTGAATTTTATTTTGGATTAAAAGTTGAAGACTTATTTGACTATTAAGCCGATAATATATGGTGTAGATAGCCTGAGCACCTAGGCCTATCTTCTGCCGTGGTTTCTTATCAAAGTTTTTGGCGCAGCTTTTCCCGAGGATAGTCTCCAACTGCCAAACCCCAACTGGGAAAATTAGAAGAAAACAAACAAAAAAATAAAAAACCAGGCTCTGTCCCTAGGCAGTAGGAAGTGAAATGAGTTGCATTTTTCAGAAAATTTAACTCTGTCGTTTGGAATTGGAATTGGTACAGAACCTGTCTACTTTTCTTGTTTACGTTAATCCGGCACACAGTTTTTGGATGCGGCATGGGCATATGTAATTTTTTACAATTGTATGGCATGTCAGGGACATCCACTTTGATGTTACATTTCATTTCGTTTTTGAATTACAGTGGCGATCGACTTTGTATGCGAGCTAAGCCTAGTCTTCTGCTGCCATTGCTACTACTTTCGTATGAATATTGAAGAGTGTGATTGTGACACTGTGACTGCGAGGGTTTAATTCCATGAAGCAGTTAATATGGGCCATTCCTATGAAAGCATAATTTTATTGTTGGGTTAATTTACGAACAGTCGAAGGCCTAATCCCTAAAGGCGATATGATGTTGGGTTCATATATGATTTATTCCTCCCCTTGGTACTTTCTGCCAGCATCATGCTCCTGTTTAATCATCAATGTGCTTTCCTGTCAACAATAGTCTTTTGGAATGCGTGAGAACATAAAAATACAATAGTTGCAATGATAAACCTTGCCATTTAGAAGCGTTTATGGTTTAAAATTAGTGGCAATTTGGCTGAGTTGAAATGGGAAATGTTTCTGAGTAATACTTGTGCTGAAGAGAGGGAGCATCTGCATCATTCCATGCTATACCTTTAAAATCACCCTCTCAAGGCAAACCTTATGCTTCCAACATTGACGGACTGAGTTGTGAATTTCCAGCAGCAGATACCGGAATGGGTTGATTAGAACTGACCATCACGTTTTGCAGGTTCTGATTTTGGCAGCTTTGTTGAGGAAATCTGTTTGCGCAATGATCATTGAAAGCCATTCTTTGTACTGTAAGCCTCTACTATTATTGGTTACTATACGTAATCCCTTTCAAGAGAAAGTTCCTTTTCCTTATCAGTCCGTACCATTAATAAGGGCCAAAGCCCATTGGTTGCAAACTCCCTTTCAAGAGGAGGCTCCGTCCTGAATTGGGTTTGCTGAAGTCTTACACTTGTATTAGTCTTTGCTGAAGGCAAAATCATATTGGGTTTTAGCCCAATTCACATTTAACTATTTGGACTATGTTGGTTCGTTAAAATTAAAAAAAGAAAAAAGTTGGGCTAATTCGGCTTCCAAGTTTCAAGCCTAGATCCTCAACCATGGCAGCCTATCAAAATATGCCATGTCATCTGAAACACGTCACTGTGCTTCCCTTGACCAAGTTGCAGGGAGAGTATCCTATCCGCTACGCATCATGGTAAAAGAAAGCACCAAGTCCAACGCACTAATCATGATTTTCACGAAATGAAAGTATGCCACGTCATCGTTTTAGGTAAAGACTACGGTGTTCCTTCTGAGCTTTTGTTTCGCTTTCTAAAGTCCAAGGCAACGACCAAACAAGCCCACCTAAAATATCAGAACGCCTAAGCAAAATTCATTTTTATCCATTTTTTATTTATATTAATTAATAAAACAAAAATGGAAAGGAGAAAAGAAATCCTCTTGCCGCCTATAAAAGTCTCGGAAATTAACAAATATCGAAAACTAGAAACGGAGAGCCGAAACAGAGGACACAAACTCGATACGAAAGAGGAAAAATAAAATGGACAAGTCTCAGATCTGGTTGGCCTTTGGAGCCTTGGCCTTGTTATTGGCCTCAGCCTTGGCGGACGACGTCGTTGTACTGACCGAAGAGAACTTCGAAAAGGAAGTTGGTCAAGACAGAGGAGCTCTCGTCGAGTTCTATGCTCCTTGGTAATAATTTTTCCATCGCCTATTTCTCTCGTTTCTTTCTTTTTTTAGATTAGGTTTTATACTTTATGTTTTAGGTGTTTTGCACTAGATCCTCATTAATCGATCGTTAGATCTATCTTGAGCAATTGAAATGAGAACATCGATGATTTTCTCTTATCGTTTTTTCTTTGTTTGATTGTTTCTCACACTTGTTTATTAGGATCAAACTCTCTAGATCACTGAATTGTTGATAAAGATGTTCCTATTAGGACTTTTTTTTTTCTTAAGAATTTGAATTTGGTTATTTTTGTATATATCGAAAGACATTTGAGCTCAGTGATCTCACTTCTGGCTATGGTTTTGAATAATCGATTTCTATTTTATGGCCAAAAACTAAGTTCCAGCCAGTTATAATCGTTTTTTGCAACCACAGGTGTGGTCACTGTAAGAAGCTAGCTCCCGAGTATGAGAAGCTTGGGGCAAGTTTCAAGAAGGCTAAATCCGTCTTGATTGGAAAGGTTAGCGATTAATAATTGCCCAGCTTTGGTTTTTAGTATATGAATTATTATTGATGTGGGTATTTACACTAATTGTTTCTATTTCCTTTGTACTCTTTTATGAATTGCGAAGTTTTGCTATGATGAAGTTTTTCTTTCTATTGCTATTGGTTTTATTAGAAGTTCATTTCTTTTGTTGTGGGTTTAGGTGGACTATGATGAGCATATTGGTTTTATTAGAAGTTCATTTCTTCTATTGTGGGTATAGGTGGACTGTGATGAGCATAAGAGTTTATGCAGCAAATATGGTGTTCAGGGCTACCCAACTATTAAGTGGTTTCCCAAAGGCTCTTTGGACCCTAAAAAGTGAGTCTAATTTAACTTGTAAAAACACGTGGAAAAGTTTTTGATCTTGATTTAGGTTAAGTTTTGTTTTGGTATCAACATTTTATTTAAAACATGCTCTTATTAGATCAATATTGTTTTATTTAGGTATGAAGGACCACGCACTGCAGAGTCCCTTGCTGAGTTTGTAAACACTGAAGGAGGTAATTTCTCTTTTTCCTTAGTAAAAATTTCTGGTTTGGTTGCTCAATCTAGGAAATTCTGTCTCGATTTCTTGCTTCTTTGTTTCCAAAGGTGAACTTGCTGAATGAAGATTGTTGCCCATAGGCCAAAACCCATTAGGATCTGCTAAGCTCGTGCGTTGTTTTACAGGGACCAATGTGAAGATAGCCACTGTGCCATCGAATGTTGCAATATTAAATGCTGATAATTTTGATGAGATTGTCCTTGATGAGACCAAAGATGTGTTGGTTGAGTTTTATGCACCTTGGTAAGCATGTGCTTTTTTTTGGTTGGTAATATTACTATTTTGCAAAAAAAAAAAAATTAAATAAATAAATAAAGGGTAGGAACTTTTTCTAGTTTGGCTATTTCAAATCTCCCTCAGGTTTACTGGTTAAGGACCTCGTGACATGCGTGGCAAGTTTTGCTGTTGATATTCTTTTGTTTCCATCTTTTCTATTTTATGTGTTTGACAAAGTTCTGGGTTGGTTTTCTGCCAGGTGCGGCCATTGCAAAAACCTTGCTCCTGTAAGCATCTTTGTCTTTGCTTAATAAAGTAGGTATGATTATGTTGGTATAAGTGGTGATCTCCTTTCTAACCTTTTGTTTTTGTCTCTACAGACATATGAAAAGGTAGCGACAGCATTCAAAGTGGAGGAAGACGTAGTGATAGCTAATCTAGATGCTGACAAACACAAGGATCTAGCTGAAAAGTAAGTGTAAATTTAACCACTAAGCTCAGTTTTCTATTATAAATGGTTTCTTAACGTTAGAAATGTATCAATGGATGTTAAGGCCTTTGCTTTAAGTGCAGGTATGGGGTAAGTGGGTATCCAACATTGAAATTCTTTCCAAAGGGCAACAAAGCTGGTGAAGACTATGACGGTGGCAGGGATCTAGATGACTTTGTTACTTTCATTAACGAGAAGTGTGGCACCAGTCGTGATGCAAAAGGGCAGCTGACTTCAAAGGTTAATAGCTCATAGTTTATACTGGTACATCATGTTTGTCATTATCCATGCTTCTGTATGAGATTAATTTCTGCCTTTCCTTTTTACATAGGCTGGTATTTTGTCAAGTTTGGATGCACTGGTGAAGGAGTTTGTGGCTGCTAGCAATGATGAGAAGAAAGCAATCTTCTCTAAGATTGAAGAGGAAGTCAAGAAAATTAAGGGTTCCACTGAGAGGTATTCAATTGGTCTCTTAGTATTCTACTCCAAAGGAGAACTTCTTGTCAATTCCTAGTTTCATATTTAAAATTTCTTTGCATCAAACTCTGTGTAACTGTTCATGTTACTGGCTGTCAGTTATGGAAAGATATATTTGAAAGCTGCTAAAAGCTGTTTGGAGAAAGGTGCTGATTATCCCAAGAAGGAAATTGAGCGGCTGCAGCGCATTCTTGACAAGGTAAGGATCACTTTTGAAATAGAAGTGAATTTATGTTTTATGGATTGACGATAACAATTAATTAGTAGGACGGTGCCCTGAAATCATCTCTGCTGTCACTGCGATGTTTGCTGGTAGATTACAAACAAAATTATGATCCATAACGGTTGAAATTCTACAGCCATATGATTTTTATGGGTCATATAAACTCATGTAACTGCCCGTTCTGTAGGGTTGCGGTTAAAATGCAATTAATTATATGGACCATAGTCTCCATTATAAGCATCTGTTATATGAGATGACCCTAACCATGAGTATTTCTTTGTTTCTGGTGCAGTCAATAAGCCCAGCCAAAGTTGATGAATTCACGGTCAAGAAGAATATCCTTTCAGCATTTGCATGAACTTCTTAGATCAGTGTATTTCACGAGTCTAGTGCACGGGTGGGGTCAATTTTCCTCCATGTTTCCGAGGATTGGTTTTCCTCCCGGTGCTGGGATCTAGTGTTGCACTTTTATTTTTAATCGTTGAGGAGATCGTTCAGCAGTAATGACTAGGCCTTTGTATGAATTAAGCACATGCGTGCAGTCGTAGTAAAGAATTTTCTTGTGAGAAATACAATTAGCTATAGCAGTGATTTAATTTAATTCGGCATTTCTTCGAATTTATGCCCTTATTTTCAATGACAAATTTTTTTTTTGTTTTACTTTTTCAATTTAAAACTTTAATTATAGCTTAGTTGTACTTAATAATCGGCAATTTATAAGAGCTTTAGGTCAAAACTCAAAACTAAAGCTGCTTGCTCAGTTGAGTTTTCACGTTGCGGGATTTATGGTTTGTCTTGAATAATCAAGTAGGGCAATACATTGGACATGGTTCTTGAATATGTTAGGTATTTAGGTTTTTGTTTGTTTATGTTCGTTTATTAATTTTAAAAAAAATGTGATTTATTCGTTTATGTTTGTGAATAAATTTGTTTAATATTTGTTTAATGATTTATTTACTGTTTAATAATTATAAATTTTTAAATTATATAATTTATTTATAGGTTATTTTAGTATATAATTATCAAAATTACATGTCTATGTACAAATTTTTTATTTCAACCTCTTTTAAAATAAATGTAATTTATTTATATAATTCTTTTTGTTCATTAACATATTCGTTTAATATTTATGAACATATATTTACAAATATATTCGTTTAATATTAAAAAATACGTGTTTAAAGATGAACAATATCTATAACATCTACAACATTATATAAAAAGAATTCCTTGACAAATACTGTAGCTGAGGAGAAAGCTAACAGCAATACGTGGCCCATTTTACAAGTGCTGAAGTGAAGATATGAGAAAAGATAATAAATAAAAGGCTTTATAACCAAATACGTTATTAACGTTTACCGTAAAATAGAATTAAGTCATCAATATTTAATTGCATTAAAATCAATCTTAAACGTTTTAAAATAATTGAATCAAGGACATTTTCGTTATCCCAACACACATATGAACAGTAATAAAACTTAACGGTATTAGAGGAAATTAACGAAAATATCTTTAATTCAATTATTTTTAAACGTTTAGGACTAATTTTGATGCAATTAAACGTTGAGGACTTAATTCCATTTTGTGGCAAACATTAAGGACGTATTTGGCTATTAAACCTAAATAAAAAAATTTATAGATTCACGCTGTATTCCATAGAAAATGTTAGGCTTTGGTTATTGTCTGTCAATGAAAGCCAAAGTTCCCTAAGAATTAAAACCAACAACTTAAAAATCAAACAAAATTTCTACAACAGCGAAACTAAACATTCCTAAAAATCTAAATGTAAACCATTAGTAAACAAATTATGCTTACAAACCTTAAGTCTAACCAATATTATCGTTGAAAGTTTCACAGTAGTAGAATATTTTAGGAATTCATAGTGACATTAATTTTTCAAAAAAATTGAAAGTGTTCTCCCAAATTTTTGTAAGAGTCCACGAAATTATTTTAATGAAAAATATAAAAAAATGAGAAATGAAAGATTAAATAAAGTAAAATATGAAAAAATATAAATAAAATAAGAGAACAAAAATATAAATAGCATGAAATAATTTTAAAAAATTTTAGATGTCAATTTTTTTTTAAAAAAATTCTTATTTAAGTAGATATTTTTAAACTTCATCTATATGTAAAAGGAATTTAGAAATTTTTTTCAATATAAGATTTAATTTGTTAGTAAATAAAATTGATAAATATTCAAAATACAAAATAAATGAACAATAACAAAAATACACGGACATAAAAAATATAAATAAATATATTTAAATAATTTAAACATTAATGATATATAATATCAATAACCTATTATAAAAAGAATCCTCATTTACTCTACAAGTGACACACGTCTCTTTAACTATTTATTGCATATAATTAGATCACAAGTTACAACTCAAGCTATCTTAACTATTTCTTGCTTGTGCCGATGAAGCCTTGACTCAATGGCAAGGAGGAGACCTTGGGACTTTTGAGGTCCCAGGTTCGGTCCCACAAAGTATGGGTTTGATATTTAATTTGTTATTGTTATTTGTAGTTTGTTATTGCTCTTTGTATTTATCAGTTCATCAAGTTATCAGTCTATTGAATGTACTATATTGATTATAATTGTAACATTGAATAAAATTGTACTATTAAAAAAAAAAACTATTTCTTGCTTGTAGTTGGGTCACAATTCAAAGGCCATTCAACCCAAGATTGCTTAATGATGGCCCACGTAGAACCATGAAGTTAAAGTTAGAGGGGTTGGAAATTTTATTTTCCTTCTCTTTTAACAGTAAAGCTAAAACAAGTGAGTTGTTTAGAGTCAAGCATTTTTCTTGAGTGTTTTTGTCAATTCAGTTATCCTTCACTTGAAGGAATATCTATAACCTATATATAAAAAGAATCACATTAATTTGAGATTGACACCCGTCCATTTTTATACTTTTTTATTCCAAGCAACTTTGCTAGCATATTATATTCCACTATTTAACTGTTGCTGAATCCTACATATATTCACATTATTTTTATAAATATTATAATTATTTTCCCTTAAAGTTAAAATAAAAAAGAGAGAGAAAAATATTAAAAGTAGAGAAAAAAATGAAAATTTTAAAAAAAAAATTTTGTGAAGAATTAAATCAAATATTCGAAAATATGTTCTAAAATTTTCCAAAATTTTGAATCAAATATCCAACATATTTGGTTTGCGAAAATTCAAGTCAAATACTAAAATTAAAACATTAAATATCCAAATAAATAAATAAAATTATAATTCTATTTTTTTACATCTATGATTCTTCAAAATCTAAAATTACAAAAACTGTAAAAATCTGATAATTACAAACAATATAAATTTCAAAAAACGATAAACTATAGAATAAAGCAAAAAATTTCAAAAACCATAATGTTTTAAAATTAAGCACAAAAAGAGAAAAAAAAATAAATCTACTTTTAAAAAACAAATTTTTTAAATAGATAATTTCAATAAAACTTTTAGAAACGAGCGAAAAAAAAAATGATCATAGAGATCGATCTAATTCAAATTTATCTATAAACTAATAAATTTAGATAAAAACTCAGTAACAATTTAAAATTTTCTAACCAGTTGTTTTATTTTGATCTATTTAATATTTTAACTTCATATTAAAATTTTAAATTATTTTCTAAAACAAAAAGGTAAGATTAAAAGTAAGTAATTAATTACTTGATAAATTAAATGTTATCATTTTGTTTTAAAAAATCAATATTTTAAAACAACAGTTTGTATTTAATGAATACTATTTAATTATTATTTATTTAAAAAGAAAAAAGGAAAAGAGACTCCATGCGAAGCAGAGGCAACATACTGAAGTAAACGAGTTCGTTCTCCTATAATTAAGCTCGCTGTTCGCCCTAAGCTAGTTGCGAACATCAATTATACTACCTGAAAAAACTAACGCGGCGCCATCCATGCCAGAGTTATATGAGACCTAATTTCATAGGCTGGCAACATTACATTTTTTTGGTTTATAATTCATACAACATTTTTTGAATGACAAGTTCTATGAGCTTTGGGTAGATTGACAATTTTGTCCTACCCAAAGCTGCATTTTCCAGGCCAGCTTCTTCATAATTAATCTGCGATTCTGAAGTTGATTTTTGCTACAAAAACTGGAACGGCATGCAAAAATCAAATGATAATAATTATCAAAGAATTTTATCAGATATTAAATACATATACGTGTATGCCGATTTACAAAGGGGAATTCAATCTGATTACCAAAACGTTCAAGCCACTAGACTGCAAGGCCTACTCTCTGTACAGGAGAAAGAAACAGCAGATGCAAACTCATAAATCTGATGCTGTTGATGATGAACCATAAATGTATGGCTGTGCGAGAGCCACTAACTTTCTGCAAAATCCAATTCTCAAAGCATCTAATCCCCTGATTCATCCCCTTTCAAATTCATATTTGACACACTGCAAGGTTTCTCTTGACTAAATTCAGGATCTGAGATACCCAATGAAGAACACTCCTCAATCTGATATTCTCGATCATCAACTAAGGACTTCATACACAAGCATGGCCGTTCCTCAATTTCGATAGTAGGCACATTCCCTTGGCAAGAACCAAATGGCAATTCAAATGACGTTGGACCAGAAGGCTGTGTTCTCATCTGTACAGACCTCAAAAGTGCTGCCCTCCTTAAGTCAGCAGAGTGGCAAATATCACTTGGTGACGATGGGAATCGGCCCTCTGTATCTGAGCCTCTTTGGCGAGGCTGTGAAGAAGCAACAGCACTGACATTCCCATGCGAAGGGGATGAACTAGAAGGAGGAGTGGAGCAGAAACCATTCAGTGGTCTTTGATATCTATATGGGGAAACAGGACTAGTAGGCAGACTGTCAGAATGGGATAAGCAAGTGTTCATAGGTGTCTCACAAAATCTTGAGTCATCTGAGTCTTCTGACATTGGTGAATATTGCCATGACATATCATCCCTGGAAAGATAACGTGGATGAGTTTTTGAAGATGCAAAAATTTCACCACATTGATTTAAAAACGTAGAAACAATTACTATACTGCTGAGGTAAGTCAAATGAAGGCAAAACAGAGTAAAATGCAATTAGCATTCCACACATGCAAATGCCATACTACTCCTACAATCATCTGTTGCACAATTCGTTTCACTCAATATTAATTGTGAATAAAAATAAAGATGATTTGAAGTATAAACCACTCCAGCAAACCTATGCAGTTAACCAAATTAACCACTTATGAAACGCAGTCATCTTTAACACATAACAATTGAAAACAAGTCTTTCAGATGATGAAACCAGTTGCAGGCTACAATTTAAGATAAGAACTGCAAAGAAAACATTTTCAGCCTATTGTGAGATGGACATAACGTCAATATTTTGTCCTAGCAGGGAAGAAAGTGCTTGATAAATTACCAATACCAATAGCGAAAGATAGATATTGTACAATGTATCACTAGCACCGAAGAACTATTGGAATATAGAGCAATCATACACAATTGAATCCACCGATTCCAATATCCAACAGCAACCAAGAACAACTATCTTCAAGTCATTAACTATGCCAGTATTGACAAGTATCTATAATATGCCTATGTTGTTATCATTTATCAATTATTAGCTTAACTATAAGGGTGAAATCACGACATGAAAAAACAATTTGTTTCCCAATCTTTCCTATTTTAGGATTTGCCTTATAATACAGGTACTATAATAGAAAGTCTGAATACCAGAAGGATAGAAACTAGAAAGAACTTGGTTAATTAAGCTTGAGACAACGGCTAACCTGGGATAGAACATTCCATCGGACCTAGCCGTTGATTCCATGAGATTTTCAGGAAGTGGGTCCCCAACAGTTAATCCGTTCAAACTAGACGCCATTATCTGCAAACAATGATTTTAATTTTTCAATAATCGAAACCCTTTAGTGCAAATATCTAAACATATATGGAAACAGACAAATGCCTCGTGTAGAATCTGTAGATGACAACTGCCCAGATAAATTAACCGAGAAAAAATAGAAAATCGAACTTTCAACCGTAGGGATATTTAATACAACGTACAGTACAGCTAAACAAAGATTAAAAGTTGAAAATTCGATAATTTGGGCATTTAGAAACAAGGGAAATAAAATAAAATAAAAAGATAAGAAAAGATTGAAACCTCACTGAGATAACGCTTGTGAGAGCGGAGATTGTCAAGATAAACCTCATCTTCGGGATCTCTGCTTCGTTTCCCATTTGGGGATAGCGTCGATGATGGTGATGATGTTGTTGCGGAGCTAGATTCAGGACCCATTGTCTCTTTAGCTCTGAGTATTGGTTTCGTTTGGATTAAAATTGATTGAAAGTAAAAGCGAATCAACTATTTTTGCAAATACAATATGGATTTAGATTGGGACATTGAACGAGAAAAGAGACTAAAGTGAAACAGCGGTAAGTTGGCAGGAGATTGAACAGAAGAGGGAAAAGAAACTTTGCGGTATAGGAAAGAAATTATGTCATATGATTCAGCTCTTGACACGTGTTAACGAGGGAGAATTTCGATTTTTTCTCATCTTTATTTATGGATTTGTTTGTGTTTTCTATCAGTGGGAAGAAATGAAATTATCACACTGTAATTGAAAAGATTATGAGCCTTTTTTTTTAGGAGAGAAGGGGATCGCATTTTTGATTTAATCTTTTTCAACGAAGGATAATAATCAGTAGGTCAGGTTTTGATTAGATTATGAGTAATATCTAATACATCATGAAATTTAAAAATTTTAATAATAAATCATATATGAATCATTTTTTTAAATCTATTAAAAATAAAAAATAGATTTTAATATTTTAATATTATTTTTGAAATAATTTATTTATTATTGATGTATAAAAATTAAATCAAAGACTGTATACATATTTTTCTTACAAGGAAAAATGCTACTTGGTTAGCTATTTAGTCCCCTATAATGTGATACATGTTATTTTTTATGAAGGATTATTATTCTATCTACTGTTAGTGGAGTTTTTAACTCCACAAGCAGGGTTAGGATGATGACATGTGTCCTTTAAAAACATAAAGAAAATAAAAAATAAATAAAATGGGACACATGTCATCATCCTAACTCCGCTTGTGGAGTTAAAAAACTCCACTGACAGTGTATATGATAATTTTCCTTTTATGAATTTATATTTGGTATATTAATATTTATTTTTAATGGCATGTAATTTTTTGTGTAAACCACATATATCCTCATCCGTTTTAATTGTCTGAAACTAATCTTGCTCGGGGCTTCGTTACAGTTAAAGCTTCTCACCCCTCTCCAAATGTGTTTTTAGTGGGAGTCGAACACAATAGTTTTTCTCATAAACTCAGCCTGCGTTGCTAACTGAGCCACAACTCATGGATATAGCATGCAATTTTTTATTGGTTACAAATTTAGTATTATTTTTTGGCATGTAAATTTTTATACATTGTTCATTAATAATGTGGCATTTGTGATTGATTAACAATATATGAATATTAGATAGTACTAACTTTACACTCGTGCGATGCATAATAAAGATTTTAATTTATAATAATTTTTTAAAAATAGTTTGATATTAAAAAACTTGATGCATATGTAGAAGTGTAGAACACACAAATTAAAAAAATAATTTCAAATCAAATACTAATTAAAATTTTATAAAAAAAATTAAATATAATACATCTTAAATATTAAATAAAATAATTAATTAATTACAATATTAATGAAAACAAATCTTACTACATTTATCATTAATAGATTATTGATTAATGTTTCATATTTCAAATTAATTTATTTTTTAAAATTTGAATTTAAATGACTCTAAATTGATCTTACAAAATTAATTAGAGTTGAAAACTCTATCTTTTTAGGTTTGAATATAAATATATATATATATATATATATAAATATATATATATATTCAATAATATTCTCAAACATAAAAGGTTAGTAAAGTAAAAATGTAAATTAAAATAAATAATTATTTAAGTATTTTAAAATTTAAATTAATTCAAAATAATTAAATAAAATATTTAAAATAATACTTGTTTCAAAAAATATATATAACATATTGATATTTTCTTTTTTTTAACCAAAAAAAAGGATTGAACAAATAAATAACTAAACAAAATGATTGAACAAATAAATTTGAAAAATGAATGAAATGAAAATTGAAGTTTAATTCAATGTTTTTAATTTTTTTATAAAGATCTAAAATTTTAAGATAATTCTGATTAAAATAAAAGGATAATTTTTTAATTTAAAATAACATAACAAGTGGTAAAAGAAAAAAAAATCAAATTTTGAAATAAATATTATTTGATTTAAATGAATATAAAATAGTTGAAACTAACATTTTTTAAATTTCAAATATATTTTAAAATTGAATAACGTTATCTTATAGAAAATTAAAATTAATTTATTAATATATATGCCTTTAATGTATAGTGAGAGCAATAGCATATATATTAATTAAAAATGTGCAAATAAATTGATAAATGATACGTGAGTTTTTTTTTTTAATTTGAATATATATATATATATAGATATAGATATAGATATTTATCTTTTAGAAATTGAAATAAATAATTGATTTAATGAGATATTTTTTTCTTAATTTTAATGAATTTAGATTCTTATATTTTAGAAAATTGAAAAAATGATTTTTTTATTTAAGATATTTCATGTGTCATACATTTGAATTATTTATATAAGATATTTTTTTTGGTACAAATGATTGAAAGAAAGAAAATTAACTTGGGCAGACTCTGGTTAAGCCTGTCCCCATAACATCAAACTGAAGATAATAACTCATCCCATCAGGTGGAAGATCAAGGAGACATAGCTCATGAGAGCTCTCATGCGCCTTCTTTGTACTCAAATGTAAAATTATTGAATCAAATATAATTTTTTTAATACATTTTATTGTTATCAAGCGGAAACCGAGGAAGAGAAAAAAGCTATGAGCCAGCCCACATTTGTGTACATTCGCATTGTTGATTTAGTAAATTTACACATGCTTTAATAACTGGGATCGAAACAAGGTTATTTAGATTTAAATTCAAGTCTTACGAAATATAGTAATTATTCTTTAATCATTTGATCAAAAGTTATTGGCAACTAAAAGATTATTGAATTATAAATTTAAGTAAAAGATTATTATGTTATATACTAACAATAAATATTTAAAATTTCACAAATAGAATTAACAAAATCATAAGTGACACATACATTTAGGAATATTAAAAAATAAAAATACTATTTAAGAAAAAGAAATAGAATAGTTCTTTAATCTCACTTATAGAATTAAAATACTTTACGGTTAGTATATAAGATAATAATCTTTAACTAAATTGATTTATACAATCATTTTTAAAAGGTTAGATTCGATTTAAGATTCAAGTGATATTATTTTTAACCATGATTTTCTTCACATAAACATAAAAACTACTTTAAATTTTTTCGACTTTTGATTTTTTATAAAAAAAAGTAAACAAAGTAAATAATATACATATAGAGAGATAGATTTTGCTTGTGTTTCTTTTCAATGGATTCGAGTTGGAATGACAGTTCGTATTTTACCCCCACCCCATCTTTTTTTCTTCCTTTTTGATACATGTATTTTATCCATTTTAACTGCAACAATTATCAACTCAACTTCGGTGAGATTAGAGTTGCTGTTTTCCAGCCAAAATTGAATGTAAACGACAACAGAGTCAAAACAATAGGAACAAAAAGCTCTGGAAAAGAAAAACTAAAGGCAAGCAAACATCATCCACTCAAGTCCATTGTAGCATACAAGATAACTGATATGTCAATCTCACAAGATGTCGACAAAGCATGACTTGACTCTCCCTCCACCCAAATTCAGTGATCCAAACTCTCAACATCGTATTTAGAAAGATAATTGATCTGACTGAAAGAAAGCTTCCCCTTGGGTAATAAGTGCTACCATATTGTTTTCATTTATGTGGAAGAATCCTCCAGATTAAACCTGGCGATGAGAACGTTTTGTATGTGAACCGTGATCAAAGAAACCGAAAAGAGAAGATGAACTGGGCGAGCCTCACGGCGTGCTTTAAAACTGGGATTAGGCCTATCGGAAGAGATTTAGGGCAAGTTGGTGGCTTAAGAGTTGGTCATCAAAGCCTGGAAGTAATGTACTCCATGGCCATGGGGAATAGAGAAAGGAAAAAGAAAAGTTGAATCAAAATTAATGTTTGGATGCATTTAGCACAGTAAGAATCTCGGGACTGTGGTCCGCAGTCGGCACAATTGGCGAAAAATAACTGCTGCACGCTGCACAACCACTGAGGCAGTCAGGCATCAGCTTTAGGAGGTCCGCAATAACGTTAGCCAAACTCCCAACTCAACCCGAAAAATGCTTAAATGCATTGCTGCCAATGCTTCAAGAGCCAAAAACGGGAGTGACTATAGAGTCTAGACTCCAGTGTAGTTAATTCACAAGAGCCTAGGAAACACCAATATTAATCCCTTCTGCTCTGCTTTGTATAGTGTCAGATTAATTTGATTGCGACCCCTTCGAGATTCATAACTCAGTTGTGCAGTGAACGCGCCTTCAATGGTTCAAAAATTTAATTATTTCACCATTGTTCATGCACTCACTAATCCTTTCAATAATCAAAACAGCCATTGTCTTTCAATCTCAGTCCCCATGAGATATTAGCAACGATGAAACACTTGCAAAGTGGATACGAAATCCAACTCGGTATTCCTAAGACGGCAAATCTGGTCCCAAAGAAGTTTGGCCAGGGGGCTACATCATTTAAAATTTTAACCCCAACCACCAGCATCCACCCCGCCTCCAATCACAATCACACACAAGCAAACAGCAAAGGAAGTGGATGAGAAACGAAACGCCCAAAAGGTCACATACAATGCAAGGCCTTTCAAAGGCCGGTGTGGGTCATATCTTAAATACCTAACTAAACACAAGGTCGCCCCATGTGGGTCTACTGAGTTTTCCGAAAACCCAATCTCTAATCCCTCCTTGACATGGATGATAAAAGAGGCTTACAGCTCACCTAACTATAAGAATACAGCCCACGTGGGTCAGCTAATTTCCAGCACCAAATCCAACTGTTTGGGTGCTTTTGAAACGATGGGATTCTATTTGTGATCTGTGTGATCTCATAAACGTGCAGATATTAGCCACCGCCCCCACATAATCCCCGGTCTTTCGTTTCCATCATTCACAAAACAGCCTGAAATGTCAAGGCTCTTGGAAAGAAGGGAGTGGTGATTAATAAACAACAAATGGTCCATTCTCCATAGGGAATATACCCCACACTGGATCATGAACTAATGTATTGTCGATAAAAAAAATATCCATTTCACAAGAACACTACCCTATGAAAACAAGAAGACAAAACCACCTAAAGATGCCTCTACTATCTTACAGAAAAAATGGTGAAAACAGTCTCATGCAGTAGTCTGAAAAAGGCAGGGAACTCGTATAGGTGTCAATCAGCAACACAAGTAAAATTATTGCTACGGTGACGTAACATCCCCAACACCCAACCCAAAGAACTTCATATTGCAACACTGATAAAGATTAAAAAATCACTAATCACAGTGCATAAAATGATCAGAAATATTGCAATTAAGATCTTCAGATTCAGATAATGGAAAGGCAGATGAAAGAAGCTTTGACAATGTTGATTAAAACATAATATAGCTTCTTTCTACTTTACAAAAATATTAGTACTAGAAGTAAAGCTAAAAGGCATTTAGGCAACCTTAAACTCAGAATAAAAATACATTAAACTGTATTAATATAAATTAATATCCTCCAGAACCCAAAAGGAAACTATACAAAAATGAAAGATCCATTTTTTAATCCGTCCTTCGTTAACTACCTGGACGAAACTGGATTCAAACTCCTAGCGAGTCCGTTAAGTGCACCGTAACCTTTCGAACTGAAGCCTAAGCACCCAAACAATCCTTGTCTGTAAGGCAAGTAAGTCCTCTTCTTCATTTCCTCGGCTTGAGCTCTGTTTATCGTGTAGTGTAACTCGTGCGGTGACGGCGGCACCCGTCGTTTCGCAACCCCATTTGCTGGCTTCCCTGAACTCACTTTCTTACCTACTCCTTGTTTGTTTTCCTTTTGTTTCTGTTTCGAATGAGGTGCCTTCTCGCCTTGAATTTGAATCTTCTTTTCTTTAGATGGAGAGAAAGAAATGGAAGTCCAAAACTTTTCCTTCCCATTTGCTCTTCCTTCACTTTTACTTCGATATAAAAGATCTTTTAAGAATATCCATTTTTTGGAGTTTCTGCCTGAGGATGAGGATCTTGATGAAGAGGCAGAAAACGACGGCGTCTCTTCGTTTGAAGCAGCTGTTTCTTTCAAACCTTCCAAAACGCGTTCGCTAACTTTTTTTTGTTCCTCTTTGCTACTCTCTTCATCTCCTTCCCATTGAAACTCAGGGTTTCGAAGAGGTGATAAGGATCTCGCCTTTCTGTGAAGAGATCTGCTTCGCAGTTTCAGATCTCTTCCTCGTGCAGCTTCCTGGTCGTTTTTGAACTCCACGTCGTCTTCTTCGACGTCAAGATGTAATAACGGAGCTAGGATCTGAGGCCTTTGCAAGTGTGAAGAGAGCTTCATAGGCCTGATCTGACCGTTCAAGAACAACTCGTCAGCGGAACTCATGGATCCAACGGCTACGGAACTACTGCTGGAGAAACGAGAGGAGAACTCGAACTCGAAAGGCAACCCATCTGATTGTGCCGACATTGACGGGGATTCGGATGAAAGATGACGCGTGGCGGAGGGAGCAGAAGATAGCACGAAATGCATGGGACTAGCCGGGGCGCTGAAGAAGTATCCCGAGGTGGGGCCACGGCCGGGGCTCGAAGGTGCACTAACGTAGGGAGTTGAGCAGGTGGAATCAAAGTCTTCACTGAAACGCGGCGTTTCCGTGGTGTCGCCATCATGAGAAGAAGAAGAAGAAGAAGAAGAAGAAGAGAGGTGAGTTGCAGTAGCAGTAACAGTGTTACTGTTTTTAAGGTTTTGAACTAAAACCATAATGACAGAAGAGAAGAAGAAAACTAGAGAAGAGTTAGCAGTGATGAATGAGTAGCTTGCGGGGCACGTAATTATGGAGCAGAAAGAGCGCAGGGAGCGTCTAGCGAGGAGAACTGCATAAATGCATATCATCACATGACGAGAGAGAGACAGAGAGAGGCAGAGGCAGAAAGCATCGAAAGAGGTTCCTCTGCCGATGCAACGGCATTAAAATAATAATAGAATACAATGGAAGTGAGAGGAGAAGGAGGAGAAGACGGAGTGTTTGGTTTTTTTATAATGTCAAGATGTTTGTCTTCTTTTCGATGTTACTGATGGAAGGAGGAATTTACCAGTTTCGCCCATTTCTCGTTTTTATAAATTATAAGAGTTTATATACGATGCACTGATAGTGTATAGTTTCTATACACTGTCAATGCATTAAAGGTTGACACTTCATAAATTTTTATGGGTAAATTTAAAAAATTTATTTATATTTGCATATAAGAGTCTATGGGCAAATTTAAAAAATTTATTTATATTTGTATATAAGGGTCTATTGATGAGGTGTCAATCTCTAGTGCATTAACAGTGTATAGAAATTATACACTGTCAATGCATCATATATAAATCCAAATTATAATAAGACATTTTGGATTTTTTTCCACGAATATGTTTGCTGCCACTTACTAATACAACATATTACTAGTCTTTTAGTAGAAATTTCCGAATGCAAGTATGAGTTTAATTATATAATTTAATATATTAATTTAGTTGTTACCAACAAATAATTAAAAAAAGTGGATGTGAGTTTTTTTTTAATATTTAAATATAATTCAAATTTTAAAATCATTATTATTAAAAATCCTCTACATTTATCGCTCTCCAGTCATACAAGATTAAACTTAAATCATAAAATAAATTAAAATACTTATTGTTTTATTAAGCAATTGAGTCACTTACTTTTTCATACAAAGCACTATTACATATTTCTGGCCAAATCATTACTACTTATGCCTTTTTATCTTTGAGATCCATAATGAAACCACTCAAAAACATTTGTCTTGTGCATTTGTTCTTCATTATTTATTTTTATTATTATTAACTTCATATGAATTTTTATATTTGATTTTTGTTGGTATGAGATAATAAATAAAATGAATATTGTAGATGATGAAAGGATTAAACGGGGTATATGGAAAAAGAGTAAGGCTGATAAAGGAAAATAGGGGGAAAAAAGTTGGAATTCGCATTTAAAAAAGAGAAGGGAACGTGAGGGGATAATATGTGATGTCATATTGTCATGGGGGAGGAGAGAGAGAAGAGATTCATCCAACATACTCTTTGAGTGAAGACATGGCGGCACGTGCCTGCCTGGCTTCCACTTCCCATGCCCCGTTATCTCTTCTTTTCTTTTTACTTCCACCAATAATAATTTATTTTAACTTCCCCGTGCTTCACTGCTTTGCAATTGCCTCCTCTCCCTCTGGTCTCTTTTCACTTCTCAGTCTTGTCTTGACTTTACTCTGACTTCCCATATCCTATTAGTTCTTCAGTTCTTCTCCTCTAGCCAAAGCCAAAGCCAAAGCCAAAGCCAAAGCTAAAGCTAGGCCATAGACTCGGAACTAATGGCCCAACCCAAGCTGTTCTGCAAATTGCCAATGTTATAATAATTATTATATAATAATTAATATATCCAAGCTCTCAACTCTCAGGTCCATCTAGAAAATTATATAGTTTCTTCCTCTTAATTCAAGTTTGCTCCTTTGCTTTTGCTGTTATTTCCCTACAATTGCAATATATATATATAAAAGAAAATAGAGTAAAAATGAATAAACTTCATAACTTGTATTTTACTAAAGATATTTTCATATATATATATATATATATATATATAAAAGAAAATAGAGTAAAAATGAATAAACTTCATAACTTGTATTTTACTAAAGATATATGAAAAAGAATTGGGTAAGTGAATGGGACCAAGTTATGCCATTTTGGACCGTCTTATGAAATTTGGGCCTAAAAAATACATTGCCGCTTAAAAAGAAAAACCCACAACTTATGTAAAAGCGAAAACTAAACAAAGCATTTCCCAGATTCTCCCACCCCGCTCTAACCAAAAAAATCAGAAGAAAAGAAGAGAAAAGAATCGTAAGCCCTACAAAGCGGAAGCCAAAACCTTTGAAGATCACTGTTTCTTCCTACTAAGCCGCTTCGATTCTCTCCTACTGGCCTACCCATCGCCATGACCAACGCTATGGCAGCCACTAACGCCGAACTATCTCGTTGCGTTGCGGCTTCTTCCAGACCCAGTTTTGATAAACATTCCACTGCTACTCAACCTCCATTCCGGATACGCCCCCACCGCTTCTTCTCCGAAAGGTATCCACTGCTTTCTTTGTCCCCGCAAGGAAGATATAGAATTTCTTACAGCAGCGTACTTTCGATGTCGAAGGACTCTGATGGGTCTGGTGGGCTGACGTACAAGGATGCTGGTGTTGACATAGATGCTGGGTCTGAGCTTGTTAGAAGAATCGCCAAGATGGCCCCTGGAATTGGTGGTTTTGGCGGCCTTTATCCTCTCGGTAACATTTTTTTTAACCACCTTTTCTTTGCCATGAAAAATGAATCCTTTTAAATGAATGTGAGTGGAAATTTAAAAATTTTAAGCAACGTCAGTTTTTTTTTTTTAAGTGAGTTTGTTATTTTTTTTGAAGGATAATAATATCTTCCTTATTGGTTGGAAATAGGAAATTGTTAAGCCTGTGCTGGTTTTAGTTTACAACGGAGTCCCCTTTTGCTGCCTCAAATCCAAGATTTTAATATCTGTAACGTTTACGGTTTCTCAGGTTATGGATGAAGTAATTAGTAAATTAATCGAATTCTTAGTTAACCATGTGGTATTCTTAGGCAATTATCAATTACCAGAGTTCTATTTAGGATCTTTTAAGTGTAATTCGTTTTTGTTTGTTTATCTCGTTATGTAGAAAATGAAAATCACAAGACTGCTGTTGTTAAATGCTTTTAGAACCTATCTGGATCTCTTGTTCCTTTTAGAAAACATAGTTTGTTTGTTCGTTCAAATTGTTGATAAACTTTTGATCGGATGCACAGGCGATTCATACCTTGTTGCTGGCACTGATGGTGTGGGAACCAAACTCAAGCTAGCATTTGAGACCGGAATCCACGATACCATTGGGATTGATCTTGTAAACTTTGGAACAAACCTTGTTATATGCATTTTCTCTATATTCTTTCTCTCTATTCTCTATATATTAATATTGTCATATTAATAAACTGATACTTCAGGTTGCAATGAGCGTCAATGACATTGTTACTTCTGGAGCAAAGCCATTATTCTTCCTTGATTATTTTGCAACAAGTCACCTTGATGTTGACCTTGCTGAAAAGGTTCAAATTGTTTTCTGTACTTCAGTTACTCCTAGTATAGATAAAATCTCAGTGGCTTAGTAATGTTCCTTTTCTGTTTATTTGTTCTTCAGGTTATTAAAGGAATTGTAGATGGTTGTCAACAATCTGACTGCACTTTATTGGGTGGAGAGGTAAATAATTAAATTTTTATTATATATTATCTAATGAGCTGGATGGATGATTTCCTTCTGAAATTAGAAAATTTATAATTTCATGGAATGAAATGATTAGGGAATATTGATATGAAGAACTGATACTAGTCATTAAATGTAAGGTTTGGTAGCAATTAACAACTATTTTGTATCTCAGATAAAGCAATTACTATACACGAAGCTGACACTAGTGAATAGTATCCATGGTAATGACATAAACCACAAATGTTGATTTTCTTAACCTTGCACAACTTATTTTATTAAATAACTTGTTTTGTTATCGTATCTGCAGAATGCATTTTGCTGTGCAATGTTGAAGCCCTTTCAAATTTTAAATATGGTTAAAGTTTCTATGAAAATTTTAATTTCCTAGGTCAAACTCAATGGGTTTTACATGCCTTTTAGACTGCAGAGATGCCAGACTTTTATGCAAAGGGAGAGTACGATCTTAGTGGTTTTGCAGTAGGCATTGTTAAAAAGGATTCAGTTATTGATGGGAAAAACATTGTGGCTGGAGATGTACTCATAGGCCTACCTTCTAGTGGAGTCCATTCAAATGGTTTCTCGCTTGTTAGAAGGTTAGCGACTTTTGGTAAAAGAATATCCTATTCGTAATTGTTTTCATTCGTGTTTATTTCTGATATATAAAATCCTGTTGGTGTACTTATAATCTTCTGCAGGGTTTTGGCTCGAAGTGGCCTTTCTTTAAAGGATCAACTTCCTGGTGCAGCGGTTACATTAGGCGAAGCATTGATGGCACCAACTGTTATATATGTTAAGCAGGTTAGAGACAACATTTGTTTGACGTTATGAGTTTGGTCTCATTTTATCATACTGAATTGACAAGCTAAATCCTTTTTCTTTGTCAACAGGTGCTAGATTTAATCAGCAAGGGTGGGGTGAAGGGGATAGCACACATCACAGGTGGTGGATTTACAGACAATATACCTCGAGTGTTTCCAAAAGGCTTTGGTTCTGTCATCTATAAGGATTCTTGGGAAATGCCAGCTGTGTTCAAATGGATAAAACAGGTAAGATGTATTTTCACAGAACATTACTTACAGATTGAACTGGTTTCCTTGCTTTATATCACCTGTCAGCTTTCTAAGTAGGTTGCTGGAAACATAAAGGTAAATAGCATTTATTTATTTTTATTTGATTGCTTTGTATTTAGGCCGGGAAAATTGAAGATGCTGAGATGAGGCGGACTTTTAACATGGGCATTGGCATGGTTCTCGTTGTGAGTCAGGAGGCATCTCGTAGAATACTTAACAATGCAAATGGTACTTACACAGCTTACCGCATTGGCGAAGTTGTGACTGGAGAAGGAGTGAGCTATCTTTAGGCAGTGTGCTTGTGTTGTAAGATGTTGTGGCATATTTCTCTCTTAATTCAGATGGATACATCCTTTCGCGGATTTTTGGTTGTCCCATATAAACAATTTGCTAGAAATTTGGGACTTTATAATTTACTAGGAGAAGATTTTTGGATGAACTTTCACAGGATAAAAATTCATAGAATTTTTATCAATTAATCCAAACTGATCAAAAGTGATAGGAATTAATTCAAGTAGAGGACTATTAATTTTTTATTTTACATTTATTTTTTATAACTAAATTTATCAAAATTTCAGCATTCATTCTAAATCAAATTTTTATTTAGTCAATTATCCAACATGGTTCTAGCATGCAATGGGAATTCTTACAAGATACGGTTCATTGTAATTATGGGAGTTTGGATACATTTGGGATTTAATTTAAATGATACATTTATTTTTCGTAAGAGATCATTTTTGCGAGGTTCACCCACAATCCAAACTCATAATTAGACTGAAATTTAGGTTGGCTGAGCAGGCACTCCAATAGATTTCAAATCTTTCATCCCCATTGACAGGGTGATATTTTTGTAATATTTTTATTTTTTGATAATTAAGAGGTTGTTTGAATTTGAATTCGTATTATAATTCTTTTTGACCACTCAATCATTTTATTTTTCTTTTGATTAATAGATGGATTGATAAAATTATTTGTAAGAGTGTAGATGTTCCTATACGTCGCTTTTAAATATAATGAATGATAAATATAACTTTTAAAATTATGTATAAAAATGAAGCATTAATTAAAGTTGCGAATACTAAATGCAATTTTTAACTGGAATAGATAAAAATGACAACAAAGAAGTAAAGCGAAGAAACAATCGGACAGTTAAAAAATTGAGCATGACATAGCCCTGCCCTGCCCACCAGACATCATCTCTTCAGTTAGTAGGCGCATTGTTCTAGTTCTAGGTACGTAACTAGATTTCTTTCTTCTTAAAATTCTTCTTGTTATTCCTTCCCTTGATCTTGCTATAAGCTGTTTCTTTCCCACCATTATTTACTTTCTTTACAGGCAAATCTTGAAGTTTTCTGGTAACCTTCTGCCATTTTTGTTCCATTGTCTTCTTGTTCTCAGTAAATTGAAAAGCAGTTCGATCCATGCCCAAATCATCTTGCATGTTCCGAGGCCGCCTCCCATTAGCGGGCATCCTCTTATCAGGGGGTCCAATATTTACCAGAGGCAAACCAGGAGAATTCCTGCGGTGAAACTTTTCCTTTCTTGTGGCTGAATCAGCCTTTGGCTTGTTTCCATAAATTACAGCTTCTCTCAGAATTCGGCCTTTTTGTTGTGCTTCCTTAGCTTGAGCTAACTCAGTCGTTCTTCTCCTCGCGTTCCCACTCATTGCGGACTCGCTGTTCAAGTTGTGGAAGTTTCCTTCTCCCTGAGATCTGTTCTCTTTGTCAAGCTTAAAATGTTGATATTCAGAGTCTACCGCCTTCGGAGTGGTAAACACCCCAGGCTCGTAGAGAAAGCCGGCAACATATTTTGGAGGAAATCTCAGTGGAGGAACAATAGGACTCTGAATCTGCGAAGTAGAAACAACTTGTGGCTGTGAAGACACGGTAGGACTTCCTCTGAACCTCACCGGTTGTTGACCGTCCAAAATAGTTGTTTCAGGTTGAGGTTTTCTTTGTTTCCGCAGCTTCTCATTCTGCGATTCATGCCTGCAAATATTACTGTGTTTGAGAAGATAGTAATTCAAGCAACAGATCTATCACAGACAGCATCCATTGCAGTTCGGAAAGAATGAATTCCTTGATTTTGTTCTACCAATAAACAAAATACGTGGTTCGCTGGTGCATTAAAAGGCCTTTCAGAAATGGAAGGGGGACGAAATAGCATACCGTAAAGGAGGGGATTGTTGTAAATGGAGGTCAAATTTTCTCCAGTCAATTCCTTTCTCTTGGAGAACAACTTCTCTGGGCCTTGCAGAGCCGAAAGGGTTTGGTTTCTGCTTTTGTTGCAACTGTGCTTGGCCGCTTCCTGCCGCTGCTTCTTCTTCTTCTTCCTTCTCCACCTCATCCGCCCATGAAAACACAGTACCACCCTTGCTTTCTCTGTCCACCATCTCCATCTCTCGCCCTCTAATCTATCCCCAACGGCTATGTCGCTGTTTTGAAATTCAGAAGGTTTGGGACTTGGATTTTATTATTTAACCAAGGTTATTTATAAATATTACATGGTTTCCATTTGTGGATGTAAGTGAACTTGTATTTGGGCCTACTTTGGATCAAATTCTTCAAACCAAATCCGTGGACTCAAATTTTTTGGGCTTAATAGCTAAATAGATCATCAATTTTTAGCATAAAATTGAATTAAGCCTTCAACGTTTTATCTCGTAAAAATTAGTCTATAAAATTTTATTTTATTGTAAATAAACCTTTTTAAAATTATGCAATTAAGTTCAAATATGTTAAATGACACTAACTTCTGTTAGTATTGCACACGTGGCAGCCAACTAAGCTATTCACGTCAGCTTTCACGTTAGATATCCAAATGACAGTTAGTGTCATTTAACAGATTAGACTTAATTGCATAATTTTAAAAGGTTGAGGGTTTATTTACAATGAAATAAAAGTTCATTGACTGATTTTCACGCGATAAAACGTTGAGAGCTTAATTCCATTTTATGCTAAAGGCTGAGGATCTATTTGGCTATTAAGCCAATTTTTTATATTTAAAAAAGAGCTTTTCTTTTATGCAACGCTTTATATAATAATGTTATACTGATAGTCAATTAGAATGTTTCATTTCATTTCATCAAGTGTGAGATTGAGTTAGTTTGTTTAGTATTTATTTAATTTGTTGTTATATGTATTTACCAATTTTTTAAGTTACTGGCTTATATAATTACAAAATTTTTAAGTCTTTAAAAATAAATTAAAAATTTTTATTAACATTTTTGTAAACGATTGTATATTTTTTAATTTTCTTGATTAAAGAAATGATAGTTTATGATTAATTGACAATGTATAACTATTATACATTATCATTGTATCAAATATATAAGAAATTAGCAAAAGTATGTTTGTAATGATGATGTAAATTCATGTTTATGATCAAGTTAGACATTGACTAATTAAGGTTAGTCATAATATTAGTTTTAAAAATAATCATTTATCACAAAATAAATTTATTTGATATACTATTCTATATGCGAAATTAATAGGGTCATACATAAGTAAAAAATAATTTAACTATTAAAGATAAAGTGAGATGTGTGATAATTATTTAATCTCAATTATGAAATTAAAAAAAAATAATAGTAAGCGGATAGAATAAACAAAAATATGACTTTAATCAATATCAATTGATATCCATTTTATATTAATAAATTACGATATGCTTTATTATTTTTTTTAAGTGAAAAGTGAAAACAACAAAACAAACTTTGTTTGCCTTTTCATGTGACAATTGACACTTGAGCAAGAACTGTTTTTTTTTTTTTTGTGACAAGAGCAAGAAACGTTGACAAAGGCCTTTTGTCACACAGATAAAAAGGACAGCCATTTCTTTTTTCCGAAAAAATCTTTTGATTTTGGTTTGACAGAGACAATACAAAATTCTAAAATAGGTTGAGTTGAGAAAAACTTTATTTTATAATCTTTTTTTTAACCATTTATGTGGATTATATTTGTTGTCGTATTTTCCCTTTAACCTTCACTCATTGCGTCGTCACGTTTCTCCTTGCAACGCTTGTGAAAATTAAAAGAGATTGTGTATGATGCATTGATAGTGTATAATTTTTATACATTGTCAATGCATCAAAAGTTGACACTTCATCAATAAGTTTTTATGGGCAAATTAAAAAAATTTATTTATATTTGCATATAAGGGCCTATTGATGAGGTGTCAACTTCTGGTGCATTGACAGTATATAAAAACTATACACTGTTAATGCATCATATATAAATCCAAATTAAAATTCCATTTTGGGCTCTGATTTTAGTGTGGCCGCACCCGATCAAGACTAAAACATTATTGTTTTTTCATTGCAAAAAAATTGGTCATTACAAATTAGTTTTTTCCTCAATTGGTCACTTAAATTAAAAAAAAATTAATTTTTTATCAATAAATCGTATTAGTAAACACACCACTATATAATTGAAAAGAATAATCCAAAATGTGTCTTGAGTATGTAAAATTGATGGAAATTAGATGTAAAATGTTATGGGCAAAAATTTATTGTGACACCACACAAAATTTGGAATCAAATCTTTCATGCTAATTTAATGTTTTTAACTTTATATAAAAAAAAGAAATTGTGAAAAACCTTTATTCAATAGAATTCAGGCATTCCGCTATTTTTTTTAACTTTTTATTAGTCAACAAACATGAAAGAGACACAAGGAAGAAAGTAGGCAAATTTTATTTTTCCTAGTAGAATTTAGACGGCGATTGTATAATCAACAAAAAGTCGGATATTTTTACTCTGGCCTAGCTGTACCGAAGCGGTACCCTAAGAAAGGTTCAGTTGCTTGATCAAAAAAAATAAATAAATAAATAAAAGAAAGGTTCAGTTGTTCTTAGTTTGACCGATTTGATATCAAGTAAGATTGAAAAACCCGGAATTCTAACCTCTGTTATTCTTCTTCGACGGAGCTTTCCCGCTCTTGGAGACATTAATACAAGCACCTTGCCTGCAATAAAAATTCACAGTACTCTTTAGCAATACTAATTTTCAGGAAGAAGAAAAATGAAGTACGTGTTGGTTACTGGAGGAGTCGTAAGTGGACTCGGAAAGGGCGTCACCGCCAGCAGCGTAGGCGTCGTCCTTAAAGCCTGTGGCCTCCGTGTTACTTCCATCAAAATTGGTTTTTCTCTTTACTATCCTATTTTATTTTTCATTTGTTTTAGCTTATCATTTTCTTTCTTCTTTGTATGGCCCTGACTTTCTGTGTTGGTTTTAACCTTTGTGTGCAAATTTTTGAAGGTTAATATAACATGCTTTTTCTTTTTCAGTGTTTATTATTCATATTGCTTGCTCTTTGGTTCCTAAACTACTCTTGGAATTTATTTATTTTTATTTTAATTTCAGAACAATCCAGATTATGCTTATTTTTGTTTCTTAATCTTCTTCATTTTCCTTGTTTCTTGCAGATCCTTATCTGAACATGGATGCTGGAACCATGTCTCCTTTTGAACATGGGGAGGTGTTTGTTCTTGATGACGGTGGAGAGGTTTACTATCACCTTTTTTTTTTTTGTCTTGCATTCAGTATTTTGTGCTGATAGTATTTGCCAACGAAGAAAAATTCATTGCAATATGTTAACTAACTTGGTTTATATTTATGTTTGCTCTTAAAAGGTCGATTTGGATTTGGGTAACTATGAGCGGTTCCTAGATGTTACTCTTACTAAAGAGAACAATATTACTACGGGAAAGATATATCAGGTATTTCAATTTAGTCAAAATAGATGTTAATGTATCTGTTCATTGGTCACCTGAGCTCTATTAGTGATTGAAAATAACCCAGTTGAATTTCTTATCAGTCCGTCCTTGAGAAGGAAAGGAGAGGTGATTATCTTGGAAAGACTGTGCAGGTGACTTTTCTTATTACCAAATCATGTGGCTAATTTTGTCTGCTTATAGAAAGTAATGATAAATTCCGGTCATTTATTTTTTGAGTGGATTCCAGGTTGTTCCACACATCACAGATGCTATTAAGGATTGGATTGAGTCAGTTTCTCTCATTCCTGTAGATGGAAAAGAGGGTCCTGCAGATGTCTGTGTGATAGAGTTGGGAGGCACTGTTGGTAAGAACTTTGCTTAGAAAAAAGAATAGATATGTCAGGAATTCTCTCTCCATTCCTTGTTTTCTCTCGTTTTGGGTTGGAGATGATTGATTTTTTTTGGGGGATGTTCTTCAATCTTCAGGAGACATTGAATCAATGCCATTCATTGAGGCCTTGCGACAGTTGTCCTTTTCAGTTGGTAAGCCTTCAGTTTTCTGTTTATTTTAGAAATGTAAATGATACTCTTTAGGTTTGTTTGACCATTAATCATTGTTTTCCCACCCGATTATTAGCCTTGTTGTCATTTAGACTGACACATATGTGGTGCTCTTTTAGATCCACATGTAAAGTCGTGCCTATAGGAACTTGGATTCCTTAGGAATATGTTGGCAGAGAATTTTTATTGGTAATAATTTGATTTAAATATGTGGTACTATGATTGTGTGACTTGTCTGCTATTCAAATGTACTATTCTATACTGGTCAATAGGTCAAATGTTTTGGACATGAATTTGCAGTGTGGTGTATGTACGCACACACATGAGTTGATAAATGAAAAGACACTGTTGATCTGGTCTCCGAATGATTGGCAGCCTTCACCATTTTGTTAAACTCTCAATCTGTTAATTAAAAAAAAGAATTGATTCTGCATCTATAGTATGGCACAATATCATTCTACACAGTATTGTTGGTATGAATCTTCATTTCTCTTAATAATTTTCATTTTCCTCCTCAGGGCAAGATAACTTCTGCCTCATTCATGTCAGCCTAATACCCGTGCTGGGTGTTGTCGGAGAGCAAGTAATACTGCATAATTTTCTTTAATGCATAAAATGCAAATTTCTTTTAGGTCATTGTTTTTGGATCTTATTTTAAACTGATTGCAATCAAGTCCCTGAATTATATTAAACATTGCCACCTTTTATATTGAAATGATTTTCTCTGTGGTTGCAGAAAACTAAGCCTACTCAGCATAGTGTCCGGGAACTTAGAGCCTTAGGCTTAACTCCTCAACTGCTTGCATGTCGCTCTGCTCAGGTACACTACCTTGCATATACTTTCATGCCAAAGATGATTTTGTCATCAGAATCGTTTGGTGGATTGCATAACTGCATTTTATCTTTCTGGAGTATTCTTTCCTGGCTCATTATAGCACTTATGTACATTGTTATTAGTTCTTAGATGGGTTGGCATGAACGTTAGTAATCATTTTATTATGGTGTGGCATCTTGTTGTGAAGGTGCTCTACTTATTTAAATTTATTGCTGAACTATAGTTGGACTTGTCATTTTTAACTTGGTACTGAACCTAGTGTTCCTGTCGTATAAATATTTTGTTGTAAATTGCAATTTCTTAGCTTTGGCTCTTGGATTTACTTGTGTTTTGTTCTTTTATCTTGCTGAATATACTTTTGGCTGCTTTGCTTTCTTTATCTAACCTTTGTCCTGAATTTGATTGTATATATACCCTTTTGGTTGGTGACTTGCAGCCTTTATTGGATACCACAAAGGAGAAACTTTCACAATTTTGTCATGTTGCGGTAAATTTATTGGGAAAATCTAGTATTTGTTCTTTTGATTGAGATTTATCATCTTGACTGCTGATCTTATTTATCTCCTTTTGGTCCCTCACAGTTTGCCAACATCCTAAGTATTCATGATGTTCCCAACATTTGGCATATTCCTCTCTTACTTAGAGTATGTTCCATAGCAGTTCTTCCATTTCTTGTGAACTTAAGGATTCCTAGTCTATTATACTAATGCATTTCTTAATGCTGTTATATGTTGACTATTGCTTCAGCGCCAAAATGCTCATCATTCAATTCTTAATCAGCTAAATCTACTCAGGTTAGTTTTTGGTTCAACATTTCCAACATCTACATGACTGCATCTTTATTTCTTTATTTTTATCATAGGATTGCTAAGTTTTTTTTTAACATTTACTTCATCTATGGCTTACCTCTTTGATGCACAATGAGGCGTAGGCAATCAATATTTTTGTATCCAGCCTAGCTAGTTGATTGTTGGTCTTTTCCTCTTATACTATTTCTTTGATTTTAGCACTGGACAAATGTTATATTTGTTACTGGTTATCGGACTGTTGGCATTGAAATTGATTGGCTGTTAACTACCAAAATTCACCATTAAATCTGGATCAAGGTACCAATAGCCAGAAGGTTTAATCTATTTAACTAGATGTATTTAAACTTCAAAGTTCTGTTTCAGCATTGCTACACCTCCAGATCTAGAAGCTTGGACCAGGAGGGCAGAAACTTTTGACAATCTCACTGATTCTGTTAGTACTCTTTATTTATCTCTAATTGTCCTGTTTGAAATAGAAGAATTCTTTCAGTTGTGAAACAAAAGCATATCAATGTGTGCAGGTGAGGATTGCTATGGTGGGGAAGTATGTTGGTCTGACAGACTCGTATCTATCTGTTGTGAAGGTTTGATAATATTTTAATTTTGTGATTTGTGGAGATCCTTAATTTGGCCATAGTATCATTCTGGAAATTTCATTTCTTCAATGGACGCATAATGTTATACAAAGGAGAGCTTCTGGTGCTATATATTATTATTGTTTTTAAATTATCTGTCCTTGCATCCTTTTAGCCTAAGGTGTATGGTGAAGTTTTCATAAAAAATTATCTAAATGTTTTATATGCTGGAGGCATTAGCACATGTATCCAGAATGTTGGTATCACATAATCTAGATCATTTTGGTAAAATACATCGTATTGTGATTGATTGAAAACTAGGTAAGTCATTAGTTAGTGTTGCAAAATTACATGCCTGCTAATTGGTTATATGTTTTTAAAATACTGAATTTTAGTGGCTTGCTGGTTTAAGTCATGTTAATCATTATTGTGTCTACTTCTCCTTACTATGTGTTTTCTTTTGCTTGTAGGCGCTTTTACATGCCTGCATTGCATGTTCTTTGAAGCCATCTATTGACTGGATTGCAGCTTCAGACCTTGAAGATGATACGGTCCAATCGGTATTGAATCAGTAGCACTTTTGCTATTACAATTTAAAAGAAAATTTGAATATTATATTATTTAAACATTCTTCTTCCTTGTCCAGATGCCAGAAGCTCATGCTGCTGCATGGAAGACTTTAAGAGTAAGCTTCTTTTGTTTTCCCCATTGTTTTTAATGCGTTAACTTCTTCAGTGCCAGACCTGAGAAATGGTTTTGGTTTATCAATTTCATGGATTATTTTGTGCAAGAATAGGCTAAGACTAGATTATTATTGGTGGTCCTGGACAGTTGAGTATGTCTGAAATTCAATCATACATAGAGTTTACCTATTGATATTTATCTTTTTATTTTTTATTTTACGGGAGGGGTGGGGGTGTATAGAAATCATCATCATCATCATCATCATCAGAGCCTTTATCCCAATAGATTGGGGTAGGCTATATGAACCAATATCTAAAATCACGTTAGATCGTCCATATGTATTCTCTGCCTCCATAGATTCTTATTCAAGGCCATTTGCTCATCTAATTCTAAAACCTCCATGTCTTTCCAAACTACTTCCTTCCAAGTCTTTTTCGGTCTTCCTCTAGTCTTAACCTTTCTCTCAACATCCATAGCCTCTATTCTCCTAACTGGAGCATCTACAGGTCTACGTCTTACATGTCCAAACCAACGTAAACGATTTTCACACATTTTGTCTTCGATAGGTACCACTCCAATCATCTTACGAATATCATCATTTCTCATTCTATCCTTTCTTGTATATCCACATATCCACCGTAACATTCTCATTTCTGTTACACTCATCTTTTGTGTATATAGCCTCTTAGTCGCCCAACATTCACTACCATATAACAATGTTGGTCTAACAACTGTCCTATAAAACTTGCCTTTCAACCATGTAGGAATTCCTTTATCGCACAACACACCTGTAGCACTTTTCCACTTACTCCATCCAGCCTGGATCCTATAGGTCACATCACCATCAATCTCTCCATCCATCTGTATTATTGATCCCAAGTATCGAAAATTATCCCGCTTAGGTATCGCCACCCCATCTAACTTCACTACATCATGCTCTTCCAGTCGGTTAGAACTGAATTTACACTCCATATATTCAGTCTTCACTCTGCTTAGTTTAAATCCTTTTGATTCCAACGTTTGTCTCCATACTTCCAATTTTGTATTGATCTCCGCTCTAGTTTCCGCACATAGGACAATATCATCTGCAAACATCATACACCAGGGCACCTTATCCTGGATGGATTTTGTCAGTTCGTCCATAACTACCACGAACAAGAATGGACTCAACGCTGACCCTTGGTGTAATCCCACCGTGATAGGAAACTCACTTGTTTGCCCCCCACCTGTCCTCACGTGTCCTTGCGCCTCTATACATGTCCTTAATTAGTTTAATATATTTCAAAGGAACTCTTTTCTTCATTAAGGACCACCAGAGTACCTCCCTAGGCACTTTATCATATGCTTTCTCCAAATCTATAAAGACCATATGAAGATCTTTACCCATTACTCGAAAGCACTCCATAAGTTGTTTAAGCAAATATATTGCCTCCATAGTTGATCGACCCGGCATAAAACCAAATTGATTCTCCGATATCTCTATATTCTTTCTTAATCTCCGTTCTATCACTCTCTCCCATAGTTTCATCTTATGACTCATCAATTTTATGCCTCGGTAGTTGGCGCAACTTTGAATATCTCCCTTGTTCTTATATAAAGGTACTAAGACACTCTTCCTCCATTCCTCTGGCATTTTGTTAGTGTGCCAAATCTTATTAAATAGATTTGTCAACCACCTAACTCCTATATCTCCAAGGCATTTCCAAACTTTGATTGGGATGTCATCAGGTCCAACAGCTTTTCCATTCTTCATCATCTTTAGTGCATCTTTTACCTCTGTCTCTTGGATTCTACGCATAAAGCACCGATTTAAATCCTTAAGAGGCACCGAAATATTATCCAAAACTTTATTTTGTCCATCATTAAATAATTTGTTAAAATAATCTCGCCACCTGTCCTTAATGTCATTATCTTTAACGAGAGTTCTTTGATGCTCATCCTTAATACATTTCACGACTCCTAGGTCGCAATTCCTCCTTTCTCTTGCTCGCGCCAATCTGTATATCCTTTTCTCTCCCTCCTTTGTGTTCAACTTGTCGTAAATCTCTTTCGCAACCCTCGTCTTAGCTTCTGCCACAGCCTTCTTTGCCTCCTTTCTTGCTACCTTATATTCCGAAAAACTCTCTTCTGTATTGTTCTTCTTTAAAGCCTTGTAACGCTCTCGCTTAGTCTTTATAGTATCTTTTACTACTGCAGTCCACCATGTTGCGTCCTTTCCAGTCGGTACTTTTCCGTTTGATACTCCTAATGTCTCTTTGCCTACCTCCCGAATGCATTTTGCCATCTTATTCCACATTACATTTGGGTTCTCTTCTGTTGTCCAAGCCTCTTTTTGAATCCAACTATCTCTACATGTTGTATGACAATCTTCTTTTAGCTTCCACCATCGAATCCGTTCAATTCCTTTTTGTTGGTTCTTTCGATGTCGTCTATCTATCTTCATATCTAGAACTAAGAGTCTATGTTGCGCAGTAACACTCTCACCTGGGATAACCTTACAATCCAAACATCTATGTCTATCCCTACTCCTAGTTAAAAAGAAATCTATCTGACTTGCTCTTGGTCCACTTCTAAAGGTTATAAGATGAGAATCTCTCTTCTTAAACAATGTATTTGCTAGGATTAGGTCATAAGATAAAGCAAAATTTAAAATAGCATCTCCTCCCTCGTTTCTTACACCATAACTAAAACCCCCATGTACTCTCTCAAAACCCTCTCTACTTGTACCTACATGTCCATTAAGATCACCGCCTTAAAAACTGGACTAGTTTTTAAGGCTGGTTGTCCAAACCTACAGAAATTTGTACATAACCTTTATATTTAGGTCACTGGACTGTGTAAGAGTTTTTTGTACAGCATACTCTAAAGGGAATTGGGGACGAAGAGGGTGTTATGGAAATTAAATTTTTTTCTTTTACAAATTGTTATTTGCAGAATGCTGAATGTGTCCTAGTGCCTGGTGGATTTGGAGATCGTGGTGTAAGTGGAATGATGTTGGCTGCAAAATATGCTAGAGAGAATAATGTTCCTTATCTTGGCATTTGCTTGGGCATGCAGATCTCTGTCATTGAGTATGCCAGATCCGTATGTGACTTTTCTTTCAAAGATGTTTGTCTTTTATTTTCCAAATTACATAATAAACCTTTTCTAATTTTTTGTTCCAGGTTCTTGGTTTTGAAAGGGCAAACAGTACTGAGTTTGATGAGCAGACACCTAATCCTGTCGTCATTTTTATGCCCGAAGTATGCATTTCTTCTTGCTCATTTTACCTTTTCATACATTTGCCACATGTATGCAGGACTTATATTTTTTTCTATTTGATGTGTCAGGGCTCAAGAACACATATGGGAAGCACAATGAGATTAGGATCTCGAAGAACACTATTCCAGACCCCTGATTGTGTTACTTCTAAATTGTATGTTATTATCTATTTAATTTGTTTTATTTAAAAATTCTTCAAAAACTCTGTTTCTGTGGAAAAAAGATTGAATGCGTTTAAATGAACGTGTCCTATCTGTGCTATGGGTGCTTGTGCCATATGACCTCTAGGTGATGAGTTTTATGTACCTTCAAGTAGTCTGCAAGGGAACAGAGCTACATCTTTTTATCTTTTCAGATTGCATTGCTTCCAATTGGGTGTGGCTTTATCTTAATTATTTGACTAGATGTTGATTGGTAAAATCAGCATGCTTTGGTGTCCGGTAGGTATGTTGTTGCTTCCAATAGCCTGTAAAGTGTAGCTCGACAAAACTAACACTAGCGTTCACATGCAATAAGATTATTGTCCAAATTAAAGATTTTCTACATATATTTTGATTGCCATGCATGATAATTCTTTTTATTTTACTTGCTAGATACTGCAATCCAGAGTACGTAGATGAAAGGCACCGGCATAGATATGAGGTTGGTCAAGTTGATTCAACTGGGAAAGATATCCTGTGATATGATTTTTAGCCCCCTTACATTTCTTCTGCAGGTAAACCCAGATGTTATTGGGGTTCTTGAAGAAGCTGGGCTGAAATTTGTTGGGAAGGATGAAACCGGGAATAGGATGGAGGTGGGTTTATGTGTTAGTTTTCTCTCTTGCTGAAGTTTTCTTTTTGTGTGTGTGTAGCCATCAGTTGGATCCAGATTTTCTCTATTGTCTGACTTTGAGCTAAAAAGGGCAAGTTAATTCATTTTCTCATGTTTTGCAGGTCCTGGAGCTTCCAGGTCATCCATTTTATGTAGGAGTGCAGTTTCATCCAGAATTTAAATCACGGCCAGGAAAGCCCTCAGCACCATTTTTAGGTACTTGCAGACTTACAGTCACATGCAAATGCACAGACAGTTTATGTGCATGTGAAGTACATAATTTGTCATTAATAGCTTTCAAAAAGGAGAAAGATGCAAAAATGATTGCTCTTTTCTGTCCATGCAGAAGGTCATGGTTCCATATAGAGCAGAGTTAAAGATGCATAGGTACTTCATGATCTAAAAGGCTTAATATCCAAATATACCTTCAACATTTTACACAAAATAGATATAAGCTCGCAAAATTTTATTACATACAAATAAGTTCATAAGCTTTTATTTTACTGTAAATAAACCCTCAACCTTTCAAAATAACTAATTAAGTCCAAATTTGTTAAATGATACTAATTGTTGTTTGGACATCCTATTTGACAGCTAATGTAAATAGCTTTGTGGGTCATCATGTGGCAGGTGACTTGTGCAATACAAACGGAAGTTAGTGTTATTTAATAGATTTGGACATAATTGCATGATTTTGAAAGATTGAAGTTTATTTATATTAAAATAAAAGTTTAGACTGATTTGCGTGCAATAAAATGCTGAAAGCTTATATCCATTTTGTGCAAAAAGTTGAGAGTATATTTAGTTATTATTCCTGATCTAAAATAATACAGCTAATATAGCCACTGTCATTATTCTGAATATCAAATGAGCCATGTAAATTAATCCTTCTACGGTGGAGCTTCCTCATGCTATATCCATATAAATAAAGTCAACATGCTTGGTCATATAGTTTCCGTTTTTCGATAAGCAAATATTTCATAAATTTGGATTATTCAACTCCTATCATCTTACATGCGAAACAATAATAATAGTTATGTCTTTGCAATTATAGGTCTTATATTATCTGCAAAAGGACATTTGGAAGCATATCTTCGCACGCATCAAAATGGAAGTTGATATACAAATTATAATGATACATCCAAATAAGTTTTACAAGGTAATTTCCTTTCTGAAAATTAAAAATGTCGGTAGATCAAATTTGTACCTGGCTTAGTAGCCTGCTTGGTTGAGGATTTGCTTTCCCCTTGATGGTATCTGCTCTAAAGACTAGAGTCTACAGCTGGTAACTGTGGCAGGCTAGATGAACTGGAATTTCTACCATTGTGTGCACATGTTTATGTTGACTTTTACATCACTACATAACTTGCATTGCATAGGAATGATGTATGAGGAAACTGTCTGATTGGTCTTTTGGCCAACTAGGACAAGGGACACGTATTTTCCCATACAATGGGCAACATGGCATGGTCTACAGCGTACCCTTATATCTGATATTTTTTAAAGCATTCTGTCACTATTTGGCATGTTAGGCCACTGGCTTGTAGCCTTTTCCGGTGGTTTGGTTAATGTTGGATATTACAATCAAATACAAAATTCAATTATTTTGTTTTGTTTTGTGAACTGACCCATCTCCTTCACCTGGATGTAGGAGGAAATTGATAGATTGGAGGTCTTATGCTATGGATATACGCAAGGAGGTTCTTCAAGTGGATCCTTTTTGCAATACATTTTTAGGCAAATATTTATTTGACTTGATATTTCACGGGGCAAATTTTCAGATTTGGTTCCTGAAAGTCATAGCCATTTGTGAAAGTTATTGATTTCATTTTTATTATGTCAGTTTTTCATTTGATGTACCTCATGGGGTCAGGGGTGAGGAAATACTAATGCTGGCAGATGATTTAACAAGGAGAAGCATCTTTTCCGAACTCCTACGTCTTTTCAAGTAATTTGTGTACCGGTAATGACATATATATATATATATATATATATATATATATCAACATTGCGAGTGCTGGAAGGGATATTTTATATTATGGTTGGCAATGGTTATATGCCTGCCATTCTGTTTCACGAATTTATCAATGATAAACTTATGATTTATTTTGCAGACTTGAGATGGCTTTCAATGCCGTTTCCCGACTTTAGGAATTTGTTACCTTGCATTACAATTTTTTTTTCTTTGTAATAATCTCTATTCTTTATTTTTCAATTCTTTTTCCCCTCTTTTTTGTTTTCCTTATATATCTGGACTTCATTACAGATTTACAGTGGATTATGCTTCTTTTGTCTTTTTTGGCCAAGTCAGTAGATTAATCTCACTTCAATGACTAATTCCAGTTTAATATATTAATATTATGGTCTTTGACAGCCACATCGTTTGTAGGCAATAATTTTTCTTCACTTCCCTAAGATGGGTAAGTTGTTTTTTTTCTCTCCACAATTACAAAACCTTATAAATGATATTAACTCAAAGTCTCAAACGCATCAAACTCTCAAAATTTTGCAACTGAAATATGAAGATCTTTAATTATTATTGATAAATTCATAAACACCGGAATCCTCGCTATTTACAAAAATAACAAAAAACCGCAGTGTCTGATCTCTTACAAAAAAAATCTGCTGTAACTAACTCAGGAAAAAAAATGGGAAAAAGGCGTTGAATAAGCAAAATTATGAACTCGAAAAAGAATGCAGATTTCTCGAAGACCACAATATTCAACTTGCGCCTTTGTTAAGCATTTCTGTATATTCCAAATAAGAAACTTGTCTTTGTAACTTCATTTGCTCATAAAACTTAGCTATGAACTTCTCAGCCTTTGAATCAATCCCTTCTTCCTCTAACGGATATGGACTCTTCTCATCACAGCCCTCGTATCCACACTCTATGTCTTCTTGCTTCTCCTCATGAGGCTGATCAGAGCCTATCGATGAGCAACTCTTCCTTCCATTATCATACTCGTAAACTCCTTCATAGTCATCTCTACCGAAATCGTAATCGAAGTCTACTTCGTCGGGGCTAATGCAAGGGAGAAGGAACCGCATGGAAGCAGGACGGTGCATCTTGACGTGGAAAACGGGGGTCTCATCGAAGGAAAACTGGCGTGCCTTGTAATAGTTGATTTGGTCATGACGAGAAGCTGTTGTATGGCCCAGGCATTTCAGGAACTTAGGCACCAACCGTATCTCCATCATATGCCATCTTTTGAATACCCCACCTTTTCTTGCCCATAGCAGTGCTAGGCGCAGGAGACGCCATGCTCTTTGAGCAACATCACTGTTCTTCTTGGGCATTTTCATCAGCCCCATAATTTGCAGCAAGCAAACTATGTTTAAGTAGAAAAGTAGTTGGGAGAAAATTTGGTACGAGAAAACACTGGAAAATTAGCTTTGTTGGGTACTGAAATACTTTTTTTTTTTTTTCGAATGGTAGCAAAGAACTTTGTTTGCAGTTGAGGTTTTAAGATATTGAGGTTGCTGATGGAAGAACACTGAAGGTTGGCTATTTATATATATGTATGAATTTTTTGTTTGAGGTTTGATACGCGGAAAGAGAAAGGTTTTGTTTTGTTTTGGTTTTTTGGTTTGGTGAGCAGTGTGAACGATGGGGGTTGGAACCTCGTGGGAAACACGGTTGTACGCGACATAAATCTAGCTGTCGTCGTTTTGTTTCCAAATCTAACCCTGTATCCTTTTCTTTATTACTAATTAGGAGCAGCAGAAAATGTTTTTGTTGACTTTAATTTAATTTTCAATAATACATCTATTACTCAATATAAAAGGAAAAAGAGAACATTTTATTTACATTAATTTCTAATTTTAGCAATTACACATAAAAAGGTGAAATAAAATTGAAAATTCGTATTAACATGACTGAGATAAAAATAATAATAGTACTGGCAGTAGCAGCAATTAGTACAATGTGGAAGGCTATAATAGTCAACGGAAATAACGAAGCAATTTGTTTGGTTGAAAATTTTAATTTAAAAAAGAAAAGAAAAAGAGTGAAGCAAATGATTGAAGCGTAGGCCCTCCCTTTTGGTGTCGTTTTGCTGTTAGCAGGACACGGTTTAGTTGTGTTTTGATTTTGCTTTTGCTTTATAATTAAGAAAAAGAAACAAAATCGTTAAGAAAATGTTTAGTACTTTTCGCTAGGTAAACGCTTTACTCTACTGTATTGTTTATTGTTTAAGTTTTAATAATGAACTGAATTCTGAGTAAAGAAATTAGAATATCCTAAGCTGACAGTAATCATGTGATTAGTGCCGCATTTTTAATTATTTCATACTTACCAATCAAACGGTGAGAATCTTCCTATAATATACTCGGTAATTGTGAAGATTTTTCGTCAGAATATTTCCAGAGCGTGAAATGTTGACCAGCTGACGTCAATGAAGAATAAATCGAAGCCAGAATATATTAGTGAGAGCTTTGAATATTTTCACACTGGAAAAGTTTTGAAAATATGTTATATTATACATAAAGATTTAAACACATATTTATAAGATTTTCAGTAAAGTTTTTGAATTAAAATTTTTCATGTTGAATGCCAATCACCACATATCACTTTGGTTTTATTTGGTCCTGTCCAAGCAGCTTCAAAAGGCCATGAATTGTATTTGCACATGCAGGTTAATATTACTTGACGGCTTTGCTTTGGCACTCTAATCCTGAATCACAAGTACTTAAGCCACTGTGTAACGGGCAAATGCAAACAAAATTTCGAAGTCCATACGGTTTTGTTGAAGTTTTTGTATAATATTATTTAGACAATTCAACTCAGAAGCTGAAAATCTTGATTTGATGTGAAGATAGATGACAGCTATCTTGGCTGTAAGTTTTGTTCTTTCTTGGAAGTTCAGCTGATTTTGAATTACATGCGCTAAGATTTCAAGAGCTCAAAATTATCATCGTCCGCTGAAAAAGTCGCAGACAAAAGTGGCTTTAGTTGTAGCGTTTTGGTGGTAACTGGCTTTCGATTGTCGCTGGAGTTGATGACAGGATCTCTAACTTGCACAGAAATTGGCTGCGGCACTTAAGTTTGGGCCAACGACGAAACTCTATATTCAAACCGTGTAAACTTGTTGAACGGCAGTGCCACCTGTTTCAAACTGTGCGGTCCCACTTTACAACTTGTCAAATATCACAACAGTTGGAATGCCAGAAGCGCAGTGATTTGATGTGAAGAAGGAAACTTCCAGGAATCCTTCAAACTTAATATTGAACAATGGATTGCAAATTAAGTTGGGCAACAAGGAAGTAGACAAACAGAAACAGCTGATGGGATGAACAAGTTAACGGCCCGAATTGACTTAAGCAAGCAGCTGGCAACTCCTCCATTCGTTTCTAGTTTCATTAATTTCGTTCTTTAACCTGTTAAAAGAAATAACAATCCAATCCATTTTCTCAGGAGAATGAAGGGAAAATAATTAAAAACAAGATTGCTTTGAAGAATGAATAAATTAAGCGAAAGAAAGAATTAATTAAGCGCGCGTAGTAAACATGAACGTATCTGCAATTGGTGAAGAATGATTATGATTTGATTTTATTTTGTTCGAGTAAATTAATCACAAGACATCACAGTGGGACGAAATTGAAAACAGCTTGGGCGGACCCACCATAGCGTTCAATGTGACAATTATGCAGGTTTTGATGGAGGGGGAGGATTTTATTAGGGAGGAGTGAGTCGGGATTCATGGACGCATGCTTTGGGGGTCATTCTCCAGCCGGGATTTAATTCAGGATCGATTCGTTGGTTTTGGTTTTCTTTGGTTTTTGTTAATTCATTGCAAGCGGTTTGAGACAGCATGAGAGAGAGGGGACGGGTTCAAGCTATTACAGAAAAATAAGGAGAATCAAGCAAATGGGAGCCGTCGGATTAATTTCTGCTGCAAGAAACAGGAAGCTCTCCCGATTCTTATGCCTCAATCAACGCTCTCACGTTCTCCATTCCATGCTTATGAATATGGTGGTTTTACCTTCTTTTTTTTTTTTGGTGGGAAGGTATGCAGGAAAAGGGACTTTAACATTGCATCTAACTCTTATCGAGAAAAAAAATAATGGTTAAGCCTAACTTTGATCATCATATCTACAATTTTATTATTACATTTCAATTTTCTCATAGATATATCTTGTCTCCCTTTTATACTAAAATCGAGTTAATATTAATTTTTTAAAAATAAAATTACTATTTACAAGTGAAATTACAAATATAGTTTAGTATTACATCCTTTTAAAAAATAATAAAACAAAATAAATAAATGATCTTAAAGTTTTAGATCTCTTCCTTGCCTCATTGGCCAATCAATCATAAGACATATAACTGAATAAATAGAAAATAATTAATTTTAGATTTTTTTTGTTTATAATTGAAGTTGGCAGTTGAGCTTATTTGTATTTGAACTTAAATATTATAGTATGTCACAATTTTTTTTACTTGATCAAAAAATTATTGGCATTTTAATTAAGCTTTTTCTTAAATACCTAGCATTTGCATCGAAAGCATGCATGCTTAATTTAATTGTTGGTTAAATTTTTGTCAAAAAAATTGTTCTTTAAATTAATCATTGACTTCTTATTATTACCATAATGTATAGTACATATATATTAATATCAACTTGTATAGTTAATTGTTGAATTATGTTTGTTAGTAATATTTTTGATTTTTCCTTCTTTTCGTCTTACATCGAAAATTTATACTTTTTCAATACGTTTTTTTTTTTGGTGCCTATGAGGGGAAAAAATAAGGTAAAATAGATAGTTATTTGATTGTTGTTTTCATGTATATCATTAAATGAGCAGGAAATTTCATTTATAAATTACATTGATAAAGTTTTGGGCATCATATATAAAATTTTCAATGTAATTAAGATGCCAAAGTGGTCTATTTCTTTTGTTATCAACTAATTTTAATTTTTATGCATATAATGATATCAAAGGGCCCATCCTTGTTGATTCCTAAGTAATAGATTTGTTCTATAGCCTCCATGTGAAAACTATATTACATAAAATAATTCAATAACTTTACATATCATTTTCTCTAAAAAAAAAAATAAAAACTTTACAAATCACATAATAAATTTATTGTTTCTTACACGTAATAATTTGAAGGAAGAACGATAAGTTTAAGTAAGTTAATTAGGGTATGCGCTTGCATAAAAGAAATTTCGTAATCTATATATATATAATCATATAATAATTGATTTTGAATCAAGTTCCCATCGTATATTTTGACAGAATGGAATCCAAGACATTTGCCATTACTTGCAAACACAGTAATTCTATGATGCTAAAAGTTACATTTAGTTACTAAATTACTTTGTTTCTTTTATGATGGGAATAAGAGGTTGACGTTTTTTGGATTCAAATTCAAATTTTACATTGTGATCATTTTTTTTAACCACTTAATAAAAAATTTGTTAGCTAATAAATTACTATTTTGGTTATCCACTATTTTAAACATGTCAAGAATATTCCGTTCCATTTTAGTTTTTTACCAGAAATTTACCTAGTAAATACGTAGGCATACGATCGTTTTAAGAAAAATGGGGAGGGTGTACGACTCTTCAAACTTGCAATATATAAATTCATTGCTTCTTTCTCCCTCTGGGCAACGCTCGTTTCCAATCTCCCTGTGCTTGGCGCAGGGGTTGCTTCTGTAAAAATACGATAGCCAACTAATACATCAGGAGCCCATTTTGTATTTGTCTCTTTTTTCGATGGAAGAATCCTCAAAGACATCAAATGCATCCATCTCCATCTCAGGAGACAAAAACAAGATGGCTCCTGATAATCAAAATTATTGCTTGCCCATGTTGAAGAAGAAAAAGCGCGCCAGGGCAACGCTGCTCAAGGTGGTGCTTTACATATTGCGTCCGAAATCAAGCAAACCAAAATCCTTTCAGGATACTGCGGTTTCCAGCTTCTCCTGGAAGAGGCTTGTAGGGTCAATGCGTCCAATGCATTTACAAAGCAACCAATCCCCACCCCCGTCCGTCGAGGCCAAACCTGCAATCATGCCTGAGTCTGTTGGCGATCAAAAAGAGGCCCCGCCCTTGTCTAAATCCCCAGCCTCCTCCATTTCATCTTGTAGCTCCGAGAGTGACCTGAGCCGATACGAGTCACCTTTGAATCAAGAGATTCACATTCACACCGAAGATGAATGCTGGTACGATGGCGATGCTGGCGACGAGATGATTGATGCCAAGGCTGAAGAATTCATAGCTCATTTCTACCAGCAAATGAGGCTTCAAAACTTGAACTTATCATGAATCGTTGACAATTGCGGAAAGACAGTGGTCAATGACGTAGCATCAATCTGCGCATGCATGCACGTTGTGTGTCGTTACGACTGTGTTCGTTTTCTGTCTCCCCCTTTTGTTTTTATTTTCTTTTAATATTTATCTTCGTGGTTCCGCAAGAAAAGCCGGGGTTTGGGAAATATTCAATTTCGAGTTGGATAGAAAAGTGGAGTGAATAAAGAAAGGGATATCCTCCATTGTGATTTAACTGGTTATGGACTATGGAGGTTTTAGGTGTAATTTTGTTTTGTATTAATTGGGATGATTTGATTATTATGATTATAAATTAGAGAAGTTAAAAAGTTTTGTCTTTATCTTCGTAGCTTATATATACTCTTGATGAAATCATACATAAATATATCAGACGTCCTCAATTTAATTCGTGCGCAACTTTTTAAACATCTTTGCAAACGATTTTCGGATTTTACTTTGATGCAGGTTTGCCGTTTCTGGGATCAAATTAAAGTGATTATATATATATATTGTACTCACATTGTATAATGATTAATTTGTATGGATTATGCGATTGACTTCGGAAAAATTGAAAAAAAAAATGAGTATGAAATGTTTAAGTTTTTTAATAAAATAACAAAAAGAATTTAACACGAAAGGTAAAAAGGTAACTTACCTTTCTAAAATTTTTTGTCCAGGCACCGTGGGCAAACTAATCCCAAGCGTCTGGAGATATGCTAATGCTAATTAGCAGAATTAATTTTTTTTTTGTCTCAAAAGCAAAAGTTCTTACAATATTAAACACTTGGCCATTGCTAACTTGAACCATTGAACGTTGAGACAGTTAAGCCAGATTGTAGTAATGCAGATTTATATTAGTATTTCAAAGATGATCCCCATCACGGCATTACCCCTTTTCCTTACATGAAAGAGATGATTTTTTTTATATTATGAAAACTTTTGATTTGAAAAAGAAAACATAAATATTAAAATTTAAATTTAAATTTCAAACTCGTAAAATTTTTTAACATGCAAAGTAAGGATGTAACATTTAAACCAATAATCAAGAAAATGCCTGTAGATCAGTCCACCGACATAACTCGAAAGTCCGAACTCCTATCGTACCCTTCTAGTTGCCAAAGATTTGAATTGGACCTAACGTTCAGGTTCAAATGCTGGGCCTAGCCCGAAATTTAAATGTCGACGTTGGGATACTGCAAAACCCAAATTTAAGGATTTGCCCGCAAGAATTGGCTCAACTCAACCTCTTCCTTCTTTTATTATTATTAGCATTTTCTTCTCCTTTTTTTTGTTTTTGTTCGTTCACATTTTCTTCTCCTTCTTGTTCGACAGAACATCTACAATATTCATTTTAATCTTACTTCATCTCAGGCAACATCACGATGATGACAGCATTTCCTACTTCACTATTTTTTTTTTTCATGAGAAGGGACGAATCAAACTTTGAATGTAATTTTCTGAAGATGATAACAACCATCAGAGTTTAGACCGGATGAACCAGAAAAAAATTTAGGCATACCTTTCTAGAAAATGCAAGGGTCAACGGCCTTAAAAATTACGACCAGTGATAATTTTGGCTTAGCACTAATGACAAATTATTCTTCAAAGAAAATACAACTTTGCAAAGGACTTTCAGATCATTAATTGGAATGATTAAAAATTACACAATAAACCTAAAATTCGAGGTAGCCATACAGAGGAAAAAAAGCAATTTAATATTTAAATTTTTAAACAAAACCCATTCATAAATTAAACCCTATTTTCAAACGTTTTGGTAAGATTAAGCAAAAAATAAATCTTTCAATAAAAATTTATAACTTGTGTTGTGTCCACCTTGATTTACTTGCTTGCAATTTTTCTCAGCCAAAAAATGTCAAAACAATCAATTCCTTCAAGATCTTACCACGACACCACCGGGTCCCACCCTCCATCCGACGTGTACGCAATCTGAACCGCTCTCTTTAGTATCCATGGACGATCTGCGAGCACTTGTTCTTGATCCAACGGAGCCCTTTCCTCAAAGAAGCCTTTACTTTTCCTTCGACCGTGTAAACCTTGTATTTCGCTACCCTCTTCTTCCTCTTCATCTCGGAATCCGTAAACCCCCACGGCTTCGAAGTCGCTTGGCTCGGCCGAGTCGTCCGATTCGGAACGGGTGGTAAATCGGAGGAGCGGGATTGACCGGAGAAGTTCTGATTGGCTCCAACGCTCGAGCTCTTCCCGCTTACTATCTCCATCCGACGATCCACCCCGTACGGTCTTTGACTTGACCCATAACTCTCCATTGAGGTAATAAGAGAAGGGAAAAAAGCTTAGGGTATATTTATGGAAATGAAAATGAGTGAGGTTAGGGCTTGGGGAACTGGAGGCTATACGGCGTGACGGTGAAAAGAAAAAGAGAAGCTTTTTTAAAAAATTCTACTTTCTGTTTCAAAAAAAAAATTTTTGAGTTTATTGTGACGTGGTTTCTGTACCGGATGATTCTTTTTTGAAATTCGTTTTTATTTTATATATTAAACACAAAAATTTATGATTTAAGCTGTAGGAGGGAAATGTCTGGAGTCACTCGTGATACAGCCTCGGTTTTGCCGATCTTTGGTTGGGATGAAATGATGAAACCCTTCTCTTCTCTTCTCTGTCTTCCCTCCTTTCATATTACATTATTACTTTGGAAAATGTTCAATTATTACTATATAATAATTAATAAGCAATAAAACTAATTAATTAATTAGGCATGTTTAGGACAACCTTGTCGTAAGATGATAGCTGATGGAAAAAGAAAAGAACTCCGAACAGGCGAAAAGCGTGGTGATGCTTTGCTTCTTGTTGGTGTTTTTAAAACTTTCAATGATTTTGTTTGGTTTTTTAAATTCTTGCCCTACTAGTTACGTGAGACAGGAGCCGCATTTATATTTCAGTTGTTTATTGTTTTTTGCTTTATACATTGCACTATTTTCCTTTTTCCCTGATCGAGTACGGGAACTTGTGCTATTAATCAAGGGACCTTTGAATTACTATTATATTTTTATGATATTTTATATTTTAATTTTTAATTTATACATTGCAAGGTATAGATTCTATGCAAATATATAATAATCGATTGATTAAATCACAAAATTATAAAAAATTATATTTAAATATTTGAATTGATTCATCGATTCATGTTTTTTATTCGAAATAGTAAATTTTAAATTTCATTGATCACTTTATTATTAAAAAAAATACAAATATTAAAAATTTGAAAAGTGGTCTCCGAAAAAATACTATCATACATCCATATATTTTAACAAGTTGTTCACCTGCGTAATCTAAAAATCCAAGTATCTATCTGTGGTAGATATGTGGTGGTAGATCAGTTAATTAACTTTTATGACAGAGAAACTTGGACCCATTTGAGAGTTCTTATGTTGAAATCTGATTAAACAATAAAATTATAAAGAATATAAGAAAATTAAAACAAAAACATTAGGATAGATAATTATTAGCATACCCAAAATGGACCAAAATATGTACCCAATAATAATAAAGAAGCAAAACAATTATAGATCCGGCTATGAGCTAAATCCAACTAGTTGTAGATCTAGAAAACAGAAAAAAAGGAGCAAACAGAATTTTAAAGGAACAATGCGGTGTAATTCAAATAATTTGTGCGGTTATTTTTTTAAAAGTAACATGTAGGTTTTTTTTGGTTATAACATAAATATTTAATAACCCGGGATAGATGAGTTACTTGAATTTACAATATATCACAACTTATTTTTAATTACATGGGTCAAAAAAGTTGTAATAAGTTTGAGACTGAAACTTCCTTTTTTGTAACTTTCTTCATTATTTTGAATTTTGATCTCTTTTGTAAATACGCATTATTTAAAGTATGCAATAACAGCTATTATGCATCATAAATACCCCTCCCGAAAATAAAAAAAAAAGAGAAAAAGAGAATGTCGATGTACATTGAATATTTACATGCAGTATACTGTATATAAAAGATTCAAGAATTAAAAGCACTGGATTCCAATAATTATAAATTATGGAATTTCATGTGCATATAGTAGTCTTTTATCTATTATTTTTTTTGGTGATATGGTAGTCTTTTATTTTTTGATTACAATAGTAGCTTTTTATTTTTTTTATCAGCAATATTTTCTATTGGGTTTGTGCTACATTGTTAATTTTTGTAGGAAATATCTCACAATTGAAATCTTACCTAAAAGGCTAATTAAAGTCACTTCTCGTGACCATAAAATTATGATCTTCATTATTTCTTTACTTAAATTTTTAGAATCCTTGATTCCAGGGAAAAAAAAATAGAGATTAATTTGAGCTACCGAACTCTCATGCACATATCTATTGTGCTTAGTTAATTTTTCATCGGAACGTAATTAAAATATTAAGGGAAACCCTTAATCTGTTGTTTTTTTTTAGATCTAGTCTGTAATTGTTCATATTTGAAGGGAATTAAAATAATGAACCTTGACTCATTAGCTGACCAATGCGTATTGGGCTCAAGGCAGTTCAGTATTGTATGTTTGTAGCCACATGTTAAACTTTCACGTACTTGTCCATTTCTTTAAGAGTTTATATATAATACACTGATATTATATAGTTTTTATACATTATCAGTCAACTATAAAATGATACTTCATATGCAAGTCCTTAAAAATAAATATTAAGGGCTTATATACTTTTAAATTTTGCTCATTAATAAGGTGTTATCTTATGGTTAACTAACAATATATAGAAGCTATGCACGGTCAGTGCATCATATATAAATTCTTTCTTTAAAAGGCGATTACGTGTTTGTAATTATGCATGAATGTATGCATGTGTTTATTTATTTTAATTTCTCAATAACAAATATGAAAGTAATGTCACATTTATTGAAACATGTGTGTACATATTTTTTTTTGGTTACATGTGTACATATTAATATAACAACCTCATAAATATATGTAGGTTTTTTGAATTTAATAATAAGGGTTCATATTTGATGCACATGCATTCATAATTTATGTATAATATTCATACACTGCCAGGTAATCACAAAATGTCATATCATTAATGAAAAATTTTTTAAAAAGTTTATATTTAATGCACTGATAGTATTTAATCTCTATATACTGTCATAAAGTACCACCTCTTTAACGAGCAAAGTTAAAAAAAAACACGAGTCCTTAAAAATAAATTTAAAATGTACTTTATTAATATTTATTTTTAAGGACATCCATATCTTTAAATTTTGCTTATTAATGAAGTAATACTTTGTGGTTGACTAAAAGTATATAGATGTTATACAATGTTAATGCATTAAATATAAACTCATTAAAAAAAATGTAAAACTTTAAAAATAAATATTAATAAAGATTTTTAAGTTATTTTCAAAATTCTGTATAATTTTTAACTTTTCTTATTAATGATGTGATATTTTGTTATTAATTAACAAGTCGACTTAATCATGAGTCTTGGATAAGATGTTAACAGCCTTTATGTGCATCCAAGCTTCAAGCTTGATCTAGCTCAATGTTAGGATTTGAGTTTTTGTTTAGGCCTTTTTTAAAATTAAAAAAAAATCAGACCCATAAAAAAATCAATTTTTAACAGAAAAGTAATATAATTTTGATTGACTGATAGGTTTCAACTCTCAAGTTTTATCAAACAACAAAAGGTGAGAATTACCCCGTAGAAGTAAAACACTTAGAATTTACTATTAGGCTCATAGGCTATATTGATTTAGTAGGTTGGTTTTTTAATTGAATAATTTAATATAGGTTTCTTTAATTGTTAATGATGGATTGGTATATTTAATGGGTTTAATGAGTTTTATTGATTGGGCTCTTTGTTGGGTTTATTTGATTTTAACATATTTAATAGGTTTACATAAATTAAGGTCCATTGGCATTGAGATACTTTTAAAAATATATAGATATTTTTGGGTCAGATCTGAGCTTTTAAGAGTGAGATTAAAGTCTGATTTGAATTTTGATCGCTTTTATTTTGTTTGCTCAAGCTCATTTAATTGACTTAGGTCATGTCTGGTGTATAAGATAAGGATATGATAAGATAATATAAGATTATGAATATGATAAGATTAGATTATATCATCCTATCTTATGTTTGGTGTGTACAAGGATTAAGAATAGGATATGATGATTTTTTATGTCTTTCACAATATTTGTTATGTGTAAAATTAAAAATAGTATACAATGGTTATTTTAAGTACTCTTTTTTAAAGTAAAATAATTTAAATTTATAATTTTTTTGTTATAAATATAAATAAAAATTTAAAAATTATTTATAATACTATAATTAATTGTCCAATTTATTAGCTAACTTTTTAATAAAAAATTACTTCTAAAAAATTTATATTACTTTTTCAAAAAAATTATTTTGTTAAGAAATGAATTTTTATATAATGCATTTTTTGTATTTTTTTTCATTTTTTCCTTTTTGTTTTTATTTCTTTTATATGATTTAAATTTAAAATAATTTTTTATTGTAAATTAAATATATTTATTTTTAGAAAATTGAGTTTTTCTTGGAAATAAGTTTATTTTTTAATTACATTAAATTTTCCAAAAGACTATTCTTAAATATTTTTCTTTATTTTTATGGTTTCTTTATCTTCTTTCTTTTTTTCTGTCAATTATAAAGAAATATAGAAAACAAAAAAAAGGAAAATATAAGTTAAATTTAATAATTCAATTTTGATGAATTAAAAAATATATAATTTCTAATAATTTATGGTTAACAGTCACTTTTCTTTAATTTTTTTAGGCAAAAACAAAAAAAAATTAAGAAAGAAAAAATAAAAATTTTAATGTAAGAAAAAACTAGTTAAAAATTATATATTTTATAATAATTTTTATGTTTGAAAATTTATTTTCTAAAAAATAATTTAAAAAATGTGTACAAGAAAATATTATTTTATCAAAATTATTGTTTTTCTTTAATCAAAAACAAGAAAAACAAAAGAAAGAAAAAGAAGGAAAAATGAAAAAGAAGGAAAAAAATTATATTAATTAATTAATTAAAGATCCTTACTATTTTAGTAAATGTTTAAGTTAATTTTTAAATATAAATGTTAAGGATAAAATAATAAAATATGAGTACTTATTTCTAATTCTATGAGATTAGGAATAATCCTCATCTTTTGGAGAGGATTAAGTCATACTATACTATGAGGATTTACTAAGAGGATGACTAATCCTCTTTACAATCCAATCCAATCATTTCTTTAATGTGTGCACCAAACATAAGATAGGATAATTATCATCCTATCGTATCCATTATCCTATGCACCAAACATGTCCTTAATATATTATCTAAGTCCAATTAAATATCGAGTAGGCTTTTGGATTTGGACAAATAACCCAATCCTTGCGTTGGTTTATTGACAATGTATAAATATTATACACCATCCATGCATCAAAATAAACTTTTATTCTATATATCTAGTGCAGGATATAGTAAAATAATGATTCATTAGTTAACAAATTGAAGCAAAGTTTCATTGTTAATGATCAACTTATTCCTATAATTTACAAAGCATGCCCTGCGACATCATAAGATTGATCATCACATATAGTTAAGAAGCAGAACAACATTTGAAACTAGTGATTCTGCTGTTTTGATGGATGTGTGTAAATGTAATGAATCGAATCGTGCCAAGCTGATATAACAAAACTAGCGTGCGGGTCATGGTCTCGGATGACTGATACAAATGCCCCCTTGTGACCTTGTCGCTTTCTTTTTTGTAATGTTGCCTCCATGTTGTCCCACTCGACATTCTCTCTGTCTGCTATCTACATAAAATCGTGTAATTTAATTATGAGTTAGTTTTTTTGGTAAACTTACATGTAATTTTTTTAATTTTACAAGCGAGATAAAAATATTTTCAAATATCTCATTTTCTTAATTATTTTATTTATTTTTTCAGTATACACTAAGAAGTATCTGTCATTCTATTAACTATATAAAATTTAAAAGCTTCACTTTCAGAGATAATTTCTCTTTAATTATTAATTCTAAAATTGTTTTACTCTTACAATTAATAGCATCTGCGGCATGAGAGAGAAGCCACTGTAATGCTTGAAGACTAGAATTGCTTGGAAGATCAAACTCTTCAATACCTTGGAAGATGTTTGAACAAAAGGTAACACATCTCACAACCAATTTAAAACAGAGAGGAAAATACAAAAGCAGAGAGGGTATTAAGAAACTCCACGGTACATATATATGTATATCTCAGACCTGTAATCTAAGAACCTGAAGGAGAAAGTTTAAGATGAAGGTCAATGCCTATGTCCGCCTCTGGCAATTCACCGGAAAATTCAGTAAATCTCGGGGCTGCTGTCGCAAAATGCAATGGCTGTGCTATGAAAATTCGAGGGGGATACTGAGGAGTTGAGGGAAGCAGCAGTGACCGTGACGGACAATATCCTGGCTGCGCAACAAATTTACCAGCACCGTTGCTAGTGAACCCTCTAGGAAACGTGCGCGGCGTCGATCTTACAGCATGGGAGTTTAAAACAGGCGCGGCTGCTATGTACCGTTGATGGCTGTGAAACTGGGCTCGCCTAGCTCTTTGACGCTCTCTCTTGTGTGCATTTTGATGGCCCCCTAGTGCTTGAGAGTTGGCAAACACTCGGTGGCAAAATGGACACTCGAATTTCCTGCTTTCTCCAAAATCTTCAGCTTTCTCGGAAATTTCATCTTGCTCAGTTAGTGAAAAACCAAACAGCTTCAGTGAAGAAGTGGGTTTCTGGTCCGATTGTTTATCAGCAGAAGATGACCTGGATGAGATTGAGCTCTCTGCCATTGCAGTGAGAAAAGAGAAGCTATAATTATGTGTGATACAAAAGTAAATGCCGTGTATTTATAGCTGGACTGGTTTGATCTGCCGCTCTGAGTGCATTCATTTCTTCAAGGGTAATAGCCAGTTGATGGGGTTATACTTATGCCTGAAAAGTGAAAGCATGGTTGTTGTGCGGAAATTTGGTGCTAGGGTAAGAAATGAATATCTAGGGGTAATTACTGTTTGTGTACAGTGACAGAAAGGCTGTAACGTGTGAAAACTCTCTTGTCAGGCACAGTTTTTGGAGGAGCAGATCGTGAGGAGGATCCATGATGGTGAAACATTGAAGAAAAGAGACCGAGAAAGACGGGGGATTATTAGGGTTATTGTCTGTAGAATCCAAGTCCTCTGCCCCATTTGGCCATTTCCTTCCCTGGCCTATCCGTGCCCCAGCTCATAAAACGAGCCACATGTTTATCTTTTTTTGGCTTTAATATTTAACCAAATTTCGCTTGTAAAAACAAAAGAAAAAACAAAGAAACAGTGATACAAAGACGTAGAAAGAAATGGAAATGTGCCATGGAATTTTAATATCCCTTCATTGGTACCCTCACTCCCTTCGAAATAAAAAAAAAAATCTTCAATTTAAATTGATAGAGAAGTGCAAAGCAAAATGTCCATATTTCCCCTTTCAAATCTGAATTTTTTTTTTTTATTTTAATCTTTCTATTTTCTTCAATTTAGTTCAACTCTGAGGACATAATTAATGAGAAATTTTGTAATACACTTGATCTTAGATTCTTAAACCAATTTGAAGAAAGTTTCTTTTTTACTACTTTGATGTCTTTTTCCAACTTTAAGAAGAGAGAAGGAAGTCGGTGGAAGAGGCAGCTATTGCACCACAAATCCAACCGTAGCCAAGCTCCAATTTTGTTTGCCCGTGTCTGAAATTGACTAAAGTTAATTTGCATCTTACCACACCTCTATTGCGGTGGATTCCAAAGCACATTTGCTTTGAACTGCACCCAAGTGATCTGTTTAGATCACTCCGGTTCAACATGGTAGGAGTAATCCAGTCGTGCCAACCCACTTCAGCAGTTGAGCTAATAGGATGCATGGGAATTTGACATCCCCTGGAAATGGAATATCTCTTAAAATACCATTTAGCTCTTTTTAAAAATTTTAATTTTACATTGTATTTAAAATTATTTTTTATAAAATTGTTTTTATTTTTTATTTAAAATATTAGAGTTTAAAGTAACTTTAATATATTTTTAGTTATTTAACTAATTTACAAAATATTAAATATATACTATAAATATCATTATATATCACTTTATCTAATATTCTTAATAGGTATTTTCCTTTCTTATTACATTTCACCATATCATCAGTGCTACTTTCGCATTTAAACACATATATTTTTACAAATTTTAATTTTACCTCTACAATTAAAAATTTCATCTTCATCATTGTTTTCAAAATTTTCAAAATCAATCTTATCGTCTATTCAAACTAATCCTTATCAGACTAATCCAACTTTCTCTTTTTCACGTCGTAGCCTCTCCTCGGCATTCTTTAAAATGCAAAACACTAATTGCTTAGGGTTTAGTTTAGATTCCACGACGCCTCTAAGGTGTGGAACCCAAAGCTAATGCCAAATGCACAACCAACAGAATCGCTCCTCTAGTTTGCCACGGGAGGGGTTAGGATCTAGTGGCTCCTTGGACCTCATGGTGAGAAGGGGGGAGAAAAGGAAATCTCTTTTTTGCCCTTTTGTTTTTTTAGTTTTATTTTTTTATTTTGTTAATAATTATTCAAGTATTAATTTTTAGTATTCTAGCTTTTTTTTAGTCTTGATGTTTCATTTTTATTTATTTTTTATTTAAGATTTTTAATTTATATGCAAATTCATACATAAATTATTATTATATATTTACAATATACAAATATTAATTTTTTATTACTTACATTCTTAAATATAATATATCACTATATATTAAATAAAATTTTTAAAGAATCTAAATGTTAAATAACATTAGAACATATATAATTATAATTTTCAAATATTTAATAATAAAAGTATTATTTGGTGTAAAATTAATTTTAGTAAAAATTAGTAATTTTTATATAGAAATAACTGAAATATTTTTTAAACTTTTATTAATTTTAAAAATATAAAATATATATTATTAATTTTATTATATATACATTTTCATATTGTGTCTTTAATGATATTTTTTTCTTACTACATCTTATTTCACTGCTGCTGTTACTTTTGTATCTAAACATATATTTCACTACTAATTTTAATTTTACTACTACAATAACTAACCTTATTATTATCATTAATTTTAATATCTTCAAAATCAATTTCATTGTACATTCAATGCTGCTTAAATTGTAGGCAGCAGTTAAAAAGTAAAAAGAATTAAGCATGATGGGGCAAGGACGAAAAATGGGCAGGCGGTTTGGTTTGAGAGTTTAAGGCAGGAAATGTAAGCAAGATATATGTTATCCATGACATATCATAACATTAGATTAAAAGAATCCCGTTCTACACTAGGCACTTGTCCAATAAGATGATAAAAAAATATTAATGGCTAAGGGTAGGGTTTTCACTGTCACTTTCTCTCTTACTATCTGCAGTAAATTTTTCAAGGTTTTCTCCATCTCTTTTCAAGATCTTCAATGGCAATTTGGCAAGTGTCACGGTCAAAAGGCTTGGAAAGTGAGGTTAAAAATCTTTTGGTTTGGTTCTACCATTGCAAGATTAGAACAAAGTGAAGAGGTAGGGTTCAAAGGAGGTAAAGTTGAACTTGAAGCCTTCGAAGCTTTTGTTGATTTTGGGTGCTTGGGAATTACAAAGTAGAAATTCCATAAAAAGAAAAAAAAGGTAGTTAAAGTAACAGGATAACTTAAGCATATTTCTCAACTTCTTCCATTCTTTACTGTTCAGAAACATTTTTGTCCACGTAAGCGATGGAGGCATGAATGAATGGAAAAGCTCCATTTTTATGCAATGTCTAGGTTCCAGAGAGCAATCAGTGAACTACCTAGGTTTGAAGAGATATACATGAAACAATTCTGATAGCTGCCAAACTAGTGGGTTGGCTTCTTTCATAATCTTAGCTTAATTTCTTTATACCTACGGTGATGAATAAAGCTAAGGCCTGATCGCCGCAAATAGGTTAGGCCCCCGTAGCATCAATGCACTATATCTTCCCCTCCACCACTCCTTCCCAATGGAAGGTCTTTCTGGTTCAAAGAACCCACAAACAAATAGTCATTCAGCTTGTTCAAAGCAACCAAATCTTCGGAGAATTTTTGCTAGATATCTCGCTCTGGTTAGATTTCCTTTTTCTAAAAATAAAAACCCCTGTTTCCTAAACCCACTAGGTTTTATTGGAGAACTTGAGTAGGTAATGAGCTTGATACGTACCATATAATTACTTACATAGGGGGGAAATTGTTTGTCCGATATATTACTAAATCTGCTGCATGTTTCTCATTAATTTCCAAATTCTAATCTCAGTTCTTTTTATGCTTAGTACAGACGGAGTGTAGGTTTAACCTACGAGATTTAAAAGAATTTCTAAAAACGAAGCTAGCAAAATAGGATAATATAAGCTATTTTCTGTGCATTTAGCGTTCTATACAGTGAATACTCACAAAAGAAGATTGAGTGACAAATCATACTACATAACGTTGCAAAAACTTCGACAATTGACATTGATGTAACCTTAATACCTATCCTCCTTTACCATTTTTAGAGTTAATTTTTCTTTGAATAAACCATTTTTAGAGTTAATTGTGGCCTGTGGGTGATATTTGGACGGGTTTCTGTCAATGAATCAGAACATTTTCTTTCATCAATTGACATGTCTACTCGGATGTAGGCCGAATCCATAGGAGATTCAAATGAAGGCTTTTTTTTTAATGGGTCTTTATGGTTTGGTATGGTAAGGGACAAACGAAGCATGAGTTTCATGACATGTATATGAGCTTTTATCTTCCCAATTGGACTATGAAAAGAAATAAATCATTTGTTGTACTTGGCATATATACTATAACTGTCGCTGTATAACGACACGTTTCAGTACACTGTTAGCTCATGGATGAAAAAGGTTGTCTGCCACTAGCGTGCGCATGGACATGCTCGCATCCTTCCCTCCTCATCGAGGGTTTTCGATGATCACAGTGTCTCCCATAATCCAGGTTTGATTGACATGCATTCCCTTATTGAGTAGCTTTCACTGAAATATCATTCCAGTGTTATTTGAATAGTTCCCAAGTTTTCCTGATTCGTTTCGTCTCGATATGCTCCTAGCTGACACTCGCAAAGTCCATGAATGTGTATCTGTAAACTATTTCAAGGCCATGGGACACTGAATCTCAAGCCTTGCATCTGGCACTGCAATTATGATTAATTTCTTTAGATTTTGGCTTAATGTATGATAGTAACAAAGAACTTTTCTACATGTTTATCCACTCGAAACGGCCAATTGGGAAGAAGACGTAAAACCTATTATGTTTGGCCCTGCTGGCCAGCTCAATTGTACAAAGAATCTATACGTTATGTGTAGCCACATCCTAATTTGAATGTTTGATTACAGGTCAGAATTTGGTAAGCATTCTAAGTCAAGTTCACAATTCAAGTTTTGGGTCAACATCCGAAATTTTTTAAATGCATCATGCCGATATAAAGAGTGTGCTTTTAATACCTCTGAAAAAGATTAATTTCAAAATGTGCACAAATTAATTTGAAGCCATCTTGACTGTAAAAAAAAAAAATCCTGTACGCATCTTCTTGTAGGCTTATATGCCCCACATTTTTTTTAGTGAGACATGATGGCTTTCCCCCATGTGTGCTCCTTAGTTTGCTTCCTCTCCCACCATGCTTTGCACAAGAACAATTTTACATCATTCCGGAAAATACATGGTAGCTGTGCTCTGCCCCCACCACGCCTAATGCTGTCATGTCGCCCTTCGCTTCCGTTGTTAGGATTCAAACAATTGGATGGAAAAAAATCATTGAGTGGCTAATCGGCCCTACCATGGTGTAATTAGGATCATTTCCTCAGCTCATTTTTCACTTCAATTTCATCTCAACCTAAGAGTCGAATTTGTAGGCATTCATCGGGATTAATATGGCTAGCCTTGCTTGTCGTATATACCCAATGGTTTATACTTTCTAGAACACAGATGAGCTGCTCAGCTTAAGGGTGTTCATATTTGGATTTTAATTAAATTAATTGATCGAACTGAAATTTAATTTGATTAATCAGTTTGTTAAAAATTATTTTGATCGAAAATAATTTACAAGAGATTTTGGTTTTCAGTTAATTAATTGAATTAATCCTGTGGTATTTAAATATTTTGTTGCATGGTATTATTTAATTTATTCATATATGAGAAATTAAAAATAAAAAATATAAGCTAACTAAAGTAATTATTGTTTAATTTTGACAAATTCAATTCAAAATCAATTGAACTTACCGAATAAACGCCTCTAGCTGAATTCTAGTTTACTGCTTTGTATAGGACGAGCTTCAATTTGCTCTGTAGTTAGGGATGCTTAATTCAGTTGGAGTAAAATTATATAATGCTAACCGGTACTGTTTAGTATGTACCAAAACAAAACTAACCCAAGAGCACTTAGATCAGCTGGCAGGGGGCTGTTCTAACTTAACCAGAGGTCTCGAGTTCGAGTCCCTGGGTTTGCAGCTGTGTTAAAACTCTTGAGGGAGAGCTTTGCCGTCCTTTGGGTCCTGCCCGGCTCGAATCCGGATTAGTCCTATACCAAAGGTATGAGGATACCGGATGGTCTAGACAAAAAAAAAAACAAAACTAGAAATGCATTAAGGTCTTAACCCCTTGTTTTAAGCGCAAAAAAAGAGGGATTCAAGGCGTTTCACAGTGAATGTTTTGTAGGATTGGGGACATCAAAGTACAGGTAAAGGCCCACTTCGAGTTTTTCTTTAGTTTCTTGTCTCTTCTTTAGTTTTATTCTGCTTTTGAAATAGCTTTCAAAAAGCTTCATCAGTTGGAAAGATTCATGTGTGGGAGTGGGCCATTTGCGGTCACTGTTCCTCTTCTTTTGCCATTCGAGCTTGACGGATGGTGCAAATGTAGTTCTCACTTCTCCTTAGTGCGCCTCTGTCAGAATGGCCCACGATTTCAACTCTTTAAATTGCCTACTTCCTCATATTCTCTTTATTCACTTTTGGCTAACCATTGTGACATCTTGAAGTATCTAACTCGACGCAGAATTCTTTACTAAATTAATCTTGTTCATCATGATTTGATCTTATCTTGGAAAACATTCTGCTTTTTAATTCCAATGAAGAGTTTCAGATGGATGAATCTCTATCAGTTTAGACTTTTAAAAAAGACATCCATTGTTTAAATGTACTCATCCTTCTTATCCTCTTTGTATCAGAAATAATGCAGGCTGTCCACTGATAAGTACTTGATGGAACAATGTAACTATTGCAGCAGCCATTCTCAATGAAAATTGGTAAAGCAATTGATGTTTCAAACCAGTGGCTTCATTGTCAACTTGGGTACCTGAAATATGTAAATAAGTTAAAACCTCATAGCTGTATTGGACAAGCGCATGTTTCTTCCACAGATGAATAGACTGTCAGCCACTCAGGTTTGGGTGGTAAAACTTGCTAAAGGGAATTACATTGAGCTAGCGAACAAGCTAGACTGTCGATTAATCCTTGCACGCGAAAGTTAAATCTAGTCAGGAAGCCGGGCAAGTGGCTACACAAGATCGACATCTAGATTTTGTTTGCTCTAATACGACATAACCATGAACGTATAAGAGACTAGTGGTTGTGATTAAGCTAGCAAAGTCATGTAGCCTAGTGTAATGGCTAAGAATTGCCTAGGATTAAAACAGGGTGCCCTGTTTTAATCTTGCTGAACCAACATATGGCCAAGGATAGGCACGATATGGGATTACTTAATCTCTTGTTTTGTCATTTTTTGCCGTGCTACAAATTTTTCTGTTCTGTCAAGAGTGACTTGAAATAAACTTGAATGAACAACCTTTGTTGGGAAGACATAAGATCTGGCATCAATCGAGGATCAAAGTTTTAATCGGTTGTTACCTTGCCTAATCGCTGAGATTTACCGTGATCTTGTCGGTTTCTTTCGAGTCATGTTAGCTTCACCTAATGGTGGTTAAGCTTTATTATCCTACTTCAAGCAGCCTGAAATCCGTCATCTTCGTTGTTGTAAAACTAATTTGGTAATTCACATTGTAAATTTGAGGAAGAGAGATCAAGTTGGGAAGTTAAAGAGAGGCTATAAAGCCTGCTTGTCGGAAAAGACAGGATGAACAATGTTAGAAGACAACATCTAAAGATTTCGGAATCCTTGGAGATGGCCCACCAACCTGGCCGAGTTCTTATCTGAAGGGACTAAAGCCTATGAAGTGCAGTTGTATGAGGCAGCACCAAGTGTTGCGTAAATGGCAGTGGATTGAGCTGCTTTTTGCGCAAAGGTCAACCACGCTCTGTCGCTCACCATTGCTTTACTTCCTTCTTGGTGGATTTCGACACTTCGAATTCGTAGCCCTCAAATTAACACTTTTTCAACTAGAGATGATATCCCAATATTTTATTCCAGATATTACGATTCATAATTCATGAATCTAAGCTCACCCTGCATTGCTTATTGTATTGTTCTTGCTTGTCAGAGTTTTTTTCTTTCCTTTTAAAGTTAAAGAAGAAAAAGGAATTATGTGGATATATATCAACAGAATTAGTGGGCTATCACATTCGTTGGCAATGGCTGTTCTCCAGTTACAAGTGGGTTCAAAGCCCAAATATCATGTGATTTAATGTTTATGTCATTACATGAACCATCAGTACTACCAAGCATGTTAATCCAGGGCCCATCTGTCCTAGGCTTTCGACTAATGGCTTCTACTGCAGATAATGGCACAAATGACCAAGCAGAATTCATATTATTATGTTTGTATTTATTTATTTATTTTGATAAGTTCGTTCATTCACACTAAATGATTTATTAAATAAATAAGTTTTTTTAATCAATATATTACATAGATGAATTGGTAAGTGATAAACTCGTAAATACAACTAACAATAATAAATTAAATTTATTCTCAAACTTAAAATTTTAAAGTTTCAGACTTTATCTTTACAACTAAGCCAAAATTTCTTTGACAATAAATGAGTTTTAAAGAAACTTTAAATAAATTTGTTTGTGAATATAAAATATGTTCACAATTCACAAATTATTTACTTAATAAAAAAAAAAGAACCAAATGTACCGAACATTTTATTCTATTCATTTACACCCTAATTTCAAATTGCAAGTGCAGGTATGGATGAGGATTATATTAAATATACTAGCAAACTGACACAAGGACAAATCTCAGACATGATTTCCTTTGTTAATTAAGGTTTCCACTTTCCACCAATAAGTTGTTAATATCTGTAAATATCTTATCAAAGGAAGAGTTACAGTTGTAGAATGAAACCGGTACATTCAATGGGTACAGAATACAGATCACTTTAACTTTGGAAATGTCGTCAAATGTGTAACTTTTTCTCAATAATTTCATAGCATGATATGTTGTAAGTGGTTCAACAACCACAAAATAAAAAAAGATCCCACATTCTGCATCACTGATACTGATAGGATTGCTTGGAACAGTGTAAAGTAAGAACATGGATCCGGACATGGTGTTGTCCCCACGCACAAGGAATCCAAATGCTTTTGTTTCATAGGTCATAGGTCATGCACTGTCCACCTTTGCCCCATTTCCAGCGTCAGTTAGAGATACTGTCTTGATGAGAAACTATAATTCTGTAAACTATTGCTTTCCATCTATAGAAGATGGGGTGCCCTACCCAAGGCATAATTCTGTAACTATGATAGCTTGTTTTACAATATTTTACGAGCAGAAAAAGAAAAAGGGTTCTGTTTCGGAATTTGGCTTCTCCAGATTCGGAAAAATATGCAATTCTACATGGATTACAATTGCCGGAAATGGTTTTTATTTCCTAGAAAATGGTTATTATTCTGTTAACTACTCTCAAGAAATTAAATTTCATACCGATTTTTTTTTGGATAAGACTTTTCACTTATCTATCTGTCATTTTAGGACTTTTGCAAGTTTAGAGAAGGCGAACTGTGTTACTTTTTTTTTTTGGTGAATAACGGAACAAATAACAGAGTTATCCCAGCATGGGATTACAGTTCAATATATTTCTGAGTATTGTAACACCCGTACAATCAAACAGAACAGTCGAAGTTAACTGAGTGGGAGGTGAGTCAAAATATTCAAAATGTTCCACCATCGAACTTCTCATTTTCGCCATAGTGTCGGCACAGAAATTTGCTTCTCTAAACACGTGGACTAACTTGGCGTTCCTCAGCTTCCGGAGGAGTTCCCTGCAATCGAAAATAATAGCATTATAAGTATGTGTTCTTTCTAAGTGACAGTTAACATACTTGACAACCTCTTGGGAGTCAGTTTCAATGATAAGATTGTGTAAATTCTTTTCAACAGCAAGTCGGAGTCCATCACGAAGTCCCCAAAGTTTTGCAAGAATACTTGTTGATGTTCCAAGAAAACGAGCGTAGCCACCAATCCACTTTCCATTACTATCTCGGAAAGTTCCTCCAGAACCCGCTCTACCTGGATTCCCAATAGATGAGCCATTTGTATTGAGTTTGATAAAGTTTGTAGGAGGGGGGCTCCAACCCATGTCGATGACAGATCTAGAGATAGCTTTGTGCTCTTTGCCAGCAACAGCCCAAAATTCTTTGACTTTCGACTTTACCTTGCTGTACCATGTATCAACAGAATCAGCTCTGCCCTCAAAAACCAATTTGTTCCGGTCAAGCCAAATGGCCCACACCACAAAGGAGAAGTATACTCTCCAGGGAATGCCGTCAATAACAACGTTAATATCCTTTTTTACGTTTTGTGCCACCCAATCAAGGAAACTAAGTGAAAAGGATCCAAGCAGTTGATTTGGGATCTTAACAGATTCCCATAAGTTGTGAACAAGTCTGCAATCTCTGATGCAATGTGTCAGAGATTCATCTTCCATACTACACCTGGGGCATTTCGAGTCAATTCCAAAACCTTTTTTCGCAAGGTTTTGTCTTGTTGAGATTTTCTGGTGGCAGCATTGCCACAAAAAAATTTGGATTTTCGGTAATGTGGGAATGTTTCTGTTGTTGCCAAAAACAACAATAAAAAGTTGCTGACGTCAAATCTTTGATCTTCGCGTTAGTTTGTCTCCAACGAATCTGCGAAATAGGAAAAGTCAGAGGGGCGCAGGGGTTTTCCCCTGCGCGCGTACTCCGATGCTTAAGTCAGACAGGGTTTTGGCAGGATTTCTCAAGGCGAATAGAGCTCAGGGTTTAAGAATGATACCTGTGACCTATTTATAGGAGTTCTTTTACGCGTAATTACCTTTAACCCCCACAGCTTAAATAATAACCCAGTGGATCATTTCTGGGCCTTTTGAGTCCTTTTTTCTCTTGGGCTTAGATTATCATTTGGCTCAATGGTCTTCAACTTGATTTATAGAAAAGCCCAGTAATAATTGATCTAGTCCACATCAATTGCTCCCCACTCTTTTACAAGGTTTACCTTGTGAAAGAGTATATAAAGAATGGGCTTTTCAAATTCTTGTGCTACCCTCTTCCTGGGATTATCACAAGAGTCTTTTTATCTTCACTTGAGGACTCAATTATTATTTGTAGCAGAAATGACTTCGTGTCATCATTTTTTTTTGTCAAAGTGTCTTTTTAGAACACTACCGGGATACGTTTTTCTTCTCTGAGCTAAATGCTTCTCCAGTGGAATATACCACCCTTCTTTTCAAATTCAAGGTCTTAGCTGACCGAAACCAAGAGTTATAAGGAGAAATTACAAGATTGCGGAGCCACCAAAGCCTTTTGGGTTTCATCAGATGCGGTTTGTGCTTGGCGTGCTCCGGATTGGTTGAAGCTTGATCTTGATGCAACATTTTTTGAGAATAGACATTTATAAAGATCTATCTGATCTTACCAGCCCTTAAGAGCCTTTTGGTTGACCCGAGATGGTCGGGGTTCTCACAGGCTTGGACGAAGACGATTTAGATAATTATAGCACCTCAGGGCGTAGATGCTTGGGTGCCTGTTAGTATCGATGCTCCTTTTGAGGCATAAGTCAATCTAGAGTGCTCCCCAGTTTTTTGTGAAAGAGCTTAGTCTTTTACAAACTGATCAGCCCATTTTTAAACTCATCTACCGAAGCAACTATACATTTACCTTGTATTAGTCTCACGTAATAATCAGGCTTTCCTCGTGCACTTTTTTGCTTCAAGTTCTTTTACATACGGGGCTTATGTCGCTCAATTACTGCTTCAAGCTCAGGCACGTCATGCATGACTTACATCGCACACTTTTTTGCTTCAAGTAAATGCGTAGCCTACATCGCACATTTTTCGCTTCAGGCTTTTGGTTTGCCCATCTCGCACGCTTTTGTGCTTAGGGACTTTTCATTTGCCCATCTTGCACACTTTTCGCTTAGGGATTTTCGAATTTGCCCGTCTCGCACCATTTTGTGCTTAGGGACTTTATAGAATTGATAAGGATATAACATCGCTTTTATATCCGGAATGCCAATAGAAAACGTTTGCATGCACTTTGTCCATCAATTGTAGTACATATCCAATGATAAAATTGTAACGTACCTCGTACCATACCTCACAGCCTGCATACTTTGTGCTCCCCAAGTTTTTCTTTGCAACTTTTTGTGTTTAAAGAAGAACTTTTACTGGAGTATTGGTCCTGTCTTGCGCACTCGTTTAGAGATATTTTTGCCCGTCTCGCACCCTTTTGTGCTTAGGGACTTTTTGTTTTGCTCGTCTTGTATCTTCTCGCTTAGGGTCTTATTTTTGCCCGTCTCGCTTATTTTTCGCTTAGGGACTTATTTGTGCCCGTCTCGCGTCTTTTTCTCGCTTAGGGTCTTATTTTGCCCGCTTGGGGTCTTATTTTGCCCTTCTAGCGTCTTTGTCATGCTTAGGGTCTTATTTTGCCCGCTTGGGGTCTTATTTTGCCCTTCTAGCGTCTTCGTCATGCTTAAGGTCTTATTTGTGCCCGTCTCGCGCATTTTTCGCTTAGGGACTTTTGATTTGCCCGTCTCGCGCATTTTTCGCTTAGGGACTTTTTGTTTGCCCATCTCGCGCACTTTTTGCTTAGGGACTTTTTGTTTGCCCATCTCGCGCACTTTTCGCTTAGGGACTTTTGATTTGCCCGTCTCGCGCATTTTTCGCTTAGGGACTTTTTGTTTGCCCATCTCGCGCATTTTTCGCTTAGGGACTTTTTGTTTGCCCGTCTCGCGCACTTTTCGCTTAGGGACTTTTGATTTGCCCGTCTCGCGCATTTTTCGCTTAGGGACTTTTGAATTTTCTTGCTTAGGGACTTATTTTTGCTCGTCTCGCGCATTTTTCGCTTAGGGACTTATTTGTGCCCGTCTCGCGTCTTCTTCACGCTTAAGGTCTTATTTGTGCCCATCTCGCGCATTTTTCGCTTAGGGACTTATTTGTGCCCGTCTCGCGTCTTCTTCTATTCCTGCAACATGTCTAACAAACATGGAGGATTATCATAGTACAGATAAAAATAACTGGCCTTTCATTTCATAATGTAGTATTTTCAATTAAGTGGAATAATTGCAGCAAATGTTAAAACAATAATAGCAAATGTTTACCACCAGTACCATTCCAAGTCTTTGTCTTTGAAAAATCTGTAAGGTACGAGTGCTGTGATGTTTTGCTGTCAACCATGGATTGTGCACCGAGTCGTGCCTCGGTACCATCAATCTATCTTCACGAGCTTACCACAAGTTGTTTTCGATTGAACCAAGCTTTTCCTGGCTTGCTGCCTTTCACGACAGTGGCTAGTGCCTATCTCGGACACCTGCCTAATTCAATCACAATTGTTAGAGTGGACAAGAAAAGTGAAAACATCGTTTGAGAGTACCTCAGATCTGGTTACCACCCTTATGTCCCTGCTTGAGTGTGTTTGCAATTTCCGTTGTGCCAAGCACTCACTTGTATTGATACTTCAGAATGCTATGTATAGGGGCTTACAAAAGAGACACATCCTTGATCTCGACACCTTGAGCCGGCACATCCTTGTCTTGCTTAAAGGACCTATGAAGCCGACACACTTTTTTATATAGATAAGCCCTCTTTCACATGTGTGGTTATCAATAGTCTAAGTGTGTGGCTCTTAAGCCATTTCTAGATTGCTAGAGCAGTTCTTGGGTCGAAGGAAGCTTTTGGACACTCGGTCGGACTAGGTCTAGAAGATTCTAGATTGTTCCGCTCAAATCCCACACTTGGGCATGCGCAGACATCGCCTGCATTGTGCTAACGGGGGAATTTTATGTATGGGTGCTGTGTTCACCTAATTTTCTTTGCTGTCATTTTATCAAAGTAGGGAGCTTATCGCATGCGAGAGCCCATATCTCATCCAAGGCCTGTCGCTCGTGGGAGCTCCCTTGTCACCCAAGGTCTGTCGCATGCGGGAGACCATGTCTCGCTAAAGGCTTGTCACGCACGGGAGCTCTTGTCTAGCTCATGGCCTGTCACTCTTCTTGGCTTTGAAGTTCAATTTCACAACGAAGAAGATAAGGTTGCCCATGTTCTAGTCGTGTCGCATGCCTATAGTGGTGCAAACTGCTCTGTCGCGTGACCTTGAGCTAGCTTGGGACAGAGTGCCTGTTGCATGCTTGTAGTCGCGCAAATTTGCAGTGTAGCAAGCACCTTTCGAGCGACAGATTGTTCTGCCACATAACGTCTTGCATGCAACTGAATATTCAAAAGAGTGGCATCTTTGTGAGATCTTCAATAGTGGTCCCCCTTTCTAGCCATTTTGGCTATTACACGCGTGAGCCACCTCTCGCAGAAAGAGTCTGCCACGTGGAACCTTGTCACCAAAATTTGTCATGTGCATGCCTATGCTCGCCGAATTGAAAACACTGCTGTCGCCCATTTCTTATACTCTGCCGCCAGAGATCTTTCAGGCAACAGGTTGGGCTCTGCCCATTCCGCGTACTCAATCACCAGGGAACTTTTGGGCGATAGGCAGGGTTGTAGCCCACTTCTTGTATTCTGCCGCCAGAGATTATTGCCTTTACACTATATAGCTCCCCGAGTTCTTCTTTGAAACAGTGTTGTCATTCCTGTTCAGAGATGAACTTTTTCTCGAGCGTTGTGTTTGATGGTGTGCAGAGTTGCCTAATCTTTTCTCGCTTCAGTCACTCTGAATGGCTCGCCCATAGAGTTCTCTCTCCTAGGCGAGTTCCTATGTCGGTTGATAAGTGCTTGCTTGCATTGGTCTTAGGATGGCTGTATTCTTACTCATTATTCACAACCGTACTCTCGTGGTGGCCACTAGCTCGTCTGACCTTTTGTGTCCTGTCCGGTTTTCGCCGCTCATCTATGCTCTTGCACATCTGGGCGAACACGAGGGTGCATTTTAAGTTTTAGCGTGTTACCTGAGGTCTTTGGTTGGGGACCGCCCAATAGAGCTCTCTTGGACTTATTCTCGCTTGTTCTTAGTTCTTCGTCTAGCTCTTTCCTTTCCTGGGTGAGCTCATCTAGCGTTGTGTGCACACTTCTGCCATAGTGCGTGCTTTACCAGCCGAGCCTTGCTGTGAAGGCTGGGCTGTGGCGTTGGTCATGTAATTGCCGTATGCTACTCAATCGTCAAAAGTGCCAGTGGTCTTGTGCTCGCCACATGACACTACACTCGTAAGCGTTGCTTTGTGCCTTGTGCGCAAGATGCTAGGCTCACGGGAGCCATTCGCTTGTCTAGAATGCTTACAGTGTGACTTTTTCTCACTCGCATGGCTATCAAATCGCTTTATTACGACATTACTTGTCGAATGTGCTCATCGTTACCTTTGACCTATTGTCCTAGCGTACGGCGGATCGATCTGTCGTGGCAGGAGCCCTTCTGTTGTGGAGGTGCCTGTCGTACATTAGCAGACTTGCGTTTTCTTCTCCTCTATGTCTTCGTTCAGCCCCTTTAAGCTGGGCTTCATGCATTTTTTGAGAGCTATGGATATGCAAGTCAGCAAACAAGTGGTGGTTTTGAGTTTGTTGCTGTTCACATTTTTGCTTTCTTTTTCATGCAGACGGTAGCAAACACATTTGCAATGATGGGCCTCGATTTAGTGAAGAACCAAAGCGGAATAGCAAGATGTTGATGGTGAATGGGAGCTTCGGTGATAAGCAGTGGTGCTTGGAGGATGCGGTGATGGGGGTGGTTATGGCGTCAGAGAAGAGAAGGCCAGTGGTTGGACTAAGCTGCTTTGTCGCAGGCGGGAGGCTTCCTCGCCAACACCTATCGCCCGCGAGATCCACACCTCACGCCCAAGCATGTCGGCGCTAAAGCAACCCCCTCTCGCCCAAGGAGGTGTAGCGTGCTGGAGCTGTTGGATTCCAGAACAGGCGTCTAGAAATTCCTGAAGACGTTGATCCAGTGGTTCCACAGATCATGCGTGAATGTTGGCAAACGTGAGTTATAGACATCATTTATGTCTCATTTATCTATATCGGGATAATGATTATATAATCCTTTGGGCTTTTCTTCACACCAACTCAGTCTCTTTTGACTGTTTAATCGGTCTCTCATTTCTTGAACACTCATATAAGTATCTAGAAAGAGATCCTGGTAATCTTTTCCTTGTTACTCGGCTTTTATGATTAGTCATTGGTTGTAACTCTGTGCGTCATGTAGCATAGATAATGATTCTGATGAGCTCTTTTTTGCATGAATCCTATTTGCTCTGTTTTCGTTTTTGCAAGGGAGCCGCATCTACGGCCATCACCTTCAAAGGAATTTGCTTTCGGATTCCAGCAACTCAAGAACTCAATCCTTTTCTTGCTTGCCATTTGGTTCGACAAAATTCCTTGTTGTTTTTACTTGCTTTCCGCTACGTTCATCAGCTTCACAGACCAGACCTTCACTAAGCTGGCTAAGGATTTTATGCAATGGTTCAGCAAAACCCATGCTAAAGGGGGAATCTGCTTCATCAAAGACCATCGCCAGCAGCTTGCTATCTCTCGCCTACGGTCTCGGGCGACAGGCATGCTGTTGCCAGTAGCTTGATATCTCTCACCATGGTCTCGGGCGACAGTATCTCGGGCGACAGGCATTCTGTCGTCAGCCATTGTCTCGGGCGACAACATCTCGGGCGACAGGCATGCTGTCGCCAGCAGCTTTGCTACCTCTCGCCATTGTCTCGGGCGACAGGCAAGCTGTCGCCAACAGCCTTGCTATCTCTCGCCTACGGTCTCGGGCGACAGGCATGCTGTCGCAAGCAGCTTTGCTACCTCTCGCCATTGTCTCGGGCGACAGGCATGATGTCGCCAACAGCTTTGCTACCTCTCGCCATTGTCTCGGGCGACAGGCAAGCTGTCGCCAACAGCCTTGCTATCTCTCACCTACGGTCTCGGGCGACAGGCATGCTGTCGCAAGCAGCTTTGCTACCTCTCGCCATTGTCTCGGGCGACAGGCATGATGTCGCCAACAGCTTTGCTATCTCTCGCCTACGGTCTCGGGCGACAGGCATGATGTCGCCAACAGCTTTGCTACCTCTCGCCATTGTCTCGGGCGACAGGCAAGCTGTCGCCAACAGCTTTGCTATCTCTCGCCTACGGTCTCGGGCGACAGGCATGCTGTCGCCAGCAGCTTTTGTGCGACAGGCTAGCTTCCACTTTTGTCTCGCCCAGCTAGTAGGAAGAGGTCTCTCGCCGAGGGTCTGTCGTTGGCAATGTCGCCCCTGGGAACCCCACAGTCAGGGTCATAGTGCCTCATTTATAAAACAAAAAGTTGAAATCGCCTCCCGCCCATGCAAGTATGCCGCAGCCTACGTCTCTTCTCTTCCGCAGATCGTCTTTCACCAATTTTTTATGGCTTTTCTGTTTGTTTCCCACAGACGGCGCCAATTGTTGTTGCCAAAAACAACAATAAAAAGTTGCTGACGTCAAATCTTCGATCTTCGCGTTAGTTTGTCTCCAACGAATCTGCGAAATAGGAAAAGTCAGAGGGGCGCAGGGGTTTTCCCCTGCGCGCGCACTCCGATGCTTAAGTCAGACAGGGTTTTGGCAGGATTTCTCAAGGCGAATAGAGCTCAGGGTTTAAGAATGATACCTGTGACCTATTTATAGGAGTTCTTTTACGCGTAATTACCTTTAACCCCCACAGCTTAAATAATAACCCAGTGGATCATTTCTGGGCCTTTTGAGTCCTTTTTTCTCTTGGGCTTAGATTATCATTTGGCTCAATGGTCTTCAACTTGATTTATAGAAAAGCCCAGTAATAATTGATCTAGTCCACATCAGTTTCAAATTTCCTTCCATTGGAACCTAACTGAAATCTTAGTATCTTTAGCATTCTTATAGGCAGAATTTAGAGAGAATTTACCCGATGGTGAAGTGTCCCAACAGATGTGGTCATGTGTTCTTGCTTCCAGCTGGAGAGGAATGGCTTTAATGATAAGTTTAATTTCTTCAGGAATGGGGGCAGCAACATTTTCCAAAAGCCAGTTCCCATTGTCATCACAAACCGTTTGCACTAGTTTGTCTTCTTCTTGTGATGTCCATGGGCCAAAGGTGATTTTGTTCAACGCCCCTAAACCAGTCCAGTTGTCTTTCCAAAACATTGTTCGATCACCTGTATGGACAACCCAACGTAAACCCTTCTCAATGATATGAGTGCTTCTTCTCATCCCTGCCCATGTTGCAGAGCAGCTTTTTGAATGAAGATTCCATTCTTTGAGTATTTGGCTTTCATCACATCTGCCCAGAGATTTGAGGATTCGGTGACCATTCTCCAACTAAGTTTGGCCATATTAGCATCATTAAGACACTTCATATCTTTGATTCCTAGCCCCCCATCTTCTTTTGGATTTGTGACAGTCTTCCAGTTGACGAGGTGCATCTTCTTGCGATCATTAGATGAGCCCCAAATGAAGTCTCTAGTGATTTTATCAATCTCATTGCAGGTGCTTTTCGGGAGTGGACAACCTTGCATATAGTACATAGGGATAGCATTTAATGTGGATTTCGCAAGGATAGTCCTCCCTGCTATGGAAAGAAGGTTTGCTTTCCATTTTGCCAACTTATTTTTTATTTTATCTATGAGAAATCTGTAGCTTGATGCTTGTCTGGTTTTGGAGATGGGGAATACTTATTCTCTACTTTTACTCCCTAATTCATTAAAATTTTAATTCATCTTTATTTAATTTCCATTTATAACATATTTTTATCTGAATTTATTTTAAATATTACTCTATATTTTATTTCTTTTACAAAATAATTAATCACTTACTACTATTTACTTGAACTTTTTTTAAGATTAATCATAAATATCTTGAATTTAATTTTCTTCTCAAAGGATATTAAAAGTATCTTTTCTATTGATTTGATACATTCAAAAATTTATTTTTGAAATATTTTTCACAAATATCAAATCCAATTTGAAAAAAATATTTTTTTGATAATTAAAAAAATTATCTTCTTATAACCAAAAAAAAGTCAAGATATTCATAAGAAGCCGATCAGGAAAGGGGGGTTGGGTAGCTTGGGCCAATTTTTCATTTTCTGGGCCTAGCTTGTCCTTTGGGTTGAGAAAACTTCTATTTGAGACACATGGGAAAAAGTAAAGGCTGATAAGGAGACCTTCTGCTCCAAGCCATACACAAGTCTTCGGCCCATAAAATTTCATTACTTCATAATTAAAGAAATCCTGACGCTGGCATCCTGCTTTCTTCACCCTTTTCCCAAGTGTTTTCCTCTTCAATATGTGTTGAGACAAATATAATTCAGAATTCAGAACAGTATACATTTTATTATAACTAATAAAATTATAACTCTGGCTTGGAAATTGAAATTCCTATGTTTTTTTGTTGATTGCAGACCTGATGTTGTTGGGATTGTCAAGCCTTAGTTTTCCTCCTGCAGATTGTTGGTTACTTTGTAATATTAATATGGATGTTATTGTTAATGCAACTTTCATCATTTTCATATATCAATCCTTATGTCAATGGAGAAGAGGAAATGCCACCATGAATCAATAGCAATGCCAAATATTAAACTTGGTTGCTCATAAAGACGGAGAGAATGAATTTATGAATTCTTTCATTAATTTGGCTGCACATTCAGGATCCAGCTTTCATGAATTCTCCACCGTATTATCTATTAAAGCAACAGTTTTTTAGCAAGATATGGAATTTGAAGATATTGCTGCGCCTTACTTCTAGCTTCACAAAACAAAAAAACAAGCAAAATGTCACAAGTTCATCAGCATGTTCATAGAACACAATTAAACTTCTGTTTATAACTTACAGCTGGAGTACATCTAATATGGAACATAGAATTTCCTCAAAAAAAAAAAAAAAGGAACATAGAACATTCTGTTAACCTAGCTAGCTCTCAACCATCATCAGCCAATGAAACCTTGCTTAGCCTACTTGGTAATGACCTAGCGGCCTCATTGCTTCTGACCCTTCTGCTCCCTGTGCCGCGGCGGCCGCTTGAACCATAAACTGCTCGATGTGCAAGTGCTTTACTGAAGTGGAACTTAGCTGATTCCTGGCTAGAAGATGGTCGCTCTGTGCAATTCTCTTCAGTACTGTAAGTCTGGGTCTGATCAGCTTTGGCTTTCTCTGTTGCCATTTTTATGTTTTTCCTTTCTCAATGATTGGAAGGAGTTTTGGAGAGGAAAGAAAGGCAGCTGGAATGCATGGGAAACAGGGAAGAATAAGGCTTTTTTATAGAATAATATAGTAAAAAGAAAAGATGATGAAAGAGCGCATCTGTCTTTTTCAGCTTACCCCTGATGATGGTGGTGGAATCTGAGGCTGGGAAAGAGGCGCTTCGAGGAAACCTTGTCACTGCCGAAAGAGAGAGAAAATCTCTTTTTCCAACTAAGAAGTTACGGGTGTCTTTGAGGGGAAGAAACTAATATCCCAAAGTAGGAAATAAAATCTTAATCTCTACAACTATAAGTGCCACCACAAATTTTGCTTATTGCACTTGATTTCATTAAGACTACTAGAACGACCAGTTTCACCAATCAAGCAATCACCAAAAGACGTAATTTTGTGACATATGATACCACATTTAAGAGGGTGTAGATCAGTAAGCTAGCAATTCAATTACGTGTTTGATTTTGATAAACACTTCTATTAATTTTCTCTTATATTTAGGTATTTTGAACTTTTGTTAAAGTTTTACGTCCGTTACGCTTTATTCATGAAATGTTGTGTAACATTTTAAAAGGAAAGTTTTGATTCACCAAAATATATCAAAGAGCCCCATTGAACCATTAACAACCATTGGTCCGATGCCAGTTTTTCGGGTCTGACATATTTGGCTCTTGGTAAATCTTTGTTGAGGCTATCATTACACACAGTGAACATTAGACGAATCAGTATTCCTCAGTTTAAGCTATTTGAGCTTTCCCTTGCTTTTAGACAAAATACTAGCGCTAGTAACCTTTGTGTCACTCAATATGAATAGGAGGAAAAGGAAGCCGCAGCCGCAAGCATAACGCTTTTGCTTTGAGGATTTCCACCTATTTCCAAATAAAGAGCAATAAGGATAAGTGGATGACCGATTAATATTATTATGAAAATAAGGTGTCATCTCTTCTCAAAAAACTCCTTTAAGCCTGCAGTGAAATGGCTTGCTCCAAAGTCACGTTAATCCTACAATAACCGGCTCACTGCCACGCACCTTTGAGCCTTGCAGAGCACACAGCGGGTTTCAGGACACTTTTCTTTTCCAGCCTTCTCAAATCCCACATGGTTGGAGATCAATTTTCAAAATTTGGGTAGTTTTGTCCATGTTCCCGTGCTCCTGCTTTGCCTTTGTTTATCTTAATTGATGATTAAATCTTGACTTATTCATCGAAAAAAAAAAAAAAGAAAAACATCCATCCAAGCTCAGAATGTCACCAGATCAAATTAGGAACAAGCTGCTGGGAATTTTTACAACACCGAAAAAGAAAATTTATGCTTGAAATAAGTATAATTGATGTTGAAGAGTAGTGCATCCTATTCACAAGTGCTGCAATATGTATGTATGTATGTAATATATCAAGAGTTCTGTTTTCATTTTACATCTTTATATAATATATTTAAATATGCGCTTTCAAGTGGAGAAAACAGCTAACAAAGACCAACATATGATCTCAAGCAATACAAATACAAGGGTACGCCACTTAGCTTGAATGAAGCATGGCTGGTAACAATGCTTTCGGTATTTCATAACAATACTTTTATGAGCAAATACCAAGAGAGGATGACTATGACGAACCTTGCACAGCTGATGGGAAAATGTTGCCAGCAGCTAGAACAAATATTAAGAAAGCATTCATTTTTGTCCACTGAAGTAACACTCACAGGCTTTCTAAAATGTTTGACATCTACCTGCATTAAATACAGTCAAACAAATGTGCCTAGTAGCATTCCTCATTACTTCAGAAATATAGTTTCATTTTACAAAAGGCATTAGGCGAAGCAATGCATCACGCTCATCATTAGCACATAATGGAGTTCAACCATACTAAGATACCTTTATATGGCGCTGAAAAGCCCACAAAAAAAAAGGACTAAAACTACTTTAGCCATATACATGCTTTAACGAACTTCTAAGAGGAATATAAAGGGGATTTGAGAAAATCAATCTCTAGATACATTAATAGGTTTCATGAAGGAAAGCTTTTAGCAGGTTCCAAAGATATACAATGGTTAAGCCAGCTTCTTCATTTACTGAAGATGGAAAGTTGCTCACAATAGGCTTCCAAAAGTATGAATTTAGATTTTATAACCAGGCCTTACCTATTCTCAGGCCAATTAAGTTTTCCAATCAAATAACTTTGAGAACCAGCTATAATGTCATATGCACTTTGACTTCTGTGCTACAGCAGATTTAAATTCTGACTCAAAGGAATCCAAGATGGATGTAAATTCCTCATGGGGAATAATAAGAATTCCAAGTAGACTACCAAGCAATAAGAATGGCATATTTGGTATTTAGCGATCTTCAGTTGTGTGTGTACAGATGAGTGAAGTATCATAATAAGTAGAGTCTTTACAACTTTAGTGATCATAATCCACAGCCACAATATGCCCTCAGGATCACAAGAAGAAAGGCACCACTTAGGTGAATCTGGTGGCAAAGGTCCATATTCGGGAGAATTAACACTGCATTCCTGTGATCATGTAAGGGTGCATGTCCTATTAAAGGTGTTAATAAAACAAAGACTTTTCAAGAATACAACAGGTGAAAGTGGCAACCTTGTAGAAACAAGGCCAGCAAAAAGAGCTCGTTCATCGTCAATATATCTTTCCTTGTAGTAATGGTTTGCTAGTTTGAAACAAATGATAACCACATGCATTTAATTTGACTTGGTTCTGAGTTGGTTGTTTATGTTATGGATATATATACGTGCTTGGGCACTATCTACAGGATACAGCATTCCTGTCATGACGACATATGTTCTCGCTGTTAGACAGCTATGAGCAAACAGAAAAGCTTTTCTTTAGTTAAAGAAAAAGAACAAATGTTAATAGAATTAATAGCCTGGTCTAAGTGACAGTAAAATAAGATGAATTGCAATACTAGCCACAAATTTGCAAAGTTTGTACGTGCTACACATTTAAAGTAGTTATAAAGCCTAATGCAGAATGCCAGGCCAGAAAAGAGGAGTTCATACTAAAACTTTCAACATCATAAGGCAAGAATTCTGGAGAAGAATAAAATAAACAGTAAAATGCCATGCTCAGCTGCACACCTAGAACTTCATTAAACAATGTTGCCCCATAAGGTTCGATCCTATGCTTGAGAACATTGCATACCTTAAATACAAGGGTGATAGAGACCCCCAACACCAAAAAGATAAAAAGGCATCACAAAATCAGCTATAGCCATGCCGAAACCATGGTGCGTGATTGATAGATGGAAAAGCCCCTCCAGCATCATCAACCGAAATCATCAACTATAAAAGGAATATTAGCAATTGAGGTGAAAGCGAAATTAATAGTAAACACATAATAAAGAAAAAAATACCAAATAATCATCTTCGGCTGCTTGATCAACTAAACAATAACATAACCACAAAAAGTAAACTACAATCAGCCAAAAAGGGAGGAAATTTGTCTAAAAGTGCATTAAAAATAAACTTATTAAAATTAGCAAAATATCAGCTACTCTCAATCAAATTCAAAAGCTCATTCAAAATATTTTCAAATGCTAAAACTTTCCATTTATGTCTTCGCTTCGATTACTATTCAACGCTCTCCATATAAATAACAAACTTAATAATCTTCGTTTTCCTACCCTAACTACTGCCAAGCTAATTTATGACATTGCTTTTTCTATATTGCTATAAATCTTAAAAAAAAAAAGGAAAGAAAAGAAAGAACTCCTAAGAATAGCTGGCATACCAAATATAAATGATACTTGGGCAAAAATTGATTAAGTGGTTTTTTTGGGAGGAGCATACTATTAGCTCATAACACATACCTCAATAGTGAGGCCACGGAGTACGTTGAGGGATAGGAGCCGTTGATTAGAGCCGGTGAGAGTAGGTTTAAGGGCATTTGGATCGTTGGATTATGAGGAAGCGGTTATCTCTTCTTTGTTCCATTGGTGGGAGTAATGTGGAGAAGAGGTTGTCGTCGTCGTCGTCGTCGTTGTTCTTCTCCTAAGTCCTAACGCGATTAGGGTGCACATTTCTCTCTCGCAGGCGCGCCCTCTTTTCCCTTCGTATTTCGTATTATCGTATCGCCGGTCAGCGGCCTAACGCCTTTTTGTCTTTGGCTTTGATTTTTTTTAGGCTTAATAGTCAAATAAATCCTAAACTTTTAACCCAAAATAGAATGATTTTGTATATGATGCATTGACAGTGTATAGTTTCTATATACTGTCAATGCATCAGAGGTTGACACCTCATCAATAGGTCCTTATTGGCAAATTAAAAAAATTTATTTATATTTGCATAAAAGGGCCTATTGATGAGGTGTCAACCTCTGGTGCATTGACAGTGTATAGAAATTATACACTGTCAGTGCATCATATATAAATCCAAATAGAATTCAGCCCTCAACGTTTTATCGCATGAAATTCAGTCCATAAATTTTTATTTCAATGGAAATAAACCCTCAACCTTTTATAATTATGCAATTAAATCAAAATATGTTAAATGACACTAACTACTGTTAGTTTTACATATGTGTCAGCTGAAATTGATAGCTTAGTTAGCTGCCACGTGGCATGCCACGTATGCAAAACTAAACGCAGTTAGTTAATTTAACAGATTTGGTCTATTTCTACCGAAATAAAAGTTTATAGACTGAATTTCATGCAATAAAACGTTAAGGGTTAAATTATATTTTGAGTTAAACGTTGAGGGCTTTTTTGGCTATTAAATTTTTTTTTTTTACAATTTACTACCACTCCTTTAAAATAAATTACATTAAGGTACTCGTTTTCTTTAGGTTGACAATGATGTTTATATTGAAAAAATTTTCCAATAATCTTGACCAGCGTACCAGAAAATTTAAATTTGAATTTAAATAATTTTTATTTTTTAAAGAAAAATTAATTGTGAAACATGAATTTAAAAATTCAGTTAAACAGAAATTATTTAGGGGGGGAGGTTTTTAGAGAAAAAGTTAATGCTTTGTATCAACAATGGACAATGAATTTGTACATAGTTTAGGAGAAAAAGTTAATGCTTTGTATCAACAATGGACAATGAATTTGTACATAATTTGTATCAACCTCAGACAGACACGCTTTTAAAGAATCATAATTCTATTTCTCTTTTACAAATTAACCAAAGGAGCTCAAGTTCAATATAGAAAGACACTCAAGGAAAGACGGAAAACAAGAAAGGAAAACAATGGCAGAAAGAACAAACATATGGGGTGGTAAGTTTGACATAAGCATAGAGGAAGAAGAAGAAGAAGAAGAAGAATATCAAGACCATGACAGAGCAGCGTATCAATCACCACCGGAAGAAGAAAAAGTGAAGCAACGTTGGTTATTAAGACCAGCCATGGAGATGGAAAAGAAGAGGAAGAAGAAGAAAAGTTGCATGAATATTAATCCTACAGTGGTGATCAGGACTCTGGTCATGGTTGCCATATTGGTCGGAGTTGTAGCCCTCGTCGCTTTTCAAGTGACTCGGAAACACCACCATCGATCCCTTCCGGTCCAAGACAACTACACCGTTGCTCTTCAACGGGCGCTCATGTTCTTTAATGCTCAAAGATGTATGTCTCTTTCCTTCTCTTCTTTGCACCCGCACACAAATAGTACTAATTAATTCTGGCTCTTAAATCTAAACTTACGTTACTTGGTTTACTTTTTTTTTTCTCCAAAGTTCATTGAACCAGTGACAAGAACAGTAGACATTAGGCATGACGAGTGAATTTACTTTAGAAAATAAACAATGGCTAAAGAAATGGTTAAGAAGAGTTAGAGAGATTTTTGGAGGTATAAGCTCTGTATAGAATATCCAAGTCCCTTTCCTTGAATCAATATCAACTAGAAGCAGAAGTTAGATTGTAATAAATTCATGTTTTATTTGTATAGCTGGAAGACTCCCAGCAAATAACAACGTTTCATGGCGGGGTGACTCCTGCTTGGATGATGGAAATGGTTATTTGAACGGGCTAGAAGGTGGATACTATGATGGCGGAGATGCGGTCAAGTATAGTTTTTCTGCATCTTTTGCCATAACTATTTTGAGTTGGAGCGTACTAGAGTACAGTTCAAGATATGAAGCTGCTGGAGAGCTCAACCATGTCAAAGACATCATCAAATGGGGCACGGATTATCTACTGAAGACTTTCAACTCCTCTGCAGATACAGTAGACAAGGTTCCTTCACAAGTTGGAGAAGCGAATGTTTCTTCAGAGGGGAAAAGTAAAACTAATGATGGCAATTGTTGGATACGTCCCGAGAGCATTCATTACCCAAGGCCTGTGATTGCATGTTCTGTATGCCCAGCTTTAGCTGCAGAAATGGCTGCTGCCTCAGCTGCTGCATCCATTGTTTTCAAAGATGACCAAGAATACTCGAAAAAATTAGTCCATGGAGCTGATATACTCTTTAAGTTTGCTACAAAGGAGGAAGGTGAAAACTATGCTGGCGGTCCAGATCCCCCTTCACATTTTTATAATTCCTCTGGTTTCTGGGACGAGTTTGTCTGGGGAGGAGCTTGGATGTATTGTGCAACTGGGAATTCTTCCTACATCGACCTTGTTACCAAACCTGGTTTGGCAAAACGTGCTGATGCTTTCTGGGGAGGCCCAGATCGTGGAGTACTCAGTTGGGACAACAAGCACGCAGGTGCCCAGTTGCTTCTGAGCCGCATGAGAATGTTCTTAGATTATGGCTATCCATATGAAGGAATGTTAAAGTCCTTTCATGAGCAGATAAGTGAAATTATGTGCTCATATCTTCCAGATTTCCCCAGCTTCAACAGGACAAGAGGAGACCTAATTGAACTAAACCATGGGAAGCCTAAGCCTCTTCAATACGTTGCGAGTGCAGCTTTCCTGGCTGCCCTGTATAGTGATTACCTTGAAGCTACATTCACGCCAGGATGGCAGTGCGGATCTAAATTTTTTGCGAAAGAAACATTTCGAGATTTTGCAAAGACACAGATCAATTACATCCTGGGGAGAAATCCACAAAATATCAGTTATGTTGTAGGCTTTACCGATCATTTCCCACAGCATGTGCACCACAAAGGTGCGTCAATTCCTAGCAACATCAAGCATCAAAACTGTCAAGAAGGATTGGAATGGATGGACAGTAAAAAGCCAAACCCAAATACAATAGTTGGAGCCATGGTTGCTGGGCCTGATAAGGGCGATGGTTTCCAGGATAACCGCTCCAACTACAATTACACAGAACCAACAATTGCTGGAAATGCAGGTTTGGTTGCAGCACTTGTGGCTTTGTTGGATGGCAGTAATCCAGGGATTGACAAGAACACCATATTCTATGCAATTCCTCCGTTGTTCACTCTTCAACCCCCACCCCCTCCGCCCTATATACCATGAGATGCATTCTTAAGTTTTGTTGGTCAACTTGTTGGAGGGCAAAAAGTTCCGTTTCCTAGCTGTAGTTTCAAAAATGTCTAATACTCCACAAAAAATTTCCTCATTTAGATACAAATTGCTGAATTGTTTTTCAATGAATTTTAATTCCAGATGCGCAGGTCCACTATTAGATCCACCAAATGTGAAATATTAGTATCTTTTCTAGTAGTGTAGCTTGGGACAACCTCTAGCGTTCATAAGCTCACCAAACCTTTGCGCTGCAGCTGTCAAAGTGGCATCACTCTTGCAGAATGCAATCCTTATATCTCTCTTTTGATAGCTGCAACTTTCCTCGGATGGTTGATCCAAAGATGACTCCAAAAATCCTCGTCCTTACTCCTTACACAACAACCATCCTTGCTTGTTTGATTAATTCCTTGGAGAAAACTTTGCCATTGGGTTGTGAGAACTGTGCCCTTTGTATCAGAACACTTTTAAAACATATTTTAATGGTTTTAAGTATGTCACTGGTAAGTAATTTTTGCATATCATTCTCAATTTTAGTAGAGGTTTAAGATATTAATGAATTTGTCAAATGATATATCTGCAAATCTAGTCAAGCCATGCCCAGACATCTGCGGCCGTGTTTATCTATTCTTAAGCAGAGATATCCTTTGGATTTTATACAGCGATGTATGGCTAATAATCTTAAATCTCATCTCTGATCACTAATTGATAACTAAAAGCCTTTAGGAATTCCTCCTGCCATTATTATGCATCCTTCATATGTCCAGATAGAACCGCAATTTACAATTATAGAAAAACTGAACGAAGAAAAGAAACAAAAATCATTTATTACAACTTGAGGAAAACATACAGGCTAAAGTTGCTGCTGCAACTGCCTCATTTTGTCCACTGTAAATAGCCAAATAGCTATACTCGTCAAAGGGTCAATATTTAAACAATGCATATTCTCTTTTGCCAATGCTTCTACCTTAATATTATTTTTTTGGCCAATCATGCTTCTGCCTTAATAGTTAAGGTTTCAAGGCGAGTTATTTCTGGCGCATAAACGAAACGAACGTTGGTACGTTAAAACGATGTAGCTTTATCCTTGAAAGATGTTCCACAAACTAAGACTTTATCGTGCTCACCGCTGAAATACTACAATAGGTATTTCACTATTTTTGTTTTTAATTTTCTAGGGTATTGTACTTTGTCAATTATTGAGATTTTCTTTTCATGACAATTGTCTACCTCTTTAAAGTGGGTAGAGACAATTATTTTTGGTTACAGGTAGGGACAATTATTTGGTTCGGCACATCTACTCCCACCGGTATAATTTAAATAAAAAAGTTTATATTTTGTGCACTATAAGATATAACAGTTTTATAATGGTCTATATTTTTTTTTTTAAATTTCTATTCATTAATGAGGACATATTTTATGGTGATTGGACAATTATCTGTGTAAAGAATTTATATAAAATTCATTCATCAAATATAAATCTTAGACAAATTTAATTTAAAATTGAAATCAATTTATTTTTGTAGAAAAGAGGAATCTTAATTGTAATGTATGATAGTTCTGTGATTTGATTATAGAATTATATACTTTATGTATTTGGAGAGTAGACTTCTTTAAATACATATATACACATTCATGTTAAAGAAATGAATGGAAAAATAATGTACTTGTTGAGGTAAAGTGTTGTCGTTTAAGGTGTTTTTTAACATAACTCGATAATCAAACTTATAAAAAGAAAACATGATATCAGAGTCGACGATGTTTTCAGGATGTGTTCCAATGCTCAAATCAGTCAATTATTTTAATGGCAAAAAAAAACCATAATATAGGAGGTATTATAAAAATGGTTATCAACTTCAATTGATACTTGGCCTATTTATGTAACACATCTCAATTGAGCTATTAGGTTTTATCCTATGATTTAGACCGAAGACTTAAGCCATATATGGTATAAATATATTTTAATTAAATAAAATAATACTTAAACGAAGTGTAGTAATAGAAGCATGATAATTAAAAAAAAAGTGGATAATTGTAGCCAGAGTTACATCATTCCAAATCCCTAACACTGTTTGTTCCATATTCCATTTCATTACTAATTTCATTAATAGGCAATATTTAATTATTAGTTGAATTTCTTACCATATTGAAAAAATCAACACACAAACCATCCAAATTTTAAGAATTACTAGAAAAAAGTGATAATGATAGCCTTTTACGATAAAAATCATTTAATGAGCAAATTTATCGTATTTTTAGGCTTTGTTCGGTTTGGGTAGTTGAAAAGAAAATTTCGTTTTTAATCAAAATATTCAAAAGTTTAAAATTATCCAAGATTTGATTTCGTGATCATTACATTTTTTTTATGCATATTAGATATCGTTCGATTATCAAAATATTTGATTTAGTAATAATTATATATTGTTCCATTTAGTTTGAAATCTCTTATTTTCAAAAAAAATATTTTTTCAATTTTGTAATTACTTTGCATTATTGCATATGACATAATTTTCTTATTAGATTTACAAGTTTGATTATAAAAGAAAAAAAAGCAATACAATTATGTTCTAAAATAAGATACATTATAATAAAGATTTAAATTTAATATATCATCAGTATATAATTCTCATAATATTCTCGAATCATAACATAATATTTCATCATTAGTAAATTAATAATATTTATTTAAAATTTATGAATTAATAAAATAATATATCATGCTTTACTGGTAATATAGGATATATATAAAAACCATATATATATAAAAGTAAAATATTTTTGTATCAAATTAAGATTTAAGTACTTTATTTTTTATTTTATAATCTGATAACTATATAAAATTTAAAATTTCAAAATATTCTATCAAATTAACTGCATTTAGAGATTTTTATTTTCGATTTTATAATCTAATTACAATATAAAATTTAAAAATTCAAAATAAGATTTTATGATCTGTAATTCTGTATTTAACAATTTTCCTTTTCCCAAAAAAAAATCCGTGGATATTAGATGGATTTGAAAAAAGTCTCAATTATTACAAGTATCCTTTTTATCATTTTCTTTTTCCTTTCTTTTTTTTCTCTCAAATAAAATATTAATTTGTCCGGTGAGCTGGATTGCACAAACGGCATGGTTACGTTAGGGTTCCCAACTTTCAAATTCAAAATCAGTGGCATCATTGTTATTAAAACGACATCAAAGCCCAAATTCCACCACAAAAATAATAAATAATTTTAAAAAGGATAGGAAATCCTCCATATACAATATCATTCCCACCGTCAGGCCCTCCTCTCCCGATCCGTTCGAATAACGCTCCAAAAACCCTCCTTTTCTCTTCTTTTTTCCTCTCTCTCACTCTCTTCCCAATTCCGCGTCACTCTCTTTCTCCCTTTCATTTTCTCGAACAACCGATCGACTTTTCCCAAATTCGTACTTCGTATTTCACCTGCAAATTAATCGGCGATTCGATCAGATTGAAAGAGAAAAAAAGCGAAGATGTCGCTAAGACCGAACGCGAGGGCCGAAGTTCGAAGGAACAGGTACAAGGTGGCGGTTGATGCGGAGGAAGGTCGGCGGAGGAGAGAAGACAACATGGTCGAGATCCGAAAGAACAAGAGAGAAGAGAACCTTCTTAAAAAACGCCGTGAAGGACTTCTCTCTCAACAACAACAATCGCAGCAACAGCAGCTGCTCTCCTCCACCGCCGGTTCCGAGAAAAAGGTATATTCTACTGATTAATCGATTCGATCCGTTGGATCTTCTGTGAATGATAGCTAGGTTAACTTCTTGTCGTACATGAGTTTCTATATTGAACTGATTGGTAGTTGCTTTATTTCCATTGTTTTTTTTTTTGTAGATTTATTGGTTTTTTCAATTGATGGTTAGGAGGTAGTTCAAACTGTATTAACTAAATGAAGTGAAAATATTTGTTTAACTTGTTGATTTTATTAAGCTTCAACAAAAAAAGATATGCTATTTATTTATTCATTTACTTACTATTGACTTTAACATGATTTTGATGTGTTTTATAATCTAATTGCAGTTAGAAAGCCTTCCTGCTATGATTGCGGGCGTTTGGTCAGATGACAGGAATGCCCAGCTCGAGGCAACCACTCAATTCCGAAAACTGCTATCAATAGGTTGATAAATTGTTTTGTTGTTTTTCCTTGCTACAATTTATTTTTAGTTCTGTGAATTTGAGGTTGTTTCGGACTCTTATTTTATCTGCAGAACGTAGTCCTCCAATCAACGAAGTTGTACAATCAGGTGTTGTTCCTCGCTTTGTTGAGTTCCTTGCTAGGGATGACTTCCCACAACTTCAGGTTATTAGGATTTTGCTCAATCTCTTTAATATTGTTTTGATTCTTTCATACTTTTAACTGTTTTTGTTTACTTTTGTGGATTGTAGTTTGAGGCAGCTTGGGCTCTCACAAATATTGCTTCAGGGACATCAGAAAACACCAGGGTCGTAATTGATCAAGGAGCTGTCCCTATATTTGTTAAACTCCTAGGTTCTCCAACTGATGACGTACGCGAACAGGTAAATATTGCAGAGTGAAATGATATCCTGTTCATTAATATAGTTTATTTGCAATTCTTACATGGTTGTCTTTCTTTTGGAATTATAGGCTGTTTGGGCATTAGGAAATGTTGCTGGAGACTCTCCTAAATGCCGCGACCTGGTCCTTGGCCATGGGGCCTTGGTGCCACTGTTGGCACAATTCAATGAGCATGCAAAGCTCTCCATGTTGCGAAATGCTACCTGGACTTTGTCAAACTTTTGCAGGGGCAAGCCACAGCCTTCATTTGAGCAGGTTGGACTTTCTTGTAATATGAATTGTTGAAGTTGTTATGACACTTTTGCTAATACATGGTGCTTTTGAAATTTGAGCAGACAAAGCCAGCGCTGCCAGCTCTTGAGCGTCTTATCCATTCAAATGATGAGGAAGTCCTTACAGATGCATGCTGGGCCCTGTCATATCTTTCAGATGGTACTAATGACAAAATCCAAGCTGTTATCGAGGCAGGTGTCTGTCCCCGACTTGTTGAGCTGTTGCTGTAAGTGCTTGATTTCTCTCCTAGCAGTTGCTTGTGAATTCAGGATTTATTTAGAATATTTTCTCACTCATTTTTCCCCTTCTTGTTAGTCATCCATCCCCAACAGTCCTTATTCCTGCTCTTCGCACAGTTGGAAATATTGTTACAGGGGATGATATGCAGACTCAGGTATGGATTATTTCATGGAAAATTTGTTATATTTTTTACTGTTATTTCAGTTTCTTTCTCTTGAAATATGGTTTGTCACTTATCCTTGTTCGGGGTTTGGCTACTTGATTGCATTTAGATGTACACTTTACATAAATTACCATAATGGATTTTGACTCATCCTAATACTTCTTTGCTGCTTAAACCATGTGGGGCAGTGCTGTTCAGTTTATTAGGATTGTATGTTGATAGACTGCCTCTACATGGTAACGCAGAATCCAATCATCCATAGTGCACTACTCAGTTTGGCTAGCTAGATATTTCTGACTTGTGTTTTAGGCATACAACAGATGATTTGTGTTTTAGGCATGCAACAGATGATGCATTACATGTCAATGAATGTTTATCTGAATACTTAAAAGTAGACATTTTTTAATGAAGATTGACTGTTGGGTTTTTCTGAAAAGTAGTGGGCTTCTACATGGTTTTCAATGACATTTGGCATACTTATAGAAAATTTTCCAAGGAATACATTAAACTTCAAATATGTTTGTTCTAGAAGGATCTAGAAATGAGAAGATTTTTATAATCTTGTAGACTGAGAAATAAATTCTACACCTCACATGATTCAAGCATGTTTTGTTTTTGGCTTCTTGACTGACATATGATTAACGTATTCTTGGTCATGGTTAATTTGCATATTGTGAGATGAATTGTAGTTTATGCCCTTAATTTACATCTGTATCAGACAGAATTGTCGATTGTTAGGATTACGAGTTGACATTGTCTCATGCTATTCTTTGGACTGCAATGTTAGTGTAAATGTCACTGCTTTAGGCTGTCTCTTGCTTCAGTACTCTGATGCTTCATGTTGTTCCCCCTTACAGTGTATTATAAACCACCAAGCTCTTCCATGCCTTTTGAACCTATTGACAAATAACTATAAAAAGAGTATCAAGAAGGAAGCTTGCTGGACCATCTCAAACATTACTGCTGGAAATGTAGATCAGATACAGGTAAGCAAATTTATATAGTGTGACAAACTTATAGTAGATGCTATGTATAGTTTTCAACCATGGCCTTTTCTTCCAGTTTGAATGAATATCAGTTGGAGCATGAATTTTTTGGAAATCTTTTGCAGGCAATAATTGAGGCTGGCATTATTGCCCCTCTAGTTCATCTACTTCAAAATGCTGAGTTTGAGATCAAGAAAGAAGCTGCTTGGGCAATTTCAAATGCCACCTCTGGTGGCACCCATGAACAAATAAAGTATATTTTCATTGCCATGATCTTTCTCTGGGTTCTTGATAGAATTTTCCATAAATAATTAATTTCTTTGTTGTTTGCCAGGTTCCTGGTGAACCAAGGTTGCATCAAACCATTGTGTGATCTTCTAAACTGTCCTGACCCAAGAATTGTCACAGTTTGTTTAGAAGGTCTTGAAAACATTCTGAAGGTTGGTGAAGCTGAGAAAAATTTGGGTCACACTGGAGAAGTCAATCTCTATGCCCAGTTAATTGATGATGCTGAGGGGTTGGAAAAGATTGAAAACCTCCAAAGTCACGACAACAATGAAATCTATGAGAAGGCAGTGAAGATTCTTGAAACATTTTGGGTGGAAGATGAGGAGGATGAGCCATTACCGCCTGGTGATGCTTCGCAATCTGGGTTCCAATTTGGAGGCAATCAACTTCCTGTTCCTTCTGGTGGATTCAATTTCAGTTGAAGGTATGCATTTAAATTTATGATTACTTTTTCCAAGGAAGTGCCTCAGACTTTTAGGAAAATCTATCCTTTAAATTGCAATACTGGTTGCTCTTTACTTGAGCAATTTCACTTAGGCCTGAGTGTCTCTGTCTCCCTTCTTCACTGTTTTTTTCCCTTATGTTTCTTGCCTCGGTTAGATGTCCTAACACATTTTGGAATTTGCAGGACAGTTGGTTTGGAGTAGAATGAAAGCTCAAATGTCGTATTTTCTTGGTGTTTTTCAGAATTCACATATGGTCGAAGTGATGCCAAAGTATGCTCTTAAGAAATCAGCTCAATAAAGACAGGGTGTATGATACCATGGTAAAAAGTTTGAAGAGTCTGGAAGCCATACGAATACCTTTTTACTTTTCCATGCGGTAGTTTATTCTTTTACAGTATCCTAATTCTCAGATGCAAGGGTGATGCATGCAGCTCCATATTCCAAGCCACAATCCCAACTTATGCACCTGCTTATGTGAAAAGGATGTATTTGCTTTATTAAATGTCCTTTTTTTTTTTAAATATTTCATTTGAGTGGTAGTTGTGGACTCATTATTTGGTTGGTTCTTCCGATCGCATAGACGTCACCGATATCAGTTTTGAGATGGAAAAAATTTCTTTTCCGGTAATGTATCATTGGCAAAAACCTGAAGGATGTATCGGAGTTGAAGTTATAGTGTTTGTTAAACTTGTCTGGTCTTTCTAAATAGAATTTGATTTATTCCCATATATACATATGGTGTTTTCATGCATTCCTCGTGAACCCTGATATGCCCCTCTCAGTGTACTCCAACTATCCCTCTATCTTATTGCTTTACAAGTACAAAGAAAAGAGCCCTGACAATGTACTTTCTTTGGTATGAACGTCCCCTTCCCTGTAGGTTGGTTCTTGGAAACTGCGGTCCCTAATTGGGAGTTGTATTCCATTATTCGTTTCAAATGCTATTTGCACATCGCCTTTGCCCTTTAATCTTCGGTCGGGCCATACGAGGCAACGGCCATTAGGCTGAATTCATCTAAATGATTTCAAATTTTTTGGCTTTCATTAGAAACATGGTAGGGCCTTTGGCATCTCGTAATTCAGTGTGACCATAGTGCCCATGTCATATCAATTATGAAAAGGGTAATTCTGTAAAATCAAGGACGGTTGGAAGTTCTCAAGTTCCCCACAATGATCAATCATCTGTGCCGGAAGGAACCTGGAAATTGGCTTCGAATCCAGACTGTGAGACTTAAACCCGTGAAAAGACCTGTACATGTTTGGACGGGCTTTGAAGCACTGTTTTTTACATGTATCAATTCATCACGTAATTCGCAACAGTGCGGCCATAGCTTTAGACTCAAACTGTTCACAGTCACAGATTCAAAAATCATCTGTATAGGTTAGCCATCGTTCTTTGCTTCGAACTGACGAACATCATAGAAAAAGAGATGAAAAACCAAGTACCTTGTGATGATGAGGACGACTGTGAATCATGTAGATTGGCATATTGTTGGTGGAGAACAGCTGCGAAATTCGATGAATGTGCTAAGTTCAAGCTGGACTTTCCCGACGTTTCCATTCTAACGCCTAGGCTTAGACTGCTTAGAGAACTGGAAAGACTGGCTTTAATTGCACCTGATGGACTAAACGAGCTTCGGCACAAGCTTCTTGGGTATTCTTCAGGAGATTTCTGGGTTCCAACAGGAGGGATCAAGAAGGAAGACATGGATATTCCACCGGTGAACACAATTCTCTTGGTGGGATTTTCCGGTTCGGGCAAAAGCTCGCTTATAAATCTTATGTACAGTATTCTTGGTCGGTCTGGCCTAATACCCTTTGCTCAAACATCAACGGGTAAGTTCAGTTGTATAAATTATACTTTTATCTGGAGTCACTAATTAGAATGTGATGTAAAAAGGCTTAGAAGTATATTCAGAAAAGAAATTGCAGCAAAAAAAGGATTTTACAGTTTGAGGTTTCTCATGTACCTGCAGGAAATCGTTCAAATTACACAACCATGTACATGGAAGAACACAATGTCCTGAGATCAATGAGAAGTGGTTTCTGTGTTTATGATTCAAGAGGGTTTGATTATGGTAGACCAAGAGAGGCATTGGAGGAATTGTCGAGTTGGATGAGTGAGGGGATTCATCATAATCAGCTATGCTTCAGATATGGTGACTGCACAATGATGACAGATGATGCGGACAATGTTGTGAGATCATCTTCAAAATTCGTGCAGAGAAGTGTGAATTGCTTGCTGGTCGTAGCTAACATAGCAGAGATTTACAAAGCTTTAAAAGCAGGCGATTTTAAGCCGTTGGAGGTGACCAGGCAGCTCTTCTGCTCCCCTGCTTTGCGAAAAAGCAGTAAGTTTTCTCTCTTTCTCCTACTACTGTCTTTATTTTCTGCTATTGGAATAACGATGATACACACTATGTATAATGATAAGGAGGTGGACAACGGATTGGAACTGCACAAAACCATCACAACAACGCTTTACTTAATTACACAAAGCCAAAGAGTGGTTGGTAATTTTTGTGCTCATTCTAGTGTCGTTATAGAAGTTTCTGCGTCAAGATACTTGAACTATACCTTTCACATTTCATAGTCAAGGTTTCAGAGGTTCGTGTCAAATCTCTCAACAGTGTTTATCAGTTTTTAAAATGATATTTGACATCTATACCTTCACCTCAGTTACTATCAGAAGCGACGCATATCCTTTTCACTCAATTCTTAGCTTCACAAGTGCTTTTACGCATGTTTGGAATTAGAATATCAGGGAGCCTGCTGATAATGATTTTGGCCTTAAATTCAAACCGGCAGAATTTAGAAAACCGAAAAGCTTTTGTACATATGATCTTTAAACTCAAGTGTGATTGACCTGGGTTTTCTGCCTTGCTTTACCGGCAGTATTCTGTTGCTATTTCCTATTATCGCTTTGCTTGAATGACTATCTTATTTCTTGTTAAGGCTCTCTGATATGTGGTTTGATTCTAAACTACTTTGTAGTGACAGCAAAACTAATGCTGTTATCTGAAATATATGCCTAAATCCTAATCATGTCTACATTCTAAATCCTCTGTTACAACAGATGAAAACCCTCTCTTGATCCTGACACATGGTGACTTGTTATCCACTGAGGAGAGGATAGATGGAAGGCTGAAGATATGCGAATGTCTGGAAATATCAGAGACCAACGGAGTTTATGACATAGTATGCCTCACAGAATATGGATTTCTAACAGAAGAATCTGATCCAGTGTCAGCCTATGCCTTGTCTGAAGCTGTATACAGGGCACTGCTTATCTCAGATAGAGGCCACTTCCCAAAGAAAAAATTCCAGGACTGGGCATTGTCGATATTATTATGGCTTATGCGTTTCATTGGTTTTTGCTTCGCTTTCCTAGCTGATGTTTGTTCCAAACTTGGACAAAAAGAGAAACTGAGGATGTGATTCAAGAGATCACTAGCGTAACCCAGGATTTATTTTGTAAAAATTAGTGTATCGTCACTGGAATAATGGTTTTTCAGTAGTTCAGTTTAGGAGACAGATCTTGAGGTAGGTTAACTTACTGACTTAGCCAGACCAAGTTGAGACTCTTAGTTCAAATTTCTGATTCATCATTTGGTTTAACTATCTGATGTATTAATTTCTGACCATAATGAAGAATATAAGGTTTTCTACCATAGTTTCGATTTGAATTCTCCGGTGATGCACAAAAGCAATCAGGTAGTTGCCCTTAATAAGGTTATGAATTTTATATTCTGGTTTTAGAAGTTTACATATGGATCATACCACAGATTTCCGTAGGGGCTAAACAAGTGAGATGATTTCTGATTTATTAACCAGCTCCGCAGTAGGCTAAATGAGAGTGCTCTGTTGAAAATAATAGTAACTAAATCTTTCCTTTAACTACACCTCATAGCTGTAAAAATGTCAGGTTTTGACATCTTGTAAACTTCATACCAGGGAAAAGAAAGATCAGGTTCTGTAATAACTCAACCTTCGAAGCTAGATTTTAGACTTTATAACTGCTGTCTGGAAATAGGCTTCATTAAAATACATCAATAAAAAGTAAAAACAAGCATAAACAAGTAGAAAGAACAGCTTTTTGTCACGATTTTATGTCCTCGAGGACGACAGTTTTTAATAACACTCCTCGAACTCCTGGCTGAAAAGATCGAGGGATTTTGCTACTGGGTTCACTGGAAACGAAATGCAATTAATTTCTCTTTGTTTGTGGATAGCTTCATTTTGTATCTTTTAAAAGCTTTTGGACCACACTCACCCCAATTAATTTACAAGAAAAAGATACGGCTTAAAGGGTTCCCACTTGCATGTTCTTTAATGGATGCATCTTTTTGTCCGGTGTTAGAGAAAAAGATGAAAACTATTGGTTGGCTGTCTGTTCATATGAGCCAGAATATATGGGCCGGGTTTTGTCTGTTGTGGTCTCTTCATTTGGGAGTGGGAGTTGGGACCCTAGTTGTCTTTTTGAATCAACTGTTTTCCTGAAAAATTGAACAAGGAATTAAATAACTTGTAATAATTCTGGCTCTTTCTAGTATCCCTATCATCACGCAATTCACCTTCACTTACATTCATCCTTCGGTAAATTCTGGGAAGGCAGAATTCTTTGTCATTCCTTTGGCAAAGCAATGGAGACAAAGGCCCCAAGAGTAAAAGCCAAGGGCAGAATGCTTGCATTTCAATCCTTTTCTTTTTTTTGAAGAATATCTTCCTTATTCATATTATGGTACATGAGGGAAAACAAAGAACTTTTTCAAACCCTTTTTATCCCACTTTAGTTATAGAGGACATGTAGAAAATTTGAAATAGGCCAGCTGCATGAAACCCACTTGGTAATAGTAGTTCAAATCTTGAAATGAATATTAGTAGTACTGAATCTTCTTTTCTTTGCTAATTACGCAAATGTTTTTGAGTTACAGAATAAATAAAGAGAAATTTTTATAATCAGAGGTTCTATCTATACCCAACACCACGTCCCATTTCTCCGTCTTTTTTTTTTTTTTTGGATTGTGATTCCCGCTTGACTGTTTGCATAAACTTTGGTGGGTGCCAAGCAGCAATAAAGAAAAGGACACCACACTGTTACCACTTAGCTTGCTACCCACTTGGCTGCTCTACAAGCACTTTTCCATAGAATTTATTAGGTTTCACTACGTGTAATTTTGGAAACACAAAGGGGTAATCTGGTAAATTAATACGGCAGCTAGGGTTTGTGATCGTCCCTCTGCCACCCCAAATGAAAAATTGTCTTACCAAATGCAGCATGGAGTAGTACATTATTAAAGCATATAATATACATGTAAATATAAACATACTGAAGGAGGGCCATTTCTTGAAGTTTGTGCAAGTTTCTCTGTTTTTATCCGCCGTCATAAACCCTCCAATTCCTCCTTCACCAGTCACCACCCTCTTTTCGGCACTTTAAAAGCAAATGTTTTTCTGTTCTGTTTTGACTCATTTTCCTTCTTTAGTTCATCTTCCAAAGGCGATTTGATCATTTCTATTAACCCAGATCATCCTTTTCTTCCTCAAGCTGCAATTTGGTGATTCTGTAGTGCTGCTTTACAGGTTTTAATCGATCAGAAACATGCATATTTCACAACAGAGCGGATTCAAGGAGATAAACAAAAGATGCGTGGACTGTAACACAACCAGAACGCCTCTTTGGCGAGGTGGTCCAGCTGGCCCCAGGGTAAAATTCTTTGTTATACCCTCAATACATAGCTTTCATGATCTTTTACTAGCACGACCGTTTAATAGTATTTGGTGACTGATTTTGTTGCTTGATTACCTGCTGCAGTCTCTTTGCAATGCATGTGGAATCAGATACAGAAAGAAAAAAAGGGCTCTTCTTGGTTTGAACAGAGATAGTAGAACAGAAAAGAGTAAAAGTAAAATGGGAATTGATGTTAGTCGATGGAAGAGCAAGCTGAGAGAGGAAGAACAAGCTGCTTTTCTTTTGATGGCTCTGTCTTGCGGTTATGTTTATGCTTAGAACCAGTTAGAAGGAATGAAAATATGATCAAAATCAAAATCATGGTTTTCTCTTAAGAGGACAAAACCCAAAAACCCCCTATTTTCATTGCTTTGGATGTAAAATCTTTAGATTTTGAGAGTGAATACAAAAGATGAACTATTTTACTCGGATTATATTTGCTTTATTTACATTCCTTTCCAGTGCTCCGTTGCTATCTTTGCCGAGTGCTCCTACTGTATAAACCAAGTTCTTTAATGTGCTCAATTCTGGCTTTCTTTCTTCCTAAGATAATTATATTCCAAAATAATTCCACATGATTTAAGATATTCTTTGATGTTGAATGTACGGGATGCAGTTTAATAAGAATAAAAAATGTATGGTAATATTGATTTCATTAATAAGAAAAGAAAAATAGATGGTAATATGGATTTTTTTAGCGGTAAAAAAAAAAAGAGATTTTAGATTTTAAAGTCTTAAGTTTAAAAAATATATTTGAATTGAGATTCAGTCATTAAATATAGTTATTTAGCAATTTAATAAGTTGAGTTAAATGATATAGTTTTAAGTTTTATAAATAATAAATAATTATAATTATACTCTCTTATGTTTTTTTAACTAGGCTTACTCTTGAATCACTTATTAATTTAATGGGGTAATTTTCAATTTGTGTTGATCATTAAATCTGAAGTTAAAACATAACTGTCAGAGCACATCTCCTTTCTCTAAATTCCTTTTACTATTTTTTTAAAATTAGTCTTTCTCCTTACCCTGCAAAACTGAAAATTCGATGTAAAAAGAGCAATGAAATCAACTATTCAATTTCATTTTTCATTTATTATAATACATTGTCATAATATGAAGCAGTGCTAACAGGGCCACGTTGGGAAAGGTAGATTCTAGAGTGGCCTGGATTAATGAAGATCACCCAGAAAATGCATAACTTTTCTTTTTTACATTATTAGATCAAAGTTAATTCCAGGCAGGCTTAGAATTTTCCTAATAAAATTCCACGTGCTTCCAGTTCTATTCTAGGTGCCTCCGGGTCTCTCTGCCGGTGGGCCGCTGGAACAAAGACACGTAACCGCAAAAGAATCCGAAAACGCCACGCTCAAGCACGCGAGGCATTATATACTGACGCCATCTCAACCTATTAAACATAAAGCACATTCAAGCGTCTCCCCTGCCTACCGATCAAATAAGAAAACAGAGAAAAAAGGCAAAGCAAAGCAAATATGCAATTTAGACTGGCATCAACAGCAGCAAGATCGTATTTAGCCCTGTATGCAGCCCAAAACCGGGCTCTCTTACGAAGATTTGCCTCCGGAGCAGCCATCAACGGAAGAACTGCTGACCCTAAAATTCATTCGGGAGAACTCGAAGCCGGACCTGAGGTTCATAGGGGTGAACCTCAGGTAAAACTCTCAATCTCACACCTTAAAGTTTTAATCTTACTTTTTCTGTTTTATATTGATTTGTTAAAGTTATAATTTTTGCTTGCAGGGTATAGAAAACTCCTCAGATGGCCATAAACTTAATGAGTTTCGAACGGAAACAGAACCCAAACCCGGTTATGAAACGGAACCCAAAATGCCACTTGACTCTTCTCCGAGGCTCAAGAGTTCCCCAGTGAACCATCCTTTGGAACCCAACGTTCAACAAAGGCGTAAGAATTTTAGTGCTGCAGCCAAGCTGGAAGGTGTGAGCTGTGCGGGGCTTGACGGTACGCCATGGCCAGAAAGCAAAGAAAACGAGCAAAGTGAGGATAACAAGGAGTACTACAGGCACCAGAAGGCGTCCCCGTTGTCATCAGAGATCAAGGTGGCAGATACAAGAAAGCCAATCACGAAAGCCACTGACGGGATCATAACAGAAGTAGCACAAAGTGGAAAAGATGGGTGTGGGTGGAGGCCGGAGCAGCTTGACACGGCAGAAGAGGCGCTTTTGAGGGCAACGAAGATTTGGAAGGAGAATGCGATGCGCGGGATACCTGAGGCTCCGCACTCTCGGGTTTTGAGAGAGCTGCGTGGTGAGTGGTTTTGATCATGAATTTAAATTGCGGTCGCGGCTGCATTTCGAATATGTCGCTGCCGTCATCGCGATTATTGTCGTCACGAACATTTTTAATCTCTACCCAACATGCTATAAAATGTATTAATTTTTATAATAATAAAAATTCTTATTTTTTAAAATAATTTGTGATATATCATATCTTTTATTTTCTTGAAAAGAAAATTACAATTCAAAATTTTTAAAGCTCATTAGTTGATAGGTCTGATCTCATGATTTAGACCGTAATTGATTTGATCTTTTAAGTTGAGATCCTGATGAATTGGTGTTATTTTTTTCAAAAATTAGATGTTGAAATAATGTTGAATAAAATTTGAAGTGCATAATGCCAATAAAAACTTTGATGCCACAGCCAATAAATAGTTAAAACATTAATAAAAATTCAAAATTAAATAATAATAATAAAAAAATCTATTAATAATTTAAATTATTTAGAATATCCCTTTCAAATTTCTTTACTTAAATAAAAAATTCAATTCTAAGTAAAAATAAATTTCCCACTCTGTTAACAAAAAAAAATTCCCCCTCTAAAATCTCTCTAAAATTAAGTTAAAAGAAAATTTTTGATTGGTTTAAATGAATTGCACCCACTTTCACTGGATCTGTCCACACTCACAAATCTCCCAAAAACCTAAACTTAAAAGCCTCTCGTCCTCTGTTCTTCATTCTCACGTCCTTCTCTCTTCAGTCTCCACTCTCCAAAATCCTCCTAATTCCAAGCCTCCTCTGGAAGTCTAAAGTCATCCAAGCTTCCGAATTACCTAACCTAACCCGTTACTTTTTTTTTCCCTAAACCAACCTACAGGGTTCAGTCACCATAGATGCATGTTTGGAGATTTTGTGTTTGAAGCAATATTTCTCTTTTGTTAAGCTCTCCCGTCTCATGTTCAACAAAAATTTTAAAAATTTCAACGTGAAAAATGTAAGTTTAAAGTTTTTGCCAGTTCTTACCTTCTAAAATTTATTCTTTATCTTGAATCCTAAATTGATTGAGGTTGATTTGAGTGAGTTGCTTGTTATAAATTGTTTCGTTTTTCTGTTTTGCAACCAGTTATTGGTTATATATGTGCTGGATTTTCTTTTTCGATTAAAAAATTATAAATATTGGGTTTTTTATATGAAATTTTGAAAGAGAAAAAGGTGATTATTTATTGATTGTGGTTCAATTAATAACATAAGTTAAATTTATGAAAAGATCTCTCAAATTCAACTTTCACTAAACACGATTTTAGAAATGATGAATAATTTTAACTATAACAAATCTTTAAAAAAAATAATATCAAATTGTTAAAATGAATAAAAATACTTAAAAAAAAAAAAAGGGTAGTTGCGGCAATAGCGCTCCATTACGGCCGTATCTGCCGTTACATCAATTTTTGCGGCCGCGACAGGACCGTTGCCTATGTGAATTTTTTTACACCGATTTTGGGAAGTACGGGGGTGAAGGGTGCTGCTACCTCGAAATGCGCTACGGTGATTTGATTGCAATTAGAATACGAGTGAATCCTTGTAATGTAACCCTCAAAAAAAAAAAAATCAATGTAACCTTGAATTTATAAGCCTATAGTGTATATAAGGTAAATAAATGAAGCTAATATTGTTGTTTGCCAAAAAGTAACATAAAAATTAACACTGTAATGGCTACAAGATAATTTGAAATTTTTTTTAAAATTATTTTGATGTAAATTACTATGTGTTTTCATATTATATTAGATATTAAATTATTTGTCGCTTGTGCTTTTGTTGCTTGTGCTTTGTGATTGAAGTTAATCCAAAAAAATTTAATTTGGTGAAAATTTGAACACTAAAATTTTCAATATAAATCGTTCACATTCAGCAATTCAATAGAGCATTACACTAGTGAATTATTTTTTTGGGTTAAATATATAATAATTAGAGTGGATTGTTTAGATTTAAACTCAAATATTAGAATATGCCTTCTTAATCACTGGAGTTGCTTAGATCCTAAAAATTGTTTGTTGCGTTTATATTTATTTTATATGAACTGAATCTAATATCAGGAGGTTTGAACGGATAAAATGAAGTGTTAAAAATATTTGCTTTAATTAAATGATTTAATTCAACAAGATGTTAATTTGAATAAAATTAATGTTAAAATTAAAATATTTGTAT